>CM061130.1:72725086-73925086 GCA_030789695.1 Scilla litardierei
ATTAAACTGGATCCTCCTAAGGGTATGCATGCTGACCATTATTACGTCAATGTTTCACTGACTTTGTCGTAACCAAATTGCTTAGCACGTCAACCTTTCTTCTCCTTTATATTCTTTTTGTTTTTGAAATGTTCTCCTCTGTATTCCTTCATGCTAATAATTAATATTTTTGTCATTAGCACATTACTTCTCTTTGGATAAAAGTATGCTTAGATATGGTCTTTAATCAAAATGGTTTAAATGCTTTTTTTGTTTTTTGTGACATCTCTTTTAATCAAAATGGTTAAAATTCTACATTATGAGTCATTGAACAGAATTTTTAAATGGAATCATGCAAAAATTATGATACATCAACTGACTTATATTATGAAGGCATTCCATTATTCACATGTGAAGTGCCCTACATGCTTTGATTTAGGGAGATGATTTTTTGGGTAGTTGATGAAGAATATAAATTATTTGGACAACCTGCTCAATGAAATATCCTATTCAAAAATCTGCAGGAGAGGGTGAACCTAATTGGGAATTGAAGATGAGAGAATTTTGTCTTCAGATTTTGCTGCTGAAATAGAAGTTATGGAAAATCAGAGGAAGGCATTGGAGTATGAGCTCGAGTTGTCCCATTTCAAAGTCCAAAAGCTAAGGGATAAGGTGGATTTGTTAGAAACGAAAGTAGACAAGGAGAGGACAAATTTCCAGTGAAGTGCTGGAACTTGGAGGATGAGCTTTTGAGGAAGAGGCAAGAAGCTGAACTCCGAGCCATGTCATGCTCAAATGGAGATCCAACATTAAAACAGGTAATATTAAAGTAGTGGACGTTCAAGTTTGAAATTAGCAATATTACAAAATTTATTTGTTGCCAGGGAGATGGATTAAGCAAAATAAATGAGATTAACGATACAAAAATGGATCGCTAAATCATTCTATGCAAATTCCTCTTTCACATATTAAGAGACGAATCATGTGATTTACATAGAACAAGGTTACACACTGAAACTTTGGATGCTCCATATTCTGAGAATATCGATTGATTGTTTTAGCATTGCTAATGCCTACTGATTCCATAACTGCATGCGATCTGTTCTTTCCTTCTATCGTAGGAAAAAGAACTCTTGCAACTGAAAGTCTCGAAAAAAATTGTTCTCCTGCAGAACGATTTTGTGTGGTAAATCCATTGTTTTTATCCAGGAGTTGTAATTATTTATTTTGTTTTTTTGTTTTTTCCAAGAAAAATAAGTGATTGAGAGCAAAGTGGTTGTTAATTTGCTTCCTCGATTTCAACTGAAACCTAGATTTAGTTCAAATAGAAAGAAGTAAAATATCAATATTTGGTGGGTGCGGTGTTGAAAGAAATTAATTTGGTGTGAAACATTTCCCTTCACCATATGAATAACAAATGTGAGAAGAACTAACAAAATTTACCGTATGGCATGCCACATACTCATGACTATCAATTTTAGTTGTGCAAACCTACATTATAGATGAACATACTACAATTGTGTGAATAGTGGTTGCAAACAAAATTAATGCAAACAGAGATTCCAGATAATTAATTTTCCACTTCTAATATGAATCATTCAATGTCATTATCTGAACAGATTTATTTTCCGCAATACTAATGGTTTGTATAAAAAAGGTGATCTGTGCATAGTATAGAAAGATCATCTTAGAATATTCCCAGAACCACAAAAAATGAATTAAATAAGTGTACTTTTATGCATGTACAAAAGTGTTTTAGCAGGTGAAGTTATAAATCTCACCATCTCATATAAAAGAATCAAATTTATATTAGTTTGATGATGTGAGCAAACACCATGATGACCTTATTTATATGAGTGTTTATTCTTACATTACGTGAGATTGTTAGCTAAGAACACGAAACAGAAGAAGAGGATCCTTTTGCATTACATATCTGTGAGCAAACACCAACCACAGATATGTAATTTTTGAATATGAAAATTAGTAATTTTGTAGTTTGAGGCTGCTATTGTTTCTGTCACGATAATTTGTGATTATATTTGCTGAAACCCTGAGGTAGTGAGATCCCTCCTAGGCATTCTCCTTCCAAGAACTGATCTAGTTCGTTCCCGATTAGAAATCCAGGCTTTTTGTTGAATTGACTTAGGCCAATGTCAGCTACTATTTGCTATGATCTTCGGCATACTATCGTTTGGTCCTAATATAGAGGGAAAAATCGATCAGTTTCATTGTTTGTTTTTGATTAATTTGTTTGTTTCACTTTAATGAGAATTATGCAGTTTTAGATTAAATCAATGCAGAATTTTGTTTATATGGATATTCCAAATCTTCTTCAGTTCCATCCAAGCTCGCTTTTGTCTGAATCTTCGTGGAAGAAGAAGCGGTTCACCAGACACTACATCCATTGTAATCATGTTGATTATGTTAATTTAAAATTTGGATTTATAGTTTGAATAATAAAATTAGCAATGTTGTAGTTTGAGGTTGTAATTATTTCTTTTAACATGATTTGTGATTGTAGTTACCCGTCTAATTGCATTTAGAGAAGCTTATTGTGTCTGCCAATTAATCATAAATAAAAACATAAAAACAAATGCTGAGGGGATTAACATCATATTAATGGAATTCTGAACTAATATAATTTTTTCCCAAATGTAGGAGAGATCAAAATTTTGAACTTATGTCTTTCCTTGCACAAAGCTAAAAGTAACAAACAGTGGCATTCCTATTGCGTCCATATATACGCCACTGAAGCTCATCCCGAATGTCCATGTCCTCCAATGTCCCCCCTATCCATTGTCGAATCTGTCGGTCAATGCTTAATCTTTTTTCCATTCACAACTACATTGAAAAGATCTTGATCTGTCTGTTATACTACTTGCATAATCACTTTTCGCAACCATTTCTTAAGATAACATCCCTGTCAAACTACACGCTCGGTATAATACCATAATCAAGTATGAATCTTTTCCAGATACTGTCCCTTCAATCCCCCCGTGTCCACCACAATCGAGATTGTATTTTAAGAAATCAATGTGTATGATGAGAGTTTGTGAAAATTTTGAGTGAAAATCCTAAAATTTGGGGGAGAACTAAACAGGGAGGGAACTAAAATTTTTGGATGGAACTAAATTCTCTTGGGGGGATCTAAATTTTTTGGTTCAATCGAGAGATGTTGTTGAATGTGTTTGCGGACATCTCTGTTTGAATCTTAAGTAATCAATGTATTAAATGAGGGTCTGTGAAAAGTTTGTGAGAAACACTAAAATTTTAGCAGTAACTAATCTAGAGGAAACCAAATTTTGGGGAACTAAATTTTGGGAGAACTAAAATTTTTGACAGAAATAAATAAGAATTATTACACTTTACTTATTTTTGTTCGTTTAGAATTAATTGATCCAAGATTTTGTCTTAAATGAACCATGTCCTATGTTAAATTTTGAGGGACTAAAATTTTTGGGTACTAAATTTTAGGTACTAAATTTTTGGAAAACTAAATAACAATTATTGCGATTTAATTATTGCGATTTGTTTAAAATTAGGGGATCCAAATTTTTGAGGGGGGGGGGGGATATTTTAAATGAACCGTGCCCTTGGGCACGTGTTATGACTAGTATATATATAGAGTGATCTTCGGGTGCGAAAAAACCCATGCGAAAACTTTTTTTTATTTTTTTGAAATTTTTTTTTTCAAAAAATTTTTTTTTGATGTTTAATCCATACAATTATATACCCCAGGGAAAATAATGGGTGAACCCATTGGGCATTAGAGCACCCATCCACCCGTTACAAATTTAACGGTCTCAAAACGTGCGAATTTGATGAAATGCCTTGATCGATGGCCAAATGACATTATTTCTCAACCATTATTTTTTGAGGGGGGTATAACAACATATAATGAGGGTGGAAAAAAGAATTTTTGAAAAAAAAAATTTCAAAAAAAAGATAAAAACATTTTCGCACGGTGCGAAATGTTCTCATTTGAAAATTTTCCTATATATATATATATCCCTAAAATGTACCTAAGAACGTGCGCATGTAGAATTACCTGCGCACGCCCCCTCTGTTCGGTGTTTTAAGTATTTTTTTGAATTTTTTTGTAGTAGCTAGATATACTTGTTATGAAGCGCCCCACAAAATTTCAGGTCAATCCGACACCGTTTGAGTCTCCGTTCATCGATTTCAAAAACGTTGCGCAAAACTGTCCAGAATTCTGGACAGTTTTGCGAAACGTTTTTGAAATCGATGAACGGAGGCTCAAACGGTGTCGGATTGACCTGAAATTTTGTGGGGAGCTTCATAACAAGTATATCTAGATACTGCAAAAAAAATTTCAAAAAAATACTTGGAAACCCTGAACAGAGGGGCTGTTTGTAGGTAATTCTGCCTGCGCACGTGCGCATGCACATTTGCCTATATATACATATATATAGACACACACACATATATATATGAAAAAGGGGATACATATATATATATGTGTGTGTATATATATAGAGGAAAAAGGGGATATATATATAAGATCAATGTAGAGCAGGTGGCACCTGATCCAATGGATCAGGTCAAGACACAAAAAGGTGGGCTCCAACGAGTACAAGCCCATGTGGGGGCTTGTACTTTCCACGTTTTTTGTGTCTTAGCACCTGATCCATTGGATCAGGTGCCACCTTTTCTACATTAAATCCTATATACACACACACACACACACACAGGAGTAGATGAGGTAGATAATATCTTAGCTAGCTTCTACAAAGTAATATTGTAGAAAGAGAAATTTTAGAAACATATATATGGTTTAACCATATATATATAGGATTTAATGTAGAAAAGGTGGCACCTGATCCAATGGATCAGGTGCTAAGACACAAAAAAGGTGGGAAGTACAAGCTGCCACAAAAAAGGTGCCACATGGGCTTGTACTCGCTGGGTCCCATCTTTTTGTGTCTTGCACCTGATCCATTGGATCAGGTGCCACCTGCTCTACATTAATCCCACATATATATATATATATATATATATATTGAAAAATGGAGAAGAGCTGTCAGCGCTGGAAATTTTTCCAGCGCTGTCTGTGTTTTGGGCGATCTAAAAGTAGTTTTATTAAATTTTTTTGCAGTATTTAAATATACTTGTTAGGAAACTCCCCGCAAAATTTCAGGTCGATCCAACACCGTTTGAGCCTCCGTTCATCGATTTCAAAAACGTTGCGCAAATCTGTCCACAGTTTTGCGCAACGTTTTTGAAATCGATGAACTGAGGCTCAAACGGTGTTGGATCGACATGAAATTTTGTGGGAGCTTCCTAACAAGTATATCTAACTACTGAAGAAAAAAAATTTAAATGCTTTTACGTCGCCCAAAACGCTGACAACGCTGGAAAAATTTCCAGCACCGTCAGCTCTGGTCCATTAACCTCATATACACACACACACACACACACACACACACACACACACACACACACACACACACTATGAGACGCTCTGGCTCCATCTCTCATCTCTTATTCACCGACGACCTTCTGGTTTTCTGTCGTGCTAATATGAAATCCTTTCAGGGTATGAAACTCTTACTTGAGGAATTTGGCAAGTTCACTGGGCTGCAGGTGAATTGGGACAAGAGTGCTGGCTTGTTTAGCAAGGGGACAAGGAATAAAGAATCTCTGGCAGATTATTTGGGCATCAAGATCGCATCTACCATCACCACCTATCTTGGGCTTCCCCTTTCTATTAAATACCATACTACCCCCAATTTTAAGAATCTTTTGGATAAATGCAAGAGGAGGATGAGCGGTTGGAATTCATCGAAGCTCTCTATCTCTGGGCGTATTGAACTTGTGAGGTCGGTAATCTTTGGCATGGTGGCCTTCTGGATGCAAGTGTATCATATCCCGGTTACGATATTGCGTGCTATAACAACAATTTGCAGGAGATTTATTATGGGGAATTCAAGGGCGTGGGCCTGGGATGATATTTGCAAACCAAAAACCAAAGGGGGAGTAGGAATTAGGTTGTTGGATGAGCTAAATGCGGCGGCGGGGGTTCGTTTAATCTGGAGGTACCTCAACTCAGACTCCATTTGGGCTAATCACATGAGATCAAAGTATGGAGACACCGGTAACTTCTGTGTTGCAAAAGCTGATGTCGGACATTCTGGAACGTGGAAGAGGCTGGTTCGAAATCGGAGCTGTGAGGAACGGCCAATCAACACGGTTCTGGACTGAGCACTGGCTTCAAGGGGGTCCTCTTGCTTCCCACTTCGAGATCCCAGCAGGCGCTAAAGGGCGGTTGGTCGCCGACTACTGGACGGAGGAAGGCTGGTCGTCGGATGCTTCTCTAGATCCGATGCGGCCCCTTCTGTGCAACATCAGGTTGCGGCACGACATGGACGGCTGGAAATGGCTTGGAGGAGAGGAGTTCTCCTTCAGGCAAGCATGTGAAGGGGTGCGAAGTAGGAACCCGGTTTTCAGGCATCACAAGCTAATCTGGTATGTTCACATCATTCCAAAAATGTCAATCACTCTACTTAGAGCTTTTAGGGGGAAATTGCTTACTAGGGACAAGATACTGAGATGGATGCCAAATGAGCCTAGCAACTGTGTCCTATGCGATGAAAATATTGCGGAGAGTGGTGATCACTTATTTTTTGAATGTTGCTATGCCAAGTACATTCTACATTGAACTCTTCTGAAGTTAAAGGTCCATTCTCAATTACCGCCATCACTTTCTGATGTGGGTGATTATTTTTTTGGCTAATTTTGGTGGCAAGAGCCGTTTATGTTTGTTGGCTGAAACTTGCCTAGCTGCGTTAGTTTGGCATCTCTGGCGTGAAAGAAATAGACGGATTTTTGATGGGGATAAGAGAAGTAAGACCACCTTATTTGAAGAGATCGCTGCTGATATCAGAGTTGCCATGCATGATCAAGATCATACTACGGAGACTGAGATTGATATCTTTTCGTATTGGGATATCAGAGATAATGGTTGGTATCTTTGTACCATTTTTGGTTTTTGGTTCTGTTCTAGTATGGCGGGGGATGCTATAGTTGGAAGTGACGGCGCTTGTGCCCTATCCTTTCTCTATAATATCCACCTAACCATAATAGGACTGTTGTATATTTGAGTACATATCAATAAAGAGACTAACTTTTCAATATATATATATATATATATATATATATATATATATATATATATATATATATATATATAAATTTAAATTTCTAGAGAGGAAAGAAACCAAGATTTTGAAAGCAGTGATGACGATAATGCAGAATTTATAGAAGGAATCGTTGAATCAAATAGAAGGGTAAAAGAAGGTTTTACATCCAACTTAGGCCAATTAGATGATTTAGAAGATTAATTAGAAGAATTAATAGAAGTAGAATGTACACATAATTGGAAACACCAACAAGGCTCAGATGATCATCCTTGTATATATTGCTCTAGGTATCCTAGCTTCTAACTTAGATACAGATGTACTGTCAAGTTTATAGTTCATAGAAGGCTTAATGATAATACTATAGATGATGGCTATGATATTCCAGATAAGAATGAGCTGCTAAATAAAATACAAAATGCAGCTGTTTTTAGCAAGTTTGATTGTAAGTCGGGATTTTGGCAAATTAGAATGCATGATGAAAGCATAGCATGGACAGCATTTACATGTCCCCTATGACACTACGAATGGTTAGTAATGCCTTTTGGTCTTAAGAATGCTCCTAGTATATTTCAAAGGAAAATGGATAACATGTTTAGTAAATTCGGTAATTTCACATGTGTTTACATTGATGACATATTAGTTTTTAGTAAAAATAAAAATGAACATATTAGCCATTTAAAATTAGTACTTGCGGAATTCATGAAAAATGGAGTAATAATTAGTAAAAATAAAGCCCAATTTTTTTAAAACTTATATAGAATTTCTAGGAGTTAACATAGGACAAGGTAAGATAGAACTTCAACCCCACATAAGCCAAAAAGTTTTAGAATTTCCAGAAGAACTAGGCACGAAACAATTACAACAGTTCTTATGATTGCTAAATTATGCCAGACCATTTATTAAAGACTTAGGAAAAATCATTGGACTTTTATGTCATCAATGTAAACACATGTGATAAACTTGACATTAGTGATAGAATATATCCTAAGCAACACAACTTAATCATAGCACTATTGGTAGACATTAGTAATAAACTTGACAGGCTGTTACAAGTCCAAATAAAACCAGCGCCAGAATTAGACGACGTAATCACAAAACTCCAGACCTTAAATCTAGGAAAAATACCAATAACAAACGGTGAAAAGAAAAAGAAAACAGGATTGCAGACTTTTGGCTTTAAGAACAAATATGTTCAAATCGAGTCGAACCCTAACGGAACAATCTAGGTCAGAATTAGCAGAAATATGAAACATTAGTTTCTTAGATAGAATAATGCCACGAAGAAGTTTTAGTATGCTAGTACATCAGAAAGAATATTAGAAGACATAATTGATGTAGATATGAACCTAGCGTTATACAATACAAATCAGATATCGTTATTGAACCCAAAGGTATTGTACCGAGTTGGACCTCTAAACTTGCAAACACAGTTAATTCAGATCAGTAGGGAAGAGATCATCTCAGCAACTACAGAACCAGTACATATACGAATCATTTCCAAAGAAACCATAAATAAATTAAAACAATCGGAAAAAACTTTAGTTCACATAGGAATGATTATGATAATGATGAAAGCATATCATGGACATCATTTTCCTTTGAAATATACTAGGAGCATTCTTAAGCCCAAAAGGCATTACTAACCATTCGTAGTGTCCTAGGGGACATGTAAATGCTGTCCATGCTATGCTTTCATCATGCATTCTAATTTGCCAAAATCCCGACTTACAATCAAACTTCCTAAAAACAGTTGCATTTTGTATTTTATTTAGCAGCTCATTCTTATCTGGAATATCATAGCCATCAATATATATATATATATATATATATATATATATATATATATATATTGTAAAGTTAGTAGATCTTTATTAAAAGAGAAACTTACAAAGTATACAACAAGCAGGAAGGGGGAATCAATAAAAAGAGGAGAGGGCACAAGCGCCGTCACTCTTAATTAGAGATTCCTCTCCCTACGCATACTATACAAAGAATGAAACAAAATGCCCTAGCCCAAGTCTCTAATCTCCCAATTAGCAAAAACTGTTGCCTCCTCAGAGGAGGAAGACTCCTGGCCTACCATAGCCACTCTGACATCAGCAGCTATTGCCTCAAAAATATCAGCTCTACCTCTGCTCTTCCCCTCGAACACCCTGCCATTCCTTTCATGCCAAATGTGCCACACCAAGGAAGAAAGAGCAGTTTTAGCTATTCTGCTCAGAGCTCCTTTAACCCCAAAATTTCCAAGTAATAATCACCAATATCAGTCAAAGAGATGCATAACTGATCTTTGACATTCAGTTTTAGCATACACCTTTTCAGAAGGTAACTCGAGTAGGGGCAAGAGAAGAATAAGTGATTTAAATCTTCCATGAAATCACCGCCACAAAGAACACAGTTAACTGATGTGTTAAGACCCCATTTACTGATAACATCTTTAGTAAGAAGCTTACCCTTAAAAGCACGCAAGAGTGTGATGGCCCATTTCGGAACATGACCAGGAAACCAAACCAACTTATAGAAGCGGAATGGCCTCCCCCGCATCCGAACCCCTTCCCAGGCCTCCTTAAAAGTGAAGGGATCATCCTCAGACATCGGGCGTGGCCTACAAATCGGAGGTCTCGACACGTCCGGTTGCATCAACCCCGGACTCGGCCTACTGCTAGAAGCAGCCCCCATGCGCCCTGTGGCGCCTGGACAATCCCTTACGGCCTGAGGCCCAGGGCCATGCGAGGACATATTATATATATATTCTATAAAAGAGAGCATATTTTGAATTTTGTCCTACTTGGCAAGGTTTGTCCTACGTGGACAAGGAATTGCTGACTGGGACAAACACAAGATGCTGACTAGGACAAGTTTTTGTATGTTTTGGGGGGGATTTTGTTTGAAAAACTCAAAATATTAAAACTCAAAGGTTAACCAAACTTTGAGGGGGAAAACAGAACTTGGGGGGAAACCCAAATTTTGAAAACAAATGAAAATCTAAGGTAATCCCGGTCTCTCTCTCTCTCTCTCTCTCTCTCTCTCTCTCTCTCTCTCCCCTCTCTCCCTCGCTCCCTCCCCTAAAAACCTCCGATCAAGGCCCCAAAAATACACAACAGCAATTGAGTTCGAAAGTCCCAGTTCAACCGTGCCAAAGCTCGAGGCACACCCCTGCGTCACCGGTGACTATGCTTCCTCCGTTGCCGCTTCTATACCCTCAATGTGTTCAGATCGATCACCATCATCCCAAAAGTAGTTTTTTCATGTTTGTTGGAGTTTGAAGAGGTTTCGTTGCATTTGAAGAGGTAAACTGCAATTTAGACTGATGATTTCGTTGTGAATGACATTTTGTTCTCAATTCTGATTCGTAATTTTGTTAAATTTGTAGAAATTAGGAATTTGCAATTCTGATGAGTTTGAAGAGAGCGCAAAGATGGAGCCCTTCCACATATATTAGGTTTTGCATTGATTTTAGTGGGGAGATCTTTCAGTTTTGGTGATTCTAAGTGTATAAGATTTTTAGTGGGGAGATCTCTTTGGATTCGGACCAAGAAAAAACATTTTCTTTTTTTCCAAGAATAATTGCTAAGTGTATAAGGTTTTTGGATGTATTGCATTTTTCCCCATCATATTCAATGTGGGATTATGATGTTTCTCTTGCTTATAAGCTTCTTTTAGCTCCGTATTCTTCATCAAGCGCTAGAGAGATAGAAATATGTTCGATCCTTCAATCTGGGAGCCAATTACATCTGGATCATCAGATGCTGCTTCCAGGTTAGAGATGGGTTTTTGCTGAAATTTTTCGTTGAAAAGCTTGCATCCTTTGTTATTGAAGTCTTACATTTTCATGCACAGAACCTGTTTGATCTTTTGCTTGACAAAGCCCAAGAACCATATGACTCGGATCTTTTGACTGACCATGTTAGTTGAATTTTGGTTATCTTAAAATTTGATAATCAAAGCCTATCACAACTATTAAGCGATGACATTAACAAATATATATTGTAATTTACATGTTTTGTAATTTACATCTTCCTTCTTTGGTGTAGACTTACGCACCGATCATCAATTCTTCATCGACCGTCCTGGGCAATGCCAATAACAACTGCACATGCAAGTTACCCATGTAACTTAGACAAATGCATCAAATTTTCAATTGACCCTTGCTTTGTTTTGGATAGGGAGAAGTTGTAGAAGATGGTTGGCGCAGCTCCAAAACTCAGCAGGTACCTTAAAACAATATCTAGAACTTTTTTTCTTGAACTTTATGTTGCAGAATGTCAATGTTGTAGTACGATGCCTGCAATCAAGGTAGTTTTGCATCCTCCGAAGCAAAAGAGAAGAAGAAGAAAGCACATGGCATGCCGGATTCTTTAAGTGCAAGAAACATGTCGTCCAATTCTTTAAAGTTAAATATTTCTATTGATCTATTATAATTTTGTATCAGATTGCTATTACTAGCATGTGGTTTGATGTGCATGTTCGCTTTGTGATCATAGGACTAAAATAAAGATGAAACATGCTTAATAACATCAAACAAAACCTTTTTAAATCAAGACTTCTTTTCATGAAGACAGTTACTTGACCATGATCCTTGATTCCTCATCAAATGCTCCTATTTCCTACTAATTTTCATCAACTAACATCAATTCTTACATTCAAATGAATCAAGGACACTGACATATTTAATGCATTATTTGTCTATAAGAAGCATACGAACTGAACCATTTTCAAAATTGTCTCATTAATCTTTTGCTTTTTTAGTTAGCCTAATAATTGATATGGTTGTAAAAAAATGATATTGCTACTCATGAACTTCAGTCATGGGAAGAAGTGAGATATTAACCATTTTGGAAATGATTCTGAAGAAGATTGTCCTTTTTTGGGTGAATAAAGAAATAGTTTATTTATGGAATTATTGACAATGATAATTATTCTCATCATGTTTTACTGTTGTTAATTGTACAAACTCTTTTATGTTGCCAGCAACCCTGAAGTGTATCTGTATGCTTGCAGTCTTGGTTTCATGTCGTAACACATTAAGCTTGATACATAGTTGCATACTTCCTCTTTAGTCTTATTAAATATTGCCATCTTTGTTTCATACTGTAGTGTCCCAGTGGGCATACTCTGTGCTCTGCCTGTAAGAACAGAGTTAGCAACAAGCACCCGATTTATCGAAAGGAAATTGGCAAGATGCCTCACACTCGAAAATCTTGCAGTTTCTCTCCACTTGCCTTGTGCATACCAATACTTTGGCTGTGAGGGGATGTTCCCTTACTATAGCAAGCTGCAACATGAAGAATAGTGCATGTATAGGCCATATGAGTGCCCTCATCCAGGTTTAGATTGCCCCTTCCACTGCCCCTTTAGTGGGGACATTCAGTCCCTTTTGTCTCATCTGAGTGAGAATCATAATGTGGACCTCCAAACTGGCAGCACTTTTAATCACCGTTACGTTAAGCAGGACCCTTGCTCAGTTGATAATGTTTCATGGACTCTAACGGTAAGCTCACATT
Source organism: Scilla litardierei (assembly GCA_030789695.1). Classification (NCBI taxonomy): domain Eukaryota; kingdom Viridiplantae; phylum Streptophyta; class Magnoliopsida; order Asparagales; family Asparagaceae; genus Scilla; species Scilla litardierei. The sequence goes on from CM061130.1 coordinate 72,737,730, forward strand.
CAGTTGATTCTCTTTTGAAAGAATTTGTTGAGAGTCCGAAATCTGAAACATAGGCAATTTCCATATTTTCTATGTTGGAACTGGATATTGTATCTCTAGGAAACTGCATGGCCAATGCGCTGGAGCAACTCAAGGTTGAATACGGCATGCATTCTGATCCTTGGGTAATTTAGAAGCATTTACTTCCAACTTCTCCGATCGCTCCCGATCTTGCTGGTAAAATCCTATTGGAATATGAATGGGGTTGTTTCACCGATTGCTGATGGTTGGGCTTCATATTGGAGTTCACCGGCTTAAGGATCGACATCCACCGCCAGAGAGTGGCCTCGGCCGTCAGCCCCAAGATGTAGCTTTCGATGTAAAATCACTTTCCTTTACATTTTCTTTTCTTTTCTATTTTCTTCCCCCTAGAGCGATTTAATAATAAAATTATTTTGCTTTGTTTAGTAACGTTCCTATTTTCTATTTACATTTCCTTTATCACTTTCCTTTACATTTTCTATTTTTCTTTTCTATTTTCTCTGGCAATGGAGGCCAAGAGGAAGGGACAATATTCTAGATATGGTATCTTTACTGATATTCTATCTAAAAGTCAGTCTATAGTGATTTAGTAATTTTCATGAAGCTAACCTTTCACACACACACACACACACACACACACACACACACACACACACACACACCTACAGGTAAGCACAAGGGTACAAGAGAGGCTAGGCTTCCTATCAAGGTTCTATGGATGAGGAGGATGCAGGTTCTAAGGCGTTTGCTGCGGAAGTATCGCGAGTCAAAGAAAATTGACAAGCACATGTATCATGATATGTGCATGAAGGTGAAAGGGAATGTTTTCATGAACAAGAGAGTGCTTATGGAGAGTATTCACAAGTCCAAGGCTGAAAACGAAAGAGAGAAGACATTGTCTGATCAGTTTGAAGCTAAGAGGGCCGAGAGTAAGGCAAGCAGGGAGAGGAAGTTAGCCAGGAGGGAGGAACGCTTGGCTCAGGTGACATGAATTTCTATCACTTTTCATATCTGGGGGTTTTTTGTTATATATTGCTCGCAACATGTTATTTTAGTCTCAATTTTTTAGTTTCTTGCATGAATTTCGTAGTTCCCAACTCTATCTTGCACCCTTAACTTCAGTGTGTGTATGATCAGTTCTTGAATTAATGTTTTCGAATGCCAAAAATGCACACTATATTGTTTAATTAGTATAGCTCAAAAACTGATTTGCCCCATTTCTTTATTGATGCTTATAGTGATTTTGTTTGTGATTTTACCAACCTTAGGAGCCTTTGATTTAATGAACATCATCCTCATCTGTTATATCAATAGCCATTTTGAAACATTTTTTCTTGGAATTTACTAGACCACTAAATAGAAATGGTAAAAGCTAGCCTTTGGGAAATAGATTGGTTATCCATGTTGAGTAGGTTTAGATTAGTCCGGTAGGTAGTGTTTTCATATATGGTTTTTTTGGCCATGAAGTACGATTGAACTAGGATGTTTGCCCTAATATTCCAATTTCCATGCTGGAAGCAAATAGCATGGTCAGGCTGGTTTGCCAAGATCAGAATGGATTAGCATAGATCAATCAACATTTTAAGATCTTGGTGTAAGAGAATCATGCTATGTGCAGGTCATTATCTGATAATTTTTTCTTTGAGTTCTGGCTTCATGTGAACGCTGACCTTTACACTTTAAAAGTGTGAGTTCATTTTAATCAAAAGGCATGATTTATGGTTGCAACAGGGAATTACTCTGACTAACACAAGATGCCTTGGGATTTGCTTTCTATGCTAACTGTATTTCCATAGTTAATTAACAAAGAAGAATATAATGTGTTTGCTTCATGTGAACGCTGAGCTTTACACTTAAAAAGTGTGAGTTCATTTTAATCAAAAGGCATAATTTATAGTTGCAATAGGGAATCACTCTGACTAACACTGATGCATTGGGATTTGCTTTATATGCTAACTGTATTTCCATAGTTAATTAACAAAGAAGAATATAATGTGTTGTGGAGACCTATTACTTGGTTGTATAAGATGATTTATTTCATGACGTCATTATGTTTATTGCAAAATGTTATGGAGACTTTGTAAAAGAAGCTCAGTATGACTGCTGAACGTCTAAACCTTGAAATTTCTGATTTATTAGGTTACGACAGAACAAGGAGAACTTGATACAATTTGTTTCCTCGCAAAACAATACCAAAAAACCAATTTATTGATAGAAGAACTTTCTTTATGTTCTCCCTAATCTTTCCTGTTCAATCTCTCAAAACTTTGCAATGCATCTGCCTCTTACTGGGCTATCCTGAAATTCATTTAATTATGGCCAAACACAAAATTTTGCAATGCATGCAGTTTGTTTCTAAGAGCTATTAAGATTTTGATTTTATTGTCTCCATTGTTTGTGGATAGGCTGACATTGTGGAGCTTGAGGCAGAGCTGAATCAACTGAAAGGGGAGAATTTTTGCCTGAGGGAAGCGGAGGTAATAATTAGAATTAAATGTATCACATAGAAACCTCAAGCAATACATTATATATTTAATTGCGTAATGATCATAAATATTAATAGATTGTGTGTATTTGGCAGCTTCATACTTCTAGATCAATTTTTGTCTCTTAATTTTTGCAAAGTGTCCTTATGCAACTTCCTTCTTTTCTTCCAGAGACAAGGGTGAGTGGTGGGAAGGGGGTTGATTGTGCATTTTGGACCACTGCTTGATATATATAGAAAACATTGGACCAATTTTCTCTGACAAATCTTTAGCAGTTAGTCATGCTATGGCCGGCGTGAGAATTCTTAGGCATATCAGCGTAACTTGCAGAACACTCACATATTCTTTAGTAGATAATTTAATTAGTTTGATACAACTACTGAATACTGTAACCATTAATACTTCTACTGATAAAAAATTTGGATTTGGGATAGCTAGGGGGGTTCATAGTCAAATTTTATTATTTCTTTTTGAATTTTATTGGTATCAAAGTTTCATGTGATCCTTCAGTTGAAATTGTATTTCCCTTCATAATGTTAAATTTCAGCTGCCCCTTTATAAAGTTAGGTTCCTTCTGTTTGTAACTTACAGTTACATATATTTGCATTATTTGACATGGCTTTATTTGACATGGGAGCTGAGTATCATTTCTATGGTTTAAGCAAAACGTGTTCTTTCCCGGTGAGTAACATCATTCCTTTACCTTTTTGAAGAAATCCATAATTGATCCAATGTAGAAGTTTTAGGGGTACTTAAAATGTAAGTGCCCTTGAACAAAACGCCTCCAAAAATGATAGATTTCTTGGGAGATTTTTTTACAATTTTTTATTTTGAAGTAGATTTGTGTTTTACTGTGTTGTCTGGGTCTTGGGTTTAATTTATATCTTGCAAACTTTTTTCCATTGCTAGCTTTTGTAATATACATCTTGGCTCGATCAATGTCTTCTGTCTTTAAAAATTTAAAATTGTCTGAAGGACGAGTTAGGCTCATGATCCATATGAATGTATACCTTACTGTCAGCAGGTTATTGTAAGGAAATCATTGTCCAGATAGCTTCTACATTGTTAAATTAGAATCTTTTAAAGTGTTGCAAACTAAATAATAGTTGTGTAACTTTTAAAAAAATAACTGGTTCAGCGTTGATATGTAACATATTGTTGGGTTGATCTATGACTTGAGGTGAGATTACAATCTCTCCCAAAGTCATTTGAGCCCAAACCTGCAACACAAGAATACATTAGATTAGGTCAGGATGGCCCCAAACCAAAATCCAACAGAAGCGAAAGTCTGATCTTGGTCAAGACATAATATAATTAGTAGTTGGTTGATTTAGGCTTGCATAACTGTGCTATTTTAGGATGCTTTGTATGGACAGTTTTGGCATTTGAGGAGGTGTTTTGGTGATATTTAGCAGCAGCACATGCAATTTGTTTAAAAATTTAATTTTCTTAATTTTCTTAATTCTTTATTGTAATATAATATCATCTCTCTCTAAAGCTTTCCATAATTGAAGCAGTATCTTCTCTTCCGATATGGCAATGTTACAATTTGTGTTATTGTGTGCATTTGCAACTGTAGTTTTACATGAAGACATGACAGTGGAAGTTTGGAGAGAGGTGCAAGTTTCACCACCCCATCGATCAGTCAGTTTGAGGTATGTATTTCTCCATGTTTGTGGAAATACTAAGGAATGGAATCATGGATTAAATCATGTATGGCGATTGAGTTTGGCTCCCTGTAAATTATACCGTTGTGAAACACTTTTGAACTAAACACGACGGGCTTGCAACTTCTGATGGATGCAGTTTCAGCAGTTCATCAAAGCCGTTAGTATTGTCACTTGGTTTGAAGCCCACTCTCCGATAACATATCAAGGCTAAGCAACTACATGTAATTTGGGCAAAGAAAAAGTCACGGGAATCTCATTTAATTTATCCTGGCAGGGAGCTCTGAAGGAGGTGATTGTTGCTGTCATTGCGAATCACCTGTGGTAGCATTGCTGCTTCTCGGGGATAAGCTTTGTCTAAAATGCATATGGCAATGCCTATGTGAGATTTTTTCTGATGATTTTAATTGTTGCATTTTAATTGTTTGACATTTTTACTCTCATCAATTAGATGTTGACATTTTTACTAGCACTCTTTGTTACGTAATAGAAGTAGTTTTTTTTGGATTATTGGGATATAAATTTTGAATTTTACGTATCGTATTTCTAACTCTATCAACTGACCTCTTTCTCCCTCTAAACCTCAGATGCTAGAACGCACAGAAGCTTGCATAGACCGTGCCGAAGCCAACAAAAGATCGTGTGGAAGCCAACAAAAGCTCTCTTTCCCTCCATCCCTACCTCTCTCTTTGCCTCAAAGAGGGGTTTTCCTCTTTTTAAGTCTTCCATTGTTAAATTCACCCCCAAGAGATTACAGACAGAAGAGGAGCAGCTCAGGAATTTTGTTTGAATTGATACAAACATGTAATTAAGCTAATTTTTTTGAATTTTTGGTATCATATTGATTGTAGGTTCTTTCCATGATGATGGATATATCTATTTGCCCTAATCTTTTGAATCGGCATAAACATGTAATCAAGCCACAAATTTTGAATTTTAATCGGCACAAACATGTTATGGTGATTTTTAGTTGTTTTTATCTTGAAAATGTGATGTTTGTATGAGACTGTTGAAATCTTGAAAATGTGTTGTTTGTATGAGAATGTTGAAAAAACTTCTTTTTGTATTTGTGTGTTTATTATTGTCTTTTTAGTGTATAAATATGTAACTATTTGGAATTTTTGTTGGCAAAGACTCCTCTGATGCTGGCTGGCTGTAATGCATGGAAAGAGTACTCTCTTTGTTAAAAAATATATGGTGAAATCCTATGTGTTTGAGTCATGTCTCTCTTGGTGTGTTTGAAATCATGTGTTTTGTGTGGTGAGGTCATGTTTCTCTCTATGAAATCCTGTGTTTTTTTGCCTCAATGTGTTTGTTTGGGCTGAAGGTTGAAACTCTCGCAATCATAATATACCTCACATTCTATACATTGAGTCAATCAAACATCATGTTCTGCCAACATCAATTTTTTGTCCATATTTCAACTAAAACAAAATTAAAAATGTAAAACCACTGTTGGAATAAAAAATTTCATATTGCATAAAAAATAGGAATCCAAACCACTGTTGTAATAAATGGTAATATAACTGAGAAGGTAATAAATGGTAATCTAAATGGGAATGCAAACTGGACTTAACTGGGAATATAAAATGGACTTTGTAATACAAACTTCATTTAGCAAAGAGTTCACATGTAGTTTGTGGAATTCAACTTGAAGTCTTAAGTAGTTTACTTCTGCATACAATTGCGGAAAAAATTAAGTTGATTTTGTACAGACAACCAAAAGTTTGTGCTACATATGCCTTACATCCCTATAACTTTACATTTCATATTGTTTTGATAGCTCACAAATAAGTATAAACATGAACATGTCTAGAATCGATTGTGAATCCATATGTGAAATAATGTAAAATGGAATTTGTAAAAGTTAACTTGACTTCTTGAGTAGTTTACTTCTGCATACAATTATGTCTAAAATTAGGTTGAATGTGTACATTCACAACCAAAAGTTTGTGTCATATATCCTATTGCAAACACACAACAACCTATTTGTACATTTCATCACATCCTTATAAACTTTACATTAAATATGTACTGTATTGAAAGCTCACAAATAAGTATAAACATGAACATATCAAGACACATGACTCGAATGTGAATGCACAACGTCTAATTCACATCGTTAAATTTTAAGACAGGATCATGTGTATTGATTGAGGGTTGAAATATTAAGTAGTTTGCAATGGATATATCGAGGATCGCCTCCAAAATTTTTGTGAAAACTAAATTCTCTTGCAGAACTATATTTTCGGGGAAACTAAAATTTTCTGGTGAAACTAGATAACAGTTGTTGCACTTTAGTTATTAATTTTGTTTAAATTAGGGGATCCAATATTTTAAGGGGTGATATTTTAAATGAACCGTGCCCTTTGGGCACGGGTTATGACTAGTGTGTATATATATATAGATATGGGTAAAGTGTTCTTATGGTGACTCCTTAGATGAAATCTAAGGAGTCGCCCCCATTTCCCCCTTATCCCACAATTGTTTTACATTTTATTTTTCTTATGGTTGTTGTGCACATCATGAATGATCAACATACCAAAAATCAAGTCAATCTAATACTTTTAGAACCTCCATCTACCCCTTGCAACTTCAACGGTCTGAAAACGTGATAAAAACCCCATGAAGTTGCAACGGGTAAATGAGGGCTCTAAAAGTATTGGAATGACTTGATTTTTGGTATGTTGATCATCCATGATGTGAACAACAATCCCAAGGAAAAAAATGTAGGATATGGGAGAAAATGGGGGCGACTCCTTAGATTAAATCTAAGGAGTCACCCTCACTTTACCCTATATATATGTGTGTGTGTGTATGTGTGTGTGTGTGTGTGTGTGTGTGTGTGTGTGTGTGTACACACACACACACACATATGGGTAAAGTGTTCCTAGGGTGACTCCTTAGATGAAATCTAAGGTGTCGCCCCCATTTTCCCTCTTATCCCACAATTGTTTTAGATTTTATTTTTCATGGGGTTGTTGTGCACATCATAGATGATCAACATACCAAAAATCAAGTCAATCTAATACTTTTAGAACCCCCATCTACCCCTTGCAACTTCAACGGTCTGAAAACGTGATAAAAACCCCATGAAGTTGCAACAGGTAAATGAGGGATCTAAAAGTATTGGAATGACTTGATTTTTGGTATGTTGATCATCCATGGTGTGAACAACAATCCCAAGGAAAAAAATTCGAAAAAATGTAGGATATGGGAGAAAATGGGGGCGACTCCTTAGATTAAATCTAAGGAGTCGCCCTAGGAGGGGGCGACTCCTTAGATTTAATCTAAGGAGTCACCCTAGGAACACTTTACCCATATAAGGAGTCACCCTAGGAACACTTTACCCTAGGAACATTTTTGGTAAAGTGTTCCTAGGGGGTGACTCCTTAGATTTAATCTAAGGAGTCGCCCCCATTTTCTCACATCTCCCACAATTTTTTTGGATTTTATTTTTCATAGGATTGTTGGTCACATCATGGATGATCAACATACCAAAAATCAAGTCATTCCCCCCATCTACCCCTTGCAACTTCAACGGTCTGAAACCGTGCTGAAAAACCCATAAAGTTGCAAGGGGTAGATGGGGGCTTTTAAAGTTGCAAGGGGTTACAAGGGGTTGATTTTTGGTATGTTGATCATCCATGATGTGACCAATAATCCTATGAAAAATAAAATCCAAAAAAATTGTGGGAGATAGGAGAAAATGGGGGCGACTCCTTAGATTTAATCTAAGGAGGCACCCTAGGAACACTTTACCCACACACACACACACACACACACACACACACTCACATATATATGGGTAAAGGGATCCTAGGGTGCCTCCTTAGATTCAATCTAAGGAGGCGCCCCCATTTCACCCCCATCTCACACATTTTTTTGGAATTTTTTTTCATGCATTTATTTTTCACCTCATGGATAATCAACATACCAAATTTCAAGGGATTTCAATACTTTTTGAGCCCCCATCTACCCCTTGCAACTTCGTGGGGTTTTCAGCACGTTTTTAGACCGTTGAAATTGTAAGGGGTAGATGGTGGCTCAAAAATTTTTGGAATCCCTTGAAATTTGGTATGTTGATCATCCATGATGTGAACAACCACCCCATGAAAAAAAATTTCCAAAAAAATTGTAGGTGATGGGGTGAAATGGGGGCGCCTCCTTAGATTTTCATCTAAGGAGGCACCTTAGATCCCCTTTTTCATATATATATATATATATATATATATATATATATATATATATATATATATATATATATATATATATATATATATATATATATATATATATAACCTGTTAGGCTGAAAATTGACTTACGTATAAATACTTCTGGGTCCAAGCTTTCTTTCTCGGAAGTTTGCGCAAACAGAAGGTCTTACGATGCGTCTATGACGATGTCTTTCGTTCCCCCACTGGTGAAGGAGAACGGCATTTGTCTAGGGAGAGTTGTGGGTTCACTGCTTGATAGAGGAGCTGAGCGTTGGAGAAATACTTTAGTTGGCTATGTGCTAGGGGATGTTCCCTACTATGGGCAGTTGAGGGCTTGGGTGGATCGGCTGTGGAAGATTAAGAAGGGAGTCCAGATCTATAGCAAGGAGAATGGGTTCTTCTATTTCCGTTTTGAGTGTGAGGAAGACTGTGAACGGATATTGCATGGGGGGCCGTGGCTGTTCGATGGCCGTTTGAAATTATTACAAAAATGGTGTCCTACTTTGCGCCATGACCGAGACATATTAGCTACTGTTCCTGTCTGGGTACAATTCCACGGTTTGCCACTGCATATGTGGACGCTTGAAATCTTGAATATACTAGCTTCGGTTATCGGTAACCCGATATGCCTGGATAGACACACGGCAAACCTTGAGCGATTGACTTATGCAAGATGCCTGGTGGAAGTTGATTCATCCAAGCCGCTACCCAAGACTGCGGGGTTAGAATTGGATGGAGGGGTAATCATCAGTATTGATACCAAGTTTGAGGGGGAGCCACCAAGGTGTAGCCATTGTGTATGCTTCGGCCACTCCGACGTCCAATGCACTGACCTCTGTAAGCTCACTTCAATCCAAAAAATTGATACTATGGCCAGTGTGAATGGTACACATGAGAAATCAGCAAATAATGTGGTAAATGCTACAAATGCTTCACTGGAAAGTGAAGCACCACAGAGAATTGCTTTGGTGGAGGGGAACTCAGTTCATGTGGAATCTATTACTCAAGTAAATGCTACAAATGCTTCACTGGAAAGTGAAGCATCATAGGGAATTGCTTTGGTGGAGGGGAACTCAGTACATGTGGAATTTATTACTCAAGACATTTCACATTGCATTGACATTATTGAACCTGTATCGTTGGGGACAGCAAGTCATGAGGAGGGTGAGATCGGGATTCCTACATAACATGGCCTTGAGGTTAAGGGAGGAAACAACATTGATTGTAAGGGGACGGAAGCTGGGAAAATATTGCCTTCAGCTGGAACTGTTGCTAGTGTCAGATCTGAAAGTAACGCGGTTGATACCGGGTCTGCGGCCACGGTGCCTTCAACGCATTGTGCTGAATTTTTAAACTGTACGGGATATGCAAGAGATGGGGAGGCCCAGGGAGGGGAAGGAAACTCAATGCAAGGAGCACCAAATACATGCAGGCCGATGCCATCATTGCTTGCTGACATCGTAGATCGTGATATTGATATGATTCCAGCAAACTTAAGCATTCCAAATCCTATATGGGAAAATGATGTTGATGAGTATGTGAGCAAGACTGATGCGAGGAAGCCCCACAAAAAGTCTCCGGAGGTTCCAATAACTTTGGCAAATACACGAAGAAGCACACGGCTTAGAGATGGCGAGCATGTGCGAAAACAAGCAAACCCCGCCCAATGACTGTTTTCATTTGGAATGCACGCGGCCTCAACAACTCAGTGAGGCGTAGAGATCTTCGCGATAGAATAAAGACGGCTAATCCATCAATGGTGGTTTTGTTGGAAACCAAGCTCAAGTCGATTAAGGACCCTGCAAGATCAGGTATACCAAAGCATTGGAAAATATTTAACAATTTTGCCTCGCATAGAGGTGGGCGTATTCTAATTGGCCTTGACCCATTAAGCTGGAAAGCAAACTTGGTGGCTAGCTCGAAACAACATATCTCAATTATTTGCCTAAATACAGGAGGTTTATCAGTAAGAATGACAGCGGTATATGGATCCAATTCTAGTTCTGAGAGGATGGATCTTTGGAGGGTTTTGAGAATGGAGGCCCCTCAAGTTCAGAATGTCCCCTGGCTTGTTTGGGGGGGGGGGGATTTCAATTGTGTGCTCTATGCCAAAGACAAATTGGGAGGGCGTAAACTGGATGGAAAAATGGTTGATGACTTCAACGAGTGCATTAACGACTGCTTGCTTCATGAAATTAAAATTGTTGGTACTAAGCATAGTTGGTGTAACAAACGGCTTGGAAAAGGCCGGATTGAAGCGCAGTTGGATAGGGTTCTCTGCAATGCTGATTGGATTGGGAAGCTCCCTGAAACCTTTGTTGAATATCTGGACCCTCATACTAGCGACCACTCCCCAATGGTTGTTAGGCTGCATTCACAGGTGCCATTTAATCCAAAACCTTTTAAGTTCTTCAATCACTGGACTAAATTGACAGGTTTCAAAGAGAAAATGGAGGGAAGCTGGAGCCAATTCATATATGGCACCCCTATGTACCGAGCCGTTTCTAAACTTCAAAGTTTGAAAGGCACTCTGCGCACTTGGGCTAGTGCAAGGGCGACAGAAAATGATATCCCTACTTGTCGGAGACAACTGGAGGAGATCAGGAGAAATCCAAATATTCACCATGACCTATGTCTTCAGAACGAAGAAAAACATTTATATACTAAGCTTGCTAGATTGCTGGATCTTGAGGAAGAAATGTATCGGCAGAAGAGTCGCCAGGACTAGATAAGTCTTGGAGACAAGAATACAAAATTTTTTTACACTTCTATGAAGGCCAGACAGACGCACAATAATCTTGGACACCTGATTGATGCTAATGGAGTTCAAAATAAGTCTTATGTTGATTTGAAACTTGAAGCCCCTAAATTTTACGAGGATCTCTACAACCAGACACATTATTGGAGGGTGTTTCTAAAACTTGTCCCTAAGCGTATATTAACGTCGGAAGCAAAAGTTTGGCTAGAAAGGAGAGTTTCAAAGGAGGAGATCAAAGAAGCTGTCTTCCAAATAGGAGCTGATAAAGCTCCTGGGCCTGATGGCTATAATGGATTCTTCTACCAATATAACTGGGGTCTTATAGGAGAAGATATTACTGCAGCGGCTCAATCCTTTTTCACATCAGGAACCATGCTTCGCCAGATAAATCACACTTTCCTCACTTTGGTACCCAAGAATTCAAATGCAACAAGCTTGGGTGATTACAGGCCCATCGCCTACTGTAATGTTCTTTATAAAGTGATCAGTAAAGTAATTTGCAACAGGCTGAAAGTGGTTATTCACGAGCTCATCTCACCGAATCAATCGGCTTTCCTCAAAGGTAGACTCCTTTCTGACTGTACTCTTTTAGCTCATGAACAAATTCGTGATTTCTCCAACCCGATGGGTGCTAGAGCTTGCTTGAAGCTTGACTTGAGGAAAGCATTTGATAGCGTAAACCGAGAGTTTATATATTATATTCTGCATCAACTTGGGTTTGCTAGCACCTTTATCAATTGGATTAAGGAGTGTATTTCAACTCCCAGCTTCTCAGTCATTGTAAATGGATCTCCTGAGGGCTTCTTTGAAGGGAACATGGGGCTGAGGCAGGGGGACCCATTCTCCCCCTACCTGTTTGTGATTGTCATGGAAGCTTTCTCTCTGCTCATCTACAAAGCAATTGCAACCAACACCATTCATCCCATGCGTCGCTCAGGTTCAATCTCCCATTTATTATTTGTCGATGATCTCCTAATTTTCTGTCAGGCTAATCGTCATTCTTTATATGGACTCAAGTCTATGTTAGACGAATTTACAAATTTTACTGGGCTTCAAATTAATTGGGATAAGAGTGCTGTAATTTTTAGCAAAGGAACCAACAATCCCTCTGGTTTGGCTGACTTTATGGGTATTAGATTGGCAACAACAATCACCACTTATCTCGGTCTCCCTCTATCTTCTAGATACCCAAAGTCCCAGATGTATAGCAGATTAGTTGATAAGTGCAAAAAAGGCTCTCGGGTTGGTCTTCAACCTTACTCTCTATTTCTGGGCACATTGAATTGGTTAGAACCGTTATCTATGGTATTGTTAATTTCTGGATTCAGGCTTTCCATATTCCGCAATCTATTATTCGCACTATCACTTCCATGTGCCGTAAATTTATTTGGGGAAAAGTGCACACTTGGGCTTGGAAGGATGTATGTACCCCTAAGGAGGAGGGGGGAGTTGGCCTCAGATTACTCTCAGATTTAAATGTGGCAGCAGGGGTCAAGCTTACTTGGAGACTTCTAAATACGAAATGTCTATGTGCAGATTTTATGCAGGCTAAATATGGGGATGTAGGAAATTTCTTTTCGGCAAGAGGGCACACTAGCCATTCGGGAACATGGAAGTTTTTGCTCCATTGTAGAAACATATCACTCAAGCTTATTAAGAAGGAGGTAAGGGATGGCACCTCAACCCTCTTCTGGCATGAAAATTGGCTACCTTGTGGCCCACTCAAAGATCAACACGACATCCCTCCAGGAGCTAGCACCAAGAGAGTAAGTGATTATTGGGGAGAAGCAGTGTCACGACCCGCTTCCCTAAAATGGATGCGAGTACGTGAAAAGGTCCGCTCGAGAGTGGAGCTGTGAAGCCCCAAACCCGATAAGCGTCCACAATACATAAACAGGTCCCTGTAACCACAACAGAATAGCAATAATAACACAAGGAGAGACTGAAATAAAATTCACATCTCACAAATATTGTCCAACATCACAAAAAGGTTCAACATCCAGAAAAGCCACCAGGCTAAAAGAAAAGAGTCCAAGGCCCAGAACAAGGCCAACAAAAGCAACGACAACAACAAAGCAAAGTATAGGTGCCACGCACCGATAACAGAACAACTGTCTAACAAAAGTAAAACACACGAAGACACTAGGACTGGTCCCCAGTGTCCACGTACTCCCCGTCAAACACAAGCTCGGGCTCGGCGTCAGCAAACACCTCGTCCTCAACGAGGTACTCGGGCTCAGGATCTAACATGTGTCACCCAAAAGAGTAAAGGGGCACATGTCAGCAAGTCTAAAAAGACTTGGGCAAGGAAACTGAAAGTGAGGCATCTAGCAACCTAGCAGTTTAGTATGCATGACATGGCAGTTATAACATGAGTGCACAATTAAAAACATGGCAAGACAATTTGTACAAGAGAACAATCATCGGGACAAGACAAGAGTAGCCAAGCTACTATCAATTCAATCAATTTACATTTTTGTAGGTGTTTACGCCATTCGCTGAATGGCATAGCATTTCAGACCGATCGGCACTAAACACTACCCAGTATTCACACGATATGGAGCCTGGGGTCCCTGCACATTGAGCTCATCTAGTGAGCCTAGGGTTGCCCCGCCATTGAGCTCGCATTCTTAGTTCACAATTCAATGTATCGAGCGTTGGGGTTAGCAACTCATTATGCTCGCTTCTGGTCACGAGCCAGGAACACTAGTATGGCGTAGGGAACACCTAGCCGGAACACGCAATTCGGGCATTGGCTATCAACCAACACATGACCCGCTTCTGGAACACGAGCCAGGAACACAACATTGTAGCGAAGCTATGCAATCACAGCAATATCTAAAGAATGCGAGGTCATGACATTTTATTTGCGTACCGTTAATTAAATTAAACGTGACAGGCGAAATGCAATGACATGACATATTCGCGTACCGTTAATTGAAAGTAAACATGACATGGTAATTGTGCAACATGCTAAAAGTCGGGATTAGCTTCGTTGTCAAGCTAATTCCCCAATTTGCGCCTAGGCGAGTATCATTTCGTCGCCTAGCCTCTTTTACGCCTACAACATGCAAATGGCCTAAAACATGGCCTAAACCCTAAGTGGCAAGTTTCACTTGCCTAGCACCGGGGATCGACGATCACTTCGTCACTCGGATGCTATCTACGAGGAAATCGCTGTTTTGGGGGAACAATCAACAAATACATGAAATAAATTAGGGTTTTCATAAAATTATAAATAAGCTATGAAAACAACGGTAGAACGATTTCTTACCGAGAGGAGACGGAAGGAACACTCCGGGGAACCCTAGGACCAAATCTGGAAGAGATTGGAGAAGTTTGGAGAATTGGGGTTCTTGGGTGATTTTGGGGGTTTGATGGATTTTGGGTGAGATTTGAGGAAGATGAGAGGTAGATAGGGTAGATGGATGGTTTGGATGATGAATTTAGGGCTTGGAATGAAGCAATGGAGCTTGGAGGAAGGTGGGGGATCAATGGGGGCGATTTTAGGGTTTAGGGTCGAGTTGGAGGGGAAGAAAACGTTTGGGTTGGGTATTTATAGGCTAGGCTGGCGGCTAGGGCAAAACTAGGGTTTACAGCACTAGTTAGTCGGTCAAAGAACAACCACTGACCGACTAGTTTGACAACTAGTCGGTCGGTCGACCAACGCAGACCGACTAAGTGTAAACAGTAGCTACAGGTGAAATTAGGATTCTATAGTTAGTCGGTCCATGAACAAATACTGACCGACTAGTTTGGCATCTAGTCGGTCGATGAACGTTCTTAGACCGACTAAGAGTAAACAGTAACTGATACAAAAATAATATGATGAGTTAGTCGGTTCAAGAAGCATTGCTGACCGACTAGTTTGCAACCTAGTCGGTCAACCAACGTTCTTAGACCGACTAACGATAAACAGTAACTCCTGAGAAATTTAGAAAGCAAACTAGTCGGTCCAAGAAGGATTGCCGACCGACTGGATCGTCATCTAGTCGGTCGGTGGCCCTTCTTACACCGGCTAATGAGCACAGAAAAGTACCGATACGGAGCGCGGGGCCCCGGGATCGATTCCTAAGACTCCTAGGCTTGATCTAATAGTTAGATACGACCGTTATGAAGTCCGTCACGAGCGACACACTTCGAAATCGACAATCCTAAGGAAGAAGCGAGAAAATACGACGAATCGATCGAAAATGAAATCTACGGAGACGAAAACCACACAAGAGGAGAAAATCCACTAAAACATATATTATATTATATTATAATCAGATACAAGAAAAGCAGTCGTTACATCCTCCCCAACTTAAGAAAAATTCCGTCCTCGGAATTTCCAAAACTCACGAGTCCGGGAACAAAAGTGGGAAACGCTCTCGCATCTCATCCTCATTCTCCCAAGTAGACTCTCCAGGTGAACCGTGTCGCCACATCACCCTCACAAGATTGACAATCTTGTTCCGAAGCGATTTCTGACGCCTGTCCAGAATCTGCACGGGACGCTGGTCATACGTCATATCGGGGCGAATGGTAATCTCCGAAAAATCCACCGCATGAGACGGATCGCTAATGTATCGACGAAGCTGCGACACATGGAAAACATTGTGAACTCCTTCCAAAGATGGCGGCAAGGCCAAGCGATAAGCTACCTCGCCAACCCTCTCCAAAATGTCAAATGGTCCAATGTATCGCGGGCTCAACTTCCCACGCTTCCCGAAACGAATCACACCACGATTCGGGGAAATCTTTAAGAACACATGGTCGCCCGGCTGAAACTCCAAAGGACGATGTTTAGCATCCGCCCAATGCTTAAAACGGTCCTGAGCAATCCTCAACCTCTCCCGAATATTCCTGACGATATCCACGGCCTCCACGATCATCTCAGGTCCCAACAACTCCCGATCACCAACGTCATCCCAACTCAATGGCGATCGACATTTCCTCCCATAAAGAGCGGCGAATGGCGCCATGCCAATACTCGCCTGGAAGCTGTTGTTGTAGGAAAACTCCACCAAATGTAGATGGTCCTCCCACGAACCCTTGAAATCCAACATGCACGCCCTCAGCATGTCTTCCAAAATCTGAATCGTCCTCTCGGACTGGCCATCCGTCTGTGGATGGTACGCCGTGCTGAAACTCAGACGCGTACCCAAGCTCTTCTGCAAACTCTGCCAGAACTGAGATGTGAACCTCGTGTCTCTATCAGACACGATACTCACGGGGACTCCATGAAGTCGCACAACCTCCTGCACGATTCACGTTACATCACTATTCAAACTAGGAAAAGGAAATAAAACAGAGAGTAAAAGAATTTTACCTCCATATATCTCCTTGCTAGCGCCTCAGTGGACTGTCCCACTCGGAACGGAATAAAATGCGCAGATTTGGTCAATCGATCTACGATCACCCAAATCGCGTCATTCTGCTTCGGACTCCGAGGTAGTCCAGTCACGAAATCCATAGTGATGTGCTGCCACTTCCACTCCGGAATCGGAAGCGGTTGTAGCAACCAGGCCGAACGCTGATGCTTCGCCTTCACTTGCTGGCAAACCAAGCACTTGGCTACACTCTGAGCCACGCTCCTCTTCATACCATGCCACCAATAATTCAGACGAAGATCCTGGTACATCTTGGTGCCACCAGGATGCACAGAATACGGCGAGCTGTGTGCCTCCACCATCAGCTCCTCTCTGATATCCCCAGCAGGCACACACAACCTGGCTCCAAACCTCAGCGAGCCATCCTCATGAATCAAAAAGTCAGTCCGCAGACCGGCTTCCACCATCTCCCGAATCCTCACCAGCTTCGGATCCTCAGCCTGGCCAGCCTTAATCCGATCCACGATCGTCGACTGTACCTGCATGTACATCAACGAAGAAGCCTCCCCAGGAAGAACAATTTCCACTCCAGACTCGCAAAAATCCTGCTGCAATCTCCACTGCGAGGTCAAAATCATCACCGCTGGCAGCCTACTCAAAGCATCTGGAACCACATTCACCTTGCCAGGGTGATACTGCAAATCAATATCATAATCCGCCATAAGCTCCAACCATCGACGCTGTCGCATGTTGAGCTCCTTCTGAGTGAAAATATACTTCAAGCTTTTGTGATCGGTGAAAATCTTCAATTTCTCACTCAGCAGGAAGTGCCTCCAAATCTTAAGAGCAAACACAACGGCAGCCAACTCCAAATCATGCGTCGGATAATTCTTCTCATGAACCTTAAGCTGACGAGACGCATACGCCACAACATGTCCATGCTGATGCAACACACAACCGAGACCCTTGCCAGAAACATCGCAAAAGATCTCAAATCCACCGCTGCGATCAGGCACAACAAGAATAGGGGCAGTCGTCAACCTCTCCTTCAGAATACCAAAAGCACTCTCACAATCACCCGACCAAACAAAAGCAACATCCTTCCGCGTCAACCTGGTCATCGGCTCAGCAATACGGGAAAAGTCCTTGATGACTCGTCGATAATAACCAGCAAGTCCAAGAAAACTCCGAATCTCAGACGCAGACGACGGAACAGGCCACTCCCTGATGGCCCGAATCTTCTCGGGATCCACTGAAATACCATCTCCAGTCACCACGTGCCCGAGAAAAGCAACTCGATCCTGCCAAAACTCGCACTTCGACAACTTAGCATACAACCGATGCTTCCTCAAAATCTCCAACACCGTCCTTAAGTGCGAGGCATGCTCTTTCTCCGACTTCGAATAGATCAGAATGTCATCAATAAAGATAACGACAAACTTATCCAAAAAGTCGTAGAAAATCAGGTTCATCAGATTCATGAAAACTGCGGGCGCGTTAGTTACGCCGAAAGGCATAACCACAAACTCATAGTGTCCATACTTCGTCCTGAACGCTGTCTTCGGAACATCTCCCTTCTTCACCTTCAACTGATGGTAACCACTCCTCAAATCCAATTTAGAAAACACCCTCGAACCTCCAAGCTGATCAAAAATATCATCGATGCGAGGCAACCGGTATTTATTCTTAATGGTCACCGCATTCAACTCCCGATAGTCCACGCACATTCGACGCGAACCATCCTTCTTCTTAACCAAC
This sequence comes from Scilla litardierei, assembly GCA_030789695.1. NCBI lineage: Eukaryota > Viridiplantae > Streptophyta > Magnoliopsida > Asparagales > Asparagaceae > Scilla > Scilla litardierei. The sequence goes on from CM061130.1 coordinate 72,755,950, forward strand.
AACACCGGTGCTCCCCACGGAGACACACTAGGATTAATATAACCCTTCTGCAAAAGCTCATCCAACTGCTTCCGCAACTCTTCCAACTCTGCAGGTGCCATACGATACGGCGCCTTCGAAATCGGCTGCGCACCTGTGACAAGATCGATAGAAAATTCCAAAGCTCGATCAGGCGGCAAACCAGACATCTCCTCGGGGAAGACGTCACCAAAATCTCGCACCACAGCTGGCCACTCCAGCTCCATCTGCATAGCCACAGCCTCCACCAGCCTGGCCCGAAATCTGACAGGACCAAGCGAACTGCTACCACGACTGAACTCAAATACTGGATGTCCGGGAATCTCGAACACCACCTTCTTCCTCCTGCAGTCAATCGTAGCATAGAAGCTCGCAAGCCAATCCATCCCAAGAACTGCATCATAGTTGATGATGTCGTGGACAATGAAATCAGCAAAAAGCTCATGTCCACAGACCACCAACGAGCAAGAATTGCAACCACGATGCACCGAGACCACACCATTCCCTGTAACGATATTCCATCTCTTGGGGAGAGGGGACGTCGACAAGGAATGCCTCTCCACGAAGCTCCGAGAAATAATGCACATCGATGCACCAGAGTCAAAGAGGACTCGTGCAGGAAATGTGCAAACCAAAATCACACCTAATCAAGCAATTAACAATCAAACCCTAGTCTAGCAAACAACCATGTTCAAGCAAACAACAAAATCTAACAATCAAAACCAGCTGGGAAAGTAATAGCTAGAATGAGTATTACCTGCGATAACCTCATCCACAGCCGCGCTCTCCGCAGCGGTCATCAGAAAAGCCTGCCTCCTCGGCGGAACAGCCTGCCGAAAAGCCTGCCTCTGCGGAACAAGAGCTGCTCCACGTCCAGCAGGAACAGGCGCTCGCTGCTGCAATGGCTGAGCTGCAACAGGAGCCCTCCGCAGCGGATCCGCATGCCGACAATCCTTCGCGACATGAGAAGCATCACCGCAAATCAAACACTGGCCCAGAAACTTCCGACACTGATCCTTGACGTGACCAGGCCTGCCGCAGAAATGGCAGATCTTCTGAATAGACCCTCCTGGCCTCTTAAACTGAGCGGACTGATTAGGCCTGAATCCAGGTCTAACCACAGCTCTTGCCTGCTCCACAGGCCTCTTCCCAGCACCAACAACCGATCCCTTCCTCTGGTTCACGAGCAGCTCCTGCCTCTTAGCTGCTACCAGAACCTTCTGATAAGATTCCCGATCAGAGGAGGTCACAAAACTCTGGAGCTCCGAAGCGAGCCCCTGCAGAAACCTCTATGCTCTCTCCTCAGCGTCCTGCACCATCTTCGGCGCAAACCGACTAAGCCTCATGAACTCTTGGTGATACATGTCCACCGACGAGTTCCCTTGCTTCAAATCGATAAAACGCTGCAGCATCTCCTCCTTGGCAGCCTTCAGAAAGAACTCACCCTCAAATCTGGCTTTGAAGGTAGCCCAAGCTATCGGCTCCACCAACAACTTCTCTTCAGCATCCCACCAATTCCTGGCGTTATCCTTGAGCTGCCTCTTCGCCAAATCAACCCATCCAGCCGGGGTGATCTTGGCCATCTTCAGATTGTCCTCGACGTTCCGAATCCACTCATCGGCCGCCAGAGGACCCTCAGAACCATCAAAATATGCGGGACCCAGCTCCCGAAATTGCTTCGCTCCTGGCTCAGAGCGAGGAACATCCGGAAGAGCCCGGGCAGCTCGAGCAGGTGGAGCATTCTGGACTTGCAAAAGCACGCCCTGCTGCACTTGCATCATCTGCAACATCATACGCATCATCTCACCGCTGGTGGGTTCCCGCTCAGGCTCCTCATCATGAGGGAGCGCACCACTACCCCCACCACGGGTGAAACGCCTTCCTGCCATCTAATGACAAGGAAAACAAATCAGATTAGACTCATAGCTTATGACATCGGACGTCGAACTTAGTTTATTGGACATTCAAATATTATTATTGCTATTCCAAAAATCGCAGTTACAGAAGGGGACCTGCATGAGCCACCACTAAAACCTGTCACGACCCGCTTCCCTAAAATGGATGCGAGTACGTGAAAAGGTCCGCTCGAGAGTGGAGCTGTGAAGCCCCAAACCCGATAAGCGTCCACAATACATAAACAGGTCCCTGTAACCACAACAGAATAGCAATAATAACACAAGGAGAGACTGAAATAAAATTCACATCTCACAAATATTGTCCAACATCACAAAAAGGTTCAACATCCAGAAAAGCCACCAGGCTAAAAGAAAAGAGTCCAAGGCCCAGAACAAGGCCAACAAAAGCAACGACAACAACAAAGCAAAGTATAGGTGCCACTCACCGATAACAGAACAACTGTCTAACAAAAGTAAAACACACGAAGACACTAGGACTGGTCCCCAGTGTCCACGTACTCCCCGTCAAACACAAGCTCAGGCTCGGCGTCAGCAAACACCTCGTCCTCAACGAGGTACTCGGGCTCAGGATCTAACATGTGTCACCCAAAAGAGTAAAGGGGCACATGTCAGCAAGTCTAAAAAGACTTGGGCAAGGAAACTGAAAGTGAGGCATCTAGCAACCTAGCAGTTTAGTATGCATGACATGGCAGTTATAACATGAGTGCACAATTAAAAACATGGCAAGACAATTTGTACAAGAGAACAATCATCGGGACAAGACAAGAGTAGCCAAGCTACTATCAATTCAATCAATTTACATTTTTGTAGGTGTTTACGCCATTCGCTGAATGGCATAGCATTTCAGACCGATCGGCACTAAACACTACCCAGTATTCACACGATATGGAGCCTGGGGTCCCTGCACATTGAGCTCATCTAGTGAGCCTAGGGTTGCCCCGCCATTGAGCTCGCATTCTTAGTTCACAATTCAATGTATCGAGCGTTGGGGTTAGCAACTCATTATGCTCGCTTCTGGTCACGAGCCAGGAACACTAGTATGGCGTAGGGAACACCTAGCCGGAACACGCAATTCGGGCATTGGCTATCAACCAACACATGGCCCGCTTCTGGAACACGAGCCAGGAACACAACATTGTAGCGAAGCTACGCAATCACAGCAATATCTAAAGAATGCGAGGTCATGACATTTTATTTGCGTACCGTTAATTAAATTAAACGTGACAGGCGAAATGCAATGACATGACATATTCGCGTACCGTTAATTGAAAGTAAACATGACATGGTAATTGTGCAACATGCTAAAAGTCGGGATTAGCTTCGTTGTCAAGCTAATTCCCCAATTTGCGCCTATGCGAGTATCATTTCGTCGCCTAGCCTCTTTTACGCCTACAACATGCAAATGGCCTAAAACATGGCCTAAACCCTAAGTGGCAAGTTTCACTTGCCTAGCACCGGGGATCGACGATCACTTCGTCACTCGGATGCTATCTACGAGGAAATCGCTGTTTTGGGGGGAACAATCAACAAATACATGAAATAAATTAGGGTTTTCATAAAATTATAAATAAGCTATGAAAACAACGGTAGAACGATTTCTTACCGAGAGGAGACGGAAGGAACACTCCGGGGAACCCTAGGACCAAATCTGGAAGAGATTGGAGAAGTTTGGAGAATTGGGGTTCTTGGGTGATTTTGGGGGTTTGATGGATTTTGGGTGAGATTTGAGGAAGATGAGAGGTAGATAGGGTAGATGGATGGTTTGGATGATGAATTTAGGGCTTGGAATGAAGCAATGGAGCTTGGAGGAAGGTGGGGGATCAATGGGGGCGATTTTAGGGTTTAGGGTCGAGTTGGAGGGGAAGAAAACGTTTGGGTTGGGTATTTATAGGCTAGGCTGGCGGCTAGGGCAAAACTAGGGTTTACAGCACTAGTTAGTCGGTCAAAGAACAACCACTGACCGACTAGTTTGACAACTAGTCGGTCGGTCGACCAACGCAGACCGACTAAGTGTAAACAGTAGCTACAGGTGAAATTAGGATTCTATAGTTAGTCGGTCCATGAACAAATACTGACCGACTAGTTTGGCATCTAGTCGGTCGATGAACGTTCTTAGACCGACTAAGAGTAAACAGTAACTGATACAAAAATAATATGATGAGTTAGTCGGTTCAAGAAGCATTGCTGACCGACTAGTTTGCAACCTAGTCGGTCAACCAACGTTCTTAGACCGACTAACGATAAACAGTAACTCCTGAGAAATTTAGAAAGCAAACTAGTCGGTCCAAGAAGGATTGCCGACCGACTGGATCGTCATCTAGTCGGTCGGTGGCCCTTCTTACACCGGCTAATGAGCACAGAAAAGTACCGATACGGAGCGCGGGGCCCCGGGATCGATTCCTAAGACTCCTAGGCTTGATCTAATAGTTAGATACGACCGTTATGAAGTCCGTCACGAGCGACACACTTCGAAATCGACAATCCTAAGGAAGAAGCGAGAAAATACGACGAATCGATCGAAAATGAAATCTACGGAGACGAAAACCACACAAGAGGAGAAAATCCACTAAAACATATATTATATTATATTATAATCAGATACAAGAAAAGCAGTCATTACAAGCAGGCTGGCTAAATGACCCAACAATTCTCCATATTCTGCCAATTCTCCAACATTCTACTTTGCGAAATGGTACGGACACCTGGGTCTGGGTCCCGGGGTCATCTTTCAAATTTCATCAAGCTTGGGAGGGTGCTAGACATCCTGGGCCTCCGTTTCCATACGCCAAACTGGTATGGTACCCCCATCACGTGCCTAAGATGTCCCTCACACTGCTCCGTGCTTTGCAGGGAAAGCTACTTACCTGTGACCGCTTACTAAACTGGGGGCTGTCAACTCCCGAACACTGTGAACTATGTGACACAAATGCGCCTGAGGAAGTTGAGCATTTATTTTTTTCTTGTGAATACATCGCCTACATCATTCACAGGGGGCTATTGAAGCTCGGAATTAATGAGTTTTCAACCGGCCAAATTGGGTTGAATGCATTGGCCAATCACTTGCTGGGCTTTTGGCCAATCACTTACTGGGCTTTTGCATCATCAAGAAGAGCCTTGCACGACTTGCAAAGACTGTGTTGGCAGCTTCAGCCTGGCACATATGGAAGGAGTGAAACCGGCGTATTTTTGAAAACTCTAGAAGATGCAAAACCTTATTTTTTGAGGACATCTCGGCAGACGTCAGAATTGCGCTGAGGGACCATAAAAATAATGACGAGGATGCAGCAAATAGTTTCTCAAACTGGGAATTTAGAGATGAGGGATAATTATGGATTTTTCTTTACTTTACTTTGTTATTTGTATAGAATTATACTCCATTATACGGGATACAGGATTTTTTAGAAAGAGTGACGTCGCTTGTGCCCTATCCTCTCTTTACTAAATTCTGCTTTCTAGTTGAGCCATGTAATGTTATAGTATTTGCTAAATAAAGATTATCACTTACCTTCCAAAAAAATATATATATATGGGGGTCCGTGGATGTTCGATGGCAGGCTTGTGGTATTACAGAGTTGGAGCATTTCACTCAAGCATGAACGAGACCTTCTATCCTCGGTGCCTATGTGGGTCCAACTCCACGTGGTTCCACTGTGGATGTGGACCCTAGAGATTCTTAACGCTATTGCTTCGGGGATTGGGAAACCGCTATGCCTGGACGGGATGCTAGCTAAATTAGAAAGGATATCGTATGCGAGGTGTCTTGTAGAAGTTGACGCAAAAAAACATATACCAAAAACTGTTCTTGTTGAACTGGAGGATGGTTCTAAAGTCCAAATTGACATTAAGATTGAGGGGGAGCCACCTAGATGCATGAAATGCATATGTTTCGGGCATTCGGATTCTCAATGCCAGAATGCTGGAGAGCTGCCTTCAATCCAAGAGAAGGAAGCGGCAAATTGTGCTAGCCAAGTTAAGGGGAAGGAAAAATTGCTCAATGAGTTAGTTGTTGAGGATTTGGAGTTAGGAACCACAGTTAAATTTGAGAAAGGGTCTTGTTCAACTTCTCAGGATACCACAAATAATCGGGGATCTTCGGTACAAGGCCCAGGGGGAGGGACTGAATCTGATACAAGTCATCAACTATATCCTATAGTGCTTGAGGTGCTTGGGGCCGCTACTACAGGTCTTGAACAGGTTGAAGATCAGGTAATCATGGAGGAGAGAACCGCTGTTGAGAAGCAACAACAACCTGATACGATTGATTGTCCATGTGGAGGGGAGGTTTCTCTGCCGAACTCTTTCCAACTTCTGCCTGCTGATGACCATTGCAGTAAGCGTGATGCTCCAAGTACAGCTACTGCACTTGCTTCTCAGGTTAATGCTAATTGCGACAGGATTCCTGGTAGACTTACTATTGAAAATCCTCACTGGGCTGCTGAAGAAGAATCCTGGGTGAGCAATGCAAATACTGGCAAGTTGGGAGTTCGGAAAATAGATGCGGCTGCTAATGAAGTTACAGATTCTGCAACTCGGAAAAGCCTAAGACTGAAGGAAGCCAGTCTTGGTCGTCACCCTAAGCCGTCTCAATGACTGTGTTCCTATGGAATACGCGGGGCCTCAACAACTCGGTGAGGCACCGAGATTTGAAGGAAAGATTGCGTAGGTTAAAACCATCTATTGCTGTTCTCTTGGAAACCAAACTGAAGACAGACTCCCTTAATAAACATAAGTGTCTTCCTAAACTTTGGAACCTTGTTGATAATTTTGCTACCAATAAGGGGGCCGGATTTTGTTAGGCTATGACCCATGGGTCTGGCAAGTAGCTAATATTTCAATCTCGCCTCAGCACCTCACTGTTAGGTGCAGGAACCCTGGAGGATTTACTATGGTTCTGACTGCGGTCTATGGTTTTAATTCCAAAACTGAGCGGGTTAGCCTCTGGAATGAATTGAAGCAGGATGTTGGGAGATTAAATTCTGATGTGTGGGTTGTAGGAGGTGATTTTAACTGTGTAATGTATGCTAAAGACAAAGTAGGGGACGCAAGCTTCTGGGCAATATGATGGAGGAGTTTCAGAATTGTATTACTGATTGTGCGCTCAAGGAGATCAAATGTACTGGACCTCAGTTGAGCTGGTGCAATAGGCGTCTGGGAAATGGCCGTATATCTGCCCAGATTGATCGTGTTTTTTGCAATATTGAATGGACCTCGAAACTCAGATTCCTACCTGGAATATATAGACCCAGATACTAGCGACCACTAAGCCATGGTGATTCATCTGCACTCCAAGGTATCCTCAGATCCTAAACCTTTTAAATTCTTCAATTATTGGATGCGGCTTGATGGATACAGGGAGTTAGTGGAGTCAAGCTGGAGTTCCCCGGTGTATGGCAATCCAATGTTCTGTTTCACCCAAAAGCTTTATAGATTAAAGCAAGATCTCCGTAGCTGGTCCAGGTCCCAATCTGAGATTTGCAACCTAACTAAGTGTCGCAGGGAGCTGGAATTGATCAGGAAGAATGACGTTCACTCCTCTTATAACTTGCAGATCAAAGAACAGAAATTGGCAAGGGAGTTATCTACCCTCTTAGGATCTTAGGATTGGAGGAAGAGATGTATCGGAAAAAAAGCAGGCAGGACTGGTTGTGTTTAGGTGATAGAAATACTAAGTTCTTTTATGCGGCCTCCAAAGCTAGACATGCCCATAATAGCTTAAACCATCTCATTGATGCTGGCGGAAACAAATGCGAGACTTATGCAGATTTAAAAGCTGAGGCTCCTTTGTTCTATGAAGAGTTATACAACCAAGATTCCTACTGGCAGATTTTTCCAAAATTGGTAACTCGGAAACAGGTCTCCCCTGAGGCAAATAGGTGGCTGGGTAGAAGAGTCTCCATGGAGGAGGTGAACACGGCTGTATTCCAGATAGGGGTTGACAAGTCACCTGGGCCTGACGGGTACAATGGGTTTTTCTTCCAAAATAACTGGGCCTTGATAGGCCAGGAGGCTACTGATGCAGTTCTTTATTTCTTTAGCAAAGGAGTTCTTGCCCGCCAGGTAAATCATACTTTCTTAACCCTCGTGCCCAAGAACTCAAATGCATCGGGATAGGTGACTACAAACCTATTTCCTGCTGCAACGTGCTTTACAAAATTATTAGCAAGATCCTTTGTAACAGATTGAAAGAAGTTATCCATGAGCTTATCTCTCCAAACCAGGCAGCTTTCTTAAAGGGTGGGCTCCTATCTGATTGTTCCCTTCTAGCCCATGAACAGATAAGAGATTATAGCAATTCGATGGGAGCTAGGGCATGTATCAAGTTGGATCTGCGCAAGGCATTTGATAGCGTGAATAGGGAATTTGTCTACTACATGCTACACCAGCTGCGAATCAACCGCACTTTCATCAATTGGATTAGAGAATGCATCTCCACCCCGACTTTTTCTGTCATGATTAATGGCTGCCCTACTGGCTACTTTGGCAGGAATAGAGGATTGTGTCAGGGGGACCCTTTATCGCCATATCTATTTGTTATTGTGATGGAGGAGTTTTCCATCATGTTGGCCAAGGCTGCAGCGACACGTACCATCTTGCCAATGAGACGGTCTGGAGCAATATCTCACCTTTTGTTTGCTAATGATCTACTGGTTTTTTTGTAGAGCTAATATCCACTCGCTTCAAGGTCTCATGAATCTTTTGGAGGATTTCAGCTTCCTAACAGGCCTCCATATTAACTGGGATAAGAGCGCAGGCATCTTCAGTAAGGGAACTAAGAATCCAGCAGGATTGGCTGGATCTCTTGGGATTAGACTGGCAACGACTATTACCACTTATTTGGGACTCCCACTGTCATCAAAATATCCCAAGGCACCAATGTTTAGCAGGTTGGTAGACAAATGCAAGAAAAGGCTACTAGGTTGGGCTTCATCATCTCTATCTATTTTTGGATGGATTGAATTGGTGAGAACGGTGATCTACGGTATGGTCTCCTTCTGGATGCAAGCATTTCGCATTCCAGTTTCTATTATTCGCACCATTTCATCCGCTTGCAGACGATTTATCTTGGGATCCTTAGGTTTGTGGTCTTGGCGTGATATGTGCACGCCAAAATCTGAAGGAGGTGTCGGCCTACGCCTATTATCTGATTTAAATCTTGCATACGGTGTTAGACTAACATGGCGCTACCTCTCAGGAAGAGAATTGTGGGTTGATCTTATGAAGTATACCTATGGGAAGCCAGATTCTTTTTTTGCAGCAAAGGGGAAAGCAATTCACTCGGGTTCATGGAAGTTCATGCTCCATTGCAGAAGTATCTCTGAAAGGCTTATCAAGAAGGAAGTTAGGGATGGGAAAACAACATTATTCTGGCACGATCACTGGCTGTAGGGGGGTCCAATCAAATACTATCAGCAAATTCCAAATGGTGAGAGTAAAAAAGCTGTTGCCGACTATTGGAATGGGTATCACTGGAGGTTCAACATCATGAATGTCAGTGCACAGCTACAGGCGAGCTTGGAGCAATATAAATTGAAGCCTGGGGTTGACTTATGGTTATGGAATCCTGCACCTGGAAATCAGATTGATTCCTCCAATAACGTGGGAGGGCTGCAAGCTGGACATGGGCCTCAAATAGGCGGGATTTCCCCTGGGAATCAACCTGGGCCGTAAGCTAATAGTTCTGTGCGGGATAATCTGAAACAGTCATGCAATGTAGGGGTGCCTAGTGCTCATGCTGGCCGAGGGGATTGGCATGTGCCTGTATCTACAGTGGGCGGAGATGGGGAAGCTACTGCTTCCCAAAAAAGGTGCAAGGAATTTATTTTCCCTAAGGCTTGGGATGGCTGCAGAGAGCACGGGAGTAAATTTGATTTTCATAGACTGATCTGGTTCAAACACTATATTCCCAAGTGGTCTATAGCCATACTACGAGCTTTTAGAAAGAAATTGCTGACAAAGGATATCCTTGCCAAGTGGGGACTGTTAACTCAAAAGGACTGTGTTCTTTATGATGGGAAGGAGGAGGAGAGCGTGGAACACATATTTTTTGAATGTGAGTATTCAAACTACCTTCTACGCAGATGCATGCTAAAATTGGGTGTAACAACAGTTATTGGCCGTAGATTATTGGATGTTGGGTCCTACTACTTAAATCATTTTGGAAACAAGAAGAGTTTGAGCATACTGGCTAAAGTGGCTCTGGGTGGCCTGGTCTGGCATGTTTGGAGAGAAAGAAACAAACGAATCTTTGACAAGGCTCAGAAATGTAAGACAACGCTATTCGAAGACATTGCAGCAGAGCTCAGGATTGCCTTACATGAACTGGATAGATCAGATGATGGGGCTACGGAGGCTATGTCAAATTGGGGGTTTCTGGACAATGGTTAAATTCACATCCTAGGATCTACGGAGGGGTTGGACTTGTAAATATTGGCAGGTTTTGTTAGATATAGGTACCACTAGTAGAGAGTGACTGCGCTTGTGCCCAATCCTCTCTCTAGTAGTGACTATGATCTGATATGCCTGTTGTAACATATTTGGTTATTAATATGGATTTCTTTACTTTTCAATATATATATATATATATATATATATATATATATAAGCGTCCTGAGTGCGGCGGCGCAAAAAATCGCAACGGAGGTCCCGCCTAGGGTTGCTGATACTGGTTGGATTCCAACGGCTGTTGACAAGGTGGTGCAGCCTTCGAATGATGCTGGGATCCGAAAGGTTGTGGCAGCGCAACCTAGGGCTGTCAATTTTGCCCCTGTCCCCGTCGCGCCTGGAGAGAGCTTCCAGGCCCAAGTGCTGAAATTCCCCCAAATAAACCTCCTGCAGGCAGAGTTGATAGTACGAATAACAGAAGGGGGCAAACAGTAAGCTTGCATCCAGAAAGCAACCATACCGTAGATAACCGAGCGTACCAATTCAATTTTGCCCGGTATGGAGAGAAGTGTAGAAGACCAACCCAGAAGTCTTTTTTTACATTTATCCACAAGTCTGCAGAAAAGAGAGGCCCTTGGGTATGTAGAGGATAGGGGGAGACCCAAATAGGTAGTAAAAGAAGATACCATTTTAATGTTTAGGATAGCGGAGAGACCTGTCGCATTACAAACTCCCTTACTGAAAATAACGGAGCTCTTCTCCCAATTGATCTGGAGTCCTGATAAAAGATCAAATCTATGTAAAACTTCCTTAAGCCCCAGGAAAGAGTGACTGTTAGCTCGACAGAACACCAGCAGGTCATCTGCAAACAGCAGATGTGAGATAGAACCAGATCTACGCATCGGGAGGATGGACCCTGAGGATTCAGCCCTGGACATCAAGAGGGAGAAAGCTTCCATAACCAGAACAAACAAGTAGGGAGAGATGGGGTCACCTTGCCTCAAACCCCTATTAGAATCAAAATACCCTTCTGGAGATCCATCCACCAAAACAGAGAACATAGGTGTAGCAATACATTCTGATATCCAATTTATAAATTTATGCCTGAATCCCATTTGAGGGTGGTGTGGGTTTGCGACTCCTTGAGGATCTTAATATCGCTTCTGGCATCCGTCTGACATGGAGAATGCTATCAACGAAAGGAATCTGGGCACAGTTCATGAGGAAAAAGTATTGCCCAAGTGCAAATGGTTTCTATTCTGCCAAACCAACTCCTGCTCAATCAGGATCATGGAAATTCATTTTAAAGTGTAGGAGTTCATCTCAAAAGCTTATTCGGCGCTCTGTTAAAGATGGTAGGTCTACCTCTTTCTGGTTTGATAATTGGCACCCCCTAGGGCCCCTTCATTTGATACAGACCCCTCCCGATGGTGAGGAGCACATGCTTGTTGCGGACTACTGGTGCCATTCGGGCTGGAAAGATGTGCCTGCCAATCTCCGGCAGCATCTACAACATATCTCTCTGTCCGATGGAAACGATGAATGGGAGTGGACAGCCGGTGCTAAATTCTCCCTATCCTCGGCTTGGAATGGCATTCGGGTTGCTGGTACTGTTTTCCCTTACTCTGAAATTGTTTGGCACAATCATCATGTGCCGAAAATGTCCCTTGCACTGTTAAGAATTCTACAGGGTAAGCTACCTACAGGTGACGTCCTATATAGGTGTGGTATATCCCCCACCTTGAACTATTGCTATCTATGTTCTGGGAATTTTGAAGAGACTTCTGATCACATTTTTTTCAACTGTGACTATTCACGGTACATCCTATCTAGGAGCCTCTTAAAAATGGGGTACAATGGATTGGTCCCTACTTCCATTACCGCTGTTTGTGACATGATCTTGGCGCAGTATAAAAAGCAAGACCCTTTGGGTGCATTGGCTAAATGCGTTCTGTCGGCTATGGTTTGGCATATTTGGAAGCAGCGCAATAAGCGTATATTTGAGAAGAAGCTAACTATGAAGACGGAGTTGTTTGAGGAAATTGCTACTGATGTCAGAATGATTCTTCGTGATTTGGATACTGATGAGGCTTCTGACTCCTCACCTTTGGACAATTGGGGGCTCCTTGGATCCTGATATTTTTCTGTCCACCTTGTAAATCCTATATAGTTCATTCTGCGTTTTTGTGTACTTTTTGCTAGGGATGGTTTAGCGGTTTGTAGATTGTAGATTGTGACGACGCTTGTGTCCTCTCCCTTCTCTATCTACGGCCACTATAACTGACCTGCATTTCCTGTTGTACTCTGTTTATTTGTTCAATAAAGCTAACGTTTACTCGTCAAAAAAAAAATATATACACATACATACATACATACATACATATATATATATGAGAATAATGCCCACGAGAGGGTGTCCTAGTGGTAAGTCATTCCGCTTCAAAGCCAAGGGGTGCGGGGTTCGAGGCCTATGGCTGCCGTGACTTGGTAATTGTTGTGGAATTTGTTGTGGAATTATTTACCCTGGGGCTATATCTCCCCTCTCGGACTAACCCGGGGGCCGTTGGGGGCACGGCGGTCACCCCCCAGTTTGCATAGTCTCGACCGGGCTCTCGCCTTACCCTCCTAAAAAAGCCAAAGGCAGGGGGAGGGGGTTGGGGATTTTTCTGGGTTTTCAATATATGAGAATAATGGGTATCATACGCCATATGAGAGGGTGTCTCATATGCCCTCTCACATAAAAGGGGCAAGTACAAACCCACATGGGCTTGTACTTATTGTACTTGACCTACTTTATGTGAGAAGGCATATGAGACACACTCTCATATGACGTATGATACCCATTAATCCCTATATATAGGGTAAAGTGTTCCTAGGGTGCCTCCTTAGATGAAATCTAAGGAGGCGCCCTCATTTCCCCCCATCTCCTACAATTTTTTTGAAATGTTTTTTCATGGGGTTGTTTTTCACATCACGGATGATCAACATACCAAATTTCAAGTGATTCCAATACTTTTTGAGCCCCATCTACCCCTTACAACTTCAACGGTCTGAAAACGTGCTGAAAAACCCACGAAGTTGCAAGGGGTAGATGGGGGCTCAAAAAGTATTGGAATCTCTTGAAATTTGGTATGTTGATCATCCATAAGGTGAACAACAAACCCATGAAAAAACATTTCAAAAAAAAATATGGAAGATGGGGAGAAATGGGGGCGCCTCCTTAGATTGAATCTAAGGAGGCACCTTAGTATCCCTTTACCCATATGTGTGAGTGTGAGTGTGTGTGTGTGTGTGAGTGTGTGTGTGAGTGTGTGAATTAGTGCAGACCCAGCACTTAGAAAAGCTCCAGTCCCAGAAGCTTCATGTAAAAATTGTGAGGTTTTCATGGCATCATTTTGAAAAATAAACATACAAAAACAACAACTAGAAGTAAAATACGAATCGATACTACAAAATCATAAAGACCTTATAAAACGCATGCATAATACAATAGACTTTAAAGATCCGAAAAGAAATAATCCTCTCCAAACATTGACTACAGAAAAAACCCCTAGAAATTTCCTCAGAAATCCTTTGTTTCAACTGCTCCCAGAAGATATTACACAACAAGTATATCAAAAGGTTGAGAAGTCATTTTTAGAAGAATTTCTTAATGTTCAGTCTGTACTGGAAATGGTTGAAGAAAGAATTTTGGAAGTCAATGGCTTAAATACAATTCGAAAATGGGGAAACAGCTTACACCTTGTGAATCTTGGTAAGCCTCAGTTTTCTATCATCCGAGCAAACATTGAGCTGCCAAGGTTCAAGCCGTTCACGGTCAATGAGAAAAATTATACACCACAAACATTTCTAGATTATGGGTTATTGGAAGGTGTTATAATTACAGATCCAGATCAAACAGATTATTTTGGTAGGCAAGTAAGCATAGCAATCCTCAGTATGATGGCAGAAGTGAGATCAGTCAGTTTGCATATTGAATCCACTCCTCCTGAAAAGATAGTTGACGTGCGTTTATATTTCATATATTTGCGCACGTTTTCTTCCGTGTTCCCCGTGTTTTTCCGCCGTCTTTTATTCGTTTTCTCGTATTTTCTCGTTTTCCTTCACTTTTCTTTGTTTGCCCATGTTTGCAGGAGATTGACCGTGTAGGGGACGTTTAATGACGATATCCCAAGTCCCCGGAGCAACGGGAGGAGTCACGCGTGATCCAGGGGGTCAAACGTCAAAGAATTCATCTTTCAGCCCCTCACCCGGTCGGTTGGCCATCTCCAACCGATCGGGTGATGCACGCGTGCACCACCCGGTCTCTGCCGCAGCTCATAAAGAAGTCACCCGACCGGTTCACAGACCGGTTCTGCGGGCGGCTGTTCTCTGTCTTTTCGAGCAGAATTCCAACCGATCGGGTGACTCTCACCCGATCGGTTCATCTGTAGCTGATGTTGAAGAGCTGAAGACACGGGCTTCCAACCGATCGCTTCACCCGACGGCTCCAAGATCCAACCGGTCACTCAAGAACTCACCCGACCGGTTCATCTGACCGGGTGAAGCGCCGCCATTTTCTGTTTACTATTTGTAACAGATCACCCGATCGGTTGACTTGTCAACCGATCGGGTGGCGCTTTTCCTGCGGGTTTGGACCCAAACCTTTAGGGTTTCGAAGTGGGGCTATAAATACTCGAAGTTGGCCGACTGAAAGGATATCTCTTCTCAGTTTTTTAGGGCTTTTGCCCCCCTTCTCTTGGGAGTTCTAGGTTAGTTTTAGATTAGGTATTTTGTTCAATAAGTCTTGTATGGGATCAACGATTCACTCAAGATAAGTATTTCTTTCTCTTGTTCTCCATTTTTGTATTGTATTTCTTTTGCTTCATGATGAATGTTTGTGTGTGTTTTGTGTTGTTTGTTTATATGTCTTTCATCATGGAGTAGTATTGATGAACCCTAATACGGGTTAGGGTAGGATTGTTGCTTGGGAATTTACATTAGACTTGGTTGCATGGCACGTGTTCGATGAAATGTGTCAATGGGGATTTCTAGCAATCTGGGTCCAATTCGTACGGCAACACACTAGATGTGTTGGGGATTGGGGTCCGGTGCTTGTCCTGTCAAGATCCGCTTCGATGTATTGCTAGAAATCACATTTGACCTATTTGGCCATTAGGGTTACGCGGGGGTGTTTCATTGTCATCGGCGGGAAAAAGACCGCCTTTGACCGTCGGGCCGAGGGGGAATAAACTTGGCGGTTGACTCCCTAGCCATAGCTCACGCCCCCAGCGTAGACATCGAGTCCTCGCGCGCGGGAGCGGCTTGGACGAAGTGTTGGGAGATATCATTGTGGCCTTAATGCTCCCGGTTGCGGAAGGTGTTTATGGACACGGGAGTGCCCACCGTCCGGAACCGGGTAGGCCTAGCGTGCTTGGCACCGACCGGAATATCGGGCCATGGATACTAGGTACCACCTTTTGGGGCAATGTCTCACCCTGGATCAAGTCAAATGCCAAGTGTCATGAGTGCTCTAGCCCGTGTTAGCGGGGATTCATTTTGTGTCATTTTCATTTCTTTCTTTTATTTCTATACTTCACCCATATTATCCGCGTAGCTAGCACGCGACCTAGGTGAGGCTAGTAGCCACTCAAGCCATCCACCTCCCTGTGTTCGATATACCCGCACCCTACACTAACCGTGCACTTGCAGTAAAACGACACCGCGCCCAAACCGTAAACGGGGCGCCGGTCAAGTTTTTGGCGCCGTTGCCGGGGAGGCGTTCGGTTTGATATTAGCTTAGCTTGGGTTCATTAGACTACGCATAAAAACACAAAAACAAATTTCTTTTTCTTTTTTTTTTAAAAAATATATTCAATAACCAAGAAATTTTTCCCCCACCATTATATTATCTTTTTGTTATTCTCTTGTACTATTGACGCTCCTCTGTAGTTTTCTTATTTTTGTTGTCCAGGTATCTTTGATATGGCCATGTGGAGATCAGATTTCGATGCTCAGATGAGAGGCTACAATCCCTATTCATTTTTGGTTTGTGAGACTTGTGGGATGGCGGGGCACGTGTATTATGATTGCCTTGAGAGCCTCCCCCCACACCAAGGCCATACATTTTCCCACAACCATAACCCAAACACCTCCCATCCATTTCCTCAGCCTTATATCCCTCCACCACCACAAGAAGAATCAAGGCTCGTATCTCTCCTTGAAGGTGCCTTGTTTAATCAAGGCCAATTCTTACAAAACTTGATGGTACCAATCACCGAGCCTACACCGAGGAGAGGGGATGAAGGAGAGGATATACCTACTTTCATGGTTGAGACTACCATGCCGTCGGCCACCATAGACACATCTCATGCCGATCCTCCATTTTTCCATCACTACCACTTCGATGACGAAGCATTTTTTGATGATGATAGTGAGGATGGGTAGATTTACCTAGGATCTGTGGGAGAGACTACTTGTCTTGATTTAGATACCCCACATGAGTCCTATGAGAGGACCGAGGAGTTTACAGAGCTTATGCAAAAGGGCGAGGAGGATGTGCGTGAGGACGAGGACACCACGACCATATATGAGGGGTCCCCTCCACATCCACCTCCGCAGCCATCTCTGTCACAGCTTCCTCCTTGGTCGGTGGTCAACCATGAGGATGTCATTCAGGACATCGAGCAGATGGAGGAGCATGAGCATATCGTCGAGGAGGATGTGCATAAGGGCTTGGATACGATCGTCCACTTCATGGAGCCTGAGCCACATCTACCTCTACTGTCACGCTCCACTTCTTCTGCGGCTGAGCATCTACTTGAGCATATTGCCCCTATTCAGGGAGATTTTCATACTCACTCTCACTCCACATTTGAGTCTCGCTTTTCACGTCCTATTTCTTTAGACTCATATATATTTGACACACCATATCTCTCACAGGACACAGGATCGACTTCCCTTGAGGTATGCTGCGGTGTGTCACCACCTGGAGAGCAACCTCACATAGAGAGCGGGGATTTGGTCGTCGCTAGTATAGAGGATAGCGACCCATTCTCAGGGAGTATTCGTCACCCTTTTATTATTTTTCCATCTTGTGTTGATGATTATCTCTGGGATACATTTATTTTGGGAAATAATTTCTTGCCATGGACTAATGCACCTCGTCCTTTGCAGGTCGCAGGTGGACACCTACGAGGGATGCTTGGAGGTGCATTGCTTGGGTCCATTGGCACACGTGGCACATCGCTTCTGGCGGAGCCACAGAAGGATCAGTTAGAGCAGCTACCTGCCCCACTTCAGATCTTGGATCTGCCTATGCTCAGGTGTATCCTAATCCAGTAGTGTAAAAATTTACCGCTTTCTAGTTTAGATTTGAATAATCTCGTCTCCTCTCATTAGCAAGGGGAGCGCATCTAGGATTTGCTTTTGCATCTTAATAACCCTTCATGTCGTGCCCTTCTATCATTTCACCCCTCATCCTCTTCCGAGGAGAACGAGCAGACTGTCTCTCCTGCATTCTGATTTCTTTCTTTTCCGATTTTCCCCTAGCATATTTCTGCATCACATTGATCATATCATTTTTCTAGCATTGTCATGTTCAGCTTGGGGGAAATCGACTTTTGTGTGCATGTTTTCGTGTGTCGTTGTCGTGTGTTTGTGTCTTTGAGTCCTTCGTTGCGTTTTATATCTTTTATTCTGTATGTTTCTTTTTCTTTATTTTCCAGTTTCGTTCGTGTACTTTTCGTGTTTTTCATTTTTTGTGTCGGTGCGTAACTCCCCTACATTTTCATTGCCCTCCCGTATTCACTACTATTGCATTGAGGACAATGCAAGTTTTAGCTTGGGGGAGTCGCACTTCGTGCGTCTTTTGTCTCTTTTTCTTCGTTATTTGAGTCGTTTTTCTCTGTGTTTTTCTTTTTCTTTTTCTTTTCTTCTTTTTATCTCTTTCTCCTAGAGATGAACCCTATGATGAATTGCCACGAAAATCACACGCACACTTAGCATAGCTTCGATAATCACATTCACTAACCCTAGGAAGCCGAGTCCATTGCATTTCATGCTTCGTGGGTTCACCTTGCTTTTGTGTGAGTTGTTTGTCGTGACTAGCTAGGAGTGTGCTTCTACTTTGTGATGTTGATTTATATACCTACCCTTGGTTGACCCCTAGATTATCATGCTTCGATGTTGAATATGCGGTATTTGCTTCTAATGTCTGCTTCTATATGCATGCTATATATATCGTATACTTCATTTCGCATGTGTCGGGATTCCACAATTAAGGACTAGGATAACCCATTTAGCCCATGCTCTAAATAGCGAGAATAGTTTCCTTTGCCCAAGTGTTTGGATTCCGATTTCTATTTTGTTTTACTTGGTGCAAATCCCCTCGTCGTGTACCGTTCTCCCACTTGGGAGAGTACACATGTATATATCCCAATATCCAAAAATCAAAAAAAAGGGAGAAAAGAAAAGAAAAACCCAAAGAGAAAAGAAAAAAAAAATATATGTATAGCCAAAAAAAATCCAAAAAAATACAAATACCCAAAACCCAAAAATTCCTGTGTGAATATTTTCCTACTTATCGAGAATAAAGGGAAGGCGAGAATTTGCACCGAGTGTTCTTCTCCACATCATCTCAACCTCCGTCGTTATCGAAAACGCTTGTCTTAGGAGCTATTTAGCTTGTATCTAGGCTTTAGTGAGGTGATTTCCTTAACCCTAGTTGTGGAGTCCCTGACACATGATATGTTTCGATTCTCTCTCTATTCTCATGCATGCTTGAACTATATATTCACCTCTTTATTCAATTCGAATCGATATTTGGGTCATATCTTGGATTTGTGTATATCGAGCTTTATTGCACAATGTAGAAAGCTTCACCATTTGCTAGCACATGACCACGCTCACTCGCGCTTCATTGCGTGAGCCCACGGCACTTGTCTGGACTCGTACTCCTTGGTTTAGTGATGTGATTGGGCGTTTGCTTGCTTGGTGTGTCGTTTTTGATTTTGTTGGCCCTGACGGGCGATCTAGGATATTGAGTTCTCCTTTTCTCTCTTTCTCTCTATTTTCTCCCCCCGAGCTCCTACTCTCATTCGTCTTCCTCGAGGACGAGGAAGAGTTCAGCTTGGGGGATTTTGACGTGCGTTTATATTTCATATATTTGCGCACGTTTTCTTTCGTGTTCCCCGTGTTTTTCCGCCGTCTTTTATTCGTTTTCTCGTATTTTCTCGTTTTCCTTCACTTTTCTTTGTTTGCCCATGTTTGCATGAGATTGACCGTGTAGGGGACGTTTAATGACGATATCCCAAGTCCCCGGAGCAACGGGAGGAGTCACGCGTGATCCAGGGGGTCAAACGTCAAAGAATTCATCTTTCAGCCCCTCACCCGGTCGGTTGGCCATCTCCAACCGATCGGGTGATGCACGCGTGCCCACCCGGTCTCTGCCGCAGCTCATAAAGAAGTCACCCGACCGGTTCACAGACCGGTTCTGCGGGCGGCTGTTCTCTGTCTTTTCGAGCAGAATTCCAACCGATCGGGTGACTCTCACCCGATCGGTTCATCTGTAGCTGATGTTGAAGAGCTGAAGACACGGGCGTCCAACCGATCGCTTCACCCGACGGCTCCAAGATCCAACCGGTCACTCAAGAACTCACCCGACCGGTTCATCTGACCGGGTGAAGCGCCGCCATTTTCTGTTTACTATTTGTAACAGATCACCCGATCGGTTGACTTGTCAACCGATCGGGTGGCGCTTTTCCTGCGGGTTTGGACCCGAACCTTTAGGGTTTCGAAGTGGGGCTATAAATACTCGAAGTTGGCCGACTGAAAGGATATCTCTTCTCAGTTTTTTAGGGCTTTTGCCCCTTCTCTTGGGAGTTCTAGGTTAGTTTTAGATTAGGTATTTTGTTCAATAAGTCTTGTATGGGATCAACGATTCACTCAAGATAAGTATTTCTTTCTCTTGTTCTCCATTTTTGTATTGTATTTCTTTTGCTTCATGATGAATGTTTGTGTGTGTTTTGTGTTGTTTGTTTATATGTCTTTCATCATGGAGTAGTATTGATGAACCCTAATACGGGTTAGGGTAGGATTGTTGCTTGGGAATTTACATTAGACTTGGTTGCATGGCACGTGTTCGATGAAATGTGTCAATGGGGATTTCTAGCAATCTGGGTCCAATTCGTACGGCAACACACTAGATGTGTTGGGGAATGGGGTCCGGTGCTTGTCCTGTCAAGATCCGCTTCGATGTATTGCTAGAAATCACATTTGACCTATTTGGCCATTAGGGTTACGCGGGGGTGTTTCATTGTCATCGGCGGGAAAAAGACCGCCTTTGACCGTCGGGCCGAGGGGGAATAAACTTGGCGGTTGACTCCCTAGCCATAGCTCACGCCCCCAGCGTAGACATCGAGTCCTCGCGCGCGGGAGCGGCTTGGACGAAGTGTTGGGAGATATCATTGTGGCCTTAATGCTCCCGGTTGCGGAAGGTGTTTATGGACACGGGAGTTCCCACCGTCCGGAACCGGGTAGGCCTAGCGTGCTTGGCACCGACCGGAATATCGGGCCATGGACACTAGGTACCACCTTTTGGGGCAATGTCTCACCCTGGATCAAGTCAAATGGCAAGTGTCATGAGTGCTCTAGCCCGTGTTAGCGGGGATTCATTTTGTGTCGTTTTCATTTCTTTCTTTTATTTCTATACTTCACCCATATTATCCGCGTAGCTAGCACGCGACCTAGGCGAGGCTAGTAGCCACTCAAGCCATCCACCTCCCTGTGTTCGATATACCCGCACCCTACACTAACTGTGCACTTGCGGTAAAACGACACCGCGCCCAAACCGTAAACGGGGCGCCGGTCAATAGTCACAATTGAGCCGGCTCAACATAAAATATGGGTAATGAAACAACAAAAGCCTTATTTCCATCGACAAGATCTAGAAGAAAGAGAATTATGCAAAGAGAGCCTAGAGCATCAACTGGAACACTGGAAAGCCTATGTGTTGGGCTCAGATTTCTTATCCCGTGAATGTTTAGAGGTCAAGTTATTTGCTGAAAGCCAAATCCAAAAAATCTATGTTCCAAAAGAATGTTATCCTGGAGAAGTGACACTCATAACTAAAACAAAAAATCAAAGTCTTGTAGATCAATATCAAGCCAAGTTTGAACATCTTATTGATCTTCAATATAGAAATTCTGGTGAAGACGGTCTCGATGAGATACTACAAGGTGAAGAAGACACTGGCAGCATGGATGAAATTGAACATGCAAATCTAATCAACAGGATGGAGGCCTAGCAGTAAAAGCCTAAACAGCATCTACAGCTGCCTAGAAAGGGTAAAGGAGCCAGAGCACTAATAACAAGAGACAAAGAAAAGACGGATCACCTTTTTTTAAAGAATCTGCTTTAGCATCGGCCTTTGTGAAAAGAAATCTTCTTTAGCATCAAATCTGTTAGACATCGCATCACATCTGCTTTAGCATCTACTTTGTAAAAAGGGGTTTCTTCACTACGAAGGAACTCTCCCCCTCTCTTCTCTATAAATACCTCTCTCTTAGAAGTAGGAAGGCAGAGTCTGCCATCTTGAAAATCCTCCTGTAAAAATTTCCAGCTGGTTGCGTGGTGAAGCACTTTCAGTCCTTTTAGTAAGCTTGTGTGAGACCTTCAGTTTCTTGTAAGTTGTAAGCCTATCCTTCTTGTTAAATAAAATCTTTCTTTGAAAAAAAACAATGTATATTATGTCTGAGTAGTCATTCGAGGTTTCTTACTTCTTATTGTTCCTCTCCTTGAGTTTTTGTTACTACATTTATTTCCTAAACAAGATAATAAGAATAAAAAAGAGGGAACTATAGATACATTAGTTTCATATTTAGATCGGGAAAGAAACTCTGAAGCAGAAACTCTGTAATTGTGGCCCCTTGAGAGCTGTGAAGTACCGCCGAGGCAAGGAATGCCGCTAAGGGAAAAACAGAAGTTCCAGTCGGGGAACTTAGAAGTTCTGCTTCAGAGAATCTAACCGGCCTTGATATAAATTAGTTTATCTACAGTTGAATTTTTGACTCTTACTATCCTAAACGGAATTATGTGTAAGATTTTTGAAAATAAGGATAGGAGAGAAACAGCTTATAAGAAGTAAGAAATTTCGTTTTAATCTTATTTAAAACATCATTTTAAGAGACCACGGGGTGGGTGTCTTTTTTCCGGTTTATTTTCGTCTTTGCTACAGTAAAAAAATTTTCTACAGTAAAAAAACCGGAAAGCTTAAAAATGGTATCAAAGCCAGAGCATAAATGAAACATGTAGAAGTAACTTATATATGTATGTATGTATGTATGTATGTATGTATGTATGTATGTATGTATGAATTCTTATGTATGCTGTGAAGAGCTTTTTAATATCCAGGCTCATACTGCGTTAACCAGTGATGTTCATCTCCAGAAGCTAGAGCAAGATGTAACCTTTAGACTTGCTAATGCTTTGGATATTGAGGAGGCTGATTTGAGACAGAAGAGCAGGCAAAACTGGCTAAAGCTGGGTGACAGGAATTCTAGTTTTTTTATACTGTCATGAAATCTAGATATAATAATAATAATCTCTTACATCTGATAAATGGGGAGGGTCTCAGGGGTTCTAATCCAGCTATTATTAGAATTGAGGCCCCCCTCTATTATGAACAGCTTTATACCCAAGACTCTTATTGGAATGTGTTCCCCAATCTTATTCCTAAGCGTAAGCTAACTGTTGAGGCTATCGACTGGTTGGATAGAGTGGTTAAAGAAATTAAGGAGGCAGTTTTTCAGATTGGGAAGGATAAAGCCCCAGGCCCAGACGGCTTCAATGCTTATTTTTATCAGCATAACTGAGATATTGTTGGTAGTGATGTGGTGCATGCTGTATCCTCTTTTTTCAGATCTGGTTCGTTGCTTCGTCAGATTAATCATACGTTCCTTACATTGGTTCCTAAGAATTCTAAAGCTTCTACACTGGGGGACTACAGGCCCATAGCATGCTGCAACGTGCTTTATAAGATCATCAGCAAGATCCTCTGTATCAGAATGAAACATGTTATTAATGACCTGGTCTCCCCTAATCAGGCTGCCTTCCTTAAGGGTCGCCTACTGGCTGACTGCACGTTGCTTGCTCACGAACAGATTCGTGATTTTAGCAACCCTATGGGAGCTAGAGCCTGTTTAAAGCTGGATCTACGTAAAGATTTTGATAGTGTCAACAGGGAGTTTATATTATTTATGCTGCACCAGATGGGGTTCTGTAGAAGGTATACTAATTGGATTGCTGAATGCATTACAACGCCCTCTTTTTCAGTTTTGGTTGATGGTTCCCCTGCAGGATATTTCTCTTCCAACAGAGGCCTGAGGAAAGGTGACCCCTTATCCCCATATCTCTTTGTTATTGTTATGGAAGCTTTTTCGTTGCTTATGGCTAGGGCAGAGTCTATGTAGTCTATTCACCCTATGAGGAGAAGGGGGGTCTATATCTCACCTGTTATTTGCTGATGATTTATTGGTCTTTTGCCGTGCTAATTCTCATTCTTTTAACGGTATTGCTGAGATTTTGGGAACATTAAATAATTATACGGGACTCCAGATTAATTGGGAGAAGAGCTCCGTTATCTTTAGTAAGGGCACTAAAGATCCTGGAAGTCTGGCCTGCGCCCTTGGTATTAAAAAGGTGTCTGCCATCTCTATCTATCTTGGGCTCCCCCTTTCAGCAAACTACCCTAACGCCTCCATGTTTAATCGTCTAGTAGACAAATGCAAGAAGCGTCTCCATGGTTGGTCTTCCACTCTGCTGTCTGTTGCTGGAAGAATTGAGCTGATTCTATCACATCCCTTTGTCTCTCCTTCGTTCTATATCTTCTTCCTGCAGGCGCTTTATTTGGGGTAACCAGCACATCTGGGCTTGGCGTGATTTATGTAAACCTAAGGAAGAGGGGGGTGTGGGGCTTAGGCTGCTCTCTGATCTTAATAAGGCTTCAGGTGTCCGTCTGACCTGGCGGCTCCTATCTTCAGAAGGTACGTGGGCTCAGTACATGAGGGGCATTATATTTCTGATAAATCAGGATTCTTCGATGCTAAGTCCAAGCCTATTAATTCAGGCACGTGGAAATTCATGCTTCAATCTCGTTCCATTTCACATAAGCTCATCAGGCGTTTGGTTAGAGATGGCGCTACTACTTCCTTTTGGTATGATAATTGGCTTCCCATTGGACCTATTGCTCTTAATAATGATGTCCCTATTGGTGAGGAGCGGAAACTGGTTCGTGATTACTGGTCCCCTAGTGGATGGAAAGATGTCCCCTCAATCCGGAATCTTCAGCATGTTCTACGGTCTGTTTCTCTATCTCAAGGTGCTGATGAGTGGACTTGGAGTGCAGGATCGACCTGTTCCTTCCGCACTGCCTGGGAGGGTTCTCGATCTGTTGGTGCCTCCTTTTCTTATTACAGTATTGTATGGTACAGTAATCACATTCCCAAGATGGCTATTACCCTTCTTCGTGCATTCCATGGTAAGCTCCTCACGAGAGACATTCTACATAGTTGGGGTGTCCCCACTAGCCAGAAATGTGTGTTATGTAAGGATGATGCCATAGAAAGTGTGGATCACCTATTTTTTGAATACAGCTATACCATGTACATTCTTTGCAGGAGCCTCCTTAAGCTTGGCATCACATCTTCGGCTCCTCACTCTTTAGCTGAGGTGGGCAACCTCTTCCTTTCTCGCTACAGTAGGAAGGGGAGTGTTAGAACCTTAGCTAAGATGGCTTTAGCTTCCATTGTCTGGCATATTTGGAAACAGAGAAATAGCAGAATATTTGAAGGAAAGGGTGTGGCGAAAACTATGTTATTCGAGGCCATAGCAGCTGATGTTAAAATTTCTCTTCGGGACATTGATTGTGATCATCCATCATCAGCCGGTCCCTTTGAAAATTGGGGCCTTATAGACAAATGACAACTTTGTATATGTTTTTTCCTCTTTACCTTTCTCAGTTCCATAGGTTTGACTAGGTTGATAGTTGTTAGTAGTGGGTGACGGCGCTTGTGCCCTATCCCCACTCTTCCCCCTATCCTCTAAGTCCACCAATTGGATTTTGTATTGTTTTGATATATATAAAGATACATACTTACTCATCATATATATATATATATATATATATATATATATATATATATATATAGGGTAAAGTGTTCCTAGGGTGACTCCTTAGATGAAATCTAAGGAGTCGCCCCCATTTTCTCCCATATCCCACAATAGTTTTGGATTTTATTTTTCATGGGGTTGTTGTTCACATCATGGATGATCGACATACCAAAAATCAAGTCATTCCAATACTTTAAAAGCCCACATCTACCCCTTGCAACTTTATGGGTTTTTCAGCACGTTTTCAAACCGTTGGAGTTGCAAGAGGTAGATGGTGGCTTTTAAAGTATTGGAATGACTTGATTTTTGGTATGTTGATCATCCATGATGTGACCAACAATCCTATGAAAAATAAAATCCAAAAAAATTGTGGGAGATGGGAGAAAATGGGGGCGACTCCTTAGATTTAATCTAAGGAGTCACCCTAGGAACACTTTACCCATATATATATATATATATATATATATATATATATATATATATATATATATATATATATATATATATGGTTAAAGTATGTATAGCTCTGTTGAAAGTTCGAGCATTCGAGCAGGTCGAGAATTCGAGCAACTGTGATGATAAATTGCTTGGTGGTCGAATTGGGTTCCATCACAACCGTCTGATACATCATCAGATGAAACAAGCACCTTCTGAGCTGCTCCCTTTATAGAATATATATATAAAAATGTCTAGCTCCGGCGACACAGGCGATCCCATCATCGCAGTTATTGATGGTGGCTCTACCGGCAATCATCGCAGCAATCAATTGGAAGGATCGGTCCATGGCGTTTTTGAACCCAAAGAAATCTCTGGTGGATCGGAGGGGGAAGCCAACTTAGAGACGAAGGATGCGGGGCTTAAACCTAAGGGTCCATTGATAAATCAGAGAGATGCGGGGGTTAATCCATTGGGTCCTCGGCCAGATCTGGAGGAGGGGGAATGGAGACTCGTTTCTCGAAGAGGCAAGGCTCAGCATACAGAAAAGGGGAAGGCCAAGATCTTTCCGGGGTGGGGAAACAACAACAACGTTCAGCGGCCCAGGAATCGTAATAATGTGCAGATGCGCGGGGGAGGCAGCACAAATCAATATCGAGGAGGAGGCCCAATTCCTCGGCCTTGGCAAAATGATGCGGGAATCAAGGCTCTGGGTCGTAGTGCTGATGCAGAGAAGGTATTCGTCAAAATGCCACTTCGACCAAATATTCCAATTCATATTAACACTGCAGGTCCAAAGCCCTCCTGGTCTGACGTCTGTGCTAATCGTCGAACCTACGATGAATCCCTCTCCATGTCATTTGTTCCTCCTCAGATCAAAGATAGTGGAGATTGTGTTGGTAGAGTTTTGGCCTCCATGCTTGAGAAGGGAGCGGAAAGGTGGAAAAACACCTTGGTTGGATATGTCTTAGGTGACGTCCCATATTACGGCCAACTGCGTGCTTGGGTTGATCGGTTATGGAAATTAAAGAAGGGGGTTCATATCTACAGTAGGGAGAATGGGTTCTTCTACTTTAGATTTGATTGTCCTGAGGAGTGTGAACGAATACTATATGGGGGTCCTTGGCTATTTGATGGGAGATTAACTGTGCTATAGAGATGTAGTCAATCTATACGACACGATAGGGATATGCTCTCATCAGTTCCTGTTTGGGTCCAGTTTCACGGCCTTCCCTTAAGCATGTGGACTAAGGAGATCCTTAATGTAGCCTCATCAGTGATTGGCTCCCCTATATGTCTGGACAGAGCTACGGCCAGACTGGATCGATTGTCCTATGCGAGATGCCTCGTGGAGGTTGATGCCAAGAAGGCTCTCCCTCATAATGTCAATCTGGAATTGGATGATGGCTCAATCGTTACTATAGAAACAAAATATGAGGGAGAACCCCCAAGATGTAGCAAATGTATTTGCTTTGGGCATGCAGATGATAAATGTCCGGATAAGCCCCAGCTCCCTTCGATCCAATCTTTAGTCAACCTAAATAATCAAGTCAGGGAGGGGACAAATGATATTGAGCCACCAAAAGAGACCACGCCACCAACAGTTGCCAATTTGAAGGACAATTCCGAAATCATGTTTCAAGAAGGATGTTTGGACATGACAACTTCACCAATACAAGTGACACAACCCACCACATCTGCCCTTCGGGAGGACAACACATCGATATTGGATTTACCAGCGCAGGCTTCAAATGACAGCCCAGTTCGGCCTTCCTGTTATGAGGGGGTTCCTCCAAATGTCAACAATTTCCATCAGCCTGATGCTAGTTGCGTCAGTGGACGGACATCATCCCCTACACTTCCAGGTCCTTGCGGCTCAGAGGAAGAGAATGAAGGTATCTCTGATGATATACCGATCGAGCTAACCATAATTAATCCGGAGTGGGAGCAGGAACAGAATATGCATGTGGGCAGTGTTGGTGATGAGGGCTTAGTTGTTGGGAATGATAGTATCACTGAGAAGAAAACATACCGGCCTAATGTGACTACAGGGGGGGCTTAAGGAAAAGTGCCCGGTTGAAGGATGGGGCCTTGGCGCGACCAAACACTATCTTACTTTAATGTCTATCTTCGTCTGGAACACCAGAGGTCTCAACAACGCAGTTAGGAGGAGAGACCTTAGGGATAGACTACAGAAAATAAAACCTTCCATGGTTATTTTACTGGAGACGAAGTTGAAAGAGGAGGGCGAGAAGTGGAAAACCTATTTCCCAAGGGATTGGAGCACTATTGGAAATTTTACATCAGACTCAAAAGGCCGTATTCTGATTGCCTGGGACACTTGCATTTGGCACGTGTCAATTAGCTCTACTTCAAGACAACATATTACATTGAGGTGTATAAATGAAGGGGGTTTGTCTATATTTGTTACAGGTGTTTATGCCTCAAATCTGCGCAGTGAGCGTCTCCTCTTATGGGATCATTTGGAGAATGAGGCGACTAATATTGATGGGAAAGCATGGATGCTTGCGGGTGATTACAATTGCATCAGACACTTAAATGAAAAATCTGGGGGGAGGCGATGTATGAT
Organism: Scilla litardierei; assembly: GCA_030789695.1. Classification (NCBI taxonomy): domain Eukaryota; kingdom Viridiplantae; phylum Streptophyta; class Magnoliopsida; order Asparagales; family Asparagaceae; genus Scilla; species Scilla litardierei. The sequence continues at coordinate 72,784,438 of CM061130.1, forward strand.
GAAAGTCTTGGATGATTTTAATAGTTGTATCAACAATTGCGCCTTATTTGATCTCAAATGTATTGGTCCTTCTATGAGTTGGTGCAATCGTCGCATGGGCCAGGAGAGAATTGTGGCACGCCTTGATCGTGTCCTATGTAATGCGGGCTATCTGGATGTTATCCCGAGCTCTTTTGTTGAGTATATGGACCCAAGCACGAGTGACCATTCCCCGATGCTTATCCACCTGCATTCCAAGGTAAAATCCTACCCAAAACCATTTAAATTCTTTAATATTTGGACCTCCAGGGAAGGGTATCAGGATATTCTGGAGCTGGCATGGAATCAAAATGTGTATGGCTCCCCCATGCACTCACTTTTTATTAAAATGCGGAATTTAAAATTTGCTCTGCGTGGTTGGGCGGCAAGGTCCAGGGGCAGTATTACTGAATGCCGGACTTCCCTAGAGGAATTACGTGCAAATTGTGATTTGCCAAAAGATATTGCTCTCCAAAAAAAGGAACATGAACTCTCTCAACAGCTTTGTACTCTGCTCAGGGAGGAGGAGGCTATGTTAAGACAAAAAAGCAGACAATCTTGGCTTTCCTTAGGAGACAAGAATACAAAATTTTTTTTCAACGCTATGAAGGCTAGACATAGCTATAATAATCTGGGACATCTCATTGACGCTGCTGGGTTAAATTCAGATGTTTCTGAAGATTTAAGAATAAGTGCCCCTACTTACTATGCTACTCTTTATCAGCAATCTACCTACTGGAATGTCTTCCCAAAACTGGTTACTAAAAGGATTCTGACAGCTGATGCAGCTAACTGGCTTGAATGCAGAGTTTCTAACGATGAGATTAAGGAGGCGGTCTTCCAAATAGGGGTGGATAAATCCCCTGGTCTGGATGGCTACAATGGGTATTTCTTTCAGCATGGCTGGAACATAATAGGTAAAGATGTCTCTGATGCTATTCAGTCTTTTTTCCCCACGGGCTCTCTTATGCATCCTCTTAATCATACTAATCTTACTCTTGTGCCCAAGAAAACCTCGGCAACTAGTCTTAGTGACTACAGACCCATTGCTTGTTGCAATGTGATTTATAAGGCCATTAGTAAAATCATTTGCAACAGGCTAAAGATAGTCGTGCATGAACTCATTTCCCCTAACCAATCTGCCTTTTTAAAGGGCAGATTGATTTCGGATAGTGCTTTGCTTGCCCATGAACAAATCCGTGATTTCAGCAATCCGATGGGATCTAGAGCCTGCCTTAAGCTAGATTTGCGCAAAGCTTTTGACAGCGTAAACAGGGAGTTCATTTATTATATGATGCATCGAATGGGGTTTAAAAGCAAATTTATCTCCTGGGTTGCTGAGTGTATCTCTACCCCAACTTTTTCGGTAATGATTAATGGGTCTCCTGCGGGTTATTTTGAAGGAAACAGAGGCCTTAGACAAGGGGACCCCCTCTCCCCTTATCTGTTTGTCATATCTATGGAGGCTTTCTCACTCCTTATTGAAAAATCTATTTCCTCTGGACAGATTCATCCCATGAGACGGAGAGGTTCTATCTCTCACCTACTTTTTGCAGATGATCTCCTGTTGTTCTGCAGGGCAAATGAACACTCATTCTCTGGTCTTAAATACTTGCTGGAAAAATTTTCAAATTTTATGGGATTGGAGATCAACTGGGATAAAAGTATTGCCATTTTCAGTAAGGGGACAAAACATCCTTTGGATCTTGGTAACCTTCTGGGCATTAAAATTGGTAGCTCATTCACTACCTACCTGGGGCTTCCCTTATCTACAAAATACCCAAAATCCTACATGTTCTCTAGGCTTATTGACAAATGCAATAAAAGAATGATGGGATGGACTTCTAGTATGCTCTCTTTAGCTGGACGTATTGAACTTGTGAGAACTGTTATATATGGGATGATTAACTTCTGGCTTCTAGATTACCGCATTCCAAAATTTGTTGTTCGGACTATTACTTCGGCGTGCAGAAAGTTTATATGTGGTTCCTCCCACTTGTGGGCTTGGAAAGATATGTGTGTGCCGAAAAAGGAAGGAGGAGTAGGACTGAGATTGCTGAAGGATATAAATATTACGGCAGGGGTGAGACTAACTTGGAGGCTTTTGGCTACAGATAGCCTCTGGGCTAGTCATATGCGTGCAAATTACAAGGACGTATCCCATTTTTTTGGTGCTAAAAGCACAGTTGCACAATCAGGTTCCTGGAAGTTCATTCTTCACTCTAGAAGTTATTCTAAAAAGCTTATCAAAAGGAGTGTTAGGGATGGCACTTCTACCCTGTTCTGGAAAGACAATTGGATACCGTGTGGGCCTTTAGCTGATTTATATGATATCCCCAAGAGATAATCCTGCGGCGTGTTAGCGATTATTGGGTGGGAGGCCGTTGGGCTGTTGATCCCTATATTACACCGGTACTTCCATTACTTCAGGACATTTCGCTTACCCACGGGATGGACTCCTGGAGATGGGCTGATGAGGCCGGCTTCACTTTCAACAGAGCTTGGGAAGGGGTCCGAGAGCACATGTCGAAATTCCAATACTATTCTCTAGTGTGGTACAACCGTTGTGTTTCAAAAATGAGCCTCAATCTATTAAAAGCTCTCCACGGGAAGCTGGCTACCAGAAATATATTGGCTACCTGGGTTCCTCAGATGGATAGGGGTTGTGTTCTTTGCGAAGGGGATGATGCCGAATCAAGTGAACATCTGTTCTTCAGATGTGACTATACTTGTTACATCCTGCTTAGAAGTCTCCTCAAACTTGGAATTTCGGACCTCATAGAGCCGCTACTAGTTAAGGTTGGAGACTACTTTTTATCAAAATATGAGAAGAAGGGTACGATGGGAATCTTGGTCAGAACTGTGCTTTCTACTATGGTGTGGTACATTTGGAAGGAAAGGAACAACAGGATCTTCAAGGGCCTCAAGAAGCCTAGGACACTGTTGTTTGCGAACATTGCCTCAGCTGTTAGAGACACTCTTCATCACCTGGAGGGTGATACTCAAGGAGGCCATACAAGCTATGAATAATTGGGAATTTAGAGATGCTGGTTAGGGTGATGGTTTTTTGCAGCATGTAAAGGGCGGGGGGAGTGCTGGTAGAGGGTGACGGCGCTTGTGCCCTCTCCCCTCTCCTTCAGTCCCCTCTCCTATGCACTGATGATGTGTAATTTCTTTTACATTTTGTTGATTTAATAAAGATTCACACTATTCTTCCAAAAAAAAATATATATGGGTAAAGTGTTCCTAGGGTGACTCCTTAGATTCAATCTGAGGAGTCGCCCCCATTTTCTCCCATCTCACACATTTTTTTCAGAGTTTTTTTGTATGGGTTCGTTGTTCACCTCATGAATGATCAACATACCAAAAATGAAGTCATTCCAATACTTTTTGAGCCTCCATCTAACCCTCGCAACTTCATGGGGTTTTAAGCACATTTTCAGACCGTTGAAGTTGCAAGGGGTAGATGGGGGCTCAAAAAGTATTGGAATGACTTGATTTTTGGTAAGTTGATCATCCATGAGGTGAACAACAACCCCATGAAAAAAAATTTCAAAAAAATTGTGGAAGATGGGAGAAAATGGGGGCGCCTCCTTAGATTGAATCTAAGGAGGCACCCTAGGAACACTTTATCATATATATATATGTATGTATATATATATATATGGATTTAATGTAGAAAAGGTGGCACCTGATCCAATGGATCAGGTGCTAAGACACAAAAAAGGTGGGATATCACGACCCGCTTCCCATTATACCTGGGAGCGAGGACGCGAGCGGGTCCGCATGTGCTTAAAGCAAGAAGGAGGTACTCTTTCTTTTCTTCCTCCTTGGTTTAAGCACATTACGCGTCTGTGCGATAACATCCTTGCAGATTCTTGCATGCAACTCAAATAACACAGATAAGTAGTTTATTACAATCTCAAGTCTCAAAAATGATTTACAACAGTGAAAGAAGTAAAAGTGAAATGGTATGAAGCCTATACAAATATTGAAAGAGTGATAGGTACAATGATGTTGCGAGGGTACAAAGCTTCTTAGTGGGAAAACTCGGCGGCAAGGCACTCCTGATCAACCTGCTCAGTCACTAAACAAACTCCTCCACAAACCTGTCTAATACCTGACATATATTTCACAAGACAAGGAAATATACGTCAGCGAGGGTCGCTCGGCAAGATTTAAAATATTAAGAAGTTGACCCTTGGCAAGGTTTTCAAATACATTTACATGGCAAGATGAGTAACAGAATAGAAGTCACATTAGTTAAAGCATGTCAGCGTAAGAACTATATGAGCACTGGCAAGTGTAGTGTGCAAAGCAGTGAGCAGGCGAAGTGTAGTGCAAAAAGTAACGAACATGGCAAGGTGTAGTGTGTACAGCAATAAGCATGGCAAGTGTAGTGTGTACAGCAATAAGCATGGCAAATGTGGTGTGTACAACAGTAAGCATGGTAAGTGTAGTGTGTACAGCAATAAGCATGGCAAGGGTGGTGTGTACATCAAATAACATGGTACGTGACGTCCCCCGGATGTGCGTGCTAGATGTGTGCAATAATACGATTGGGGGCGTGAGATTTAAATATTTGTAACCGCAAGCGCACGGTGTTGTAGTGTGGCTTGGGGGTCGAACTCAGGGAGGCGTGGATGTGCTTGTGTCAAAGAGGATCAAATTCACCCCATGGGCGAGCTAGCCCGGATCGAATGATGGGTTGTCACGGTAAATGGAATGCAAGGTATAGACAATATAAAGGAAAAACCCAGGACTTTGGTTTCCACCCTATCGTGCGATTCTCGCCGATACGGCCTACGGGTAGGATAGCGATCGGAATTAGGTTCTAGTGGTGAGACGTTGCCTCTAAGAGTGGTACCAGTGTCCCATGGGCCCGATATTCCGGTCGGTGCCCAGGATGATACGCTGGACTTCCCGGGTTCGATTAGTGGGCACTCCTGTGTCCATTAACACTGATCGAATCCTGGAACACTAAGCTCGCAACAATAACTCCCAATGTCTCATCCTGTCGCTCCCGCGTGCTAGGATTCAGCGTCTACGCTAAGGGCGTGAGCTATGGCTAGGGAGTCAACCGCCAAGTTTATTCCCCCTTGGCCCAACGGTCAAAGGCGGTCTTTTTCCCGTCGATGATAATAAAACACCCCGCGTAACCGTTAGATTCCTAATCCCTATCGATTTCCTAGACCTATGGACGCATCGGGAAGAGCCCACGAAGGGGTTTCCGCCAAAATCCCAGATTTGAGAACTACTCATACATATTTACTAAAAAGCGATCTAAACGAAAATGGACCGTCAAAATCATAATCGGACAATAGAAATGCAATGGTAGTAAAGCAATTAAGATAATACTAAAGTTTGACAAAGATCTGAAAACTTACAAAAACTGGGAAATTACAGCCGTCACAAAATGAAGAAAACAGTAAAAAATAACCAACTCCCGTTTCTGGAAAACCTAGGGTTCTATATATAGAAAATGATATCACCCGATCGGTTGACAAGTCAACCGATCGGGTGATCAGCTTCACTCATTTACAGCGCAATGCGGGACTTCACCCGGTCATCTTCACCCGGTCGGTTGACATATGAATGTGACCGGTTGGATCTTGCTGCCGTCGGGTGAGGAGGCCGGTTGAGCTGACCGTGTCTTGGCTCTGGAGATTCGGCTACAGATGAACCGATCGGGTGAAGGTCACCCGATCAGTTGGAAATCACAATAAAAATTCCAGAGACTTTGGGCTTTTGAACCGGCCTACAAATCGACTGGGTGACTTCTTGTGAGCTCCAAGCTGCGTCCGGGTGGTGCACGTGTGCATCACCCGATCGGTTGAAGATGACCAACCGATCGGGTGAGGGGCTGAAAGATGATATCATCGTCGTTTGACCCCTTGGATCACGCGTGACTCCTCCCGTTGCTCCGGGGACTTGCGATATCGTCGTTTTATGCCCCCTATGCCACTAAACTCCTGCAAAATACGGAAAACACGGAAAAGTGAAAGAAAACAAGAAAACACGAGAAAAAGAATATAAGACGGCGGTAAATAACGGAAAAACACGGAAGAAAACGTGCGCAAATATATGAAATATAAATTCACGTCAGTACGTGTAATGTGTACAGCATTAAACATAGTATTAGCACACAAACAAGATAGGAGTAACTAACTGAGTGCGCAATTCCTAATGATACCGACATGGATAAAGAGTGTGACGATCAATCAAGTGTGCCTAGTGACAAGCCCAATGTCTGAGGGGGAAGTGACAAGCATTACACCCAAGCCAATGGGAGCTACCCGTGGCTCTATACTCACTGACCCGGCCATGTGTCGGTCAAGTTCACCAAGAGAGTGCAATCTAGCATTTCGGCCTCTACTACATTAAACTACCCCACCCAAGTGTTCTGCTGGAGCACGAGCCAGCCTAATCCATATCACAAGCACGAGTTTGTCAACTCACATGACATCACGATTTCACGATTTCGCCTCTTGGGCGCACGAATTCATAATTTCATGATTTCAAGTATTCCATTTCGTTAAAATGTTCTATCAATATGCATTCCATCAATAACTATTCAACCAAGAGTGTACAAGCAGGATGTGCAACACGACATAAAGCAAAACTAGCAATTCTTGATGTAATGATATTGAAAAACTGTAAAAATGCACACTTGCCTGTTAAGTTTGGGTGTCTAGATAGGCGTAATGATGGGCGTGTTTAATCTGCGGCATCGGATATACGAATCAAACCATAGGATTAACACTTATTACTTCTAACTTACAAATATACACTAGCCCTGATTCAAATTCTGCAACCCAGTGTTTATAAGCAGACTAACACATATTGTAACATCTTAATACTTATATGGGTTACCATTATAAGAGTAGTTAGCTGTCATACACTAACTTCCTATATAATAATTAAAAAACTATCACAGCAATATCAATAGAACTAATTTATTATATAAGCCAATTATTAACCAACCTTATCTCTTCACACACACTCTCTCGTCTGTTCTCTTCTCCTCTGTCCTTTCTTCTTCCATTTACAAAGCAGGGGATCATAGGCGGCGTGGGGAGCCGACGGCAAGGGCAGATCGGCGGGGCTCAGGGCTCCTCGGCGGCAAGGTGCAAGGAGATCAGGTGGAGGAATTCGATTCGATGGCGGCGAGTCTCCGGACAGACCCGACGACGCACGCAGATGCCTGGGTGGTCGAAGCACGGGGATCTGGGCTGGGGCTGATTGGATGGAGGCAAAGGCAAGAGCGTAGGCTGAAGGATGTTGAGTATTGGTGTTTCATACCAATCTTATTTTGATGATGATCACAACATTATGTTGCTAATGACTCTCATGTTTTAGTCTCTCAGTTTTATTTCAAGATTATCTTTCTTGGAGACTAATCACTTGGTGCAAGGATGGACATCAAGTGAAGAAGGACCATTGCTTGGACTCAAGGAGTGCCAAAGCTTGGAGATGATGGAGAGCAATAAAGGCATCAAGATTGAAGACTTAGACTCTAAGGAAAGCATTGTAATCCATGTAATTTACTTCATTGCTTTCTCACTCTTTTGAGTCTAGGTTTAATGTAATGCCTTGTTAGATGGTTTACGCATTCATGCATATGCATTTAACCATCTTAGTGAGCCTTAGGATTATCATAGAATCCAACCCAATAGGTTCACTTTGTCCAAAGACTCATTTGGAGTCTCTGGTTTTCCATCAGTCGCCTACTGAAGGAAACACAGTCGACTGGGTGATTTCCAGTCGCCTGTAGATCCTTCTACAGTCGCCTAATATGCACAGCTCAAGTCAACATTTCAATTGACTCAAACTTAAGCTTTACGCACAGTCGACTACTGGTCAGGTTATAGTCGCCTGTATATTTACAGTCGCCTGTATATTGGTCATCAGTCGCCTGAGTAGCGTAAGTGCAATCTCTGCATCTCTCTGTCGTTTCTCCATCTTATTTAGCAGACGACTGATTAAGGTGTTATAGTCGCCTGAGTAATAGACAATCGACTATATTATTGACATCAGTCGCCTGTGTGCTTAACTGGAGAAAGAGTGCAGCTCTCTGTTTTATTCCATCCACTGCAGCAGTCGCCTGCTGAAGGATTAACAGGCGCCTGTCCTGTTCTCAGTCGACTGTATTGTCTTCATCAGTCGACTGTCCTGGCTCAGATTATAGCCGTTGGATATTTTCTAGCCGTTGATCAGTCGACTGTCTTATAATCATCAGTCGACTGTTGCTGTCGTTTTCGCCCAGTTTCTAGCCGTTGCAGAATCGATTCTTTGGCAGTTTTCTTAGGTTTTGGGGTTTGATATATGGCTCATATATATATGAGTGTGCTGCCATCTCTTAAACTTCTTGATGCTATTGAATATCTCAAGAGATCTATAAGCCACTCTCAAACTCCCTCAATTCCCTCTCAAGAGCTCTCATTCATCTTCATGCATTGAAGTCCAGCTCAAGGGAATTCTTCCAAGTGCTTTCATGCAAATCTCAATACTTGAAGATCATCTTCCATGCCTTGCATTCATCTATGAGTAAGTACATCTCAAGGCATAGGTAAGAGTATTTGTTTTACTTTGTTATTTCATTGAAACCCTAGCTTTCTGTGTGAGAGCTACTCACTCTCTGTGTGAGAGTATAACCTTCTGTGTGAGGGTTGGTTAAGATCTCTCTATGTGAGAGTTGAAGTCTTTCTGTGTGAAAGCAAGGATTTTTATGTGTGCGAATTCTAAATCCTCTGTGTGAGGTCTCTCTGTGTGAGAGTGAGGATTTCTCTGTGTGAGAATCCAAATCCTCTGTGTGAGGTATCTCTGTGTGAGATTGTATTCACTTCTCTGTGTGAGAATTATAGTGGATATTGGTGTGGCTGGAAGTACCCAAGTTTGGGGAACCAGTGTAATTCTTGTGTTTGCATTTGGATTGATTGTGTTGATTAATTCCTCTTGCACTTATTATTCCGCATTTGCAAGTTTAATTTTAATTGCACACTTTATTGCCATTACTCTATTCACCCCCCTCTAGAGTGTTTGTTGTTAAGTATTGCAAGCTAGACGGTCCTTACAATTGGTATTAAAGCGAGGTTGAAGCATACAACAACGATGGCATACAACGCTTCATCCATGTCTCATGAAGAAGGTCTATCAACCGTTCAAACCCCGCTCTTCAACGGAACCAACTACCCTAGTTGGAAGATCAAGATGATGATCTACTTGGAGGGTCAAGACTTTTGGGATATCACATAGTCGCCATTTGAGAACCTACTACACCCGCGGCTTTGAGAACAAAAGCGGAGAATGACTCAATCAAATTTAATGCGAGGGCTATGAATGCATTCCATTGCGCCCTCACCTCAAATGAGTTCAACCGCATCTCCATGTGCAAAACGGCCAACGAAATTTGGCATACATTGGAGATTTCTCATGAAGGGACTTCGAAGGTAAAGAAATCTAAACAATGCGTATTTAGATCTAAATATAAGTTGTTTAAGATGCAGGAAGGTGAAAACATCTCGGAGATGTTCACAAGGTTCACAGAAATCATGAACGCTTTGGAAGGACTTGGGAAGGTGATTTCCCAAGAGGATTGAGTGGAGAATATCCTTGACTCGCTCACATCTCAATGGGAGTCAAAGGCCAACGTGATTTTGGAGTCAAATGACTTGTCCAAATACACCGTTGAGGAGTGCATTGGGAATCTCATGGCATATGAAGTAAAGCTTCAACATAAGAAAGAGATTCAACCAACGAAGCCCGAGAAGCAAAAGGGGGTTGCATTCCATGCCGAGAAGGAGCCAATCAAGTGGAGAAAGAAGTTCCATCGGAAAGCTCTGAGTGAAGAAGAAGAAGAAGAAGATGGTAGCGATGCATCGAGCTTGCCAAGTAATTCAAGCAAATCAAGGCTTTCCTCAAGGACAAGCAAGGTAAATCTTTGTCAAAGTTTGCCTCCAAGTCTAACAATTCTATTTGTTTCAATTGTAGAGGAAAAGGTCATCTTTCTACCGAATGCCCTTCCAAGCCTGACAATGAAAATTACAAAGGGAAAGGGAAGAAGCATTGGAAAGGCAAGTCCAAATTCAAGAATCAAAAGAAGGGACTTGTCGGCACTTTTGATGATTCCGATGAGGACACTTCAAGTGATGAAGAAGAGGATGATAAGGAGCGAGCTCATATGTGCTTCGCAGCTTTTGATGATTCTTCATCAATCTCCTCGAGTTCAAGCGATGAAGAGGTGGAGGCGTGGCTCAACCCCAACAAGAAAATGTGCTTCATGGCAAAGGGGGAAGAGTCTTCGTCAAGCTCTAGCGAGGAGGAAAGTGATGAGGAAGTTGAGGAGGAGAAGCTATCATACGAGGAGCTCGAATACCGCTTCAACGTGGTCTCCAATGGGGCAAGTAAGTGCATTGACTCATATGCTAAATTGAAAGCTAAATTTAAAAATGCTATGAGTAGGTTGCATGCCTTAGAATCTACTAGTGTAAATGACAATGATACTTTGCATGTTTGTGACATTAGTGAGAGAGACACACTTCTCTCTCAAGTTAAGGAATTGAGCCTTACAAATGAAAATCTTGTTGCTCAAAACCTTAGCTTAGAATCTCACATTCAAGCTGAAATATAGACGCACGTCAAAATCCCCCAAGCTGAACTCTTCCTCGTCCTCGAGGAAGACGAGTGAGAGTTGGAGCTCGGAAGGGAAAAATAGAGAGGAAGAAAGAAAAAGAAAACTCTAAGCCCTAGATCGTCCATCAGAGCCATCAAAATCAAAACGACACACCCAGCAAGCAAACGCCAAATCACACCACTAAACCTAGGAAAGCGAGTCCAAATAAGTGTCGTGGGTCCACGCAGTGAAGCGCGAGGGAGCGTGGTCGTGTGCTAGCAAATGGTGATGCTTTCTACGATGTGCTACGAGGCTCGATATACACAAATCCAAGATATGACCCAAATATCGAATCGAATTGAATTAAGCGGCGAATATAAGTTCGAGCATGCATGAGAATAGAGAGAATAGGAGCGTATCATGCATCGGGGACTCCACAACTAGGGTTAAGGAAATCACGCCACTATAGCCTAGATACTAGCTAAATAGCTCCTAAGCCAAGTGTCTTTGATAATGACGGGGGTTGAGATGATGTGGAGAAGAACACTCGGTGCAAATTCTCGCCTTCCCTTTATTCTTGGCAAGTATGAAAATATTCACACGGGAATTTTTTTGGGTTTTGGGTATTTGCATATTTTTTTGGCTTTTTTGGCTATACAATCTTTTTCTTTTCTTTTCTTTTTGGGTTTTTCATTTCGTTTCTCCCATTTTTTGGCTTTTTGGTTTTTTCGGCTATACACTTGTGTACTCTCCCAAGTGGGGGAACGGTACACGACGAGGGGATTTGCACCAAGTAAAACAAAAAAGAAGTCGAAATCTAAACACTCGGGCAAAGGGGACTATTGTTGCTAAATAGAGCTTAGGCTAAATGGGGTATCATAGTCCTTAGTTGTGGAATCCCGACGCATGCGAATTGAAGTATACGATATAAATAGCATGCATATAGAAGCAGACATTAGAAGCAAATACTGCATATTCAACATCGAAGCATGATAATCTAGGGGTCAACCAAGGGTAGGTATATAAATCAACATCACAAAGTAGAAGCACACTATAAGCTAGATACGACACACGACTCACATAAAGCTAAGTGGACCCACGATGCGTGAAATGCAAGAGGACTCGAAATCCTAGGGTTAGTGAGTGTGATTATCGATGCAATGCTAGGTGTGTGTGACTTTGTGGCGATTCATCATAGGATTCATTTCTAGGAGAAAGAGCTAAAGAAAGAAGGAAAAAAGAAAAAAGAAAAACACGATGGAAAATGACTCAAATAACGTAGAAAAACAACACAAATGACGCACGAAGTGCGACTCCCCCAAGCTGAAACTTGCATTGCCCTCAATGCAATAAGAGTGAATACGGGAGGGCAATGAAAATGGGGGGGGGGGGGTACGCACAGACACGAAAAGAAATGAAAACGAGGAAAACACATAGATAAAACTGAAAAAGAAATAAAAAACAAGATCAAAATCAAACAATACGAAAATAAAAATAAAATAAAATCACACGACACGACACTCGAGAAGTGGAAAACAAACACACACGCAAAAATGAGAAAAACAAACAAAACACGACAGCACACCGAAATAGACTTCCCCCAAGCTAGACCAGAAAGTGCTAGCGAAATGATATGATCAATGAAATCTAGATATGTGCAAGGGGGAGTCAAAAACAAAAGGGGTGAATCTAGAAAGCAGGAGGAGCTGAGTCCTCGTCCTCCTCGGAAGAGGGTGTGGATGGGTGGTCGGGGGAGGCTGGGGGTGTGCTGAGAAGTGGGGGAAGAGGCGAAGTAGTAGGGGCAGTGGTGGTGTGAACAATGGGACAAGTGTCGGTGGTGATGGGTGGTGTTGGTAGGAAGGCGATCAAGGCGGTAGTGAGAGGAATAGAAGTGGAGGAAGTAGGTGCGGTGGTGACGGTAGTGGGGGGTGGTGGGAGGGATCTGGAGCGTACCGGTAATTTCCTCCGGCGCACGTATGGAGTGACGGAGGAGGATGGAGGTAGCGTGAGTGCGGTGGAAGTGGTCGGGAGGGGTGAAGTGGATGCCGGGATGGGATGTGAAGAGGGAGGAGAAGAATGTGGTGAGGGGGGTGATGGATGTGGAGAAGTGTGGGTGGGTGGAGGAGAAGATCGCCTGGGTGGTGAAGGTGGAGGTGGTGAAGGTGGAGGTGGTGAAGGTGGAGGTGGTCCGTGGATATGAGTAAGAAGGCGGAGAATGGCGGCCACGTTCCTCTCAAGCGCGAGGAAACGTGGGTGAGTAAGAAAGGAGGATGGTGATGGGTCCGAGGAAACAGAGGACATGGCGAGCTCACGAAGGGCGGCGACCTCCCTCTCAAGTCCTAGACGGGCAGATACCTGACGGCGACCAAAAGACGTAGACTGGCGCGAGGCAGCGGTGGTGCCGCCAGGTAAGGTCGAAGAGGTGCTGGCGGCAGTGGTCATGCCAGCACAGGAGACAATGCCAGAAATGGCCGCAAGGATTTGCTCAGACGTGATCGGTCCCAGAGCAGAAACGGGACGACTCGGGCCAGCCCCTAAGTCTCCCCCAGACGCAGGGATATCCTGCTCGCCTAAGTGGGCGGCAGGGGACGGTGATCTGCGGGCGCCTGCGGGGAGAAAAGGAAGATTCAACCCCGCCAAGAAGTCGGGATCAGGAGGGAAAGTCCAATCTCCCACGAGAGCAATGGGCATGCGAGCGGGGTTGGGCAGAATGGTGTAAGGGGCTGGGGGGTGGCCATAGTTGAAGATGTAGCGACCAGCTGAGTAGGGTCTAATCATGTGAATGTGCCGCAGGACGTCAATATCAAGACGTGATGGTCCTGCGGCAACAGGAAGATTGTTGAGGAGGGGGATATTGAATTGGGGGTAAGAGCATATGATAGTGATGATGCCCCCGCAACAAAACTTTCCCTTACCGGCCCGGCTAATCTCGAGTAGCTTGTGAACAAGCCAATCGCCGCCATGAATGGGGACGGTAGGGGCCCTGAAGCTAACTCCATCATCATCCCGGACATAAGGAAAAGTCATGGCCCAAAGGATAAAAAGATCGGGGATAGTCACAGTGCCTGACTCGTCCCTAGGAAAGAATGTGGAAGAGATGATCCTGTGGGCAAGACGAAACACGGGATGAATGATGGAGGAGGCCTTGGCCCGACCTCGGGGGTAGTCGCCGATCAATGTGAGGCGGAACCAGAATTGATCGACGCTAAATTCGGGCGTGTACCCATGGTGTCTGATAGAATCATCCCCGAGATTGGGGAAACCAAATATATCATTAATCGTGTTCAGGGTTGTGGTGACACTACGGTTACGCACCCGGAATCTAACGATCGACCCGGACTCTAAAACAAGTGTGGAGAGGAATTCGAGTGTGAGTGCCGGGTGGGAAGTGGCAGATGCATTAAGGAAGGCTAACCATCCTAAGTTGCCGAAAAGATATTCGATCTCGGTGAAGACACCGAGATCGAGAAGTGTTTGTGCATGCGGGAATTTAGTGGATAGATGCCCTCGAGCATCAAGCCTACGGTAAAAATATTTGTGATCCTGGTTCCGAAAAATATACCCGTGCGGGCCCAACATTGGGTCCACAGGGGGGACAATAGGCGGGGGAGGGCCAAGTGTAAGTGCTCGTGTATGGGAAGGGGGGCGTGTTTGTTTTCGTCTTTTTCGAGACGGCTCCTCTTCCCGCATGATACACTTTCCCTTATCCTTATCTTTAGCCATGTGTGTGAGTGTGAGCAAGAATTAGTGCAAAAATCGTGGATGCACACTAACACAAACAAACGAGCAAGCACAATAAGTAGGGCAAAAGTATAAAATAGGCTTAGGAGCGAGTTTACCCAATTGCAGTGGTGGAGCTTGCTCGTTGATGTCCCCTCACTGTTCAGCGAGAGAAGCTTGGAGCCGCGGCGAACTCCTTCGGCAAAAATTTTCGAAATGGAGGTGGATTTGGGAAAATTAGGTCAAAAATCTCGGAATGGGAGGAGAGAGAGGGTGTAGATGATGGAGGGGTTGATGAAGGAGGTGGAGAGTGGGAGTAATGGAGGAGTAGGGGACGTGGGGGAGTGGGGATCGGTTGTTGGAGAAGAGGGGAAGACGAAACGACGGCGAGATTTGCGATCGGGCGAGGGCGGAAACGAGCGGGCGTCGGGGGGTATTTATAGGGTTTTAAGTCGAACCGATCGGGTGACTTGTCACCCGGTCGGTTGACAGTTAGGTCGAAAATTTTGCCGAAGAGATGCTACAGGCGAACCGATCGGTTGACTTTTCAACCGACCGGTTGGCCGCTCCACACAATTTTCCCGAGAACTTAGGGCTGCTCACCCGGTCAGGTCAACCGATCGTGCTCGAACTCAACCGATCGGTTGATATTCCCCAAAATTTCCCGAGAGTTCTCCCCAGCTCACCCGATCTGCCACCCGGTCTCTTCAATATTCAACCGATCGGTTCATTCGGGGACAGATCTCGGCACGTATCTGATACATCCCAACCGATCGGGTGAGTTATCACCCGATCGGTTGAGGCTTGTTTCCTGCAAAAACCAAGAAATTTGATTAAGTCCCCTAACGGATGTTCTCGCGGCTGACTTTATTTATAGAAGTAGATAAAATAAAGTAAAAATAACGCTAAAAATTAGAGAAAAAGTTTATAACATGGGTTGCGTCCCATGAAGCGCACTTGTTTAACGTCGTTGGCTCGACGCCCGCAAGAGATGCTCATGGTGGCTGATACGGGTGATGCCCAATCTTAGGCATCTCTTCCTTGTTGGAGCTGAAGGCGCTCGGGGTAGTCAGCGGCTGGAAAAATACTTGCTCGACCACCCTCCCTTTGTTCTTGAGATCCGGGGCTTTTCCTTGGTGTTGGCGCTTCCCGCCATCTTTTTCAGGATTCGGACCTCGTCTTTAGTGAGGTCCGTGAGCTCTTTCCCCGTTCTCTTCACAGGGGGAAACTTGGGGAACCCGGGAGGGGTCGTTCTCGCTGCACTTGGTTTTCCAGCAGCTTCTTCGTCTTCGGGGCCTTCTTCATCTTCAGAATTCCCCAATTCATCGGGGGGGTTTCTCAGGAGAATCTCCCAGGAGCTCTCCTCCACAGCCTTTTCTTCTTCTATCTCAAGCAGATTACACCGGAGGTCATCAGGAGGGTCGGGGTGCTTCATAGATAGTCCCAGGTCAAACTCAACTTTCTCTCTGCTGACGTTGAAGGAGAGTTTTCCGTTCTTCACATCTATATGAACGCCAGCAGTGGCCATGAAAGGCCGTCCCAGGATAATGGGGGTGTGTGCGTCTTCTGGCATGTCCATGACTACAAAGTCCACAGGCACATGCACCCCTCTCACATTCACGGGGAGATCATCAACAATCCCCACCGGATATTTGACCGACCGGTCAGCTAGTTGTAGGGTCATCCCAGTGGGTTCCAAATCACCCATTCCTATCCTTCTGTACATCGACAAGGGCATCAAGCTAACACTCGCTCCTAGATCGACGAGTGCACGATTAATCTTAACAGCCCCGATCGTGCAAGGGATAGAGAAGCTCCCCGGGTCCTTGAGCTTTGGCGGGTTATCCCTCTGGATAAGAGCGCTACATTCTGCCGTCAGCACCACTTTCTCTTTTCTCGACCCTTTGGTCACCAAATCTTTTAAGAATTTTGCATAGGAGTGGATTGTCTCAATTGCCTCCAAGAAGGGGATTTGCAGGCTTAGGTCCTTGACCATGGCGAAGAACTTCCCATATTTCTCATCAATTTTCGCCTGAGCCAACCGTTGTGGAAATGGCACAACGGGTTTATACACTCTTGGGCTCTCTTCCTCCTTCTTCTTCTCTTCTTCAGATACTCCCTCCTGAGTCATGGGATTTGATGACGAAGCACCGGTGTCGTTTAATTTTTCAGTCGGTCTCTCAACGACCAATGGTGCTTCCGGGTTGCTAGGGGGCACTCTAGTAGGAATTTGTGTCCCGCTTCTCAGAATGATAGCGGACACATTCGCGTGCTCGTGCACGAGTGCCGATGTTTGTGTTGCTCCTCGAGGGTTCACCTCCGGTTGTGGCGGCAGTTGGTTTTGTGTCCTTGCGAGGTTCGCCACCTGTAACCCCAGCTGGGTTACTTGGTCCATGAGGGTCCGCTGGCCCATTTCCAGCTTTTGGTTGATCCTCTCCTGGTTGGTAATATATTGAGTCAAGAGAGACTCAACCGGAGAGACGGCCCTCTGTTGGCCATACTGCTGCTGTTGGAACGGCTGCTGATTCCTGGGAGCGTACGTTTGTTGCTGAGGTTGCTGCTGAAATGGTTGCAGCTGACCCTGATTCTGTGGTGGTCTAGCCGGCTGATAGATTTGTTGCTGCGGCTGCTGCGGCGGCGAGGGCTGAAATGGTGGCCGGTAACTGAAATTCGGATGGTTCCGGTTGTTGGGAGAGTAGGCCGGGTTGGAATTTGTCCTTGGCGGATATGGCGCATTCCCCGTGGGGTTGTAAAATAGTGCGCTCGCCTGATCCAACGGTGGTGAGATGTCACCACCGTCGAATTCCCCAAGGAATTCGGACTCCACCGCAGAAACTTGCTGTGTACCGGCCCCACCGGCTCCAACCATCAGTGCGGAGATCTGGGTCGAAAGCAAGTCAAACTTGCTCGAAAGTTTGTCGACGTCCTCGACTCTGTGTATACCCCCAGTCCTTGGTGTGGCTCTCTCGTCACACCACCGCTCATTGTTGGATGCCATGTTTTCCAGAATATTCCCGGCATCTTCCTCGCTTCGGGACATGAAGGAACCCCCAGCCGCGGCGTCCATAGAAGATTTAAGATCATCCCTCAACCCATTGTAGAACAGATTGATAATCTGCCACTTCGGAAGCTCATGGTGAGGGCATCTTCTTTGCATCTCTTTATATCTCGTCCAAGCCTCATGCAAGGACTCGTGGCTGGCCTGGGAGAAGGAGGAGATCTCACTCCTCAACTTCATGGTCTTCCCCGGAGGAAAGAACTTCGTCAGAAAAGCGTTGGAGAGCTTCTCCCAGGTGTTGAAAGTGTTGGGGTCCTTCCCCCTTAACCATTGCTTGGCTTTGTCCCGCAAAGAGAAGGGGAACAGCTTCAGACGGATAGCCTCTGTAGTGACACCATTAATTCGGAAGGTGTCGCACTTCTCCAAGAAGGAGTCCACGTGCTCTATCGGGCTCTCCATGGGCGCACCCGCAAACTGGTCCTGCTGGATCCATGTCACTAGAGACGGCTTCAGCTCAAAGCTTTGGGCCGCAATAGCTGGAGATCGGATGGCGGAAGTTGACTCGATGGAGGGCATCGAGTACTCCAGCAGAGACTTGTGAGGTGGGGTGTTCTCCTCCATGGATTCGGGATCTTCCCTTCTTCGCTTCTCGGCGGCCAAACGCCTAAGGGTGGCGTTAATCTCTGGATCGAGGGGAATCAAGTCGTCAAGACTCCTTGAACTCCTGCGCATGAAAAACAACAAACACCTGTGAAGCGACAAGTGGGAAAGAAACAGATAAAATAAGAAATAAAAATACGAAAAACAAATAAGAAAAAGAAAAAGGAGAATGCAAAAATTATCGCGAGGTAGGGATATGAGCTAGACACGAGGGTTTTCAAGATCCTAAAATATCAAGCACGTTGCCTCCCCGGCAACGGCGCCATAAACTTGACCGGCGCCCCGCTTGCGTCGCGGCGGCGCGGTGTCGTTTACCGCAAGTTTCACGGTTAGTGTAGGGTGCGGGAATATCGAACTCAGGGAGGCGAGGTTGTGCTTGGGTCAGGTAGGACCTAAATCACCCCGAGGGGCGAGCTAGCCCGAATCGGTGGTTGGTTGTCACGAAAGGAAATGAAAGCGTATGAACAAAAAGAAAGTAAACCCGGGACTTTGGTTTCCGACCCGACGAGAGGCTCTCCCCGCTACGGCCTACGGGTATGGATAGCGATCGGGATTAGGGTCTAATGGTGAGACGTTGCCTCTAAAAGTGGTACCGGCGTCCCATGGGCCCGATATTCCGGTCGGTGCCCAGGATGATACACCGGACTTCCCGGATTCGATCAGTGGGCACTCCCGTGTCCATAAACACTGATCGATCCCGGGAGCACTAAGTCCGCAACGATATCTCCCGACGTCTCATCCTGCCGCTCCCGTGTGCTAGGATTCGGCGTCTACGCTAAAGGCGTGAGCTTTGGCTAGGGAGTCAACCGCCAAGTTTATTCCCCCTTGGCCCGACGGTCAAAGGCGGTCT
Source organism: Scilla litardierei (assembly GCA_030789695.1). Classification (NCBI taxonomy): domain Eukaryota; kingdom Viridiplantae; phylum Streptophyta; class Magnoliopsida; order Asparagales; family Asparagaceae; genus Scilla; species Scilla litardierei. The sequence continues at coordinate 72,803,296 of CM061130.1, forward strand.
TTTTCCCGCCGATGACAATGAAACGCCCCACGTAACCGTTAGATTCCTACTCCCTATCGATTCCCTAACCCTATGGACGCATCGGGAAGAGCCCCGAAGGGGCTTCCACCAAAATCCCAGATTTGGGAACTACTCACAAAAATTCATGAAAAAGCAATCTAAATGAAATTTAACCATTAGAATCATAATCCGACAATTGCAATGCAGAAGTAAAGGAGTAGTAAAGACAATACTAAAAAATTAGAAAGATCTGAAAACTTACTTAAGAGTAACAATTACAGCCGTCACAGGGAAATAAAACAGTAAAAAAATACAACTCTCCCGTTTCTAGAACCCTAGGGGTCCTATATATAGATTTTCGGATCAACCGATCGGGTGACAAGTCAACCGATCGGTTGATCCGTTACAGATAAATCACAGAAATCGGCGAGTTTTCACCCGATCTCACGAACCGATCGGGTGAGTTCTTGAGCGACCGGTTGGATCTTGGAGCAGTCGGGTGAACCGGTCGGTTCGACGCCCGTGTCTTCAGCTCTTTTTCTCAGCTACAGATGAACCGATCGGGTGAGAGTCACCCGATCGGTTGGAATTCTGCTCGAAAAGACAGATAACAGCCGCCCGCAGAACCGGTCTGTGAACCGGTCGGGTGACTTCTTCGTGAGCTGCGGTAGCGACCGGTTGGTGCACGCGTGCATCACCCGATCGGTTGGAGATGACCAACCGACCGGGTGAGGGGCAGAAAGATGAATACTTCGCCGTTTGACCCCCTGGATCACGCATGACTTTTCCCGTTGCTCCGGGGACTTGGGATATCATCGTAAAAGGTCCCCTACGTGGTCTAACTCCTACAATCATGGACAAACAAAGAAAAGTGAAAGAAAACGGGAAAACATACGAAAACGAATAAGAGACGACGGAAAACACGGAGAAACACAAAAGAAAACGTGCGTGAATATATGAAATATAGACGCACGTCAGTATTTTAGGGATTCACTCCACGATTTGTTGGAAAAATAACATCCGGCAAATCATAGAGGAGATTTGGGTTATATTCAAAATGTGGTTCCCAAACCCACCTCTAATTCCTCTTATGGTGCAAATACAAGAAATATTGCTAAAGCACCTACGAAGAATCACCATGCTTTCTTGTACAACAATAACATCAACAAGAAGCATGTAGATCACAAGGTGATGAGGAAGAACGAAAATCTTTCATTTTTACTAAGAAGCAAAATCCTCATTCTTTGCATGCCAAGAAATTAGTTTCTACACCTAAGCATGCCACATCCATCCCTCTTGCAAAGGTAAAACCCTTGCCTAAGAAATCCTTGGGATTATGGATTCCCACCAAGGTTAGTGTGCAAGAGAGGGATAGTTACATCAATTCTCTAGTTAGGGAAGTGATCACCTCATGTAATTACATTAGGAAGTCAAACTCCTCTTGGGTTTGGTTGCCTAATGTTTACCTTCCTCACACATATGCATATTGCATGTGTATTGTGCTTGAATGTTTTTTTAGCATACCCATTGTTTGTGTGTGTTTCATGTTTTTGAAAATGTTTTCGAACTTATTTCTTTTCATGAAAATGGGGACCTTAGGGTTTATTGACATACATGCATTTTTGATCCATGTGTAAGTCAATGGGGGAATTAATATATTGTATGTTTAAAAGATTTTTAAAACATATTTTAATTCTTACTTCGGGGGATGTTTGAGATCATTATTTATAATTGGTTATTTTTGGTCTCGAACTAAACCTCTTGTATATTGCCAATATGTTCATGTTTTATTTTGTTTTGGCAATATCTTTGTGTATCATTGAAGCTTGATTTTTCCATATCTATTGCTTTGATATACTTTAGGCCCATGGCTCCATTAATTGTATAATTGGTATTAGATCCTAGAAGTCAAAAGTTGACCATTTCTATTATCTAGGGGGAGCATGGGATAGTGAATTGATACCCACTAAATTCTTCAATTTGGTATCATACATCACTTCTTTTCTTGCATATTGTCACGTCTTGGTTAAGATGACAAAGGGGGATATATTTGATGTCCACCTTTTTGACGATGTCAAGGGGGAGAGATATATGCATTATGTAAATATATATGGGGAGATATATTCATATGCATATGGAGAGAGATATATCTATGGGGAGAGATATATGGGATTAGATAAACCTTTCATGTTTGCATGATATTATCTATTTCATTTGGTTTATGTAATCCATGCCTATTATATGTCACCATGATCTTATTTGGTAGAATGAGTATTTACTTTTGTGTAGCTCATTGTATAATTGGTGAATATAAGTAGGGGGAGCTCATTAGCATTGTGCTTTAATTATTTGTATTTTACATTGTCACGACCCGCTTCCTTAAATGGAGGCGAGGCGTGAGAAGTCCGCTCAGACTTGGAGCTGTGAGGCTCTAATCTGTAAAGCCTCTGGAATAACCAAGTATAGGTCCTTGTAAATGCGACATAGAACACAGATAATAATAAAGAAAAGAGACAGATAAAATAATTTCAATCTCAGAATGTCCACAATAAATTCCAACATCACAGAAAAGCCACCAGGCTAAAAAGAAGAGTCTAAAAGGCCCAAGCATGGCCAACAGGAATAAACAAACGTACAGAAAGAAAGGTGCTACGCACCGACAACCTAACAGGAACTAATCAGAAGCAACACAGAACTACGTCTCTACGACTGGTCACCGGTGTCCTCGTACTCCACGTCAACAGTGGACCCAGGCTCAAAGTCAACAAACGCCTCGTCCTCAGCAACGGGCTCTGGCTCGGCAACTAACATGCGACACCCAAAAGAGACGAGGGCGCATGTTAGCAAAGTCTACAAAGACTTTGTGCAAGGAAACTAAAAGGAAAGTAAAACAACCTAGCAGTTCTAAAATGTGCAATGACATGGCATTTTAAAGTATGGATGCAACAATTAAATAGATGCGACAAGTATGACATGGCAGTACGTTTAACAAGGCATAAGTACATCATGGCGTGGGTATCAAAGCTACTAAACAATCACATGGATTTTACAAGTCAAGTAAACACGTCGTGCACAGAGATTACGCCTTTTGGCTGGAGTGGCTTTACGGGTCAACTCCTACGCTCAAGTGATCGCTTATCCCTATCCCTCCACGTGTATCGGGCATTGGCTTTTGACCAACACATGTAGCCCGCTTCTGGATCACGAGCCAGGAAGTGTATTTGGCATAGGGTTGTGCCTGCAACGCAGGTGCCTAGCCTCAACAAGGAAGTACGTATCGTGTGCTACGAATGCAACACTCAAGCATGGATGACATGGCATGGCAAGTTGTAATTTTAAATGCATACAGATAAGGATTTAAACGTGACATGCGGAGCACAAGTAAAGAGCATGCAGTTATGAAAATTAAACGTGACAGGAAGAAATGCAAGAATGACATGGTAGGGTGACAGATCTAGCTTCGTTGTCAAGCTAGATCCTAAAATTGCGTCTAGGCGAGTATCATTTCGTCGCCTAGTCTCTTTTACGCCTAAAACAAGAAATGGCCTAAAGAACGGCCTAAACAAAGAACTGGCAACTTTCACTTGCCTGCAATCAATCATTCTGAATACACCTTCTAAACAGTCCAGTATACCTATGTGCTCAGATCCACCAGCCTACAGTCCCAAATTAAATTATCTTTATTAGTGAATTACCAGACCATTAAATTACCGATTTTTATCTTGTTTAACATGGATGGGTTGGGGGTCCTAAGTGTTCAGGAATTTACCCTTACACGACGCGAGAGCTGCACTGGCGTCGGGTAGCGACGCCATGGGTTGGAATAATAGAAAATGCTCTACGTCCAGATTCCAAATAAGATTCAACACTTGCCAATTCTCAGGCAGCGACCAAATCAACGAACAAGATTCCAAACAACGAGTAATAGGTCGGTAGGCGTTTTCACGGCTTCTGGGAAGCCGTAACAACGAACCGAGACGAACGGTTCGACGTACACGAAGTATACGACATTGAGCGTTGTAGGGGATGCTCGTAACATCGGAAAACACCCCTAGGAGAAGTAGGGGGCTGTCGGAAGATCCCAACAGTGAGAGTGAACGACGGGGAGCCGAAACGACGCATCGATACGTCGTAGAAACACAAAACAGCAAGCACCCTCGCTGTTTTAGAGCAAGGTGGCCTGAGGGAGGGCCCACGGCGGTGCAGGGGGTCAGAGGAGGTGACCCACGGTGACAGGGGGCGGCAGCGGCGACGGCGGCCGCTGCAAGCTGCTGCTTCTGCACGATCTGCAGCGGATTGGGGGCTTTTTCGGTGGATCCTGGCGGAGCTACGGCGGCCTGAGGGCGGGGGCACATCGGGGATGGGTTGAGGGATCGGTCGGCGGCGAGTTTTGGTCAGAGAAACGAAGAAGAAGCGCTCGGGAATGGGTTTAGCGTGAATATGTAAGGGGGGCGGCGGCGGTTTGATGTGTTGCTGTGAAAAAAACAAATAGCCCTAGGTTATTATTTAAAGAGGTGAGGGGGTTGATCACGTGGGTAGTGGCTGGAAACGTGGGTAGGATCCTAGGGCTATTAGTTAGGTTAAAAATATTTTTATATATTATTAAAAGCCCAAGATTCTCATTACCTCTCTCTCCAATCTGGTGTGTGCGGCTCATGGGTGCGGCCAAGGTTAAAAATGAGGGCTAGGTCAACATTGAATGATGTAAGGATTATTATTAAATAATAGGGGATATGTGTCACATGGAACTTAGGGTTAAACAACTAATAGGTTGGCGAAATAGTGAAAGTAGATCAAACGAAGCCGAAAAATCGTAAGATAAATATTGGGATGACCGGGACAACGAGAGAAAGAAGACAGAGAAGACGGATCATAATTTCGATGATGAGAAATGAAACTAAAAATAAAAAGGCCTCACGACAAAAGTGAAATTCGTGACGTCTCGTCAAACAAAGTCAAATCGTGGGAGAACGACCCGTGAAATGACGTTCCAAATTAATTCCACAATTTAATACTCTTCGAGAGGATCATAATGGCATATCACACTATAGGGTTCGGATACAGATAAAGTCTAAAATAAATACGTGCACGAACAAGAATTCGTGCACGACAAAGCGTACAATCGAAAACAGACCGTTACATACATAATGTGTGTCATCATCAAAAAGAGTTAGAGTGTTGAGTATTGGTGTTTCATACGAATGTTATTTTGATGATGATCACAACATTATGTTTCTAATGACTCTCATGTTTTAGTCTCTCAGTTTTATTTCAAGATTATCTTTCTTGGAGACTAATCACTTGGTGCAAGGATGGACATCAAGTGAAGAAGGACCATTGCTTGGACTCAAGGAGTGCCAAAGCTTGGAGATGATGGAGAGAAATCAAGGCATCAAGATTGAAGACTTAGACTCTAAGGAAAGCATTGTAATCCATGTAATTTACTTCATTGCTTTCTCACTCTTTTGAGTCTAGGATTAATATAATGCCTTGTTAGATGGTTTACTCATTCATGCATATGAATTTAACCATCTTAGTGAGCCTTAGGATTATCATAGAATCCAACCCAATAGGTTCACTTTGTCCAAAGACTCATTTGGAGTCTCTGGCTTTCCATCAGTCGCCTGCTGAAGGAAACACAGTCGACTGGGTGATTTCCAATCGCTTGTAGATCCTTCTACAGTCGCCTGATATGCACAACTCAAGTCAACATTTCAATTGACTCAAACTTGAGCTTTACGCACAGTCGACTACTGGTCAGTTTACAGTCGCCTGTATATTTACAGTCGCCTGTAGATTGGTCATCAGTCTCCTGAGTAGCGTAAGTGCAATCTCTGCATCTCTCTGTCATTTCTCCATCTTATTCAGCAGACGACTGATTAGGATTTTACAGTCGCCTGACTAATAGACAGTCGACTGTATTATTGACATCAGTCACCTGTGTGCTTAACTGGAGAAAGAGTGCAGCTCTCTGTTTTATTCCATCCCCTGCAGCAGTCGCCTGCTGAAGGATTAATAGGTGACTGTCTTGTTCTCAGTCGACTGTACTGTCTTCATCAGTCGATTGTCGTGGCTCAGATTATAGCCGTTGGATATTTTCTTGTCGTTGATCAGTCGACTGTCTTATGATCATCAGTCGACTGTTCCTGTCGTTTTCGCCCAGTTTCTAGCCGTTGCAGAATCGATTATTTGGCTGTTTTCTTGGGTTTTCGGGTTTGATATATGGATCCTATATATATATGAGTGTGCTGCCATCTCTTAAACTTCTTGATGCTATTGAATATATCAAGAGATCTATAAGCCACTCTCAAACTCCCTCAATTCCCTCTCAAGAGCTCTCATTCATCTTCATGCATTGAAGTCCAGCTCAAGGGAATTCTTTCAAGTGCTTTCATGCAAATCTCAACACTTGGAGATCCTCTCCCATGCCTTGCATTCATCTATGAGTAAGTACATCTCAAGGCATAGGTAAGAGTATTTCATCTCAAGGCATATGTAAGAGTATTTGTTTTACTTTGTTATTTCATTGAAACCCTAGCTTTCTGTGTGAGAGCTACTTACTCTCTGTGTGAGAACATAACCTTCTGTGTGAGGGTTGGTTGAGATCTCTCTGTGTAAGAGTTTAAGTCTTTCTGTGTGAAAGCAAGGATTTCTCTGTGTGAGAATCCTAAATCCTCTGTGTGAGGTCTCTCTGTGTGAGAGTGAGGATTTCTCTGTATGAGAATCCAAATCCTCTGTGTGAGAATTATAGTGGATATTGGTGTGGCTGGACGTACCCAAGTTTGGGGAACCAGGGTAATTCTTGTGTTTGCATTTGGATTGATTATGTTGATTAATTCCTCTTGCACTTATTATTCTGCATTTGCAAGTTTAATTTTAATTGCACACTTTATTGCCATTACTTTATTCACCCCCCTCTAGAGTGTTTGTTGTTAAGTATTGCAAGCTAGACGGTCCTTACAGAGGAGAGGTTGGATATGGAGGAAATCGGCGGTGATGGGGTTCGCTGGTCAGAGAAAGGTCGGAGGGGGCCCTCTGTTCAAAGCAGATGATGTGGATTCGAATAGGGGAGCGGGATGTTGGTCGGCCTGGTCAGAGGAAACGGCAAGGCGGCTGGAGCGTGGGGTGTGGAGGTGAGGGGGGAGGCCTGTGCGATGGTTGAGGGTGAAGTGGCTGGTGGTCAAACGGTTGGGCGATCGGAGGGGAGAGGAATGGGGTCGTGGCTTGGGTCATGGCATACGGTGAGTTCGGCGGCAATGGTGGAGATGAGAGGGTGGCTCGGTGCCTGAGATTGGAAGGTGGAGGGCTTGAAAGGTGCCACTGCTTAGGGTGCGGCGAGAGGGAGAAGATGGCTGGGCTTGCGTGGAGGTCGGCAAATCGGACTTGGCAAGGTGTAAGCGGGCACATCAGGGTGTGTCACGCAGGTGGAGGGAGGCTCGTCGGTGGCGGCGATGTGCGGGGTTGCGGTGAAGGATGGTGGATGTTGGAGGTGGACGGGGGCTGGGGTCTCTAAGGTCGGTCGCGGGAGAGGGGTGACGATGGAGGAGGATGAGATATTGGGGGAGGTTCCTCTGTTCGAAATAGAGTGAAAGGGGGATGAAGCGCTTGGACTCTTGGGGTTTTGGAGGCACTGCAGGCGGCGTGTTGTGAGGGCGGTGATGGGTTCCAGTGAAGGCGAGGCAAGGCAGAGGTCGTGGGTGAGTCGGGACGACAGGGTTGAGAAGAGGAAGGCAGGAATGGCAGTGGCGTGAGGCCAGGGGTGATGTCGCTGGCTTTTGAAGGCGGAAGGAACTGATGGAAGGTCGGAGCGGTGGTGGGCTCGAACGGAGGAGAAGAGGGCAAAGTTCAACGAGGGGTGGCAGTGGAGGAGCGCTCGTCGTAGCGAGGCGAGTGGCGGGCTGGAGGGGCGCTGGGCGCCACCGGTCTGTGGGCGGGTCTGTGAGCTGCTGGGAGATCTGGAGGGGACGGGGCGAGTGTAGAGGGCGACGGTGGGTGGTGAGGTGTGTTTGGCGATGGAAGGCTCCGCTGGCAGTGGCAGGGAGAAGGCCGCTGGGCTGTCGACATGGCCTGGCCGTCGGACGGTGTCGGGAGCAGGGGAGTTCTCTTAGAGGAAGAAGAAGGCATATGCCTAGGTTTCTCAAGGGGCTCGGGTTTGTTTTGAAGGGGATGGAATTGAGAGCTTCGTTGCTAAATGGTAGGGAGATAAAGGAGTAGGGGTTAATAGGGGAGAGTGCTGCGGCTTGGTGAACGGCAATGGCATGGGTTTGGGATGTGGGTTTGAGGGGAAAACGGGAGAGAGGTTGAAAGAGTATGTGTGGGTTGCGAGATCCCCGCATGGATGGGTCGAAGAGAGAGAGAAACAGGGTGATGTGCAGTTGAGAATGGGGCCACCTGCATGCGAAAATTAGGAGAGATGAGCAGATCGTGGGTGGTTGTGATAGTATAAGCTGGGATTAAGCTTTGATTTAGTAAATCAGTAAGATTTGTTTGATTTGGGATAGTTTGATCTTTAGGGTAACAACTTTAATTAAGATATTACGGGAAAACTTTTGTTAGGATATTTATTGAGGATTGGTTAGAAGATCAATCTAATTAAGATTATTAAGATATGTAAAATGGAACTTGATTAGGATCAAGATTTAGATGATTAAGTTAATTAGAAATGATTTGAATAATCGATATTAGTTCTGATTTGATTGGAAAATAGATTTGGCCAAAATATTAGAACTTGTTGGATTTGTTTAGAATTATAGTAGTTCTAGAAGGATTGGTTCAGTTAATATTATTAATATCGAATTGGATAAGTGACCGGCCTCCGGCGAGCTACGCGCTAGATGTGTGCAATGGTAAGGTCGGGGGCGTGAGATTTAAATATTTGTAACCACAAGCGCACGGTGTTGTAGTATGGCTTGGGGGTCGAACTCAGGGAGGCGTTGATGTGCTTGTGTCAAAGAGGATCAAAATCACCCCACGGACGAGCTAGCCCGGATTGAAAGAGGGTTTGTCACGGTAAATTGAATGCAAGGTATAGACAATATGAAGGAAAAACCCGGGACTTTGGTTTCCACCCTATCGAGCGACTCTCGCCGATACGGCCTTCGGGTAGGATAGCGATCAAAATTAGAGTCTAATGGTGAGACGTTGCCTCTGAAAGTGGTACCGGCGTCCCATGGGCCCGATATTCCGGTCGGTGCCCAGGATGATACACCAGACTTCCCGGGTTCGCTCAGTGGGCACTCCCGTGTCCATTATCACTGATCGACTCCGGAAGCACTAAGTTCGCAACGATAACTCCCAACGTCTCGTCCTGCCGCTCCCGTGTGCTAGGATTCGGCGTCTACGCTAAGGGCGTGAGCTATGGTTAGGGAGTCAACCGCCAAGTTTATTCCCCCATGGCCCAACGGTCAAAGGCGGTCTTTTTCCCGTCGATGACAATAAAACACCCCGCGTAACCGTTAAATTCCTAATCCCTATTGATTTCCTAGCCCTATGGACGCATCAGGAAGGGCCCACGAAGGGGTTTCCGCCAATATTCCAGATTCGGGAACTACTCTTACATATTTAGTAAAAAGCGATCTAAACAGAAATCGACCGTAAAAATCATGATCAGACAATAGAAATGCAATGGTAGTAAAGCAATTAAGATAATACTAAAGTTTGACAAAGATCTGAAAACTTACAAAAACTGGAAAATTACAGCCGTCACAAAATGAAGAAAACAACAAAAAATAACCAACTCCCCAATCTTGGAAACCTAGGGTTCTATATATAGAAATTGATATCACCCGATCGGTTGACAAGTCAACCGATCGGGTGACCTGCTTCAAACTTTGGCAGCGAGATGCGGGACTTCACCCGGTTAGCTTCACCCGGTCGGTTGACATATGAATGTGATCGGTTGGATCTTGGTGCCGTCGGGTGAGGAGGCCGGTTGAGCTGACCGTGTCTTGGCTCTTGAAATTCAGCTACAGGTGAACCGATCGGGTGAAAGTCACCCGATCAGTTGGCAATTACAGTAGAAATCCAGAGACTTGGGGCTTTTGAACCGGCCTGCGAACCGACTGGTTGACTTCTTGTGAGCTCCAAGCTACGTCCGAGTGGTGCACGCGTGCACACCCGATCGGTTGACAATGACCAACCGATCGGGTGAGGGGCTGAAAGATGCAATCTTCGTCATTTGACCCCCTGGATCACACGTGACTTCTCCCGTTGCTCCGAGGACTCAGGATATCATCGTTTTATGCCCCATATGCCAGTAAACTCCTGCAAAAAGCGGAAAACACGGAAAAGTGAAAGAAAACAAGAAAACACGAGAAAACGAATACAAGACGACGGTAAAATACTGAAAAACACGGAAGAAAACGTGCGCAAATATATGAAATATAAACGCACGTCAATAAGATTTTCGATTCATTAAATCGATTTAATCATTAGAGCAGAATAAGATTTGGTTTAGTAAGCTGATTCGATTAGGATTAGGTTTGAATAGTCCATTAAGCTATTAGATTGATTAGTATATATCCGGACCACACTTTGGTTGAGGTATATATTTAGGATTTAGTTAATTACGATGTGATTCGGGAGATCGATAATGATGATTATAAATTAGGATTTGATTTACGAGGAAATGATTTGGTTGAGATACTAGATTTATTAGAATTCGGATCAGAAATTCAATATCGTTAGAATGTTTAGATTTGGTCTAGATTCGATCAAGATAAGCTGATTAGGATAGTCGGATTATTACAATCTCATACCTGCAACAACATCATCCAAAAATCAAAGAAGATAAGAACGTGATCGCTAAGTCGCGTTCTCGAGCTATGAAAATAAATAGAATCATATATTAATCCTCTAATAAATCACTATACTAATTAAATACACACGAAATACGTATGTAGGAAGACATGCTGTTACATGGGAAGTAGAAGCCCCACATGGGCTTGTATTCTCTGGGTCCAACCTTTTTGTGTCTTGCACCTGATCCATTAGATCAGGTGCCACCTGCTCTATATTAATCCATATATATATATATATATATATATATATGCAAATGTGCCTGAGAACGTGCGCATGCAGAATTACCTCGCACGCCCCCTCTATTCTGGGTTTCCTAGTATTTTTTGATTTTTTTGTAGTAGGTTGATATACTTGTTATGTAGCTCTCCACAAAATTTTAGATCAATCCAGCACCGTTTGAGCCTCCGTTCATCGATTTCAAAAACGTTGCGCAAAACTGTCCAGAACCTGGACAGTTTTGCGCAACATTTTTGAAATCGATGAACGGAGGCTCAAACGGTGCTGGATTGACCTGAAATTTTGTGGGGAGCTACATAACAAGTATATCTACCTTCTGCAAAAAAAAATTCCAAAAAAATACTTGGAAACACCGAACAGAGGGGGCGTGCACAGGTAATTCTGCCTGCGCACATTTTCAGGTACATTTTTGGGAGGAGGGGGAGAGAGAGAGAGAGAGAAAGGGGGGGGGGAGAGAGAGAGAGAGAGAGAGAGAGAGAGAGAGAGAGAGAGAGAGAGAGAGAGAGAGAGAGAGAGAGAGAGAGAGAGAGAGAGAGAGAGAGGGGTAAAGGGATCCTAAGGTGCCTCCGTAGATTCAATCTAAGGAGGCGCCCCAATTGTCCCCCACCTCAAACAATTTTTTTGAAATTTTTTCATGGGTTTATTGTTCACCTTATGGATGATCAACATACCAAATTTCAAGGGATTCAATACTTTTTGCGCCTCCATCTACACCTTGCAACTTCGTGGGGGTTTTCAGCACGTTTTCAGACCGTTGAAATTGTTAGGGGTAGATGGTGGCTCAAAAAGTATTGGAATCCCTTGAAATTTGGTATGTTGATCATCCATGATGTGAACAACAACCCCATGAAAAAACATTTCAAAAAAAAATCGTAGGAGATGTGGGGGAAATGGGGGCGCCTCCTTAGATTTTCATCTAAGGAGGCACCTTAGATCCCCTTTTTCATATATATATATATATATATATATATATATATATATATATATATATATATATATATATATATATATATATATATATATATATATATATATATATAGGAAAATTTTCAAATGAGAACATTTCGCACCGTGCGAAAATGTTTTTAGTTTTTTTTTGAAATTTTTTTTTTCAAAAATTCTTTTTCCCACCCTCATTATATGTTGTTATACCCCCCTCAAAAAATAATCATTGAGAAATAATGTCATTTGGCCTTCGATCAAGGCATTTCATCAAATTCGCACGTTTTGAGACCGTTAAATTTGTAACGGGTGGATGGGTGCTCTAATGCCCAACGGGTTCACCCATTATTTTCCCTGGGGTATATATTTGTATGGATTAAACATCAAAAAAAGAATTTTTGAAAAAAAAATTTCAAAAAAAAAAAAAAAATGTTTTCGCACCGTGCGAAAACCCCTTTTTTCGCAACCGAAGATCACCCTATATATATATATATATATATATATATATATATATATATATATCCAGATAAAGGATACTTTATATTAATAAAAGTTGAAAGAGTTACAAATAAACATCGCAAGTAAGAGCAAGCAGACAATAAAAAGAGAGGGGAGAGGGCACAAGCGCCGTCACCCTCCACGAAATATTATCTACCGCTCTTACTTAGCATGACTAAGATGGAAAATACAAGTATGCACAACAAGAAGTAATCTATACAATAGGAGTATAACTCCTGCGAGTAGTTATCCCGCATCTTTGAAATCCCAGTTTGAGAATGGAATGGTGTCGGTCGCCTCGTCAAAAACCAAGTGATGCAGGGAAACTCTGACGTCCGAAGCAATATCTTCAAATAATACAGTCCTTCCCTTAGCAGTATTCTCAAAAATACGCTTATTTCGCTCTTTCCAAATGTGCCATACCATGGAAGATAGGACAGATTTGGCTAATACACCAACATGATCTTTCTTACTGTATCTAGCATGGATAATGTCGCAGACCTCTTGGATAGAAGAGGGAACCGGACCTGGTTGTCTCATCTTTAAGAGAGCTCTAGAAAGAATATATTTTGAGTAGTCACAATTAAAGAAGAGGTGGCTAACACTTTCAGGCAGATTTTCTTCACAGAGCACACACTTGTCATCATTGGCAATACCCCATTTTAGAAGCAAGACTTTTGTTGGCAGCCTACCCCGTAAAGCCTTTAGCAGATTTAGTGCCATTTTAGGCACATGAAAATTAAACCAAACCACATCATAGTGATTAAAAGAAGGGTAGACAGTATGGGCAATATTCCATGAGGCCTTGAGGGTACACACAGCGCCTGGGAGCCAACGCCACTCATCCGGACCTTCGCATACAGTGGCTTGCTGAAGTAAGTGCCGAACTCCATGAATTGCTGGGTCATTGATCCACCCCGTACCCGACCAATAATCACAAAACCGCGCCATTTCATTCCCTAGAGTAGGTTCATGCATCAGATAGAGTGGCCCACTTGGAAGCCAATTATCGAACCAGAATGATGTAGATTTGCCATCCTTCACAATACGCTTAATGAGTTTTTGGGAACATCTACGATAATTCAGGATGAACTTCCAGGAGCCAGAATCAGAAGGTTTTGCCTTTGCAAAATAAAACCCATACTTGATGGCACTGTAGTGATTCCTCATATATTGAGCCCAAATTCCTTTAGTAGATAGTAACACATATCCTTCCATGACCAAATATTTAGTTTGCCACAAATGAACTTTCTGCACGCGGAATTAATAGTTCGAATAACAGAGCGTGGAAGACAATAGGTTTGCATCCAAAAAGCCACCATACCATAAATGACTGAGCGAACCAACTCAATCTTCCCAGCAATAGAGAGTAGCGAAGAAGACCACCCCAATAGCCTTTTTTTTACATTTATCCACAAGCCTATTGAACATGGAAGCTTTTGGGTATTTTGAGGACAGAGGAAGTCCCAAATAGATAGTGAAAGCAAAAACCATTTTTATGCCAAGGCTATCAGAAAGATTACCTGTATTTCGAGCTCCCTTGCTAAATATAGCAGAACTTTTATCCCAATTAATATCAAGGCCCGAAAATAGTTTGAATCTTATTAACAAATCCTTAAGACCATTGAAGGAATATGGATTTGCCCGGCAAAATACTAAGAGGTCATCAGCAAAAAGGAGATGAGAAATTGAACCAGACCTCCGCATGGGATGAATAGAACCTGAGGACTCCGCTATAGCAAGCAAAAGCAAAAATGATTCCATAACAAGAACGAACAAATAGGGCAACATGGGATCACCTTGCCGAAGTCCCCGATTAGAATTGAAATAGCCAGCTGGTGCTCCATCAACTAATACCGAGAACATGGGAGAAGAGATACATTCAGTGATCCAGTTAATGAATCTGTGAGAGAATCCCATTTGGTGGAGGAGAAAATAAATGAATTCCCTGTTCACACTGTCAAAAGCCTTCCGGAGGTCCAATTTAATGCAAGACCTGGCCCCCATGGGGTTACTAAAATCTCGGATTTGTTCATGCGTAATAAGAGTGCAGTCAGCCAACAACCTATCCTTCAAGAATGTAGCCTGATTAGGAGAAATTAGTTCAGAAATAATAGGTTTCAGTCTATTACATAAGACCTTACTAATGATTTTGTAGATGACGTTGCAGCAAGCAATATGCCTGTAGTCGCCTAAACCTGTTTCATTGGCATTCTTAGGCACCAGTGCGAGAAAAGTGTGATTGACAGGAGAATGCAATTTCTCGATAGCGAAGAAGGAGGATACACCAGAGAAAATATCATTTTTAATTAACTCCCATTCTTGCTGGAAAAAATAAGAGTTAAAGCCATCAGGACCAGGCGCTTTGTCTTTGCCTATTTGGAAAACAACATTCTTGATTTCAATGTGAGAAACCGGTCTATCCAACCAGTTGATAGCCTCAGATGTGATCTTCCTTTTTGGTATCAAATTAGGAAATACATTCCAGTAGTCATCCTGAAGGTAAAGTTTTGAATAGAAAAGAGGCGCCTCCTCCCGAATATTATCCATACTAGAACTCCGATTCCCTTCAGCAGTGATTAAATGGCTAAGGGAATTGTGGCATTGTCTCGATTTCATTGCCGTATAAAAAAATTTTGAGTTTTTATCACCAAGCATCAACCAATTTTGACGACTTTTTTGTCTAAGATCCTCTTCCTCCATTTCCAAGGCAATCACTAGATTTTGAGATGCAGAGGCTTCCATGTTCTGAATGGAGAAATCTGAATATATATTTGGGTTAGCTCGAATTTGCTCCAGGTCACTACGGCATATGTTAACATCCAATTTGATTCTTTGGTCAGCTGACCAATTTTTCAAAACAAGCTTCAGAGCCTTGAGTTTGTATACAAGCCGCAGCATTGGGGAAGTATCATATTGATTTTGATTCTCCCAAAAGTTACGCACTACTTCCTTGTAACCTGGTAAGGTGACCCAAGAGTTAAAAAATTTAAAAGGCTTGGGGAAAGAGGTTACCTTAGATAGGAGATAGAAAATCATAGGGGAATGGTCACTAGTAGTAGCCATGAGATATTCATAATACGAATGAGGCAAAAGACTAAGCCAGGGGGTGTTGCAAAGAACACGATCGAGACGAGCCGAAATACGTGTACCACCTACACGCCTGTTGTTCCAGCTATGGCTACAACCAATGCTTTTCAATTCAATAAGTTGACAGCTTCCAATACACGAGTTGAAATCATCCATAGATAAAACATCAACGGGGCGACCGCCCAGTTTCTCATTAGTGTTCCGAACGCAGTTGAAAACACCACCCACTAACCAAGGGATATTAATTAGGGAGCTTGAACTTGAAATAAGATTATTCCAAAGAGCAGTTCTGGAGCTCTCAATATTAAATCCATATACAGCGGTAAGGCCCATAACAAAACCAGCTGCATTGGTGAACACAGCAGAAATGTGCTGTGCAGAGAATGAATGAGGAGTACAATTCCAGGCAGATAATTTGTAGTATATAATTATCCGCCCTCCTTTGTGGTAGCTCCTATTATCAAGACTACCCCAGTCATTAGCAAAACATCTTGATATTCGCTCAGAATTGCAAGATTCCACTTTGGTTTCTAATAAGCAGACTACAGAAGGTTTAAACTTGCACAGAGAGTGCTTCAGGTCAGCACGACGCGAGGCATTGTTTAGTCCCAGGGAATTCCAGAAATAAATAGCCATAAAAGAAACAGAAATAAATAGTCCGCGGGATGGACGGCTGTCTAGGAAGCAAGGCGAGCGCTTCGACGAATTGATGAAGGAGAGGGTGGTACCTGAACATTTTTGGATTTAGCTTGCGCCCTAGCAAGCCGGAGAATGGAGTGCTCTGATTCCCACTCAGGATTGGTAACGGTTGGCTTAATAGGAGGGGAAGGCTCATCCGGCTCTTCAGACAGAGGTGGGATGAGAGGGGGATTCGGAGATACAGCAAGGGAATCTGCAGTAGTTCCTGAGCCTTGGAGCTTCCGCAAAACGAGTACCATCCTCATCACATGCAAGGCTCGCAACTTAACATTCTTAGAATCAGAGTCAGAGGGTTTGTGGTACTGTCGCGAACGATCCTGCGCACCCATAACATAGGATCCCCTAGCAAAGGATCCCCTTGTCATGCCCCGCTTCCCAAAAATATGGAGGCGAAGCGTGAGAAGGTTCGCTCAGACTTGAAGCTGTAAAGCTGCAAGTCCGATAAGCGTCAATCAAATTTAAAACTGCAGGTCCTTGCAACGCGAACGAAACAAAGATAATAATAATGAAATGAGACAAAAGAGATATCTCAGAATATCCATAAAATAAGTTTCAACATCACAGAAAAGCCACCAGGCTAAAAAAAAGAGTCTAAAGGCCCAAACATGGCCAACAAAAGTACAACGTACAAAACAAAGGTGCCACGCACCGACAACTAACAACAAAACCTAAAACAAAAGAAACTCAGCAAAGTCAC
This sequence comes from Scilla litardierei, assembly GCA_030789695.1. Lineage (NCBI taxonomy): Eukaryota > Viridiplantae > Streptophyta > Magnoliopsida > Asparagales > Asparagaceae > Scilla > Scilla litardierei. The sequence continues at coordinate 72,820,259 of CM061130.1, forward strand.
CAAGAAAGGTCTCCGGTGTCCACAAACTCCTCCTGGGCAGACATGGACTCAGACTCAGCGTCAGCAAAACACCACGTACTCAGCAACGGTCTCTGGCTCAGGGTCTAACATGTGACACCCAAAAGAGCAAGGGGCACATGTCAGCAAGTCTACAAGAGACTTGTGCAAGGAAACTGAAAGTAGGTAAAGCAACCTAGCAGTTCTAGCATGAATGCAATGACATGGCAGTTTAAAGTATGAGTGCAACAAATAATGTAAAGTAAAGTAAGGTACGAGCAGGGCATTTAAACATGGCATGGATGACAAATTATACAAGTAACACTCACTAGTACAAGACAAGTAAAGTAAGCACCTCGTGCACAGAGATTCCGCCTTCTGGCTAGAGTGGCTGATCGGGCCACTCCTAAGCTCAGGTGACCGTTTATCCCTACCCCTCCACGTGTATCGAGCCAGGGCCTTACCCCCGAACGCGTATGCTCGCTTCTGGATCACGAGCCAGGAAGTGTTTTTAACAAGTATGGCATAGGGGTGCACCTAGCCGGACAAGGAAACCGGGCATTGGCTTTTGACCAACACATGAGGCCCGTTCCCAGGAAGTAGTATTCAAGGAGTACAAGTACAAGTATTGTAGCGTGTGCTACGCATGCAACAATCAACTTGGATGACATGTAGAATGCAATGCATGGCAGTTAAAAGTGCGTACAGTTAAGGAAAGTAAACGTGACAGTTTAGTATGCATGAACAACAAGTTTAAAGGGTTGGATCTAGCTTCGTTGTCAAGCTAAATCAATTAGGTGACGGATCTAGTTTCGTTGTCAAACTAGATCAAGTAGGCGTCTAGCTAGCTATCATTTCACTGACTAGTCTCTTTTACGCTGAAAGAAAGAAAGTGGCCTAAAAACATGGCCCTACACAAGAGTTGGCAAGTTTCACTTGCCTGCAAGTACGACGTCTGAGAAACACTGTCCAAGAGAGTCCAAAATCACAATTATCCTACGTGCACAAGTCCACCGGCCTAAAGTCCATATTATTAATCTTGATTAGTGAATTTAAAACATTTAAAACATTTTAAAAATACTGATTTTAGTCTTGATTAGCATGCAATTGGGTTGGGGGGTCCTAGGGGTGCAAAGCGTTACCTCAACACGACGCGAAAGCTACACTGGCGTCGGGTAGCGACGCCAGGGGTTGGAATAAGAGAACGCGCTCCAAGTCCTGATTCCAAATTAGTTTCCTCTCTGGAAAGTTCAGAGCATCAATCGGAGCAACGGTTCCAGATTCCAAAGCTAGCACGTGCGACGACGGGCTACGACGTGTCGCAACGTCGTACGCGGCAAATCGTCGGAGAGAAAGCACCTAGGTGGGGCCCACAGTAGTCCTAGGGTCCTATGGGGGACCCACAATACCTCTGGAGAACTTGGGGGGCCCACGGTGGCAAGTGGTGCGACGGGTGCGGGGTTGCGACGAGTGGCTCTCGGTCAGACACTAGCCTGACCGAGAGATTGGCTCGGTCAGACGCAGCGCACGGCGCTGTGCAGCGCTGCGGTCGGTGCAGCAGCGGGTGCGGAGAGTTCCATCGGTCGAAGCGGGAGACAACGCCGGTCGGGCGCTTGGTCGGGCACGTTGCAACATTGCAACGTTGCAACGCGGGGCGATGCGGCGTGAGCGGGCGGGGGCTTCGGTCAGGCACGGGGGAAAGTGGGGTGCGGAGCGGGCTTGCGAGCGGGTGCGGGCGATGCGGATGTGCGGAGCGAGCGACCGGTCTGACCGAGAGCTTCTCTCGGTCGGGCACGGGGGAAAGCGGAGCGACGGCTGTGCAAGCGGGCGGAGCGGATGGGCGGCATGAGCAGCGGTCGGTGCGGGGGTTTTGAGCCCGTTCTCTCGGAAAGCGGTCGCAACGTTGCGACGATTCGTCGCAACGTCAAATTTGAGTTTTGGAAGCGGCTAGGGTTATTTTCTTGCGAAAATAGGTCTTCCTAGAGGTTGTTTATATAGTGTAGATGGGTTGACCAGGTCTAGGGCTAATCCTAATGTGATTAGGAGTTTAAAATAATTTAAAATTCAAATCTCACCAACTCCAACTCACCCAAGGCTTAGGTGGGGCCCAAATGAGCTGGAAATTGGCTCAAAAATTATTTAAAACATTTTAAACTCAAATAAATTTTCTTTGGCCGAAATTAATATAAAAATTAATTATTAAAAATATTATAAACCTTGTTAAAAATATAAAAGTGGTCAAATAAACTCCAAAAATTATAAAATAAATATCGGGGTGATCGTGATGATGAAAGTGAGCTAACTAAGAAGACGGATCTCAATTTCGACGTCGGACGACGAAACTAATAATAGGAACGTCTCCCGTCAAAAGTGAAAATCGCAACGTCTCATCGAATAAGATTAAATTGTGGGAAAACGACTCGAGAAACATCGTTCCAAAATAGTGCCACTATTTAATACTCTCAGAGACGTTCACAACGGCATATCACAACAAGGTGTTCACAAACAAACAAATTCTAAAGTAAACACGTGCACGGTCAAAAGCACGTGCACGAACAACGTACAACGAAAAGTGGTCGTTACATCCTCCCCACCTTAGAATAAAGTCCGTCCTCGGACTTTCTAATATAGCTAGTCACTCTAGTAACTACCCCAATCAAGTCACTTTATAATTCAAACCAGGTATAGTCATTACAAGTGCTTATATATGCACTAGGTGGTCAAACATTGATACTACCAACAAGTATGTATATATTAACGTACGTTATACACTTATACCTATTATAGTCAGTCAAATTCATACATGTATTTCAATCATATATATATAAACATACATCCCTTATATAACTACTACTTACCTAGTACAAAACAATAGTTCAGATACTCACATAAGGATAGTCTTACACTTAGCAAATACAATCATTGCTCTACGTATAGATAGCTACCTATGCACAAACATCAAGGGTATACTACCCTCTAATATTTCCTAGTATACATCCAACGCATCAACTCATGTAGTCACACCATACCATAATTAAATCCAGTTTCACTATATATATATATTCACCACTACTATAGTTTCACAATATATAGTCATTCAAATGCATGCAAATAGTTCACCATATATTCTCATCACATACGGTCCTATAACTGTATTTACGACACGCCACATATATCATAGTCACCAATAACTATAACTAAGCACATACTTACCCGTGCATGGTGCACACCCATACACGCTAACATTTCATTTACGCATACCAATCATACCATTATATTACTAGTACATCTACACACCTAGTTTAGCTAGCACACATACGCTCACACAGGCAAGTCCTTAGTAAATAACTATACCACAAGACCAACACCTATAACTATATACTGGTATAGCGACCCACAATCATGTGCGTAACACAACCAGGTACAAACACTCCTATCACTATACATACATCAAACATCGCTATATTCAAACTTCAGACATACATATCAATATACTTAGGGTATACCCACTCGAGCTTGAGTGAGACTCAATACACATATCAGAATATTCTATATACGTAACACGACATTTATACCTATACCGATACCACTCCAATATATATATATATATATATGTCTACCAATACAACCATATACATACCTTAAGTCAATCACACTTAATATTTAGTCAGGTAATACTCACATAGTTCAATCACTCTATGTACCATAATAATAATACAGACATCAGCACACGTATAATTATAATACACTCCTTAATACATACGCATACATCGTATAGTCACACACATGTAACATATAAGTTCACACCATAGCCTACTACCTATAATTAGTATACTAACACATCTACGCATACATAATTAAGATGTGCAATAGTCGTGTATACCTCACGGTATGCACGCATGCAACATCCCGCAAAAGCAAGCAATACCAATCAAAATTATAATCCTACTACCATATGTATATCACATATATGCTCAAGCAACAAAACATAACTACTTACGTCTAAACACTATATATATCTACCTACGAGCACATACTCACACGTACTAACATACAGGTCATATAGTAGGCCTACTCCCTTAACTATACATACACTTATTATAGTCACACCTGGCATACACATAGCTTTACCAATCATTTTATTTCAACCATTACAAGTATCTCTAACTACACACACTCCATTAGATATTCCCACACTAATTCTTATATACACAAGCATCCCTAGTATGGTATAGCTAACCACACCCAAATCTATAAATACTAACACATAAACAACTTCATAATATCACGAATAACTCCGAGTATGTATATATATATATATATATATATATATATATATATATATATATATATCACACAATAGGCAAGCATCAATATACTATGGGGGTATACTCATTCAAGCCCACGTACACAACTTAGGTACGTGCACTACGACACCTCACAAAGGTCCAAGGGTCTACTAACAACTAAGAGTTGACACAGACCTTGACGGGCACTAAAGCCTAAGCAACAAGGAAGGTCGAGGTCGAAAGCGTGACGAGGGAAGGATCGATAAGCACGAGTTCAGATAGAACGAATACAAGGAGACATCTTGGTTAGACGAAACATTGACTCACTTGTGAATGCTTAGGTAGAGGAAAAGGAGATGTAGTGATGCTTACATAGGATGGAGAAAAGAAAATAGGGTAAATAGCACAAGCTAAAATACGCGAAATCTGAAAACTGTTGTACCTCAAAAGTTGGAATCCTCATCTGTATAAAATATTTGAAGATCGATAAAGCGGGTTGTTCAAAATAAGTTTGAGTCAAATATTCATAATAAGAGAAAATGTTTTATTGGCTTATCGAAAATCATTAAGAAAAAGGAAGTAAATCATTCACACGAACATTAAGGATGTAGTTTATAGAAAATATTATACGGCAGTAATTTAATATAATTTTGGCAAAAATTTTGGAATTTCAAAGAATGAAATTAAAGTAATTGAAGAATTGAAGCTCGTTTTAAATGCTTTCAAAGTCTTTAAGCCAGGGAAAGGAAATTTAAAATGGTCAATGTTGGAACTACTTTTAGAGGAACCAGGTTGTGCCAAAAAGATTAAAACTGGTTTACACAAAACTCTCAGCATACGAGCACAACGAACCTGGTACGGATATATAAAAAAATAATTGAAATTCAATTTAGTCTAGAAATTATTCTAAAAGTATGTATGGTGAGCGGAAAGCTAATAATAATAACTTGGTAATAGAATTATCAAAATTGATAGCAAAGCTTTAAAATTAAATCATGGAGGGTCTAAGTCAGGAAGTGGTTATGGAATAGTAATTTTACAAAAATCTGAAGTGGAGAAAATGACGGGCATAAAATCGACTTGCTGAAGGCTGAAATTCCATGTGACTTGAAAAGTATATTAAAGTAAGCACAACGTATCATCCGAATGGCACAAATAAGAAGGAAAATTATAAATCGAGTACGGTTCCGAATAAAATTAATATATGAAGGGACAACACATTTACATAAGTACGAAAAACATAGGTTGGAAAAATATTATAAACTAGTGTTCAAAATTTCGGCAAAAGTTTTAAAATTTTAAATCAACGAAGGAGTATGAAATATAAGATATATATATTAAAAAGATTGAGCAAATTTAAACTTAGGGAAGGAGGAAATCGAAGAATACTTTCAGAAGATTCAAGGTTTGTAATGGGGAGGTTCGAGGATTGACGACGATCGTCATGAGGCGATCTCGTGAATCGAGGCAAGGAAATTGGTCGGATGCTCAAAACATACATACACCTAGGATATGAATCAGGAGAATCTACGGGAAACCCCTACGGTCGACCAACTAAAGACTAAGAACTAAGCGCTAAGACTTCTGAGGAGCTAGACGGTAATGAAATGCGTTCAGCTTGGTCCGAAATCGATGAACACAAGCGAACGACTAAGGAAAATTCTAGATGTCTAATATGGTCAGAGTTAGACAGGAACCACTAAGGCAACTCCTACGACGATTAAATCAATTGCTGACAGGGGGTCTAACTAACAATCAGAGGCCTCTAACTAGCAAACACAGACGTCTAGCTAAGTCTTCTTATCACCTAGTGTCATAAGAAAACGACTAGACTCTGGGCTTATGACTCGGATGTTGCAATTTATTTAATGGACATTCCGTTATTATCGTTGTTTCGTTAATTCGCAATTGCAAGACGGACCTGCATAGGCCACCAACAAAACATGTCATGCCCCGCTTCCCAAAAATATGGAGGCGAAGCGTGAGAAGGTCCGCTCAGACTTGAAGCTGCAAAGCTGCAAGTCCGATAAGCGTCAATCAAATTTAAAACTGCAGGTCCTTGCAATGCGAACTAAACAAAGATAATAATAATGAAATGAGACAAAAGAGATATCTCAGAATATCCATAAAATAAGTTTCAACATCACAGAAAAGCCACCAGGCTAAAAGAAAGAGTCTAAAGGCCCAAACATGGCCAACAAAAGTACAACGTACAAAACAAAGGTGCCACGCACCGACAACTAACAACAAAACTTAAAACAAAAGAAAATCAGCAAAGTCACCAAGAAAGGTCTCTGGTATCCACAAACTCCTCCTGGGCAGACATGGACTCAGATTCAGCGTCAGCAAAACACCACGTACTCAGCAACGGTCTCTGGCTCAGGGTCTAACATGTGACACCCATAAGAGCAAGGGGCACATGTCAGCAAGTCTACAAGAGACTTGTGCAAGGAAACTAAAAGTAGGTAAAGCAACCTAGCAGTTCTAGCATGAATGCAATGACATGGCAGTTTAAAGTATGAGTGCAACAAATAATGTAAAGTAAAGTAAGGTACGAGCAGGGCATTTAAACATGGCATGGATGACAAATTATACAAGTAACACTCACTAGTACAAGACAAGTAAAGTAAGCACCTCGTGCACAGAGATTCCGCCTTCTGGTTAGAGTGGCTGATCGGGCCACTCCTAAGCTCAGGTGATCGTTTAGCCCTACGCCTCCACGTGTATCGAGCCAGGGCCTTACCCCCGAACGCGTATGCTCGCTTCTGGATCACGAGCCAGGAAGTGTTTTTAACAAGTATGGCATAGGGGTGCACCTAGCCGGACAAGGAAACCGGGCATTGGCTTTTGACCAACACATGAGGCCCGTTCCCAGGAAGTAGTATTCAAGGAGTACAAGTACAAGTATTGTAGCGTGTGCTATGCATGCAACAATCAACTTGGATGACATGTAGAATGCAATGCATGGCAGTTAAAAGTGCGTACAGTTAAGGAAAGTAAACGTGACAGTTTAGTATGCATGAACAACAAGTTTAAAGGGTTGGATCTAGCTTCGTTGTCAAGCTAAATCAATTAGGTGACGGATCTAGTTTCGTTGTCAAACTAGATCAAGTAGGCGTCTAGCTAGCTATCATTTTACTGACTAGTCTCTTTTACGCTGAAAGAAAGAAAGTGGCCTAAAAACATGGCCCTACACAAGAGTTGGCAAGTTTCACTTGCCTGCAAGTACGACGTCTGAGAAACACTGTCCAAGAGAGTCCAAAATCACAATTATCCTACGTGCACAAGTCCACCGGCCTAAAGTCCATATTATTAATCTTGATTAGTGAATTTAAAACATTTAAAACATTTTAAAAATACTGATTTTAGTCTTGATTAGCATGCAATTGGGTTGGGGGGTCCTAGGGGTGCAAAGCGTTACCTCAACACGACGCGAAAGCTACACTGGCGTCGGGTAGCGACGCCAGGGGTTGGAATAAGAGAACGCGCTCCAAGTCCTGATTCCAAATTAGTTTCCTCTCTGGAAAGTTCAGAGCATCAATCGGAGCAACGGTTCCAGATTCCAAAGCTAGCACGTGCGACGACGGGCTACGACGTGTCGCAACGTCGTACGCGGCAAATCGTCGGAGAGAAAGCATCTAGGTGGGGCCCACAGTAGTCCTAGGGTCCTATGGGGGACCCACAATGTTGAATATTGGACTCCCCGGATTTGGTTTTGATGATGAGCAAACATAAATAATCCATGAACTAACAATTTGTGAGCGCAGTATTGGAGATCGTCGCCAAATTCACGAGAACATTCAAAGCGACATCTCAACACTTCACAAAACTCGTATTCATGCCTAAAGCTTCGTTGAAGCTCTTGCGCCGTTTTGGAAGTTATGAAGAATCTATCGAAGCTCTCGAAGACCGTTTATTAAGGTTTTATTTATAGTCTTTTTAGCTTCGATATATAAAATGTTAAGCCTTGAGTATATCTTACCATTCTAACTTCATAACGCTCATATCGTAGCTCTAGGATCTTAGTACAAGTTCATTCTAACTTCCTCGAAGCGTCGCGCTTCGATTCGGACTTGTTTGTGCATGTTAGTTGGTACAAGAAGAAGTACTGACCGACTAGATGGTGATCCAGTCGGTCAGCAACTCTTCTTGGACCGACTAGTTTGATTCCTTAATTTCTTGGACTTTACTGTTTACAGTTAGTCGGTCTACGTTGACTCACTGACCGACTAGTTTGTGAACTAGTCGGTCAGTGATGCTTCTTTGACCGACTAGTTGTGACTTACTGTTCATGCTAAATTTCTCCTAAGCTACTGTTTATCGTTAGTCGGTCTAAGAACGTTTGGTGACCGACTAGTTGACAATCTAGTCGGTCAACTTTTGTTCTTGGACCGACTAAGTCAACTTGTGTTTAGACTATTTCATTTTGCCTCTTAGTCGGTCTACGTTCACTGACTGACCGACTAGTTGTGAAACTAGTCGGTCAGAAAGTCTTCTTGGACCGACTAGATTTCTAGGTCTGAAATTCTCTTTCTTCTCAGTTCCTCTCTTAGTCGGTCCATGCTGTTTGACTGACCGACTAGTTGATGAACTAGTCGGTCAGTGATTGTTCTTTGACCGACTAATTCTCCCAGATTTCTATCCGTTGGAGAATGACCTAAGTTGTTTTTATGGGACCCTATAAATACGAACCTAGGTCATTTCTATCTAAGTTAGAGCTTCCATTCAGAGATTCATTAAGATCAAAAGAGATAGCCATTCTCACTCAAATCTAAAGCTCTCTTCCTCACAAGAAACCCATTCTCTCTCATTTCTAGATCTAGAATCCATCTAGAGAGAAGCTTGTTCTTGGTGAGCTCTTCAAGCTATTGCTTGATCCAAGTCTCCAAATCATCCCTAGGCACCGATTGCTGGTCATTTCCTTGGTGCTAGGTCTTGGTGACTTCATCTTCCTCAAATCCTTCATTTCACCTATTGGGTAAGAAAAACTCAAGGTATAGGATTTTGTGGTAAGTTTGCTTATTTCAATATAACTCATTTATATTGCTTGTTGATTCTCTCGGTTGTGAGAGAAGGTTGTGATCCCGGGTTGTGGGATTCACTATTGCCGTTGTTGTATGATTTGATCTTGTGAAGGTTTTTCACAAGATATTCATAGTGGAAATCTTGAGTTAGGGTTTCTAACTCATGTATCCGGAGGGGATCCGGGTGGTTGGGACGTAGGATCACCGGGAACAAGTCGGGGAGACTTGGGTGGATCCGAACCCATTAACATCATTTGTTTGCATTGTTAATTTTGTTGTTGTCATTCAATTTAAGCTTCCGCAAATTGATTTGGTAGTTGTTTGCAATTTAATTTGGAATTATACTCCTTATTATTTTAAAGTACTATTCACCCCCCCTCTAGTACTTGTGCAGTAGCTTGTAGGGCATTACATTTGGTATCAGAGCCAGATACTTAGCTATGTCTGCCAACGACAACAAGACCGTGCGTCCACCTTCCAACTATGACACCTTCAGGAACCGAGAAGGAGCATCTTCGGTGATGGAAGGACATTCCTCTATGAGGCCTCCATTCTTCAACGGTACCAACTACGGGTACTGGAAATGCCGGATGGAAACCTTCCTCCGGAGTGCATCCTTATGGAGGACTACAATGAAGGAATACATTGAGCCCAAAGAAGAAGACTTTGAGAAATGGACTACCGCGGAGGTCACCGCGGAGGTAAGTAATGCCAAGGCAATGAACGCCTTGCAATGCGCATTGGAGCCCGAGGACTTCAATAAGATATGCACATGTAAGAGTGCATATCAAATTTGGAACTCCCTCCTCATTCTTCATGAAGGGACGAGTAGGGTAAGAGACTCTAAACTCGTAGTCGTAAACAAAGATTACGAAATGTTTCATATGCAACAGGGCGAGAAGATGAAAGAATATTACTCTCGCTTTGTTGACATAATAAACGAGTTAGAGGCCCTCGGCAAGTCCTACACTCAAAAGGAGAAGTGCTCAAAGCTTATTGAAGGACTTCCCTCTTCTTGGGAAAAACGTACCTTCGCCATCGAGGAAGGTAATGACATGAACAAATATACCGTAGTTCAACTAATGGGTATTTTGATGTCATACGAGGTACGCAAAGATAGCAAGGTGAAGCTACAAGAAAAGATGAAGTCCTATTTGAACCAAGACGCGCCTAAGAAAAAGGCGATTGCATTCAATGCGGCTTCATCCACCTCTACCGATGATGAGGACTCGGAAGAAGAAATGGACATGGAATCCATTGCACTCATGGCAAAGAAGTTCAATCGCTTCTTCCGAAAGGGTAACTTCAAACAAAAATCTAAATTTACTTCTACTAATGCCTCTCCACCTTTGTGCTTTAAATGCAATAAGCCAGGACACATCAAAGCGGATTGTCCTCAAAACAAGCAAAAGGAGAAGTGGAAGGCGCCGAAGTTCGACAAGTCAAAGAAGTACAAAAAGGGGTACAAAAAGGGACTTGTCGGAGCAACATTCACCGACTCCGAGGATTCCTCAAGCGGAGAGTCGGACGATGAGAAAGTGGAGCAAGCGCACATGTGCTTCATGGCAAGAGAGGAGCATGATCAAGGATCTTCCTCTTCCAATGATATCGACGACGAAGGCGATGAGGTAACTATGGATGATCTTAGGGATGCTAACTCTCATTTATGGTCTAAATACACTAAGTTAGTAAATAGATATACTAAAGTAAAAGATGACCTAGCTAGCATTCAAACCTCGCCTAAGACTATCATCACCAACAACGACACCGTTGTTGAAGAGTTAAGAAATGAGATTGTTAATCTCAAATCTAAACTTGAACATGTTAGCATTGATGATCCGGAAGAACATAGGATAGCGGATTTAACTTCTCAAAACTCGACTTTGAGTATTGAGAACGAGAATCTTAAATCTCGTGTTTATGTGCTCACATCGCAAGTATCCACATTAGATACTTCTATGCGTTATCTCAAAGAGAAATATGAGAACACATTAGGCCGAATCAATAGATTCAATAAGGGTAAGGACCATTTGGATAAGATCCTAAGTGACTTACTTCCGGCCAATCACCACATTAGTTTGGGGTATACGATGGGATGTCCATCCAAAGCGGCCACTACTTTTGTTAGGCCAACTTCCGGTGACTCTACGAGTGGTAGCAAACACTATATTGGTAGTTTATCTACCAATGGTGCTTCCACCTCGTCCACACCCTCTTTTGGAAAGAAACCCACTTTGGGTGGACCTCCAAAGAAGGGGCATGCTTATATGTACACAAATACCATGCCACGTAGGAACACACGTCCTACTCCACCATCTCACACATATGATGATTTCTATGCTACACGTTCACGGGCACGTGCACACCATGTGAGACACCCTCACGCACGTGTTCCCACACATGCATATGTTCACCCACCTCATCATATGAATAATTCTCGTCGTGCACCATTCCATCATGTTCCGTATGCCTATCCACGACATGCATCACGTAGAAACCAACAACGCATGCATGCACCCAATAGGATGATGGCTCCCAAAATTTTCACTATTTGGAGCCCAAAGGACACAAGCATGGATGAAAAACAAGTATATATGAATGCTTATTTTTCGGATGTTGTGCATAGTAGAAATTATATGGGGAAGTCAAAGTCCAATTGGACTTGGCTTCCAAAGGTCTAACTTTTGAGGACCCAATGACCTTGGGTACCATGATATGAAAGTTTCTATCTTTAGGTACTCAAGGAAAAGAAAAAGAAGAGGAGCAACAAATTTAAATTTAGCTCCAAAGGGAATTGGATACTCGATAGCGGGTGTTCAAAACACATGACGGGTGACGCTCAATTGCTCTCCGGAGTGGTTCCCATTGCAAATGGAAATCGCGTCGTATTTGGAGGCAACGAGAGCGGAACCATCGTCGGTGTTGGTAAAGTGGGTAACCCTTCTAAACCCTTAATTAGTGATGTCTATCTAGTTAATGGTTTAAATCATAATCTTATTTCAATAAGCCAACTTTGTGACAAAGGTTACAAAGTTAGCTTTGCGAAAGGATTGTGTCATATTTCAAATGATAATAATAAATTATTATTTTCCGGCACACGCCATAAAGATATTTATATTTTGGATCTTCCTAAGTCATATGAACAATGTCTCGTTGCCAACACAAGTGAACAACACTTATGGCATCGACGCTTTGGACATGTGAACTTTGGAACACTTTATAAGCTTTCGAAATTAAATTCCATTAAAGGTTTTCCGAAGCTCGTTTTCGAAAAGAAAAGTTTTTGTGATTCTTGTCAACGTGGCAAGCTTCCTAAATCTTCATTTAAACCTAAGAAAAGCATTTCTACGAAACGACCACTAGAGCTATTACATCTAGATTTATTTGGGCCAACTAGAGTTGCTTCCTTAGGAAATGCAAGATATGGACTAGTCATCGTTGATGATTATTCAAGATTTACATGGGTATTTTTCTTATGTAATAAAAATGAAGCTTTTGAAAACTTCACAATATTTGTGAAGAAAGTACAAAATCTCATCGGAACCACCATTGTCACTATTCGTAGTGATCATGGGGGTGAATTTGAGAACGAGTCTTTCTCAAATTTTTGTGATGATCTTGGAATTACTCACACGTTTTCTTTCCCTCGCGCACCTCCTCAAAATGGTGTTGTTGAGAGGAAGAATAGAACGCTTGTGGAGTGTGCTCGCACTATGCTCGAAGATAGTCAACTTGGTTATCAATTTTGGGCGGAAGCGGTACACACCGCTTGTTATGTGTTTAATAGAATACTTTTGAGGCCCGGCACCAAACAAACTTGCTATGAATTGTTGTTTGGTAGATTGCCTCAGGTTAAACATTTTCGTGTTTTCGGCGCAAAATGTTTTATTAAAAACACATATGATAATTTGGACAAGTTTGATCCGAGATCGGATGAGGGGATATTTGTTGGGTATTCCTCACGTAGCAAAGCCTACCGGATATACAACAAAAGATCCTCTACGATCGAGGAATCACTTCATGTCTCTTTTAATGAGAATTTTACTACTAATAGAATTTCAAATGATAATGATTCTATGGATGTTTTATGTGATTCGTTTGAAAATTCTAAGTCTATTGATTCAATTGATTCTATTGAGACTAACCCGACTAATGAAGTTGTTGAGAATGTGCCTAGTGATCAAGGTATTCCCAAGCGGCTTCATACCGTTCGCGACCATCCCCATGAGCAAGTCATTGGCAATATTAATGATAGTGTCAAGACGAGATCTCAAGTCCACCACTTCGCCAATTGTGCCTTTGCCTCATCGATTGAGCCAAAGAATATAGTTGAAGCGTGCGAAGATAGTGCTTGGATCCTTGCCATAGAGGAGGAACTCATTCAATTCGAGAGGAATGAGGTATGTGAGCTTGTTCCTTTGCCATCGAAGAACCACACCGTCATAGGGACAAAGTGGATATTCAAGAACAAAACCGACGAAAATCAAGTCGTCGTCCGGAACAAAGCTCGGTTAGTTGCTCAAGGCTATCGCCAAGAGTAAGGTATCGATTTCGAAGAATCCTTCGCTCCGGTAGCTAGATTAGAATCAATTAGACTTTTATTGTCTTATGCATGCCATAAAAATTTTAAGTTATTTCAAATGGATGTTAAAAGTGCATTTTTAAACGGAGATGTTGTTGAGGAAGTTTACGTTTCTCAACCTCCGGGCTTCATAAATGAAAAATTTCCAAATCATGTTTTTAAACTAAAGAAAGCTCTTTATGGTTTGAGACAAGCTCCTCGAGCTTGGTATGATCGCCTAAAGAATTTTCTTTTGGATTTGAATTTTAAAATGGGCGAAGCTACACTTTTTGTTAAGCATGCGAATAATGATATTTTATTAGTTCAAATTTATGTTGATGATATCATTTTCGGTGCTACTAACTTCATTCTTTGCGAAGAGTTTTCTAATGTTATGAAGGACCAATTTGAGATGAGCCACATGGGCGAACTCAAATATTTCTTAGGTCTCCAAATTCGCCAATTGAACGATGCAATCTTCATCCACCAAACGAAGTATACGATGGAGTTGCTTAAGCGATTTGGGATGGAAAGTGCTTCCGGGAAAAAGACTCCAATGAGCACGACTACGCATCTTGACAAGGATACGGGCGGTAAGGATGTAGACATTCGTCTATATCAAGGTATGATAGGTAGTTTACTTTATCTTACCGCAAGTAGGCCCGATATTATGTTTGCCGTATGCATATGTGCTCGTTATCAGTCTCAACCTAAGGAGTCTCACTTAGTAGCGGTAAAACGTATTTTCCGTTATCTAAGTTATACACTTGATTTTGGATTACTTTATCCAAAATCTAGCACGTATGAGTTAGTCTCATACAGTGATGCCGATTATGCGGGATGCAAATCTGACAGGAAAAGTACTAGTGGCACTTGCCATTTTCTAGGAAATTCTCTTGTCTCTTGGTTTTCCAAGAAGCAAAATTCCGTATCACTTTCAACCACCGAGGCGGAATATATTGCCGCCGGTGCCGCTTGTGCCCAGGTTCTTTGGATGAGACACACTTTGAAGGATTTTGGTATTCACTGTGATACTAGCCCTATCATGGTGGATAACCAAAGTGCTATCTGTCTTTCAAAGAATCCGGTGCACCATTCCCGATCAAAACACATAGATGTCCGACACAATTTCTTAGATGATCATGTTGCTAAAAAGGACATCATTTTAGTGTACGTTGAAACCCAAAAGCAAATCGCCGATATTTTCACGAAACCCCTAAAGGAGGACTCCTTTGTGCGGTTGCGTCGAGAATTGGGGATTATGGGTGAATCCGAGATATAGGATTCATGTTTCATTCAATTATCTTGCATGCTATTATATTTTGCGATATTTCGTTCATGCTAGATTTATTGAATTTTTGGGAATTTTATGTGATATGTTTGAATTTATGATCGAATTCGTATTTCAATGTCGTATTTAAGATTTCGACGTTTTATGGGGTAATTTAGATGACTAATGAGAGTGTTAAGATGTTTCATCCAAGTGGTTTGTGAAGAGAAATCAATTATCAATTTTTGGACTCTTCTAGTCGGTTTCAGTTCATTTGTCAACCGACTAGATGCTCATCTAGTCGGTCAGCAAGTGAACTCAGACCGACTATATCAAGCTTTTATCTTACTCTTATCATTTTCTTTCTTTAGTCGGTCTCAGTACACTTACCGACCGACTAGATTGAAAACTAGTCGGTCAGTGTGTATACTGCGACCGACTAATTCTAGCCCTAAAAATCCCTGTTTGCCTCTGTTTCGACTTAGTCGGTTCAAGCTCATTGACCGACCGACTAGATCGTAATCTAGTCGGTCAGTGCTTGAACTGTGACCGACTAAGTATGTTAGGGCATTTGTGTATTTTCGCTTCCAGACCGACTTATCTTCATTTTCATCCGACTAATCTTAGTTTTAGTCGGTATTCCCCTCAGCTCCAGCCCGAAAAATCCCAAACCCCTCTCGAGCCCCTTTGTATTCCTGTCGACTCCGGCCAGATCTCCGGCCATCCCAGCCGTCCGCCGCCGTCGCCCCCTCCTCCTAGGTATATCTTCCCCTCCTAGGTGTCGATTTCCTTCCCTAGGGTTCGATTTCATCATCTAGGTGTTCTAGGGCTTGTGTATTTCGGATTTTAATTTACTCTCTTAGGGCTTGTGTGTTAGCTTCTAGGGTTTGTGCTAGGGTGTTTGATCTTCCCGACGTTTGGTTGTACTCGTCGTGCCACGACCATGGCAAAGACGAGGATTCCTATCGCCTCTTCTGGGGCTTCTCCTATGTCTATAGAGCCTTCCGACCCTAGGAATCCATCTAAGCCTAAGCGTTGTGCCAAATCAACCCAAGCTTCTCCGTCTTCGCCTCCTCTGAAGAAGCAGAGGACGGCGACTGTCAAACCCAGAAAATCTAAGACCAAAAAGGCCATACTCCACCCACCCTCTACTCCTCCCGATTCCGACACTGAGTTTGTGCTTGAGGATGAGCCTAGCCATAGGGAACCCACTCCTCCACTTCGTCCTAGGACTCGCCAGCCAAAGGGAAAGGGCCCAATGCCAGCGGGTGGTGTTGACATATCGTTGTGTCGCGACGACCCTATGTGTCTCGCGGCCTACAACCGTATTGAACACTGCCCGATGCTATTGGAGCACTACGTTCAGTTTTCAGATTTCCTTGTCTTTGCTGATCTCCTCTCCTATAGTGGTCTCCTTGATTATCTCCGCTATGATCTTAAGGCCAACCCTAAACCATATCCTCGCCTTGTGAAATTGTTCTATGCCAATCGTGTCCGAGGCCAGTACGACGCGAGTCACTCCATCGAGACTACTATCTTTGGAACTCCTATAGTTCTCACAGCAGAAATCTTGGGGGAGATACTTGGTTGTTCGTCGTCCGGTCTCCTTCCTTCTGACATTTCAGTCGACGATATATCTTCCTTGGATCAGTCCGTTCTTTCTGACATCTTCCATGTGATCCCTCCTGCCTTTATTGGAGTTCCTTCAAAGTCGTTCAAGCCAAATGCATGGGTATTGAATCTTATTCTGAAGTCGTGCTTGCTTCCCAAGTACGGCTCATCTTCACTTCCATCCCAGCCATTTTTGAAGCTCATCTACGCTCTATTCTTGGGTTGCGAGATTAATTGGGCTCGCGTTATACTCGATAAGATGGACTCTTTCGAGTGTATACGCAAGACCAATAAATCTGCGCATATTCCATATCCGTGTCTGCTGACCCTTGTCTTTCGTCATTTCCGAGTCCCTCTCCCTCCTGACGATGAGCGTCCCTTGGGTACTCCTCTAAACGTGACGGCCGTTAAGAAATCTCTAGCGGCGCTTCGTCACGTGCAGAGGTCTACCGCATCTGCTTCCCAGTCTACTCCCTCAGCTGCTGCAGCCCCCACTCCTCCTGCCACATTAGACGATGTCGTCCGCCTTCTTCGTCAGCACGACTCACGTTTGGCTCGTACTGAGGAGGTCGTCTGTCGTATGGCTCGTATGAGGGGGATTGATCTTCCTCCTTCAGTTTCTGAGGCCGAGGAGATGGACGATGAGGAACTTGACGAGCTTGTCACTTCCTTAGCCCGTGGCAATGAGGCCACTGCTGCTGCTGTTGCTACCACTTCAGCTCCTGGAGATGGCACCTCTTCCGGTGTTCCAGAGACTTCTGCCGCAGTAGTTCAGACTTCTGAGGCTGTTGTTACTCCTGTTGTCCCTGTTGACGAGCCTCCTGCTGTTGTGACCCCTGCGGTTGAGCCAGTCGTTTCCACTCCTACCCCGACGATCCCGTCTGTTGAGACGCCTCTTCTCCCTGCAGAGCCTGAGTCCACTCCGTCGACTGGACCCACGGACACTACAGATCCAACCACTTCCTCGTGATCGTTTGTTCCGAGGACTCTCCACTACTCTTTGGATGACATATCTTTTTGAGAGTATTTTGGTTTAGGATGGAGTATGAGGGTTGATTTGATGTATTTCTGAGTTTTCTGGATGTCGGTGTTGGATATTTTGATGTGTTGTATTTTTTGTTGTTGGACGTTGATGATGTTGATGATGATGTTCTCATGATGATGTTGTATCAATGCTATATGATGTATTTCTTTTTGATGGGTATGTTGCATTTGTTGTATCGATCTCTTTTTGGGATGTACTCTTGATGTTTCTATCTATATATACATCGTTGTTCATGTTGTGATAATTACTTCCTCGTGCACATTAATTCTCATTCAATGTCCATGCTATGTAAAATCGTCGCTCGACGATTGAAAAACTTGGTTAAATAGATTTTATTTCTATATTTGTATAGAATTGTTTTCCATGCACAAATTTAACCAAGAATATTGAATATTGGAGAGTATGTTTCATTATTCAATAAATGAAAAATTACCAAATATTTTTGATGATTTTGATTATCGTTTTTTTTGATAATGGACAATTTGGTACACCTTGATTTGATTTCATCATTTTTCCCTTGGTGTCAATTAGTTCCATCGTCATTGTCTACGACTCCCGATGTTGGATTTTCCATTTCCTAGTTGTTGTCGTTGTATGCCCCCCATTTTTGGGATAATGCCAAAGGGGGAGAGATAATGATAATAAATAGCGCAAATGAAAATTTAACTCAATTTCCAAGAATCTAGTTTGATATGTTAGATTCAGGGGGAGTTAAGATATATATAAGGATTTTCAAAATCCGATATTTCGAAAATCGATTCTCTTTATTAATCTTACTCGTCTGCTTGATGCAATTCATATATATTCATTTTGGAATTAACGTGTCATCAATGCAGGGGGAGTAAGTATTTTGCATTTGAATCATTATTTTTGATTACTATTTATGTTGGTTTGTCATCACCAAAAAGGGGGAGAATGTTGAATATTGGACTCCCCGGATTTGGTTTTGATGATGAGCAAACATAAATAATCCATGAACTAACAATTTGTGAGCGCAGTATTGGAGATCGTCGCCAAATTCACGAGAACATTCAAAGCGACATCTCAACACTTCACAAAACTCGTATTCATGCCTAAAGCTTCGTTGAAGCTCTTGCGCCGTTTTGGAAGTTATGAAGAATCTATCGAAGCTCTCGAAGACAGTTTATTAAGGTTTTATTTATAGTCTTTTTAGCTTCGATATATAGAATGTTAAGCCTTGAGTATATCTTACCATTCTAACTTCATAACGCTCATATCGTAGCTCTAGGATCTTAGTACAAGTTCATTCTAACTTCCTCGAAGCGTCGCGCTTCGATTCGGACTTGTTTGTGCATGTTAGTTGGTACAAGAAGAAGTACTGACCGACTAGATGGTGATCTAGTCGGTCAGCAACTCTTCTTGGACCGACTAGTTTGATTCCTTAATTTCTTGGATTTTACTGTTTACAGTTAGTCGGTCTACGTTGACTCACCGACCGACTAGTTTGTGAACTAGTCGGTCAGTGATGCTTCTTTGACCGACTAGTTGTGACTTACTGTTCATGCTAAATTTCTCCTAAGCTACTGTTTATCGTTAGTCGGTCTAAGAACGTTTGGTGACCGACTAGTTGACAATCTAGTCGGTCAACTTTTGTTCTTGGACCGACTAAGTCAACTTGTGTTCAGACTATTTCATTTTGCCTCTTAGTCGGTCTACGTTCACTGACTGACCGACTAGTTGTGAAACTAGTCGGTCAGAAAGTCTTCTTGGACCGACTAGATTTCTAGGTCTGAAATTCTCTTTCTTCTCAGTTCCTCTCTTAGTCGGTCCATGCTGTTTGACTGACCGACTAGTTGATGAACTAGTCGGTCAGTGATTGTTCTTTGACCGACTAATTCTCCCAGATTTCTATCCGTTGGAGAATGACCTAAGTTGTTTTTATGGGACCCTATAAATACGAACCTAGGTCATTTCTATCTAGGTTAGAGCTTCCATTCAGAGATTCATTGAGATCAAAAGAGATAGCCATTCTCACTCAAATCTAAAGCTCTCTTCCTCACAAGAAACCCATTCTCTCTCATTTCTAGATCTAGAATCCATCTAGAGAGAAGCTTGTTCTTGGTGAGCTCTTCAAGCTATTGCTTGATCCAAGTCTCCAAATCATCCCTAGGCACCGATTGCTGGTCATTTCCTTGGTGCTAGGTCTTGGTGACTTCATCTTCCTCAAATCCTTCATTTCACCTATTGGGTAAGAAAAACTCAAGGTATAGGATTTTGTGGTAAGTTTGCTTATTTCAATATAACTCATTTATATTGCTTGTTGATTCTCTCGGTTGTGAGAGAAGGTTGTGATCCCGGGTTGTGGGATTCACTATTGCCGTTGTTGTATGATTTGATCTTGTGAAGGTTTTTCACAAGATATTCATAGTGGAAATCTTGAGTTAGGGTTTCTAACTCATGTATCCGGAGGGGATCCGGGTGGTTGGGACGTAGGATCACCGGGAACAAGTCGGGGAGACTTGGGTGGATCCGAACCCATTAACATCATTTGTTTGCATTGTTAATTTTGTTGTTGTCATTCAATTTAAGCTTCCGCAAATTGATTTGGTAGTTGTTTGCAATTTAATTTGGAATTATACTCCTTATTATTTTAAAGTACTATTCACCCCCCCCTCTAGTACTTGTGTAGTAGCTTGTAGGGCATTACACACAATACCTCTGGAGAACTTGGGGGGCCCACAGTGGTAAGTGGTGCGACGGGTGCGAGGTTGCGACGAGTGGCTCTCGGTCGGACACTAGCCTTACCGAGAGATTGGCTCAGTCAGACGCAGCGCACGACGCTGTGCAGCGCTGCGGTCGGTGCAGCAGCGGGTGCAGAGAGTTCCATCGGTCGGAGCAGGAGACAGTGCCGGTCGGGCGCTTGGCGGGCACGTTGCAACGTTGCAACGTTGCAACGTAGGGCGATGCGGCGTGAGCGGGCGGGGGCTTCGGTCAGGCACGGGGGAAAACGGGGTGCGGAGCGGGCTTGCGAGCGGGTGCGGGCGATGCGGATGTGCGGAGCGAGCGACCGGTCTGACCGAGAGCTTCTCTCGGTCGGGCACGGGGGAAAGCGGAGCGACGGCTGTGCAAGCGGGCGGAGCGGATGGGCGGCATGAGCAGCGGTCGGTGCGGGGGGTTTGAGCCCGTTCTCTCGGTCGGTGCGGGGAAAGCTCGTCGCAACCGTCGCAACGTCAAATTTGAGTTTTGGAAGCGGCTAGGGTTATTTTCTTGCGAAAATAGGTCTTCCTAGAGGTTGTTTATATAGTGTAGATGGGTTGACCAGGTCTAGGGCTAATCCTAATGTGATTATGAGTTTAAAATAATTTAAAATTCAAATCTCACCAACTCCAACTCACCCAAGGCTTAGGTGGGGCCCAAATGAGCTGGAAATTGGCTCAAAAATTATTTAAAACATTTTAAACTCAAATAAATTTTCTTTGGCCGAAATTAATATAAAAATTAATTATTAAAATTTTTATAAACCTTGTTAAAAATATAAAAGTGGTCAAATAAACTCCAAAAATTATAAAATAAATATCGGGGTGATCGTGATGACGAAAGTGAGCTAACTAAGAAGACGGATCTCAATTTCGACACCGGACGACGAAACTAAAAATAGGAACGTCTCCCGTCAAAAGTGAAAATCGCAACGTCTCTTCGAATAAGATTAAATTGTGGGAAAACGACTCGAGAAACATCGTTCCAAAATAGTGCCACTATTTAATACTCTCAGAGACGTTCACAACGGCATATCACAACAAGGTGTTCACAAACAAACAAAGTCTAAAGTAAACACGTGCACAGTCAAAATCACGTGCACGAACAACGTACAACGAAACGTGGTCGTTACACCCCTACTTCCAACATTGATGCCGCCTCCAACATTCAATCTTGCATTAGAAACGCGATTTCCCAAGGGCCGATCTCCATATCTCGAATGAGAGGAACCAGGTTTCCGATCTCCCAGATTGAGACCCGATCTCCGATTGCCATCTTTAGGAGAGTGGCCCCTTTTGTGAGACACCAAGCGCCAGGCTTCCTCAGGTTGACGACCGCCATGGGTAGGGTTTGCAGCCGCCCTGGAATCGTCCACTCCGAGAAAAGCGCTCATCACGTTTTTATCATATATATATATATATATATATATATATATACACACACACACACACACACACACTAGAAAATACCCGTGCACGGGTGCACGGGCAAAAAAAATTCGTAGGGGTAAAAAAACAATTCGAAGAAACACTAAGGGGGAAAGTGAGAAAGAGCGGGTGTGTGTGTTGGAAGTGTCCAGGGGTAAATATGAGCAAGTAGGGGAGGATTTCTTGCAAAAGGAAAAAGGTGTGATGAGGTGGCCAAATCCCCACCACACCCTTACCAAGATTAAATCCTAGCCATCCTTCTATCAACCTCTTTATACATCATGCTGACATCATCTTATCCCAGTCAGCCCTAGTTGTCTTTATATATATATATATATTTATATATATATATATATATATATATATATATATATATATATATATATATATATATATATATATACTAGTCATTACCCGTGTCCATAGGACACAGTTTATTTAAGATATTCCCATCCTCAAAATTTTAGTTCCCCAAAAAATTAAAGCACAATAATTGTTATGTAGATCTCCCAAAAAAAATAAATGATTTCATTTTTCCCCTACCAAGAGAGTTTCCCCCTAAAATACAAACTTCCCCCAATTGTTTCATAGATTTTTCAAATTCAAACTTTTGGTGCCATGATGATAAAATATCTTTCAAACATTAAATTTCAAACTCCCATCAAAATTTCAAAACTCCCACTAAAATTCAAACTACCCCTAAGGTTTCTCCCAAAATTTCAAAGTTCCAAATCATTTTTGTTTGTCCTAGTCATCATGTATGTTTGTCCTAGTCAGCCCTAACCTTTATTCTAGTATGACATAATTTAAATTCTTCATCAAATATAGAACTGCTATCCAATTTCTCTTGTCCAATTTATCTTGCGTTAGTCTCTCTTTTATATAATAGATATCCAATTTCTCTTATCCAAATTCTCTTATCAAAATTCTCTTGTCCAATTTCTCTTGATAACATCCCTCTTTTATATAAAAAATATCCAATTTCTCTTGTCCAAATTCTCTTATCCAAATTCTCTTGTCCAATTTCTCTTGATAATATCCCTCTTTTATATAATAGATATTCAATTTCTCTTGTCCAAATTCTCTTATCCAAATTCTCTTGTCCAATTTCTCTTAATAACATCCCGCTTTTATATAATAGATATCCAAATTATATTCTCCAATTTCTTATGTCCAAATTCTCTTGTCCAATTTCTTTTGATAACATCCCTCTTTAATATAATAGATATCCAAATTCTCTTGTCCAAATTCTCATGTCCAAATTCTCTTGATAACATCCCTCTTTTGTATAATAGATATCCAAATTCTCTTGTCCAAATTCTCATGTCCAAATTCTCATGTCCAAATTCTCTTGTCCAATTTCTCTTGATAACATCCCTCTTTTATATAATAGAGAGAGAGAGAGAGAGAGAGAGAGAGAGAGAGAGAGAGAGAGAGATATATATATATATATATATATATATATAGGGAAATGTGCCTAGGAATGACCTCGGGTAGAGATACCTGAGCACACCCCCGCTGTTCGGGGTTTGTGAGTATTGTTTTTGAATTTTTTTTGAAGTAGGTAGATATACTTGTTATGTAGCTTCCCACAAAATTTCAGGTCAATCCAACACCGTTTGAGCCTCCGTTCATCGATTTCAAAAATGTTGCACAAACTGTCCAGAATTTGGACAGTTTTGCGCAACGTTTTTGAAATCGATGAATGGAGGCTCAAACGGTGTTGGATTGACCTGAAATTTTGTGGGGAGCTACATAACAAGTATATCTACCTACTGCAAAAAAAAAATTCAAAAGAAACTCACAAACCCGAACAGCGTGGGTGTGCTCAGGTATCGCTACCCGAGGTCATTCTTAGGTACATTTTTTGCATATACATATACATACATACATACATACATATACATACATACATACATACATACATACATATATATATATATATATATATATATATATATATATATATATATATTGACCGGTAATTAGATCTTTATTAATATACAAAATGTACAAACACACTAACCAGGTAGTAATAGAAATTTAAATAGGAATGGGGAGAGGGCACAAGCGCCGTCACCCACCACCTGTTCAAATAACTAAGACTACAAGTTAGGACAAGTACAACCAATTGAAAACTCAACAAAACTAATAGGAAGCAAGGCCCCAATTGACAAATGGGGTCTTGTCCACAACATCCTCTAAGTCTAAGCTACAGAGGGATATCCTGACATCAGACGCAATTTCCTCAAACAGTGAAACTTTAGGGGTAAACTTCTCCTTGAAAATCCGCCTATTCCGCTCTTTCCATATGTGCCACACTGTTGATGACAAAATAATTTTAGATAAAATGCTTAGCGGGTCTTTCTTACTGTAAGAGGAGAGGATAAGGTCACAAACTCCAGAAAGTGAGTTTGGAACCTGCGATGTGATACCCAGCTTGAGGAAGCTCCTGGCAACAATGTATCTTGAAAAGTCACATTCAAAAAAGAGATGGCCACCACTCTCTTCAACATTCCCAGAACATAGAACACAAGTGCCATCCGCAATCGGACTCCACTTTTGTAGCCGATCCTTTGTCAACAACTTCCCCCTAAGAGCCCGAAGCAAAGCTATTGAAAATTTGGGGACGTGAAGTTTAAACCAAACGGCATCCACATATTGATAAGCCGGCCTGTGTGTACGAGCAGCCTCCCATATGTCCCGCAAGCTGGCCCTATGTCCGGTCACCCAACACCATTCATCCGGCTCATCACAAATGGTAACATGCTGAAAGGGATTTACACAATTCTGAATGGCCGGTCCTTGGGTCCAAGAGGACCCTGTCCAGAAGTCTCCAACACAAGCATGTTCAGAACCTGGATGGGGGTTTTGCAGAAGATATAAGGGCCCCAAAGGATGCCAGTTATCATACCAGAAGGATGTAGATTTACCATCCTTAACAGTACGTTTAATGAGACGCTGAGATAGATTGCGGCTCTGTAGAATAAACTTCCATGTACCCGAATTAGGGGGGGCCGGTTTTGCAATATAGAACCCGCTATCAATTGCCACATAGTGACGCCTCATATAATTCGCCCAGATACCTTTATTAGAGAGTACTCTCCAAGTCAAACGCACACCTGAAGAGTCATTCAAATCCGAAAGGAGCCTAAGCCCCAAACCCCCCTCCTTTTTAGTGGTACACAGATCCTTCCAGGCCCAAGTCTTATTCTTTCCCCAAATGAAGGTCCTGCACATAGAATTGATTGATCTGATGACAGATAGTGGAAACTTGTAAGCCTGCATCCAGAAAGCAACCATACCATATATGACGGAACGGACCAATTCAACTTTCCCAGATATAGAGAGAAGAGAAGAGGACCATCCAAGTAGCCTTTTCCTGCATTTATCCACTAACCGAGAAAACAAAGAAGCTCTTGGGTAATTAGAAGAGAGGGGTAGGCCCAAATAAGTACTGAAACAGGTAACCATTTTAACACCCAAGAGCTCAGATAGACCTCGCGCATTCCTTACCCCCTTGCTGAAGATTGCGGAGCTCTTGTCCAGATTAACTTGAAGGCCCGATAAAAGTTTGAAGTAATCCAATACTTCCATAAGCCCATTAAGAGAATGATAATTGGCTCGACAGAAAACTAGAAGGTCGTCAGCAAACAGTAAATGAGAGATTGAACCAGACCGTTTCATGGGCTGGATTGCCCCAGAGGATTCTGCCATAGACATGAGAAGAGAGAAGGCCTCCATTGCTAGGACAAACAAGTACGGAGATAATGGGTCACCCTGACGTAACCCTCTATTGGAGTCAAAATACCCTTCTGGGGAGCCATCAACTAAGACAGAGAACATGGGAGAACTAATACATTGGGTAATCCAGGAAATAAAAGTATGTTTAAATCCCATCTGATGGAGGAGAAAAAGAACGAACTCCCTATTCACACTGTCGAAAGCCTTTCGGAGATCAAGTTTAATGCATGTTCTGGACCCCATAGGATTGCTGAAAGCCCGAATCTGTTCGTGGGCAAGGAGAGTACAGTCCGCCAATAGCCTATCCTTGAGAAAAGCCGCCTGATTGGGGGAAATAAGGTCCGAAATGACGTGTCTTAATCTGTTGCAAATTATCTTGCTTATAATTTTATAAAGCACGTTGCAACAAGCGATTGGCCTGTAGTCGCCCAGATCAGAGGCATTTGCATTCTTAGGAACCATAGTCAGGAATGCATGGTTAATAGATTGTGGCATCATACCTGATCTGAAGAATGAAGAGATTCCAGATATGACGTCTGGGCTAATAATGTCCCAATTGGACTGGAAGAAGTGGCCATTGAAACCGTCAGGACCAGGGGATTTGTCCTTGCCAATCTGGAATACTGCCTCTTTAATTTCAGAAGGGATAACTGGCAATTCCAACCAACATGCTGCCTCCTCTGTTAGCTTCCTTTTAGGTATGATATTAGGGAATACAGTCCAGTAATCCTCCTGGTGGTATAAAGTTTGATAAAACTGGGCTGCTTCCTTCCGCAATTTGTCCCTGTCTGAAATCAAAATCCCTTGTGAAGAAATAAGGTGGTGTATGTTGTTGTGCCCATAACGCGACTTCATTGATGTGTAAAAGAATTTGGAATTCCTGTCTCCCAGGGTAAGCCAATTTTGCCTACTCTTTTGTCTCAGATCTTCCTCCTCCGCCCTCAGCGCAATCCCAAGCCTCTTAGTAGCCTGGATTTCAAGCTTCTGAATTTCCGGATCAGAACCGAGATTTGGAAAGGACCGAATGTTAGCAAGTTGAGAACGACACTTGCTTACATCCAGCGCATTTAAATGCATCCCGGCCCATCGCTTTAACACAGGTTTTAGGGATTTTAACCAGAGGTGTAGCATGCAAATGGTAGGGGGGCACGGCAGGGATCCAGGTGCACTTCGGCAAGTCTCAAAATGGTTGGCAGTAAGTTCTTTAAAGCCTGGGAAGGAGCACCATGAGTTAAAAAACCAAAATGGTATAGGTTTAGAGCTGACCTTGTGTTGAAGATGTAGAAGCAGAGCAGAGTGGTCACTCATGCCAGATGGAAGATATTCATAATAGGAATGGGGCAGGATCGATAAGAGGTTGGTATTGCATAGAATGCGATCCAGCCTAGCTGAAATACACGTAGAGCCAATACGATTATTGCTCCAGCTGAGAGAGGGACCAGTACTCTTCATATCAAGAAGCTTACAAGAACCGATACAAGAATTGAAGGAATTCATTGCCATATCATCAACTTGGCGACCACCCTGTTTTTCATGAGAGCTCCGAACACAGTTGAAATCACCCCCCACCAACCATGGCAAGGAATTAAACTGGGTAGAATCAGCAACTAGATTACTCCAAAGAGAGGCCCTTGCAGTAGCCAAATTTAAACCGTAAACGGCAGTAAGGCCCATCAAGAACCCTGCTGAATTGGCAAAACTAACAGAAATATGTTGAGCAGATGCGGCAATCAGGGAACCACTCCATATAGACTTGTTGAAATAGATAACGATACGACCCCCTTTATGATGATCTCTATTATCCAGCAGATCCCAATCCTTATCAAAACAGCTGGTAATACGATTTGCATTACAAACTTCCACTTTAGTTTCAAGCAAACAAACAATAGACGGGCGTAGCTTACGTAGGGAGTGCCTCAGGTCTGCCCGCCTAGTAGAATTATTGAGGCCTCTAGTGTTCCAAAAGTAAACTGACATTAGGCAAGATGAGATGAGGGGGCTGGTTGCTGCGCCACCCGAGCACTACGGCGTACAGAAGAAGGGGAAGGTGGAGTGAGATTGGTCTTAGAAATAACCCTTGACTTGCTAAGGTCTTGATGCAGTTCCTGCCAGCGAGGGTTCAAAATAGTAGGGTTCGATGGAGGGTCTGGGATGCCTGTAGGAGTGTCCACCAGTTCAGGCGCCGCATTGGCCAACCTAGGATTGTTAGCTGGCCGAACCTTACCAGCACAAGTCCCCTCAACCACCTGTAAAGCAATATCTCCAACAGCATCATTACGCAACTTGGAAGAGGCCTGAAGGGATATAATGGAATGGACCCTCCAGATCAAACGTCTCCAAAGGCCACTCACTTCTCGAGGAATAATGCGGGAAGTAGGCTCAACACATTCTGTAGCGGATCCCCCGAGACCACTAGGCTCTCCAATCTCAAAGAATTGTGTTCTGGGAACTTGCAGTGCATCCAAATTGGTGTTGACTTCAGCGAGTGTATTTTGGGTCTCAACAACAGGAGGAGGCTGGACATCCGCCTTGCCCGGAGTTGCAGTGTTCGCATCCGTAGGGCACTGACTGAGAACATGGCCAAAACAAGCACAAGCATCACATCTGGGCGGATCTCCCTCATACTTGACATCTATAGAGATTGTTGTAAGATCATCAAGTTCAATATCAACAGTTTTCTTCAACC
Source organism: Scilla litardierei (assembly GCA_030789695.1). Lineage (NCBI taxonomy): Eukaryota > Viridiplantae > Streptophyta > Magnoliopsida > Asparagales > Asparagaceae > Scilla > Scilla litardierei. The sequence goes on from CM061130.1 coordinate 72,848,631, forward strand.
TACTTTCCGCATTAACCTCAACCAAACAACGTGCATAAGAGATCCTCTCCAGCTTAGAGGTTGCGTTGTCCAAACACATGGGTGTACCAATCACACTAGCAATACGGTTCAATATATCAATAGTCCACATTGACAGAGGCAAATTGTGGAGCTGGACCCACACAGGTACAGCATTCAGGATATCCCTCGTATGACGGGTAGCAGGGGACCAGTTCTGAAGAACCACTAGCCGTCCATCAAATAACCAGGGGCCACCGTGAAGAATCATGTCGCGATCTTCTGAATTCTCAAATTTGAAATAGAAGTAACCATTTTCGCGGGAGAAAATGCGGAGACCATCCTTAATTCTCCATAGACGATCAGTCCAGGCCTTGATTTGGCTCAAATATGGCACATCACCAAGTACATAGCCTATTAACATGTTCTGCCATCTCACAGCCCCCTCAAGAATCAATTTTTCGGAAATCTTTGCCTTAGCAACACCGTCAACCCCAATAGAGGGAGGTACAAAACACATCACCAACGGATCAGCGTATTTACGCCTAGAAGAACAAATATCGGACCAAGAACGTTTACCTTCACCAGGAATGATCTGGAAAGGAGCAAGCGACCGCGGCGGCTTCTGCAGCAGTCCATCATTCCCCGCAATCGCTGACGCCGGCCCGGAACTAGGCGAAACCCCCATCGGCCTTGATCTTAGGCTCCGATCAGCAACGATAGGACGACCGCCATGCCGGTTTCCCCTTGAACGGCCACCATCAGGTCCCCGAAATCCGTTCTTGAATTGCCGCCCACCGATAGCCCCACGACCTCCAGCAGCCCTACCGTCGACAGAACTCCCCCTGGACAATTGATTGCCCCTCCGGTAAGAAACCCTCTGCCAACCGGAGTCGAGATTAGCCGCGCTTCGATCAGCGCCGGAACCATCCTCAGGCCAACGGAAATAGTTCGCCGACCTAGGGTTGGCCGCCGCCTTGCCCTCTCTCTCACTCATGTTTATATATATATATATATATATATATATATATATATATATATATATATATATATATATATATATATATATATATATATATATATATATGGGCCTGAGCTAACAGCGTAGGAAATTTTTCCTGCGCTGGCAACGATTTGGGGCGTAAAATATTTTTTTAAACTTTTTTCAGTGTGTTCTACAACTTATTAACTACATTCCCACCGATTTTCAAGCCAATCTAACACCGTTTGAGCCTCCGTTCATGCATTTCAAAAATGTTGCTCTGACAGTTAGATTTTCTGGAGCAGTTTTTTTTGAAATGCATGAACGGAGGCTCAAAAAGTGTTGGATTGGCTTGAAATTTGGTAGGGATGTAGTTAACAAGTTGTAGAAAACATTGCAAAAAATTTTAAAATTTTTTATGCCCCCAAATCGCTGCCAGCGCATGAAACATCTCCAGCACTGTCAGCTCATATACATACATACATAGCGCAACATTTTTGAAACGCATGAACGGAGGCTCAAAAATTATTGGATTGGCTTGAAATTTGGTGGGGATGTAGTTAACAATTTGTAGAACACATTGCAAGAAAAATTTTAAAATACATATTTTTACTGCTCCAAATCGCTGACAGCTCAGGAAAAATTTCATGCGTTGTCGGCACACCTCCATATTGCTCACATGTGTGTGTGATAGAATACTGGGTATCATATGGCATATGAGGTAATGCCTCATATACCTAGACAGAAAACGGTGGCAAGTATAACAAGTACATGCCCATGTGGGGCTTGTACTTGCCAACTTTTTGTGTCTTGTATATGAGTCATTGCCTCATATGCCATATGATACCCTTTATTATATATATCTATATTACATTTGACAACTGTTTTGAATCATAGGGTTGACCAGGACAAGCTGACTAGGACAAACATGTTGATAGAAGGATGGTTGAGATTTAATCTTGGGAAATCAATGTTTGAGATGAGAGTTTGTGAAAATTTTGGGAGAGAAAACTTTTGTATTTTAGGATAAATTTTTGGAAAAATAAATCTTCATTTAATTTTGAGAAAATCAAGAACTTTGAATTTAAGAGGTATTGGAAGTTGAACAGCCATGTCGTGCCCTTAAGCAAGGGGAATTTAGAGATTCTGAACATTATTGCATCAGTTTTAGGCACTCCTTGTGTCTTGATAGAGCAACGACAAATTTGGAGAGACTAACCTATGCTAGATGCTTCGTGGAGGTCGACGCAAAGAAGCCACTTCCTACATCGGTGGATGTTGAGCTTGATGATGGGGCTATTATATTAATTGGTGCTAAGTTTGAAGGGGAACCCCCCGGTGCAGTAATTGCATTTGCTTTGGGCATTCGGATCAGCAGTATCCAGCGGCAAATAAGCCCCCTTCAATCCAAAACCAAAACACTGTTGGTGCACGTCTTGTTAGTGCACAATGGCCTGATGCTGCATATGGGCCTGTTGGCTCAGAGGGAACACAAGATACAACTTGTGTTGGATCTGGATCTAAGCCTAGATGGGAGTGAATAGGCTATTAAAAATTCTCATGCAACCCATGATTCAGGATATAAATTGCATATTCCCCCCATTTTTGGGTATTTTATGTGTATATCATGTTTATTTTGGCTTTGATACGGGCGTGTTTGTGATATCGTAAATTATTAAACCCTATTCCTATTTTATACATAAAATATGTTTTTATGGACTAATTTTTACTCCACTTATTTTTCAGATACTCCTGAGATTTTTCTGGACTTTCTGGAATTTTTCCAGAATTTTTCCAGAATGTTTGGGAGCTTGGAGCTATTTATTGGGAGTTTTTGGAGCAAAAAGGAGTTTCTGTAATTTAAAAAAAGAAAATAAAAAAAATTATAATTGGGCCCGCATGCCGACAAGCCACTCATTGAGCTGGCCGCTTGATTTTAAAAAAGAATAAAATTTAGAGAAAAAACAATCGCCTCGCGGGTCGGCCAGGCAGGCCGGCCCGCTCAGCAACAGCGGGGGGCACGCGTGGGGCGCGTGCCCCCTGATGAGCTGGTGCCCAGCCCTTTTTGTGGGCACATCACGCGCCCGCGGGTCGGGCTCCTCACGCGCCCGACCCGCAACGAGTAAGGGGGGTTTGTGTTTTTTGGGCGGGTTTTGGGGATTTTTTCAACCCAGTTCGCCCCAAAACAGACCCGATATGGCTGGAACTCGTTTTTAGGGGGTTTGGGGGCTGTTTTTCAGCACTTCTTCTTCCTTTTTGATTTTTTAGGGCTTGGAGGCCATGGGTGAATGGGAAAGCTTGGAGGAGGAGAAATGGGTGGAAGCAAGGGTTCATTTGGGAGAGTTCTTGGGTGAAATCCTTCCTCCCTCTTTTGTAATTTTGCATCTCTCTTTTGTATTGAATTTGGGGATAATTTTTGTATAAAATTTCCATCTTTTTCATGATGATTGAGTAGTGTTGAATGCTTGAGTTGTGATTCATTGTGGTTGGTTGTCAATTTTAGTTCTAATTTCCTCTTGCCTATTATCTTGCTAATCTTGGATGAATTGTTAGGGCACACTTTAATTGTTTAAGTCCCGAGAGGGCATAATTTGAGAAAAGTCCATGTTCATATATTGATTAATGCTATGATGATACATCCATCCCTATTACTAATTATTGTGTTCTTGAATGCTAAATTTTCCGATTGAGTTTACTTAGCCTGATGATCAATTGAGTTATATGCGGGTAATTAGAGCTTGATTAACACCAATCTTGGTGAACTCATAACCCATGCTTTCTCTCGTAGCTATCCTAACTCCACTTTTGGTTCTCTAACCCTACCCACTTAGGATAGGATTGTAGATTCACAACACGTTTTCCCACTCATCCACCGTTAGTTGAGGTTGTTGAATCACGCTTTATTTTTCTTTATCGATCAAACTTGCGAATGTAGAACGACTTGTCCCTGTGATCTGACCCGGTACTCACCGGTTATTTATAAATATATTGCATTGACGCTCCTACGCTTGGGAGTCGAAGTCATGCTCCTTGCGCGTTTTCCGGTTCAACCAATTGGTGCCGTTGCCGGGGACAACGGCTTCTACTGCTTGCATTTTTCGATTGAAGTTGAAATTTTTAGTGTGATACTTCTATCTCTTAGTGTTGTGTCTTTCCATTTTATTTATTTTCCACTTATTGAGTCGTTTGTTTGTTTATTTTCATTTTCTTGAGAAATTCTTTTAACAACAAAATGACATCATCTTTAGATTTTTCTGACATTGATTAGGAGGATATTCCACTTCCGCCATACTTTCATGGCTCGGAGTGGGAGAACCCTCATTTACATATTAAAAAATTTGAAGAATGGATGTATTCATGTCTTGGTGGGAATATATATGATGATTGCATATAATTTAGATTTTTTTCGTCTTCTTTACAAGATGATGCTAGATTGTGGTTTGATTCATTGTCTCTCGACTCACACTTTACTTGGTTGTAATTTCAGGCTGAATTTCTCCGAGTATTTTTGCCTACTTTCTTGGAGCATGTACAGAGGCAGTAGGCCATGGAGCAATACATAGCGAGCTTTACCCAAACTGATGGAGAGGCCTACCATCAGGTTTGGCAGAGGTTCACTAATTTGGTGCTTGCGTGCCCACACCAGAGCTTTCACGAGGATCATCTCCTGCAGATATTCTACACAGGATTACTACCTTCTGGGCGGGATTTTGTGCAGATGAGTTGCGGTGGGGAATTCTTTGATTATTCGACCGAGGATTCATGGTGTTACCTGAGGGACCTTTGTAACGACCGGTTTTTATCGGTACGTTTATCTGTATTTTCTCTCGTGTATTATTTTTCCGTATCAGTTGTTAGACGTTTTGTCCCCATACCCATACCCGTACCCGTATCCATTTCTTTTTCATACTTATTATTGTTATTATTATAATTCTTTTTAGTAAATATTTTAAATGCCTCTTCTTAAAAATTTGTTTTAAATTTTCAATTCAAAATTCAAATTCGATATTAATGTTTGAAAAGTTTCCTTATGAGACCCATTTAAACATATTGATTAGCCCTAAATCCCCATAATTACCCCCTTTATAACACAATCAAATCTCTTTATCACTCAAAATTTCCTTATTAGTCTTAACCTAAACCCTAGCCCATTTGTTGTAACCCCTCTGGCCACACCAAAATAAGACCCATGCACAACCCTTTTAAACAAAACAGAAGGAAAGAAACAATAGAAAATCCTAACCTAGGCTAACCTTTGACATGCTGTTCTTTTTCAAACCCACTCAACAACTAAATATTATATAGCCCTAGTGAACCTAAGGAGCCCCCTCACGTGCTGTCTTTAGCCTCTTTACCCTACCCTACTCTTATTCAATAAAACCCTAGGGTTTTATACTTCTCAGTAGCTCTACCCTCTATCTTCTCCACGCAGCCGCCTCTTTCTCTTCTTCTTCTTATCGTCACCCCCACGCAACAACATCTCGTAGCAATGCCCCCAAGCCCAGCTCCATCGTAAGCTCGCGCAACCCATCTCGCGGCAACACCCGCAACCTAGCTTCCCCTCACGCTGCGCCTCACCTTTTCCTTCATCCGCACAACAAAAACCCCCGCAGCTGCCACCTCTTCTTCCTCATGCAAACGCCGAACTTTTGCCCTCCGCTTGCAACCCCAGGCCTACTACGCCACAGTCGCTAGCGACCACCCAGTCCGCCGCCAATCTCCTTCGCATGCAGCCCTCTGACCCTGCGCCCTGTCCTCCCTCTCGCAACACACCCCGACACCACCATGGAACGGCCACCACCCCGACGACCGCCGGCCGAACTCGATTGCCGCGTTGCCACCACCACATCTCTTCAAAACTCCGAGTACCATGCTAGCCCACATCGTCCGACTACCTCTCCTCCCTTCGGCAACCCCGTCATTCATCAAACCCGTATGCAACTACAGTCCTCCGACTACTCCCCTCTCCCTTGCCAGCCCGCCGTTCCCCGTATCACCGTAGCAGCCCTGATCTGCCTGCCACCGTCGGGTTGCCTCTCTCACCACCACCTGTAAGTAAATGACGCAAACGACATGGATGAACCAAGGTGAGTGCATGGACGTGCTGTATATATATTAAGTAAATGTATACGCTGTTGTAAAGTTTGTAAGTTATTCATGGAGATGAACAGGGGTGAATGAGAATAGTTTGATAGTGTTAGCAGTAAGTGCTAGTACCCATGAACAGAAGCTAGTTGCATGTGAACAGTAGGGTGGGTGGACTCATATATATTTATATTATTATGATATAACCAGTGTAACACCCATATCAGTTAATAAATTTTGATTAGTTTAATATATATATATACTTCAGCTTGAATCATATTGAGTTTATATATATATAACGAATGGCAAACTTGTAAATAAATGTAAGTTTATGGACAACATATTAGACATTACATCATCATGTGATTTTTGTATGAATGATAGGCATAGGGCTACTTTGTACCCCTAATTTAATATGAGCAGTAGACTATTTTGGTAACATGAGTGATAGGGTATACATAAGTGAGTGAGTGTTATATTATCCTTTAGCTTGATATTTTGTATCCGTTGATACAGATATACCGCGCCTCTCGTTGCAACACCTGGATACCCAAAACTGTCTCAAACAGGCAAGTATTCAAATTGATATGAATTTTTTTTGAAGTCTGAGGGGGTTTACGTCGCTTTTACTTTATGATGTATTACTTGAAAACCAAACGTGAAATGGCGCATGAAAACGATGCCATGACATTCTGGACCAAATTTGTGACCCAACGAAATATAATTCAATATACTTTGATCGGTCCATATTTTACACATTTTTTCTGCATATTTTCATGCCATTTTGATTGCTCATATTGAGATTTTCACGATTATTCGAGGATATTTCGTTACTTTCCACTATTTCTTGTTTTCTTCGGATTTCAGGAAATATGGAGCAATCGGGAGCAAAAATGAGCTTAAGGGATTTGCACGCGCATTGGAGCGTCGCCCATGGCTCTATCGAGGAGCTAATGGCGCTGGATGATGAGCGGTACAAGAAGGTGTTCGACAGAATCGACAAGGATGCAAGGAAAGGAAGGAGGATACCAGAAACAGGCCACTTGGCCAAGTACGCAGTCCACTCGACCGAGTGATGCCGCGTACTCGGCCGAGTACAACTGATACAAAGACATCTGCATACTTGAGTGCCACAATGCACTCGGCCGAGTGGTGAATTCCACTCGGCCGAGTAGAGAACTCCACTCGCCCGAGAGAGTCAGAATTTCTGAAGAAAATCAAGGCAAACTTTCTAGAATTTTGGGAGAATAGTAAAAAACCCTACTTGGTCGAGTAGAGAAGTCCACTCGCCCACGTGAAGAATCCCACTCGGCTGAGTGACGCCGATGACACAAGCGCCTAGATTTTCAGACATCCTCCCACTCTTTTGAAATCTGCTATCGTTTCAGTGGTCAAAGTATTTTTCTCATATTTTTTTATGGATAATAGACTTCATGAGTCATGCCGGTTCCAACGCCGCCAAGAACGTGCCAATCGGAGGTCGGATGAAATCTGTAGAATTTCTGCAAGTTGATGCTGCAGTGCTGGAATTCGCATATCAGTGTCACTCGACCGAGTGAGCTTTCACCTGGCCGAGTGAGCTTTCCACTCGGCCGAGTGACCAGTTTTTTGACAGAGTGCTGTTTTCTGGAGTTTCTGCAGGAATTCTCACTCGGCCGAGTGAGCTTTCCACTCGGTATAGTCGTTGCTGGCCCAGAACTTAAGTCAGGCGCAGATTTGATTTTCGACGCGGGTTTTGGAGGGTTTTAGGGGTTATTTGCTAGGGTTTTGGGGGCTATTTAAGAGGTTTGTAGCCGTCATTAGAAGGAGTTCCATTATGTTTTCTTAGTGATTATTTCAGAGGTTAGGCCATGCCCTAGGCACCCTCTTGGATCAAAAAAGCTTATAATTGGATTGAAGTTCTTCATCAAAGCTAAGTATCATTGTTCTTATTATTTGAATCTTTGATTTGCTATCTTTTCATATGCAAGTAATGTCTCTTATTGATTTCTATATCGTTATTGATATGCTTGGTTGATTGTTGTTCTAGGGAAGATGATGAACCCTGTGGATCTAATTTCAGATTTGTGATGAACGAATTTATTTGTTGCTAGAATTGATAGAAGTTTAGGTTGTGATTGATTTATCAAGGATAGCTAGGGATTTCCATCGATTCGGGGTTTGCAAGAGATTGGATTTCGATCGATGGGAAGGCCTAGATATTCGATTTAGATTTATAATCGAGATTTGCTAGACTTGGTTTGCAAGAGATTGGACCAAAGCTAGCATTTTTATTATAGATCTATACCCATATTCGTTTGCAAGAGATTGGACGAATACGAAGTATCACAACCTAGATCGTAACTTGAGTTTGCACGAGAGTGGGCTCGAGGGGCGATTGGATGATGATGTCGATCCTAATGCTAGTGGCTTAGGTTAGGGTTTGCATGAGAGTGGGCCCTAACCTAGGTCACTATAGACCGGCAATAGCGCGAGAGCGTGATCTTGGTTATATATTCATTACGACTAGTTCACCTCAGCATAAGTCTAGTAATATTGAGATCGCGATTCACAGAGATGTATGACAATCCGTAGTGGGGATTCCCTAGCCCTAGGCACTTTTACTATATTAATTTTGCATTGATATTAGACCGACTTCTTTATCATCGACACCGACATCCATCACCATTTTCATTACATCATACCATAACCATCTCCACCAATAAAACATTCATAGTCAAACCAACCTAGGATAGATTGGAGCCAACACCACCTCCTCGTGTTTGATACCCGCTCGCCACTACACCGTGCGCTTGCGGTAAAACTACAATCGTGTCCCCCCGGGGCGTGTATTCGGGAGCCGATCATACTTTAATTTTAATCAATAGCAAAGAAAATTGATTTCTGTAGCATATTCAACGAAAACACATGTTCAACGTTATTTTAAGATTGTTGTAAATGTTGTTCAACCCACTCCTACTTGTGGAAAATGTTGTATAAACAAAGTAATATTGATAACGTAAAATGTTGCATGTCTTGGAATGTTTAACAAGTTGAGACATCGTGAAAATCATGCGCCTCGAAGGCGGAATCGTGAATTCATGATGTCGTGTGACTCGACTAGGCTGTCTCATGTTCCAACACAAAATTGGGGTGGGGTTAGGGTTGGGCGGCCACTAGGCGTATGAAGGGGTCCTCTCTTAAAGAGCACCACCCGCATGCGGTGGGGGTAGCGTCAATCACGGTAAACCCCCGTGAGAATAACGATCCACTCATCATGACCTAAAGGCGAGAACCCTATGATAAATTTGAAACATTTACTTGAAACTTGCAAAGCTAACGTGGTCTCGTGTAAATTGACATGCTAACGAACTCAAAGAAAACCTTACTTTATTTCTTGAAACTGCTTAGAACTACATGATAGGATTGTCTCGTTTCATTTCATATATTTGGCATGTTTTAATCTTATTGCAGTCATCTCATTTAATGTCTCTTAAATTCATATCGTTTGTATATCTTGCTTTGGGTTTCTAACCACTTCTTGCAGACCCTTGCTGACATACATTCATGTTTTTGGATGTATGTCAGATCCCGAGTTTGAGTGCTAGGAAGATCCTCTTGAGACGCCTGACTTAGAGAGCCAGAGTTCACCGTAGACGCCAAGTCTCTCCTTGCGGAGGACTAGGGAACTTCACCGTCGTTGTCTTTCTTTAGTTTAATTTCAGTTGTTGTTGTTTAGTGTACGTTTCTTTTGGTGCTACTTTAGCCTTGCTGTGGCTTTGTTGTTTAATTTCGTGTACGAACATTATATCTCTGGATGTGGAATCTTATCTTTTTGGAATGTAATCTGATTGTTCTGAAATTCAAATGCAAGGACCTGCCCTATGTTTTTATCACAGACGCTTATTGAAATCGAGCTTCACCGCTCCAGTTCATGCGGACCGCATAACGTTCTTGCTTCCGGTGTCTTTTGGAACGCAGGGCGTTTCAGATTTTAGTGGTGGCCCAAGCGGGTCATGCATTTGCAAACTTCAGAACAGTAGAAATACTATCACTAGCCAAAACATCCAGAATTAGTTCGTACACAAAATTACTTGAATACCTTGTCTCACCACGATAGGAAACCCAATACCAGGGTAATAGGAAGAGTTAGTTAGACGCTCGTGCTCGTTAGTTAGACACCCTTGACACGACTGAGTATATATAATCATATTGGGAGTCACCCTAGCGATTGATCCTCCATCTCTGACCATATTAGATTTTTGAGTTCATTAGTCGTTCGCTTAGATTTATCGAATCTAGGGCCCAACCGAATGTAGCGATCGTCGCATCCGTGCAAGTCGAACCTGAGGCGCCTGCAAAGAGTAGACTTGAAGCGTAGGATATTCCAGATCTATAAGATCTCGATCTCAATCCTCAGCGAACCCTTACCTCAGCTTCCCTATCGCAGTCTAGTTCATTGATGAACCTTAGTGCTAAAGCTTAGTCGATCCAATGATTATTTCCCCCTGATTTTACTATTTCCTAATCATTACACTTCCATGTTAATAATCGTAGAAAGCCATCGTAGCGTATTCATGGAGTTACCTCTTAGTCGTCCTTATGTTTCGATCGTCAAACCTATTCCTTGTCCTCGATTCACATAAACTCTTCAGGTCTGCCATCTTTAACCTTGAACCTCCCCATTGCAGATCCAGAGTCTTTTAAAAAGTGTGTTCGATATTTCTTTTATTGAATTCATCGCTAAGTTAAAAATCCTTTCGAAAACTTTTACTTAGATTTTCCACACTTCAGTCGACTTCAACCCAACCTTGATTATGAAACTCTTCTGACGCGATCTTTAGTTACTATCTTATAGCGATTTTTCTAACATACATCTTTCACACTTCTATTTCACATAACCTCGCATAACAACTCTATTTTCCTCATGTAATGAACTTCTTTTTAAAACCTTATTTCTATTTCACTAGTTCAAAGTACCATATCATTTTCCTTACTAACATATTACAAAACAGTCATTTATACATACTTTTAAAATACTTTCCTAAGTTAAATAGAACTTCAATATCTTGTGTATCAGTCTTATAATCATTGTCTTCATATTCCCAAAAAAAATTCTTTTACAAACCTATTTCCATTTACAAAACAAGCACTACAACACTATGCCCATATTACTCTTCACCTATTGTTTGACTAATCATATTTTACATTTTAACTTCTACTGTATGCTCGCTATTTTACGTAAATTATAACGATGTTATTATTTTTACACATATCCTTATCTGCTTAATTATTTAATTATTCATAAATATTTTATGTCACCCAACCGACTAACCTCTTATCCACGCCACCTTCGGGACCATCCCTCATGACATTAATTCGTTGCATCATTCAACTCTGAATCCTACACTATTGCTTAGTTATCACATTAGAGCTTATCATTTCTTAGTGAGACCTTTAGCATTGATTGTGGTGTTGTTGTGGTGTATGTAAATAGATAGTGAGTGTGGACCCGTGTGTGCGAATCTCTATACCACCCATGCATGAGTGTGCTTACCCTTAGTAGATTAGTATAGTGTGATTACCTATTGTGTCGTAAGTGCATGTACGGTAATTTGTGATATATATGTATATAGTCGAGAATATAGTAGTAAGTGTTATACGTGTACTTAGACAAGTGATTAGCTATATCACTATAGGAATATCTGTGCGTATTAGATTTGGTATGGGCTAGTTACTAGGAGTATATGTATCTTAGTCGTACTTGTTAATGGTTGTAATTATATGCTAGTACAGTGATGTGCATGTTGGGTGTAATGATAATAGGTGTACGTATAGTTGTATGTGCATATTTTTTTGTGTGATCTATATGTTAGTATGTCTGGCGTGTGCTCGTGTGTAGATATGTATGTGGTTAGTTATATGTATATATATATATATATATATATTGTATGAATAAGTGTGTTTTATGCATAATAGGATTAAAATATCGTATTACCCCTACGGAATGAGGTATGAGCATGTGTATACCATGAAGTATGTATAGTCGTATGTTTATGGCTACGTATATGGATGTATGTAATAGTATACTAGCCCTACGTAAATTACCATGGTTATGAATACTGGTGTGTGTATATATGTCCTATATAGATACGAGATAGGCGTGTAGTAGTGTAGGTATGTATATGTATGTAAAATGAACGTATGTTAAAGAATTTGAACGTGTGTGATATATGAGTAGGTATATGCATATGGATGTATATTGTCTCATTATAATGTATGTATAACTGGGATAGAATGACCTTAGTGTCTAAGCCTGCTCACCCATATGTCGGCCTATTTAAGGAAGTCTGAGGACGGACTTGATCTTAAGGTGGGTAGATTACGATGACCCTAGTGCTAGGAGCAAGGCTTATATAAATCTGTGTATGGTGTAAGGTATTACGTGCATGTATATACGTGTAGTAATATGTATTATAATGTGTATATGGTATTATGCGGTATGTAAAAGTGATTGTACGATTGAAGTTTAATTTACTAAGAATGATTGTATTTATGTGTTAGTGGTATGTTTAAGTGACATGTAGTACTATATCATTATAGATTGCGAGTGTATAAGATATATGGTAATACATTGTGTATTAGTAATGATGTGAGTGTGCTAAGTGATGGCACACTTACAACTATCAAATTGATGTGGTTGTGTAGTAAGGTGTTACTATTCGCTGAGTATAATATTAGTAGGATGGTATTATATTAAATGTGTTAGGATATACATAATTAGTAATGTGTGTATGTGTGTTGTTACTACTATTAGCATGGACGTTGAATAGTATTATCAGCGCTAATACAATTGGTGTAGATATTGGTATTAGAAATACTATTTGGATAATGGCATGATGATTATTTTTTTTGGTGTGTATACATTAGAGGAAGAGACACGAGCATTACCCTGACGTTTTCCCGGTACCTTAGCCGATAAGATTCTTAGGACGGAATCGTTTTAAAGATGGGTCGGATGTAACGATCGGTTTTATCGGTACGTTTATCTGTATTTTCTCTCGTGTATTATTTTTCCGTATCCGTTGTTAGACGTTTTGTCCCTGTACCCGTACCCGTATCCATTTATTTTTCATACTTATTATTGTTATTATTATAATTCTCTTTAGTAATTATTTTAAATGCCGCTTCTTAAAAATTTGTTTTAAATTTTCAATTCAAAATTCAAATTCGATTTTAATATTTGAAAAGTTTCCTTATGAGACCCATTTTAAACCTATTGGTTAGCCCTAAATCATCATAATTACCCCCCTTTATAACACAATCAAATATCTTTATCACTCAAAATTTCCTTATTAGTCTTAACCTAAACCCAAGCCCACTTGTTGTAACCCCTCTGGCCACACCCAAATAAGACCCACGCACAACCCTTCAAAACAAAAGGAAAAAAAACAATAGAAAATCCTAACCTAGGCTAACCTTTGACATGCTGTTCTTTTTCAAACCCACTCAACAACTAAATATTATATAACCCTAGTGAACCTAAGGAGCCCCCTCACGTGCTGTCCGTATCCTCTTTACCCTACGCTACCTTATTTAACAAAACCCTAGGGGTTTGATACTTCTCACTAGCCCTACCCTCTATCTTCTCCACGTAGCCGCCTCTTTCTCTTCTTCTTCTTCTCGTCACCCCCACAAAACAACATCTCACGGCAACGCCCCCACGCCCAGCTCCACTGCAAGCTCGCGCAACCCATCTCGCGGCAACACCGCAACCCAGCTCCCCCTCATGCCGCGCCTCCCCTTTTACTTCATCCACGCAATAAAAACCCCTGCAGCCGCCACCTCTTCATCCTTACGCAAATGCCGACCTTTCGCCCTACGCCTGCAAACCCAGACCTGCTGCGCCACAATCACCGGCGACCACCCAGTCTGCCGCCAATCTCCTCCACGTGCAGCCCTCCGACCTCGTGCCCTGTCCTCCCTCTCGCAACACACCCCGACACCACCATGGAGCGGCCACCACCCCGACAACCGCCGACCGAACTCGATTGTCGCATTGCCATCGCCACATCTCTCCGAAACTCCGAGCACCAAGCTAGCCCACATTGTCCGACTACCTCTCCTCTCTTCGGCAACCCCGTCATTCATCGAACCCGCATGCAACTACAGTCCTTCGACCACTGCCTACTCCCTTGCCTGCCCGCCGTTCCCCGTACCGCCGTAGCAGCCCTGATCCGCCCACCACCATCGGGTCGCCTCTCTCACCACCACCTGTAAGCAAAGGACGCAAACGACATGGATGAACCAAGGTGAGTGCATGAGTAACGAACGGGATTTTTAGGCCTGTCTGATTGCGTGTGCGCTCGCATTTTACTTAAGATTGTCCGAGTATTTTTATCCAAGTATTTTCTTTTCTACGAATCGACGCGAGCGCGTCTAATTTTCATCATAGCTAAACTATTTAATCTAGTTAAATTATTTTACTAATTACGAGTTACGCTTACTAAAATTTTACTTAATTATTAATTATCACACCTATTTCTTAAAACCGCCCTCCAAGTTTTTCTCATTCTGAGCCCGGTACCTTTCCCAAAATGTTCAGTTCATTCCCCCTAAAACTTTAGTCAAATGATAACCTCCCTTCATTAATACTAAAGTCTGATCGTTTAACACGTCTCTTCCACGTTCAAACTCTTCCCTTAAAAAATTCTTCCTCGCCTTAATGAAAAACTTAATCTGTTGACAAATTCAGTCTATCCATCAACCACCCTGTCTCCCTGCCTCTTCTTACTTCTAGGATCACCCATCAGCTCCCCTGCATTGTTCATCAGCTCCCCATACAATTCAATCCTCCCATTCATCAATCTTCCCTCACTCACCACATCCTCATTCAAGTGGGGTTTCCTCTCCATTATAACCCATTCCCCTCCCGTTCTTCATCACCCCCCATCTTCATCAATTCTTCATCCCAAAAATTCAACCAATCAACCAATCAACCAAACACAAACAAAATCTACACCTAAAATCAGAAATTGGGAAGAACACATTGAAAACCAAAAATCCAATCCCCAAAACTGAAATTCAAATCAGAAAGAGGAGAACTTCAGATCTGAAGTTTTGAAACACAAATTCAAACATACAAGCCAAGATCTGAAACACAACTTCAGATCAAACCATCTTCCTCCCCGAACACCCCCAAGCTTGCGCGGCACTAGCACTCCAGTCGCCGGAGCCGCCACCTCCAGGAGCGCCCGCCGCCCGCCCGCCCGCCCAGAAACACCGCAGCGCGCCGCCTCAAATGCCTAGAAGTAGCAGCCACCCATTTGCGCCGCCCTAGGCCTGCCCAACAGTGCCGGACCGCCGCCGGAGTCTCCCTGCACCGCCGTCAGCCCCTCCCTGTCGTCGCGCGTAGGTGAGGCCACTCCCCCTTTTGTTTTCACATGAACCCCCCTTCGTTGCTTGTTGACCTGCAAGCTTGAAAACACAAAAAAATAAAATAAAGAAACAAGAACTGACAGAATAAGGAAGGAGAGAAAGAGGACATGAGAGATAAGAAAGAAAGCCTTAAAGAATGAAAGAGAGAATGTGTGTGTCGGAGAGATAATAATAGGAAGAGGTGATAGTATTATTAAAATGAATGAAGAATGAGTAATGGGTGACAGCCTTATTAATATGGGGAGAGAGAGAGAGAGAGAGAGAGAGAGAGAGAGAGAGAGAGAGAGAGAGAGCTTTATAAATGTTAATTTGAATAAGGGGTAGGTGAAAGGTAGGTGAGGGGTATTAAACGTAATGTAATATGATAATAACCCTATCATTAGTTGGTGTTAGGTTAGTAATATGTTATTAATAAGAAGTTAGATGTTATTATTAATGCATTTATATTGTGAAACTGACTCACTTGTAACTTGTGAAATCAGGTATCATTACCACATTTCGAAACACGCCTTTTCCCGACAGGCGTACCGATAACTCATCGTACCCTAGCTATGGGGTTTAAAAAACAATATTGATGCATGCTAAATTAGTTTATTTTATTTAAGTGTTTCACTTGAACAGTAAGCTAAACTCGATAAGTTGCATAGTATCGTAAATTGAATTGGACTCTGTGACATGCTTAACCGAAAAATGTAATTGGAAAAGTGAGAATAGTACTTGACTCGTAAATTGTAAGTACGGTAACCTGCACACACACACACACACACACACACACACAGGGTTTTGGGGTAATTTATAATAGTGGACGTGTGGGAGCGACCAGTCTGATCTGCTGAATAGTACTGTTTTGACTGAACAGTATCGATATGCTGAATAGCACAGTTTTGATTGAACCGTATCGTTTTGTTGTAACCCGGGATATCAGGTTGACTCTTGGTTGCATATTGTACTTTCCTTTATAAGTCACGAACTAGGATCAGGCTCAACTAAAAACCTCGTAACTGGTCATTTAAATATTGTTTATTGCTGATAGAATTGTAATAGTTGTAAATCAGTTATGTTACTTTTCTGCTCTATTGTACGCACTTTACTCTTTAGATTGCCATGCTAGTTTTGCCATGCTTGTTTATTGTTTTAAATGTCATGTTAGAGATACTTTGAGTTACGTCTGATCCTGGCGACCCTTCTTTTTGTGGTGGTCTCGCCAGATACATCACATGTTGAAGAAGTTGCAACAAGGACTACATACGCTGAGTTTGCTATAGAATTTGACCAAGAGGACGCTGGTTATTAAGTGTGAGTGTGAGAGTGTTTTTATTATATGTATCAGAGTGGCTTGGTTGGTGTGTATTTGTACTTCGAGTTGTATTTCCTTTCATGCACGGTGCTGGTTTGTAATAAGGTTTATACCACTTTCATGTATGAGTATTTTGGCGCATTTCTGCCACAGAGCTTGTATTGACTTCATTGGTGCCTAGCAGGACTTGCGCATGTTCCAAACAGTAACGGGCCCCGAGAGCGGGTCGTTACAAGTTTGGTGGCCCATGCAGGTCTACGCTAAATACCACATGAACAGTACAGGAAGTTCAGATGTGCCGTATAAAATACTCAATGGAACTGATCAAACCTTATGAAACGCAGGAAGGCAATGGAAAGGAACCCTTCAGGAAGCGAGGACAGTGCGTTTGGATTCGGGATCAATCGCCCGAATGAGGGTCCCAACCAGAATGATGCTAGTAATAGAGCCAACACCGGTCCGAATGCGACAATATTTTCGACTGCACCATTGTCTGCAGAAGATTGCATGCGGGGCTTGTATGCCCTTCATCAGCAGCTTGGACAGGCTTTAGAGCAGGCTTTGCACAGAGAGCAGAAAGCTGACCTGAGTGCTTATCACTTTCGAGGGATGAGCCCGAAGACCCTCGCAGGGACTGAAAACTATCTTCATATAGAAGAATGGCTCAAGGGCATCACTGATGATCTGAGAGCATCTCAGATGCGAGAAGAAGCATGGTGGCTACCGCCAAGAGGCAACTGACTGATGGTGCTCGAGACTGGTGGTAGGCGGTAGAAGACCGCTTGGGATTGCCGATTTCATGGGATGTCTTTACAAGTACATTTAACGCTCAGTACTTCCCCCACTGGCAATGATTAAGATGAGAAAGAAGTTCATCAACCTGAAGCAGGGTTTGATGACCATGTATCAGTATGACGCTGAGTTCTCCAGGCTCAGTAGGTTTGCTCCGGAGATGGTTACAAATGCATTGACTCGAGCCCAACAGTTCCAGCGGGGGCTCAACAATAAGATTTAGAGGATGATGGTCGGTGCTAGTCCGACCACACTTGCTGAAGTACTGGCCATTGCTCGTTACCATTGTAATTTTAGCCTGTATGGATCAATACACTAGGGGGGTGAATAGTGTATGTAATAACAATGTTACAAATAAAACATTACTGATATTTGCAAAGATGGCACAGAAATAAAATGACAAGTACTGAAAATAAATCAATCGCAAACACAGAGATGTATCCTGGTTCGGATCCTCTTGATCCTAGTCCAGTCCTCTACTCCCAGTAGAGATTTTCAATCCACTATAATCACTTGCCCCGCAAGTACAAACATACAAAAATGGCGACACTCCCCGTGTCCCAAACTTTGTACAATCTCTAAACAGAGATTCACATTTGAAATGAAGAAGAAAATAAACACCTTATAGCCTTATAATTAATATGAACTATGAATTCAAAAAGGACGGTGTTTAAAATAGGAACTTCAATGTTTCAAGATTTATAATGGTGAAACACAATTGAAGTTCTTTCGTTCTTAAATGAAGAGAGAAATCTATTGATTTCTTCTTACAAATAAGAAAAGAACAACTTTCCCAAAAAGTGTTGAAATCCAAGTTCTTCCGTTCTTAAACGAAGAAAGAAATCTAATGATTTCTTCTTACAAATAAGAAAAGAACAACTAATGGCTTAATGCTTAAGAAAATCAGAGGCTTGATTTCAACAAAGATAGAATTAAAGAAGAGGAAAGTGTGTGAAGTGAAAGAGAGGGTCTACCCCTCTTTTTATAGTGTTTAGGGACGGTTGGAGAGTGTAAGTAACGTTGGAAAATGGTCATGAACCGCCCCTGAAAATTCGGGCTTCAAACGGCTAGTTTTGAAATTGGTCGACCAAAATGGAAAATTGGTCGACTAAAATTTAGAGAGTGAATTTTGACCTTTGGAAGACAGATCCAGAATCTACATAGTTAGGGGAGTTTGCATATGTAATCCCATAGTCAAATTCGAACGTTTAAAATTGGTCGACCAAAATTGGGTTATTGGTTGCCAATTTTCAGAATTACGAATTTTCGAAATTGGAAAGTGTAGATCTCTGAGTAATGGAACCTAGGTGACTAAGACCTATTATCATAAGGCTTTGTAACTCTAAAAAAAGTAAATTTTACATTGATTACATAAAGCCATAGATAAGACTGCATCTGCAACTGAATCTGAGAAGCTTCTTTGCAGCGGATCCTTATCAAGTGATTATATATCCAAGTCGTGGATGTAAGGTGCCTTTGTCTTTCCAGCTTCATGAACTATGATATATCCGTTTGAATATGCATGAAGATATCTAAATGTGTGGAACTCAGCATTGATTTGTATCTGCATACATAGAGTTAGTAGCACTGAAATGTGTTTGTCATATCAAAACCATATGGGAATAGAAATATGGAATTATTAAATTCCAACATTCTCTCCCCTTTTGATGATGACTAACATGTAAATATATAATTTTAAATTTGAACATATAAGGTATACTCCCCTTGAATATGTGGAGTGTGTGAATACTCCCCCTGAGTAGATGAAATATATTCTACCCCTTTGGAATTCTCAAAAAGAGGGAAATAATAGTTAGTGAAAAAATAAGCGAGAGAAATAAAAATGGCGGCCAAAATAAGTAGTATATAGCAAGGAAAAAAATGAACAAAATTTGTCCAGTGTTGAAAAATGATTTGTAGGCCAAATAGAGTTTAGAGGCCAAAATAATGTGAGCAGGCCATGTAAAGATCAGTAATGGGCAAAAAATAAAGAAAGGGCAGGCCAGTTTAAAAATAATATACCAATGCAGCCCTAAAATTGAGGGTTAATAGAGATCGAGTCCTGGACTGTATTGGTGTAGGAAGAAAAATAATAATATAGTAATCATATAGTAGAGGGAAAAAAATAATTTGAAAGAGGAGACATTAGGTACGGCCGGAGCTATTAGTGCGAAATGCCCAACGTTGGTACTTGTTGGTGCGTAAGAATAGAGTAAAAATTGTTCCAGTTTTTTATTTAAAAATATTGTAGGATTTCTTGGGGAGAAATAAAGTTAGACATGTGATTAGAACCAAAAGTTCGAAACTGTTGGTTAGGAAAATAATAAAGTTAGACATGCTATTTATGAAGCAGAGAAATATCCTGGTGTGATAGCATGGAAATATCCATCATTATTTGGTTGTAAACAGGTAGTATAACTGCCTTAGGAATTTGTTGCAATTGTTGAACAGCAGGGCCTTAAGAAATAGTGTAGGGTGTTCTGTACATCATGTAGCAATGAACAACATAAAGTATACATCAACCAAAAAGGCAACCGAGCCAAAAAAAATACAGAACCAATGGAAATTTAGACTAGATATCCAAAGGAATGGCTATAGAACAAGAACACAAACAGAGGATAAATACACAAGAACAAGTAAGAAGATAGTACAACACAAAATAAATATCCAGTTTAAACAGAGGACATATCCAAAGGAACACTAAAAAATCACTAAGGAAGAACATAACATCCAAAACAACTACCCAAGATAATGTTTACAGAAGAGTAACCAAACAGGACCATACTAAGGAAAGGACATAGTAACCAAATACAACCCATAGTCTTACAGAATCGATTAACATCACCAAATAATAGAACATCATACCCAAAGTTTTGAGAGAACCAAAGACAACCCTAATTGTTTACAGAATCGAAATATACACAACAAAATAACAAAACATTTGAAGCACACATCTGGAAATCACCAACAGAGGACAAACACCAAGCAACCAACATAATAGTATCACCAGGCAACCTATGAAAACAACAACAAACATCTGAAACATGGGTCCAAGGCCAAAAGAACCAAATGGCGAGAAAAATCTATGGGCGAGAAGACGGCCTAGGCAGAGAAGACGAAGTGGCACGGAAGTGAATAGACTCGAAATGAGTCGACATTGTGGCGACGGCAACCTGAAGCGCATCCATCATCTTGTTGTGTTCCTGCATAGTGGCATCGCTGGAACTAAGGTGAGACTGAATCCCTTGAAATCCATTGTGTATCTCATTGCGGATATCAGTGAAACCACGAGTGACGGAATGCCGAAGAGCATGAACTTCACCAATCAAATCGAGATCACCATGGGATGAAATAGGAGTAACAGGAGTACTAGGGGATGCAGCTGAGCAGGAATAGCACTTTCGAGTAGGAATACGGCCATGAGCACAGGAAGAAGACCCTGGGGTACGGGTGCTGGGAGGGCTGGTACGGGTACGGGTACGGGGAGAGCAGGTACGGGTGCAGGGAGAACGTGAAGTGGAGCCAGGAGTAGGGTGGGGAGTGGTGTCCTGAGGAGAAGCATCATCATCTTCCTCATGATCAGAAGGGTCTGAAAGAACTAGCTACATATGCGTTAGGGTCTCTGAATTGAAATCAATCGGATTAAAGATCTTAACTGAATTGGAAAATGGAATCTGATATGCTTCTAAGATCCTGGTGATTAGGGAAGGCAGAAAAATATGGGAACGGATCGGTTTGGCGAGAGAGTATAGGAAAACTGAACCCTAATCGATGGGAAGTTCGCCCAACAAAGCATACAAACATCTGGCGGTTTTAGTACTCACGTAATTGAGGGATCCAATTTTCGGGGCTAGATTGGACATGATGATTTTTACCATCATTCTAGTCGGTGGGTGAAGGGTAGCGGCGGATCTTTTTGGGCGGAAATCAGGTGAAAGAAGTTGCTTAATGGCCGGGTCGGATAGGGTTTCAGGGAGGGGCTGAATATGGGTAGAGGGTAAGTTCAATATCAGGGAGAGCATTGGGCCAGTCAGTCGAAAATAAAAGCCATTAACGATTGTGGTGATAGAAAGCATACCATCCCTCTTTGAAGAATCCAAATTTGCGTAGAACTCGCGAACCAGAGAGGGAAAGTACGGCGTGCGGTTTGCAGTCGACCAAAGAGCGACTAATCCGGTGGAGTGGAGGGGGCCGAAGATCCTTGAGAAGCCATGGTCGGCGAAGTCAACGTGGCGTTCCGGATGAAAGGGAAGATTCTCCATGAGGCAACACTGCTGGGTGGCCGCCGGAGAATGGAAACGAACGGAAGAAGCCGTCGCGACGAAGTCGAGATAGCGGGGATCCATCGATTTTGAGGGCAACGGAGGGTCGATTGATGGGAGAGAAGGGAAAATCGGTGAAGGGGCTATTGATTTTGGGGTGGCGCCGATGAGATTTCGGGGCGGAGCCGTCGATTTCGGTGGAGGGTTTCGGAGATTGGGGAAGGGCGAAGGCCGATGATTTTTGGGGGGAAATGATGCTTCAGGAAAAGAGAGAGAGACTTATGAGATATTTTGTGAAATGAACTTCCCTAGGTATGATAAGAATTAAATAGGGAGAAAAAATTCAGTTAAGGGAAGTTTTGGGAACTGAAAGAATTCCAATCGGCAGAGCAGTTGAGAAAACTGAACAAATTTTGAAAAATGAAAGGATGGGTTCAGTTTAGGAACGAATGAAAAATGGAGGGCACGGTTAACGAAAATAAGCGGGAAGACGAAGCAGTTACCGAAAAAGTAAAAAAATCGACAATTAGCGACCAATATTGGTGAATTGGTCGACCAATTTCAAAAAAAGCCAAAATTTTTTGAAAAAATTTGAGAAAAATTCTAAAAATAAAAATAAGAATGTGTCATAAGTCCGATTCACTAATTATTCCCAAATTTCTGCGAAGTTTAATAAAAGTCTCTTCTTTCAAAGGTTTAGTCAAAATATCAGCAGTCTGATGTTCAATAGCTATAAATTTAAGAACATATCTCCTTTCTGAACATGATCATCTAGAAAATGATGACGTACATCAATATGTTTTGTACGAGAATGATGCACATGATTTTTAGAAAGATTAATAGCACTAGTATTATCACACATAATAGGGCAAGTAGAGCAATCAATACCATAGTTTGAAATAGTTTGTTTCATCCATAAGATTTGAGCACATGCTAAACCAACAGCAATATATTCTACCTCGGTTGTAGATAATGAAACAGAGTTTTGCTTTTTGCTAAACCAAGAAACTAAAGCATGTCCTAAAAAGTGACATGTACCACTGGTACTTTTACGATCTGATTTGCAACCAGCAAAGTCTGCATCACTATATGATAATAAATCAAATGTGCTTGACTTGGGGTAAAATAAACCAAAATCAGAAGTGTGCTTAACATATCTAATAATCCTTTTTACGGCAGTTAGATGTGAAATCTTAGGATCTGCCTAAAAACATGCACATAAACATACTGAAAACATAATGTCTAGTCTACTAGCAGTTAGATAAAGTAAAGATCCAATTATACCTCTGTAAAGACGTTGATCAACACTCTTACCATTTAAATCTTTGTCGAGCGAAGTAGATGTACTCATTGGAGTATGTTTTTCTGTAGAACTTTCTAAACCAAAACGTTTGATGAGTTCTTTAGAATACTTGCTTTGGTGAATGAAGATTTCTTCCTTTATTTGTTTGATTTGAAGACCGATGAAGTAATTGAGTTCACCCATGTGACTTATCTCAAATTCTTTCTGCATAATCTTAGAAAAATCTTGACAAAGAGATTCATTAGTAGAACCAAAAATAATATCTTCAATGTATATTTGAATAATGATAATGTCAGATTTTATGTTCTTAATAAATAAAGTGGAATCTATTTTACCAATAGAATAACCAGAATTTAAAAGATAGCTTTTAAGTCTGTCATACTAAGCACGAGGTGCTTGTTTGAGACCATATAAAGCTTTCATCAATTTAAAAACATGATTTTCTAAATTTTCATGAATAAACCCAGGAGGTTGTTCAACATAAACTTCTTCTTTGAGAAAACCATTTAAAAAAGCACTTTTGACATCCATTTGAAATGACTTAAAATCTTTAAAACATGCAAATGATAACAACATTCTAATAGACTCAAGACGTGCAATTGGTGCATAGGTTACATCATAATCAATACCTTCTTCTTGATTATAACCTTGTGCAACCAATCGTGCATTGTTTCTAATTACCTGACCAGATTCATCCAATCTATTTTTGAATACCAACTTGGTACCAATAATTGAATGATCTGATGGTGTGGGAACTAATTCCCAAACATCATTCCGTTGAAATTGATTGAGTTCTTCCTGCATAGAAATAATCCATGAACTGTCTTCACATGCATCTTTGATGTTCTTTAGTTCAATGGATGAAAGGAAAGCACAATGCACCATTTGTTCTATTTGACGACGAGTTCTTACTCCATCTGTAATATCTCCAATGATTAACTCTGATGGATGATTTGGAATTTGTGCAAATGCCTTAGGAAGATCTTTATTATCTGAAATAGACTCAATAGAGGGTTTAGTAGCATCAATTTCATCAAGTTTAATATTATCTAAAGAATTAGATAAAGATAATATATTCTCTTCATCATCAATGATGGGAGAATTAGATGAGGGGTTCTCATCAAATGTGACATGTAGTGATTCTTCAACCGTTGAAGTTCTTTTGTTATATACTCTGTAGGCTTTGCTACATGTTGAGTATCCAACAAAAATACCTTCATCAGATTTTGAATCAAATTTATCAAGTGCATCCTTAGTATTAAGAATGAAACATTTACATCCAAACACTTTAAAATATGATACACGAGGAATGCGATTAAAGAATAAGTCAAAACAAGTTTTATTAAGCAATGGCCTTATAAGAACCTTATTCATAATGTAACAAGCAGTTGCGACAGCTTCTGCCCAACAATATTTTTGTAATTTACTATCACAAAGCATTATTCTTGCACATTCTTGTAAAGTTCTATTTTTCCTTTCTACTACTCCATTCTGAGGAGGAGCACGAGGAAAAGAAAAATTGTGTGTAATGCCATTTTCATTACAAAGCTTGGTAAAAGATTCATTTTCAAATTTTCCTCCATGATCACTACGAATAGTGATAATGTTAGAGGATTTGATTTTTTGTATCTTTTTACAAAATATTGAAAATTCTTCAAACGCATCATTCTTGTTTTGTAAGAATATAACCAAAGTGTATCTTAAATAACCATTAACAATGACAAATGCATATATACTTCTATTCAAAGAAGCTACTCTTGAAGGACCAAACAAATCCAAGTGTATAAGTTCTAATGATCTCTTTGTTGAGATAACGTCCTTTGATTTAAAAGAAGATTTGTGCATTTTTCCTTGCTGACAAGCATCAAAAAAATATTTGTATTTGAAAGAAATATTTGGCATTCCATTTACTAACTTGTGTTTTGAAATATATGCTAGATTTTTGAAATTAGTGTGTCCAAAACGTTTATGCCATAAAAGTGTATCATCTGATGTAATCATTAAACAATGATTATGAATGATAACAGACATGCATAAGATATAAATGTTATTCTTACGTTTACCACGGAATAAAACAGATGACATATCAGAATCATTAATGATGCAATCATTTTGTTCAAATACTATTTTGTAATTTTTATCGCATAACTGACTAATGGAAAGCAAATTATGTTTAAAACCGTCAACCAGTAGAACATTCTCAATGATAGACTGATTTGTATTGCCAACAGTTCCAGTGGCTATGATTTTGTCTTTGTTGTTGTCACCAAAGGTAACTGTGCCTCCATCTTTATATTTAACGGTTGAAAGCAAGTTGACATTTCCTGTCATATGTTTTGAACATCCACTATCCAAAATCCATCTTTCCTTTTTATGTACCTGAAAGATAAAACATTAAGCATTGATACCCTTTGTTTGAGGGTCCTTGGGATTAGATTTTTGGAAGCCAAACCCAAGTGGAATTTGGCTTTCTAATGTAATCACTAGAATGAACAATAGAATGTATATAATGAGAAATATAATCATTTCTATCTTTTAAGCATGAATCCTTAGGAACCCATATACTAATTGTAGTAGGTTTCTTAGGAGATGGTTTTGAAACGTTAGTAACATTTCTTTGTGAAGAAGAAGTATGAATGTTTACTTTTTTCGTGTAAATAAATGTGTGATTCTTCTTTTGTGGTTTAACAAAGATTGTTTTTTCACAAGATGAAGAAGTGTTACAAGACTTGGGTGCATCCTTATGAGAATATCCCAATCCTTGTCTATGATTTGCTGGATATTGAATTTTTAGCAAATCATCGAGATTTGTCTTTCCTTTGTTAAATTTATTAACATTGGATGACATCTCAATTTCATCTTTAGTGATGAGATATTTTTATCCATTTCGGATATTTGTGTATGCAATTCTAGATTCTTAGTTTTGAGAAGATCATTCTCTTTACTAAGATCCGAAACTTGAGAAGATGTATTCTCAATATGTATAGAATTTAGTGTAGTGTTTTTAGAAGATGACAATTCTTGATATTTAAGAAGGAGATCATCATTATTTTGTTTCAAAGATTTATGTTGACCATTTAATTTTTTGAAACGATAATAGAGATCTTTTAATGCATCTAGTAATTCTTTATTATTAAAAGAACTTACCTCATCTTCATCATCTTGTGCCATAAAGCCAAGTTGCTGCAAATGCTTTCTTCATTTTGTCAAACTTCATTTCTCTTTTGGATTGATCATTGTTGTTGGAAGTTTTGAACTTAGCTTTGAGAAGTGGACAATCTCTCTTCATATGTCCAGGCCTATTACAATTAAAGCAGAGAGAAGAATCAGTATTCTTAGATTTGAAATTATTATACTTACCTTTTTGAAAGAATTTTCTGAAGTTCTTGGCAAAGAATGCCATATCATCATCTGAGTCTTCATTTTCTGATGTAGCGTTGAAGGCGAGTACTTTCGTCCTTTGATCTGATTCTTCTTTCTGATCTTGTAAAGTAACTTCATGGGCCATTAGGTTACCAATTAGATCTTCCATGGATAATGTGGAAAGATCATTGGCTTCCTCAATAGCAGTGATCTTTGGACGCCATTCTAGAGAGAGTACCTTAAGAATCTTGTGTACCTGATCAAGAGAAGAATAAACTTTTCCAAGAGCATTAAGAGAATTAATAATATTAGTGAACCTGGTGTTCATTTCTCCAATCGTCTCTTTGTCTTGCATCTTGAACAACTCATATTTATGAACCAAAGATGCAATCTTGGTTTCCTTTACTTTATTGGTTCCTTCATGAGTTACCTTGAGTATGTGCCAAATCTCCTTTGCACTTTTGGCCTGAGATACCCGATTAAACTCATGTTTATCCATGGCACAGAATAAAGCATTTATGGCCTTTGAGTTGTTGGTCTTTGCAGATTTGTCGTTAGCGATCCAATTAGCAACAGGTGTTGTTAGCTTTGTGTATCCTGTCTATACGATGTCCCAAATATCATAATGCATACTTTGGAGATGAATCTCCATTCGTATTTTCCAATATGAGTAGTTAGAACCATCAAATAGAGGAGGACGAACTTGAGAGTGCCCTTCAGGATGTTGATTTGTGTTGTAGTTGTGTGGAACAACGTTCATGTTTGATTCTGCCATCTTAGCCTTGCTTTGGTACCAAAAGTAATTTTAGCCTGTATGGATCAATACACTAGGGGGTGAATAGTGTATATAATAAAAATGTTGCAAATAAAACTATACTGATATTTGCAAAGATGGCACAAAAATAAAATGACATGTACTGAAAATAAATCAATCGCAAACACAGAGATGTATCCTGGTTTGGATCCTCTTGATCCTAGTCCAGTGCTCTACTCCCAGTAGAGATTTTTAATCCACTATAATCACTTGCCCCGCAAGTACAAACATACAAAAATGGCGACACTCTCAGTGTCCCAAACTTTGTACAATCTCTAAACAGAGATTCACCTTTGAAATGAAGAAGAAAATAAACACCTTATAGCCTTGTAATGAATATGAAATATGAATTCACAAAGGACGGTGTTTAAAATAGGAACTTCAATGTTTCAAGATATATAATGGTGATACACAATTGAAGTTCTTCCGTTCTTAAACGAAGAGAGAAATCTATTGATTTCTTCTTACAAATAAGAAAAGAACAACTTTTCCAAAAAGTGTTGAAATCCAAGTTCTTCCGTTCTTAAACGAAGAAAGAAATCTAATGATTTCTTCTTACAAATAAGAAAAAAACAACTAATGGCTAAATGCTTAAGAAAATCAAAGGCTTGATTTCAACAAAATAGAATTAAAGAAGAGGAAAGTGTGTGAAGTGAAAGAGAGGGTCTACCCCTCTTTTTATAGTGTTTAGGGACGGTTGAAGAGTGTAAGTAACGTTGGAAAACGGTCATGAACTGTTCCTAAAAATTTGGGCTTCAAACGCCTAGTTTTGAAATTGGTTGACCAAAATGGAAAATCGGTCAACCAAAATTTAGAGAGGGAATTTTGACCGTTGGAAGATAGATCCAGAATCTACATGGTTAGGGGAGTTTGCAGATGTAATCCCATAGTCAAATTCGAAGGTTTAAAATTGGTCGACCAAAATTGGGTTATTGGTTGCCAATTTTTAGAATTACGAATTTTCGAAATTGGGAAGTGTAGATCTCTGAGTAATGGAACCTATGTGACTAAGACATATTATCACAAGGCTTTGTAACTCTAAAAAAAGTAAATTTTACATTGATTACATAAAGCCGTAGATAAGACTGCATCTGCAACTGAATCTAAGAAGCTTCTTTGCAGGGGATCCTTATAAATTGATTATATATCCAAGTCGTTGATGTAAGGTGCCTTTGTCTTTCCAGTTGCATGAACTATGATATATCCGTTTGAATATGCATGAAGATATCTGAATGTGTGGAACTCACCATTGATATGTATCTGCATACATAGAGTTAGTAGCATTGAAATGTGTTTGTCATATCAAAACCATATGGGAATAGAAATATGGAATTATTAAATTCCAACAACCATGAGATGGTGGAAGAGAAAGCGAAGGAAGAGCGAAGACTGGCATCATCTGCGAGGCCCCCACCGACCCAAGCTGGGCCAAGCAGACGGCTACAGTTGCACCGCCCTATTCAGCAGGATCTGTTTAGGAGGCCAGGACAACAGCAGCATGCCCTCCCGGTCTGCCACTTTTGTGGGAAGCCTGGACACATCAGGTCTGAGTGTCGAATTCTTTTAGGCCTTTGTCTGGTTTGTGGGGAGTGAGGACACATGGCTAGGGATTGTCCACATTCTAAGCCACGTGCAACAGCTCCAGCTCCAGCTCCTCGTGCTGTCCCGACTGGAAACGCTCCACATCGTCCACCTCTACCTCCACATCAGTGGTAGTTATAGCAAGCAAGGCAGCAGTCACCACCGAAACGCCAGGCTTACACCATGACGGTCGAAGAGGCTGAGGCTACAGGTGAAGTGATCACATGTATATTTCTTGCATAGTTCGTAATTCATTTCTTTCATTAGCATTGGTTGCTTAGATTAGTGTTTGTAACTTAGGTGTCATACTAGTAGCTGGGAACCTCGCCCTCTCCTTGTTCGACTCGGGAGCATCCCACTGCTTTCTGGCGAGTCGATTTGTTCGCACCCACACTATTTTTGTCAAACCTTTAGCATCCGATTGGAACGTCAACACGGGTGGCGGAGTGATAAAGACGACCCATGGGTATCCTCAATGCCCAGTGGTTATTTATGGGTGAGCGTTATTGACGTGCGTTTATATTTCATATATTTGCACACGTTTTCTTCCGT
Organism: Scilla litardierei; assembly: GCA_030789695.1. Taxonomy (NCBI): domain Eukaryota; kingdom Viridiplantae; phylum Streptophyta; class Magnoliopsida; order Asparagales; family Asparagaceae; genus Scilla; species Scilla litardierei. The sequence goes on from CM061130.1 coordinate 72,878,076, forward strand.
GTTTTTCCGTTATTTACCGTCGTCTTGTATTCGTTTTCTCGTGTTTTCTTGTTTTCTTTCACGTTTCCATGTTTTTCGTATTTTGTAGGAGTTTACTGGCATAGGGGACATAAAACGACGATATCATGAGTCCCCAGAGCAACGGGAGGAGTCACGCGTGATCCAGGGGATCAAACGACGAAGATTGCATCTTTCAGCCCCTCACCCGACCGGTTGGTCATTTCCAACCGATCGGGTGATGCACGCATGCAACACCCGGACACAAGTTGGAGCGGCCAAGAAGTCACCCGGTCGGTTCAGAGACCGGTTCAAATGCACCAACTCTCTGGAATTATGACGCTGAATGCCAACCGATCGGGTGACCTTCACCCGATCGGTTCACCTGTAGCCGATTCTCCGAAGCTAAGACACAGAGTGATCAACCGACCGGTTCACTCGACGGCACGAAGATCCAACCGACCAGCTTCAACCCTCAACCGACCGTGCCGTGGTGACCGGGTGAAGTCCCGTGCTGAACTGCCGAAGAAACGAAGCAGGTCACCCGATCGGGTGACTTTTCACCCGATCGGGTGATATCGTATTCTATATATAGGACCCCTAGGTTTTCCAGAAACGAGAGTTGTTTTTTTGCTGTTTTTTCTCTCTCTTGACGGCTGTAATTTTTCAGATATTAGTAAGTCTTCCGATCTTTGTTAAAATTTAATATAGTGTTAATTGCATTACTCTTACTGCTTTTCGCACACCCTCTCCTTTGTCCTCGGAGGATTCCTTCTACCATTATTCACCACCTTCTTCGCCGTCTCCTTACCATTCTACCGCTTGCGACTCCGATTGACCTCCCCCTTGCATATCTCTGCATTTTCACGATCATATCATCTTGCTAGCATTGTCACGTCTAGCTTGGGGGAAGTCAAATTTTTTCTGTGTGCTGTCGTGTTTCGTTTTTCTTTGTCTATTTGTTTATTTGTCGTGTCGTGTGATTTTCTTTATTTTATTTATTTTTATTTTCTGTTTATATGTCGTGTGGTGTGCTTTTTATTTTTATTCGTATTTTCAGTCTCGTTTGTGTGATTTTCTTGTCTTTCGTGTCTTTTTTGTGTCTGTGCGCATTCCCCCCATATTCATTGCCCTCCCGTATTTAATTCTATTGCATTAAGGGCAATGCAAGTTTCAGCTTGGGGGAGTCGCACTTCGTGCGTCATTTGTCTCTTTTTCTTTGCTATTTGAGTCGTTTTTCTCCGCCTTTTTCTTTTTCTTTTTCTTTTCTTCTTTTTATCTCTTTCTCCTAGAGATGAACCCTATGATGAATTGTCACAAAATCACACACACCTAGCATGGCATCGATAATCACATTCACTAACCCTAGGATATCGAGTCCTCTTGCATTTCATGCATCGTGGGTCCACTTAGCTTTTTGTGAGTCGTGCGTCGTGCCTAGCTGTTCGGTGTGCTTCTACTTTGTGATTTTACTTTATATACCTTGGTCGCTCCGGATATACACCCAAAGAACGGTTGTAGTTTTACCGCAAGTGCACGGTGTAGCAGCGAGCGGGTATCGAACACAGGGAGGACGAATGACTGTGCTTGCTCCGAATCAACCTGGCTATTTGAGAACAGAGAAAATTGCCTTGGGCGATCCTGTCACAATCGTCAGACAAATGTGCGAAATATCAAATCAAATAAAGAACGTCTAGGGAATGGGGAATTCCCGCTACTCACCATACTTCATAAATGTGGTTCGTCGGTATCAAAATTGCTAGAAAGAGAATTCGGATGAACTAGTTGCAACTGAATGTAGAACCAAGCTCACGCTCTCGCGCTGTTGCCGGTCTATAGCTATCCTAGGTTTGGGTCCAATCTCTTGCAAACCCTAGCCTAGGGAAGCTAGCATTAGGATCAACATCATCGTCCAATTGCGCACCGAGCCCAATCTCTTGCAAACTCGGTCCACAATCTAAATTAGGATAGTTCCTACCCGTCCAATCTCTTGCAAACGGGTATTGGCATGGAATTGCAATCGGAAATCCTGGTATCGGTCCAATCTCTTGCAAACCGATACTTCGAAAATCCGACTCCAACCCAATTCGGATTTCTAGGGCTTCCTATCAAATTGGGATCCAATCTCTTGCAAATCCCAATTGATATGAATTCCTAGCTATCCGTAGTAAATCGATCCCAATCTAATCCCTAATAGCAATTCTAGCTCAATTTCTACCAATTCATCACAAATAGGAAATAGGGCTTGTAGGGTTCATCCCCATGCCCCAAGACGTGGAGACTACTCACAAATCATAGCAATAGCACAAAAATAATCAATGAAATAAGCAATAGAATTCATCACAAATATTGAGATAAACAATAAAAATAGAATTTTTAGGGAAGAGAGATGCAAACCAATGGAGTTCCTCAATTTAATCCAACAAAAATCCAAGTTTTTCCTCTTCTCTAATCACAATAATAAAGCTAAAAAGTAATCTAAAAAGCTGCAAAAAATCTAAGAGATGGCTCTTAAAACTAGGGTAAAAACAGGGCTTAAATAGCCCCAAAAATCGTCCAAAAATCGTGACCAAAATACCCCTGCACAGCCTATTTTCCGCAGTTTTCGCTACAGGCAGCGCATCGCACTCGGCCGAGTGACAAAAGTCGCTCGGCCGAGTGAAGACCCTGCAATTTTCCAGAAAGTCGGGGCTTTCAGGGGTCTTCAGTTCGGAGGCGGCTCGGCCGAGTGAGTTGTCGTCACTCGGCCGATGACTTCACTGCACTCGGGTGGACGGGATTCTCCACTCGGCCGAGTGGGTCTTCTGAAGTTCAGGCAGCCGAAAAACAGAAACTTCGATGTTTTGGAAGGGCTTCGTCTGGGCGCCACTCGGGCGGACGTGGTATCGTCACTCGGCCGAGTGGGTCTTCTGTGCTCGGCCGAGTGCACATGTAACTCGTGTCTGAACTGGTCGGCCGAGCAGTGTCTCGCTGGTCGGCCGAGTGGCTCCTCCACTCGGCCGAGTGGGACACAAAAAATGCCCAATCTGCTTGTTTTGGCCTCCTCGCCGCTCCTGCGACGTCCATTCTTCTTCCGCTCCTCTCCAACAGCAAAATACCCCTCGGGGAGGTCGTTGGTGACTGTCTAGAGTAAGCGCATCTCGGGATCACTCCAAATCGCGCCAAATCACCTGAAATGCGACAAAAACAACAAATCGTGAAAAGCATCGCAATATCGTCGATATATCGTGAAAAACATGATTTGGGCGATCCAGATGGCATGCAAACATGCGGAAAAAAGGTGTAAAATAAAGAGTGATCAAAATCCCCCAAGCTTGCCTCTTACTCGTCCTCGAGGAAGATAAGTAAAAGGCGAACCCGGTGGATTCTGAAAATGAAAACGGCGAAAAATGAAAAAAGAAAAACGAAGAAGAATGAAAACGAAATGAAAATAAAGAAGAAAGAAAGAAAGAAAGAAAGAAACGAAGAGGTAGGATGCTAGATCATTTTCTCAGGACGTGGGTTTCACTTACTCTTATAGCATGCACCGAATGAAAAACTCATGTCTAAGGATTTTATTTTGATATCATAGTATAATAATGCAAATAGAGATAGAAAACCCACGAAAAGCGATATAATCATGAAAAACGGAATAATTTTAAAATTAACGTCGTCTGAATCATTTAAAGCGGTATACAAATCACAGATCACACACTTTTCAATTGAACGCTTTCTATCCGGAGTATAAGAGTATCACACTATAGAGTAGGGAGAATAGAAAAGTATGGATTTCATGAAATGGACGCTAGGCTTAGATTTCTGGATTTCGTAAAACTAAAAATAATCTCACCGAGTATAGAATATTACTTAGCCTAGGTCGTCGTGCAATGTCAAGTAGTCACTCTCTCACACATCAATGGATCCCCTCCCCCAAGCTTATCTATAAGCGTGGTGGCATAAAAAATATTTACATCCCCATTTTTTATACATATAGCTCCAAAAGCAATGAAAAGAAAGAAGAAAGTGAGATGGGATCTTTTATTGAGGATTTTTTCCTATTTTTATTTTTATTTTTTTGTTTTTTTTTGTTTGTTTTTTTTCTTTTTGCAATAAGCAATATATACACAACGATCCCAACTCAGAGAGAGATAATGATGTACAAGAATGTTTTTTCTCTCTTTTTTTTCTTTTTTTTAGAATAAGAGATTTGTAGCTAGGAATTAGTAGCGGGGGAAAATGCCATAAAATAGAATCACTAAGGGGAGATTCACCAATGATTTTAAAAGTAGAGAAATGATGTTCAAGGTTTGTGGAGAAAGAAATAAATGTAACTCTCGGTTCACTCTATAAGACATGCACGACAACTTCAGCAGGGTAATTTAATCTACTCAGTTTCGATCACAAAAAAGCTAACTAATCCAGATTTATCATAGCTAACATCATTCAATCATCCTGAAGTGAAGTGTACAATTCATGCATATAGAAGTGATATAGGAAAAGAAAGTCAGTACTCCAGATATAAGCATTCAATGCGTGAATCTTGGTGTGTTTTCTGTGATGGCATACATATGAATATTCAGACTTAGCTAATAACAAAATTTCATCCATTTTCATGCGGAAAAAGGTGTGGGTTACTATTCTAAATGCAAAGCAAGTCATAGCATCTGATATCTGAAATAAAACCTAAGACATGACAAATATAGCATGCATATAGAATAAGCTAAATCCAATGTCATCATCATCACAGAAAAGTCATCTCTAGCATGAGATGAAAAAGAAATAAAGATAAAGGGAAAATAGAAACTATGCAGTGCGGCACACAGGAAAATAAGAAAAACGTGATGAATGGCAAAATAAAAGAAAAATGATGAAAAATAAGTGCAAAAGTGGAAAAAATAAAAATATAGGTGGCAAATCAAAAAAGAACGTGAGAACTCACTCCCCCAAGCTAAATGGCACAGTGTCCCCAATGTGCAAAGTGTGGCACACCGAGAGACAAGCGATGGGAGGGGCAAGTGAGGATGCATGCATGGAAAAATGAAAAGAAAAAAGGTAAAATAAAGAAATGAAAATATGATGCGGACATGATGCATGCACAGATAGGAGCGATACATAGATATAAGTGTCACCAAAAACTCTCCCTCTCTCCCAGAATAGATATAAAAAGATATGATCAAAAAGAGAATACCAGAATAAGTGAGGGGAGGGGGGGTGGACAAAAAGTGCAACAGGACCCAGCAGAAACGGGCAGCACAACGGCAGGAATGGATCAAGGCATCAAGGGTGCCTAAGAAGGTGGTGCTGCGCCGTCTCCGTCCTGAGGCGGAGGAGGTGGTGGTGGTGTAGGCTGCTGAGCTGGGGTGGGCGTGGAAGTGGAAGCAGGTCTAGTGTGTGTGGAAGTGTGTGTGGAAACCTGCTGGGTGGGTGGGGGTACGCGTGGGAGACGCTCCAAGACCTGTGTAAGGCAGTAGTGGATCTGGGGGATCAGCTCGAAGCGTCCAGCCATCGCAGAGACGGTGGAGGACAGGGTCCTAAGGCCACCTCTAAGACCACTCACCGCCAACTCAAGAGCACGTATGCTCTGCAGTACAGTGTCGGGCGGGGGTGGTGCAGAGGGACGCACCGGTCTAGGCTGTGCAGGGCGAGGCTGGCGTACGCGAGTGGAGTATGTAACGGGCTCAGCAGGGAAGGGGACAAAAGGTGCCGCGCCTACAAATGTGGGTCTGGCCTCAGTGCGAGGCCGGGGGACCGGCTGGTGGGAAGTGGAGGCAGCGGCAGCGAAAGAAGTGTGCAAAGTTGGCAACGAGGCGGCCAGAGAGGTCAGTGGCACATAAGTGTGGACAGACGCCACGACACTCTCGGAAAATACAGCGGGGGTGGAGACAGAGGTAACTACCGCTGGGGCGGAACTGTGTGGACCAAAAGGCGCAACCCCAGCGGAGATCATGCTAGCCATGGTCTCCACGACCGCGGCAAACGAGGGCTCTCCACTCTCGACAAAGGTCGACGGGCGATCGGGGAGAGCGGAGCAAAGAGGCTCCACGGACAGAGGGCCAGAGGTGGCAGTGGGAGTGGTGGGGACAGCCTCGGAAGTGGTGACAGTGGTGGGAGTGGGCTCAGCAAAAGTACTCTCGACACCGACAGCGGTGTCAGGAGCAGCGGAAACATCTGGTATGGGCTGAGGGGCCACTGGGTCAACAGGGTCGGCGGCAGGCTCGGCAGGGTGTGCAGCAGGGTCTGCGGGGGCAGCGTGGGCAGCGTGGGCAGCGTGGGCCTGCTCGGCCTCCTCGGCCTCGAGCACGTAGGCGGCGGGGATGAGAACATCCATCGCCGGGAGCCAGTCGACGTGGGCTGGTGCAATCTGGGTCCGAGCAGGGCTCGGGAGAATCATGTAGTCGGCACCGAAAGGGCCGTGCAACCAGACCCAGTGACGCTCACCATGCGGGCGAAGCATCTTCATCCGGGCCATAACGTCTATCGACAGAGAAGTGGGGCCCGGGACGCGTCGCAAGTCGTCAGGTAGGTCCTCACCGGTCATCATGGTAAGCAGGGTGATCAGACCGCCGCAGCAGATCGATGAGCGAGCGCCCACCGATACAATGATGCGGTCTAAAAACCAAGCCGCAATGTCGATCACGACGGCGGGGACAAGCTCGTGTCCATCCCTAGATAGAGCTCTGGGACGTGTCATCGCATAGAGCATGTAGAGATCTGGCGTAGACATCGTGCCCGGCTCATGCCTGGCCAAAAAGGTGGTCGCCATGAGGCGCTGGGCAATGCGTAGGCAGGGGTGGACAATGGCCGAGGCCTTGGCCCTACTAGGGTCAAAGGCGGCGTGGTGGCCCGTAATCCGGGCCCAGAAGGCACCGGCGTCGAAGGAAGGTGGGGGGATATGGGTGGGGCCGTAACTGCGATCGGCTCCGGGGACGGCGGGCCACGAGAAGAATGCTCTCATCATTTCGAGAGTGACCTGGCACTCTCGATCCATGAACCGGAATGAGCATCCCTCATCGGTCCGGGCGATCGAACTCAAAACCTCAAGTGTCGGGCGGGTAAAAGTATCCGCCGACACCTACAGAAAATCTCGCCAGCCCACGTTGTCGTACAACGTGAGCATCCCCTCTAGTACCCCCAGGCGTCCTAGGTCAGCGAGGTGTGCAAACCTGGAGGGTACGATCGAGCGCTGGGAGATACGCTCGAAGACGGCGCGGTGTGCGTCGTCTCGGAACGTAATCCCGAGCGGCCCGACCAGTGGAGCCGGTGGTGGTGGCTGTGGGTCGGCAGGGAGAGGCTGTGCGGGCTGTGGGTGCACTGCAGGCTGTGCGGGGTGTGCGGGGCCTGCAGGCTGTGCTGGGTGTGCGGGGTGTGTGGGGGACGGTGGAGGAGAGTCCTCCAACTCGTGGGAGGGGCCGGCATCATCCGACCGCTTCCGCTTGGCGGAAGCTCTCTTCGACCGCGGCCGTGTCCGGGGCGGCATATCGGCCCCGAGCGCGCGCCGAAAAAACGTGAAAAGTGTGGCGTGTGCAAAAAGAATGGAAAGAGTATACCCAAACACGCCGCGAGTGCTAAGCAGTGGAAGCGTGCGAAGTCCGCGCCTCCACGAAGTCCAAAACAGCCCGTAGAAGCTCCCCTGAGCTCCCCTAAGCTCCAAAAAGCAACCTGCGCATGAAAAAGCGATATCAGCGAGTAATAATCAAAGTGTATGGAGCAATAGGGGTATAATGGATAGATATAGGAATTGATTTGGGTTAGGGGGGCGTTTAGCACATGGATCCTCAAGAAATACACGGAAAGAGGAGAAAACGGCGAAAACAGGGGTACCGGAGGTGATCGGACGGTCGGCCGCCGGCGGCGACTCGGGCGAGGCGTCGGCGGTGCTCGGCCGGTGGTGGCGGGCCGGGCGGCGGTGGGGCGGTGCTGGTCGGGCGAGTGAGGGCGAGGGTGAGGGGGGTTCGGGCGAGGGGAGCTGGAGCGTCGGGGGTTTGGGTTTTTTGCGTTTCGAAATCCGCGCCCCCCCCTCGGCCCTTTATATAAAACAGTTACGACTCGGCCGAGTGACGTGGTCACTCGGCCGAGCGAGGCCAATGAAAATTTCCTCCCCGCTATCGCTTCGGCCGAGTGGCTTTGCCAGCCTCGGCCGAGTGGCTTTGCCAGCCTCGGCCGAGTGGAGTAAGTCCATTCGGCCGAGTGACTCAAGCTACTCGGCATGACTCGCCCTAGGAGGGTATCCGTTTCACTCGGCCGAGTGAACAAATATACTCGGCCGAGTAGCAGTTATATCGAAATCAAGAAAATAAACAGAGAGTTGGGTACATCAGACTTCCCTCGTTCGTGAGTGGCTCGGCCGGACGAACTTGTGCACTCGGCCGAGTGACTAGTATACTCGGCCGAGTGAGCCTTGTGTTCTGCTGTTTGTCTTCGTTTTGGCTCTAAACTCCGTCTTTCTTCCTCCAATCGATTTCATCTTCCTCCTAAGCGTCGAGCGCCTTCTTGGGGCGCTTCTCGTCGACTCGTTCATCCTCCTCATGATGGATCTACCTATCTCCTCTCCTGTCAAGAAAAATAGGACCCGTTATCACAAAATTTTTGGGCGAACGACTCAAAACACCAAAAATTTCCAAAACGAAAATAAAGAAAAAAGTAAAAACAAAGCAAAAACCGTCGGGTTGCCTCCCGACAAGCGCTCGTTTAAGGTCGTGAGCTCGACCCACTATAATTTTCAATCAATGCCGGATGTTTGGTGCATATGAGATGCACCCATCAAACTTTCCGGGGAGCGCGCTTGGATTTGGATGTGGCGGTGACGCGTTCTCCCTCGGTGGTCTCCTATCTCGAATAGTGTTGGGGGGAGGCTCCCCCAAGCTAGCATTTGCTCCGGTCAACGCCTTTGCTGGTGGTGCCGATTTCCGTGCCGGCGGAGCTTTCTTTGGAGACGTTAGTTTCGAGAGCTTGCAGAGCTCTCGAATCCTTGCGACATCAGCGTCGTCTTCATTTTCTTCAGCGGAGAAGTCGGGGGAATCATCTTTATTCTCTTCATGGCCTAAATCCGGGCCTTCTTCAAATTCTTCATCAAAAAGAGCGCCAATTGAGTGGGGAATCGCCTCCTCTATCACCTCATCAAGGAGGTCCATGTAGTCAAGTTCCTCGTGATAAGGCATATGCTTCATAGCCTTAGGAATGTGGATCTCCACCTCGATGTTTCCGACGTTTAAGGTTAAGGTACCTTCGCGCACGTCGACGATGACTCCGGCGGTGGCGAGGAACGGGCATCCGAGTATCAATGAGGTGTCTCCCTCCTCCTTAACGTCCATGATCACAAAGTCACATGGCAAGCATATTCCACCCGGGACTTGAAGCGGTATGTCTTCGGCGATCCCCACCGGCCTTGTTATCCGTCCATCGGCTAATTGAATGCGCATGTCGGTGGGTTTCAACTTTGTCCCGGCGTTTAGCTTTAAGAACATGGAGAGGGGCATGAGGCTCACACTAGCCCCAAGATCTACCAACGCCTTTTGAAGAGGAACGCCGCCCAAGGTGCAAGGAATCCGAAAACTCCCCGGATCTTTGAATTTTGCCGGTTCCTTCTCTCTCTTGGTGAACCAAGAGCCCTCCTCGGCTAGCATGATCTTCTCCTTCCTTTTCCTCCCCGAAATCAAGTCCTTCAAAAATTTAGCATACGTGGGGATCTCGACAATGGCGTCAAGGAAGGGGATGTTAAGGCTAACTCCTCTTAGGTACTCGAGAAATTTCGCTAGCCTTTTCTCCATTTTCGCTCTAGTGAGCCTTTGGGGGAATGGGACCGGTGGCATGAAGCGCCTTTCCTCAATTAATTGCTCCGCCCTAGATTTCTCCTTGTCTTGTGGCTCCTTCTCCTTTTCAACTTCAACTATCGGCTCAATCGGCTCCAAGCTTTCCTCCACGGCCTCCTCGGTAGGAATCATAGCGGGGGTGGTGTCCTTCCCGCCTCTAGTAGTAACGGCAACTACGGCGTTGATGTGGCTGGTGTTGCCACGTGGGTTTTGCTCCGGTTGCGCCAGAAATCGTTGAGTGTTCCGATTGAGCAACACTAATTGCTCCGATATTTGAGCCATTACGGTATTAAGAGAGTCTTGCCCCGCCTTCAAAGTAGCATTCACCTTATTTTGCTCGACCATGAACGCCTCCACTCTAGTTTCGAAATCGGACCGTTGTGGAGCTTGCGGAGGGTTTTGATTTTGATTCCTCCACCCTTGGTTGTAACCGGGCGGCCTATAAGGTGGAACTTGTTGCTTCGGTTGAAAGTTTTGTTGAGTAGGCCCCCTCGGTGGATAGTTTTGTTGTTGGGGTGGTGGTGGTCGAGCTTGTTGAGGTAGTGGTTGTGGCGGGTTCAAAGCTCCTTCATTGTTGGCATAGGAGAATCCGGGATGATTTCTTGCGGCCGGATTGGACCAATACCCTTGGTTCCCCGCAACATATTGTACTTGCTCCAAGGATCCTTCTCCTTGCTCTCCTCCCGAGTACATGGCTTGAGATTGGTCTTGCCAATCACACATTTGGTTGGATGGAGCGGAGGTGGAAGGGCTTCCTTGGGGCTCCGTGATGAACTTCTCCAATCTCTCCACCACCTTGTGGAGAGAATCAAATTTGCTCGTGAGCTCCGCTACGGCCTTCGCCTCGTAGATGCTAGTTGGCTTTAAGGAGGACGTGGAGTGTCCTCGCTCGTCGCCCCATTGTTGGTTATTTGAGGCCATCTCCTCAATTAGGGCCGTAGCTTCTTCGGGAGTCTTTGACAAGATTGCACCATTCGCCGCGGCATCAATAATTTGTTTGGTCCCCGGTTGGAGACCGTTGTAGAAGCTATGAACTAGCTCCCAATCTTCTATACTGTGGTGCGGGCATTGATGCTGTAAATCCTTAAAACGCTCCCATGCTTCATAGAGCGTCTCCTGTGGTCCTTGCTTGAAGGACATGAGAGCGCTCCGGATCTTCACCGTCTTGGATGGCGGATAGAATTTGTCAATAAATGCACTCGCCAACTCGTCCCAAGTGGTGAAGATTCCGTCAGCCTGCGTCCTCAACCAATAGGGTGCCTTGTCCTTAAGCGTGAAGGGGAAGAGACGCAGTCTGATAGCATCGATGGAGACCCCCGGCATCTGGAATGTGGCGCACTTTGACAAGAATAATTGGATGTGGTAGTGGGGGTTCTCATGGGCGTTCCCATGAAATGGGTCTTGTTGCATCAAAACCACCAATCCAGTCTTTAGCTCGAAGTTCTTGTCAGCCGCCAACTGCGGCACGGCGATGGACGAGGTAGTAGAAGAGGTCTTAGGCCGAAGCCTATCGCGAATAGAAATTATCCTCGCCATCCTTGCCGCCAATTCTTCAGGAGTTTCCGGGTTGGTCATATACCTCTCTTCCGGATCTTGTCTTCTTTCCGCTCTAAGTCTCCGTGCGGTACGTTCGATCTCGGGATCAAATAATAAAGCTTCAGGGTCCGCCGTAGATCTCGTGTACATGCACAGGGGAAACAGAGTTTCAAAGAAATGGTTAGTGACAGGCGCCCCGCTTACGGTATTGGGCGCGGTGTCGTTTTACCGCAAGTGCACGGTTAGTGTAGGGTGCGGGTTTATCGAACACAGGGAGGTGGATGGCTTGAGTGGCTACTAGCCTCGCCTAGGTCGCGTGCTAGCTACGCGGATAATATGGGTGAAGTGTAGAAATAAAAGAAATAAATAAAAAAGACACGACGTGAATCCCCGCTAACACGGGCTAGAGCACTCATGACACTTGGCATTTGACTTGATCCAGGGTGAGACATTGCCCCAAAAGGTGGTACCTAGCGTCCATGGCCCGATATTCCGGTCGGTGCCAAGCACGCTAGGCCTACCCGGTTCCAGACGGTGGGCACTCCCGTGTCCATAAACACCTTCCGCAACCGGGAGCATTAAGGCCACAATGATATCTCCCAACACTTCGTCCAAGCCGCTCCCGCGCGCGAGGACTCGATGTCTACGCTGGGGGCGTGAGCTATGGCTAGGGAGTCAACCGCCAAGTTTATTCCCCCTCGGCCCGACGGTCAAAGGCGGTCTTTTTCCCGCCGATGACAATGAAACACCCCCGCGTAACCCTAATGGCCAAATAGGTCAAATGTGATTTCTAGCAATACATCGAAGCGGATCTTGACAGGACAAGCACCGGACCCCAATCCCCAACACATCTAGTGTGTTGCCGTACGAATTGGACCCAGATTGCTAGAAATCCCCATTGACACATTTCATCGAACACGTGCCATGCAACCAAGTCTAATGTAAATTCCCAAGCAACAATCCTACCCTAACCCGTATTAGGGTTCATCAATACTACTCCATGATGAAAGACATATAAAGAAACAACACAAAACACACACAAACATTCATCATGAAGCAAAAGAAATACAACACAAAAAATGGAGAACAAGAGAAAGAAATACTTATCTTGAGTGAATCGTTGATCCCATACAAGACTTATTGAACAAAATACCTAATCTAAAACTAACCTAGAACTCCCAAGAGAAGGGGGGCAAAAGCCCTAAAAAACTGAGAAGAGATCCCTCTTCAGTCGGCCAACTTCGAGTATTTATAACCCCACTTCGAAACCCTAATGGTTCGGGTCCAAACCCGCAGAAAAAACGCCACCCGATCGGTTGACAAGTCAACCGATCGGGTGATCTGTTACAAATAACAAACAGAAAACGGCGGAGCTTCACCCGGTCAGATGAACCGGTCGGTTGAGTTCTTGGAGCGACCGGTTGGATCTTGGAGCGGTCGGGTGAATCGGCCGGTTGAACGCCCGTGTCTTCAGCTCATCTTCTTCAGCTACAGATGAACCGATCGGGTGAGAGTCACCCGATCGGTTGGAATTCTGCTCGAGAAAACAGAGAACAGCCGCCCGCAGAACCGGTCTGTGAACCGGTCGGGTGACTTCTTTGTGAGCTGCGGTAGCGACCGGTTGGTGCACGCGTGCATCACCCGATCGGTTGGAGATGACCAACCGACCGGGTGAGGGGCTGAAAGATGAATACTTCGCCGTTTGACCCCCTGGATCACGCGTGACTTCTCCCGTTGCTCCGGGGACTTGGGATATCATCATTAAACGTCCCCTACGTGGTCAATCCCCTGCAATCATGGACAAACAAAGAAAAGTGAAAGAAAACGGGAAAACATACGAAAACGAATAAGAGACGGCGAAAAAACACGGAGAAACACAAAAGAAAACGTGCGTGAATATATGAAATATAGACGCACGTCAAAATCCCCCAAGCTGAACTCTTCCTCGTCCTCGAGGAAGACGAGTGAGAGTAGGAGCTCGGAGGGAGAAAATAGAGAGAAAGAGAGAAAAAGAAAACTCTATATCCTAGATCCCCCGTAAGGGCAAACAAAATCAAACACGCCACACGAAGCAAGCATACGACAATACATAACACTAAACCAAGGAATGTGAGTCCAAAGAAGTGCCGTGGGCCCACGCGGTGAAGCGCGAGTGAGCGTGGTCGTGTGCTAGCAAACGGTGTCACTATCTACATGTGCAATAAAGCTCCATATACACGTACCCAAAGAAAGACCCAAATATCGATTCGATTCGAATAAAGCGGTGAATATATAGCTCAAGCATGCATGAGAATAGAGCAAGAATCGAAACATATCATGTGTCATGGACTCCACAACTAGGGTTAAGGAAATCACCAAACTATAGCCTAGATAATAGCCAAAAAGTTCCTAAGCCAAGTGTTTTCAAAAACGATGGGGGTTGAGATGATGTGGAGTAGAACACTCGGTGCAAATTCTCGCCTTCCCTTTATTCTCGGCAAGTAGGAAAAAATATTCACACTGGAAATTTTTGGGTTTTGGGTATTTGTATTATTTTTTTTTCTTTTCATTTCTCATCTTTTTGGGTTTTTCTTTTCTTTTCTCCTTTTTTTTGGATTTTTGGGAATTGGGATATTTACATGTGTACTCTCCCAAGTGGGAGAACAGTACACGACGAGGGGATTTGCACCAAGTAAAATAAAAATGAAATCGGATTCTAAACACTTGGACAAATGAGATATTTCTCGCTAATCAGAGCATAGGCTAAATGTGTTATCCTAGTCCTTGTTTGTGGAATCCCGACACATGCGAATTGAAATATACAATATAAGTATAGCATGCATATAGAAGCAGACATTAGAAGCAAATACCGCATATTCAATATCGAAGCATGATAATCTAGGGGTCAACCAAGGGTAGGTATATAAAACAACATCACAAAGTAGAAGCACACTATAAGCTAGATACGACACACGACTCACATAAAAGCAAAGTGGACCCACGAAGCGTGAAATGCAAGAGGACTCGATAACCTAGGGCTAGTGAGTGTGATTATCGATGCCATGCTAGGTGTGTGTGATTTTGTGGCAATTCATCATAGTGTTCATCTCTAGGAGAAAGAGACAAAAAGAAGAAAAGAAAAAGAAAAGAAAAAAGAAAAAAACACGGAGAAAAATGACTCAAATAACGAAGAAAAAGAGACAAATGACGCACGAAGTGCGACTCCCCCAAGCTGAAACTTGCATTGTCCTCAATGCAATAGTAGTGAATACGGGAGGGCAATGAAAATGGGGGGGAGTTACGCACCGACACAAAAAGAAGAAAAACACGAAAAACACATGAGCGAAACTAAAAAATAAGACACACGAAAACATGCACACAAATCGATTTCCCCCAAGCTGAACATGACAATGCTAGCAAAATGATATGATCAATTTGATGCAGAAATATGCTAGGGGAAAATCGGAAAAGGAAGATATCAGAATGCAGGAGAGACAGTCTCGTTCTCCTTGTAAGAGGATATGGGGTGAAATGATAGAAGGGCACGACATGAAGGGTTATTAAGATGCAAAAGCAAATCCTAGATACGCTCCCCTCGCTAATGAGAGGAGACGAGATTATTGAAATCTAAACTAGAAAGCGGTAAATTTTTACACTACTGGATTAGGATACACCTGAGCATAGGCGGATCCAAGATCTGGAGTGGGGCAGGTAGCTGCTCTAACTGCTCCTTCTGTGGCTCCGCTAGAAGCGCTGTGCCACGTGTGCCAATGGACCCAAGCAATGCACCTCCAAGCATCCCTCGTAGGTGTCCACCTGCGACCTGCAAAGGACGAGGTGCATTAGTCCATGGCAAAAAATCTTTCCCCAAAATAAAAGTATCCCAGAGATAGTCGCCGGTAAATGATGGTAAAATATATGAAATGTGGCGAACACTCCCTGGAAATGGTATGCTATCCTCTGTGCTAGCGACGATCAAATCCCCGCTCTCCATGTGAAGTTGCTCTCCAGGTGGTGACACACCGCAGCATACCTCAGGGGAAGTAGATCATGTGTCCTGCGAGAGATATGGTATGTCAAATATATACGAGTCTAAAGAAATAGGAAGTGAAAAGCGAGACTCAAAAGTGGAGTGAGAGTGAGTATGAAAATCTCCCTGAATAGGGGCAATATGCTCAAGTAGATGCTCAGCCGCAGAAGAAGTGGAGCGTGACGGTAGAGGTAGATGTGGCTCGGGCTCCATGAAGTGGACGATCGTATCCAAGCCCTCATGCACATCCTCCTCGATGATATGCTCATGCTCCTCTATCTGCCCGATGTCCTAAATGACATCCTCATGGTTGTCCACCGACCAAGGAGGAAGCTGTGACAGAGATGGCTCTTGAGGTGGATGTGGAGCGGACCCCTCGTATGTGGTCGTGGTGTCGTCGTCCTCACGCACATCCTCCTCGCCGGTATGCATAAGCTCTGTGGTCTCCTCGGTGCTCTCATATGACTCATATGGGGTATCCAAATAGAGATGACAAGTCTCTCCCACAGATCCTAGAGAAATCTCCCCATCCTCACTATCATCATCAAAAAATGCTTCGTCATCCAAGTGGTAGTGATGAAAAAATGGGGGTATCGGCTTGAGATGTGTCTATGGTGGCCGATGGCATGGTGGTCTCAACCATGAAAGTGGGTATATCCTCTCCTTCATCCCCTCTCCTCGGTGCCGGCTCGGTGATTGGTACCATCAAGTTTTGTAATATTTGGCCTTGGTTAAACATGGCACTTTCAAGGAGAGACACGAGGCTTGATTCTTCTTGTATTTGTGGAGGGGTATAAGGTTGAGGAAATAGATGGGAGGTGTTTGGGCTAAGGTTGTGGGAAAATGTTTGGCCTTGGAGTGGGGGGAGGCCCTCAAGGCAATCATAATACACGTGCCCCGCCATCCCACAAGCCTCACAAACCAAAAATGAATAGGGATTGTAGCCTCTCATCTGAGCATCGTAATCTGATCTCCACATGGCCATATCAAAGATACCTGGACAACAAAAATAAGAAAACTAGAGAGGAGCGTCAATAGTACAAGAGAATAACAAAAAGATAATATAATGGTGGGGGAAAAATTTCTTGGTTATTGAATATATTTTTTTTTAAAAAAAAAGAAAAAGAAATTTTTTTTTTGTGTTTTTATGCGTAGTCTAACGAACCCAAGCTAAGCTAATATCAAACCGAACGCCTCCCCGGTAACGGCGCCAAAAACTTGACCGGCGCCCCGCTTACGTCGCGGCGGCGCGGTGTCGTTTTACCGCAAGTGCACGGTTAGTGTAGGGTGCGGGTTTATCGAACACAGGGAGGTGGATGGCTTGAGTGGCTACTAGCCTCGCCTAGGTCACGTGCTAGCTACGCGGATAATATGGGTGAAGTGTAGAAATAAAAGAAATAAATAAAAAAGACACGACGTGAATCCCCGCTAACACGGGCTAGAGCACTCATGACACTTGGCATTTGACTTGATCCAGGGTGAGACATTGCCCCAAAAGGTGGTACCTAGCGTCCATGGCCCGATATTCCGGTCGGTGCCAAGCACGCTAGGCCTACCCGGTTCCGGACGGTGGGCACTCCCGTGTCCATAAACACCTTCCGCAACCGGGAGCATTAAGGCCACAATGATATCTCCCAACACTTCGTCCAAGCCGCTCCCGCGCGCGAGGACTCGATGTCTACGCTGGGGGCGTGAGCTATGGCTAGGGAGTCAACCGCCAAGTTTATTCCCCCTCGGCCCGACGGTCAAAGGCGGTCTTTTTCCCGCCGATGACAATGAAACACCCCCGCATAACCCTAATGGCCAAATAGGTCAAATGTGATTTCTAGCAATACATCGAAGCGGATCTTGACAGGACAAGCACCGGACCCCAATCCCCAACACATCTAGTGTGTTGCCGTACGAATTGGACCCAGATTGCTAGAAATCCCCATTGACACATTTCATCGAACACGTGCCATGCAACCAAGTCTAATGTAAATTCCCAAGCAACAATCCTACCCTAACCCGTATTAGGGTTCATCAATACTACTCCATGATGAAAGACATATAAAGAAACAACACAAAACACACACAAACATTCATCATGAAGCAAAAGAAATACAACACAAAAAATGGAGAACAAGAGGAAGAAATACTTATCTTGAGTGAATCGTTGATCCCATACAAGACTTATTGAACAAAATACCTAATCTAAAACTAACCTAGAACTCCCAAGAGAAGGGGGGCAAAAGCCCTAAAAAACTGAGAAGAGATCCCTCTTCAGTCGGCCAACTTCAAGTATTTATAACCCCACTTCGAAACCCTAATGGTTCGGGTCCAAACCCGCAGAAAAAACGCCACCCGATCGGTTGACAAGTCAACCGATCGGGTGATCTGTTACAAATAACAAACAGAAAACGGCGGAGCTTCACCCGGTCAGATGAACCGGTCGGTTGAGTTCTTGGAGCGACCGGTTGGATCTTGGAGCGGTCGGGTGAATCGGCCGGTTGAACGCCCGTGTCTTCAGCTCACTTCTTCAGCTACAGATGAACCGATCGGGTGAGAGTCACCCGATCGGTTGGAATTCTGCTCGAGAAAACAGAGAACAGCCGCCCGCAGAACCGGTCTGTGAACCGGTCGGGTGACTTCTTTGTGAGCTGCGGTAGCGACCGGTTGGTGCACGCGTGCATCACCCGATCGGTTGGAGATGACCAACCGACCGGGTGAGGGGCTGAAAGATGAATACTTCGCCGTTTGACCCCCTGGATCACGCGTGACTTCTCCCGTTGCTCCGGGGACTTGGGATATCATCATTAAACGTCCCCTACGTGGTCAATCCCCTGCAATCATGGACAAACAAAGAAAAGTGAAAGAAAACGGGAAAACATACGAAAACGAATAAGTGACGGCGGAAAAACACGGAGAAACACAAAAGAAAACGTGTGTGAATATATGAAATATAGACGCACGTCAGTTAGCACCGTGGAAGGGTTAGGTAAAAAAATAAGAAATAAAAATAATGATAATGGTAATAAAAAATAAAAAGAAAAAGAATAGCTAGGGTGAGAAAGAATCAAACGCAATCGCCTCCCCGGCAACGGCGCCAAAAACTTAATCGCTCCGGATATACACCCAAAGAACGGTTGTAGTTTTACCGCAAGTGCACGGTGTAGCAGCGAGCGGGTATCGAACACAGGGAGGACGAATGACTGTGCTTGCTCCGAATCAACCTGGCTATTTGAGAACAGAGAAAATTGCCTTGGGCGATCCTGTCACAATCGTCAGACAAATGTGCGAAATATCAAATCAAATAAAGAACGTCTAGGGAATGGGGAATTCCCGCTACTCACCATACTTCATAAATGTGGTTCGTCGGTATCAAAATTGCTAGAAAGAGAATTCGGATGAACTAGTTGCAACTGAATGTAGAACCAAGCTCACGCTCTCGCGCTGTTGCCGGTCTATAGCTTTCCTAGGTTTGGGTCCAATCTCTTGCAAACCCTAGCCTAGGGAAGCTAGCATTAGGATCAACATCATCGTCCAATTGTGCACCGAGCCCAATCTCTTGCAAACTCGGTCCACAATCTAAATTAGGATAGTTCCTACCCGTCCAATCTCTTGCAAACGGGTATTGGCATGGAATTGCAATCGGAAATCCTGGTATCGGTCCAATCTCTTGCAAACCGATACTTCGAAAATCCGACTCCAACCCAATTCGGATTTCTAGGGCTTCCTATTAAATTGGGATCCAATCTCTTGCAAGTCCCAATTGATATGAATTCCTAGCTATCCGTAGTAAATCGATCCCAATCTAATCCCTAATAGCAATTCTAGCTCAATTTCTACCAATTCATCACAAATAGGAAATAGGGCTTGTAGGGTTCATCCCCACGCCCCAAGACGTGGAGACTACTCACAAATCATAGCAATAACACAAAAATAATCAATGAAATAAGCAATAGAATTCATCACAAATATTGAGATAAACAATAAAAATAGAATTTTTAGGGAAGAGAGATGCAAACCAATGGAGTTCCTCAATTTAATCCAACAAAAATCCAAGTTTTTCCTCTTCTCTAATCACAATAATAAAGCTAAAAAGTAATCTAAAAAGCTGCAAAAAATCTAAGAGATGGCTCTTAAAACTAGGGTAAAAACAGGGCTTAAATAGCCCCAAAAATCGTCCAAAAATCGTGACCAAAATACCCCTGCACAGCCTATTTTCCGCAGTTTTCGCTACAGGCAGCGCATCGCACTCGGCCGAGTGACAAAAGTCGCTCGGCCGAGTGAAGACCCTGCAATTTTCCAGAAAGTCGGGGCTTTCAGGGGTCTTCAGTTCGGAGGCGGCTCGGCCGAGTGAGTTGTCGTCACTCGGCCGATGACTTCACTGCACTCGGGTGGACGGGATTCTCCACTCGGCCGAGTGGGTCTTCTGAAGTTCAGGCAGCCGAAAAACAGAAACTTCGATGTTTTGGAAGGGCTTCGTCTGGGCGCCACTCGGGCGGACGTGGTATCGTCACTCGGCCGAGTGGGTCTTCTGTGCTCGGCCGAGTGCACATGTAACTCGTGTCTGAACTGGTCGGCCGAGCAGTGTCTCGCTGGTCGGCCGAGTGGCTCCTCCACTCGGCCGAGTGGGACACAAAAAATGCCCAATCTGCTTGTTTTGGCCTCCTCGTCGCTCCTGCGACGTCCATTCTTCTTCCGCTCCTCTCCAACAGCAAAATACCCCTCGGGGAGGTCGTTGGTGACTGTCTAGAGTAAGCGCATCTCGGGATCACTCCAAATCGCGCCAAATCACCTGAAATGCGACAAAAACAACAAATCGTGAAAAGCATCGCAATATCGTCGATATATCGTGAAAAACATGATTTGGGCGATCCAAATGGCATGCAAACATGCGGAAAAAAGGTGTAAAATAAGGAGTGATCATACCTGTCCAGGAATGACCCCCTAGATTATAATGCTTCGATTTGAATATGCGGTATTTGTTTCTCCTGTCTACTTCTGCAGGCTATATATATATCGTATACTTCATTTCGCATGTGTCGGGATTCCACAATTAAGGACTAGGATAACCCATTTAGCCCATGCTCTAATTAGCGAGAATAGTTTCATTTGCCCAAGTGTTTAGATTCCGACTTCTTTTTTGTTTTACTTGGTGCAAATCCCCTCGTCGTGTACCGTTCTCCCACTTGGGAGAGTATACATGTGTATAGCCAAAAACCCAAAAATCCAAAAAAAAGAGAAAAGAAAAGAAAAACCCAAAAAGAAAAGAAAAGAAAAAAATTGTATAGCCAAAAATCCAAAAAAATACAAATACCCAAAACCCAAAAAATTTCCCGTGTGAATATTTTCCTACTTGCCGAGAATAAAGGGAAGGCGAGAATTTGCACCGAGTGTTCTTCTCCACATCATCTTAACCCCCATCATTTTTGAAAACACTTGGCTTAGGAACTTTTTAGCTATTATCTAGGCTATGGTGTGGTGATTTCCTTAACCCTAGTTGTGGAGTCCCTGACGCATGATATGTTTCGATTCTCTCTCTATTCTCATGTATGCTTGAGCTATATATTCACCGCATATTTCGAATCGAATCGATATTTGGGTCATATCTTGGATTTGTGTATCTCGAGCTTTATTGCACAATGTAAATAGTGACACCGTTTGCTAGCACACGACTACGCTCACTCGCGCTTCACCGCGTGGGCCCACGGCACTTTTCTGGACTTGTATTCCTTGATTTAGTGATGTGATTTGGCGTTTACCCGCTTGGTGGGTTTTTGATTTTGTTGGCCCTGACGGGTGATCTAGGGTATAGAGTTCTCTCTCTCTCTCTCTCTCTCTCTCTCTCTCTCTCTCTCTCTCTCTCTCTCTCTCTCTCTCTCTCTCTCTCTCTCTCTCTCTCTATTTTCTCTCTCGAGCTCCTACTCTCACTCGTCTTCCTCGAGGACGAGGAAGAGTTCATCTTGGGGGATTTTGATGTGCGTTTATATTTCATATATTTGCGCACATTTTCTTCCGTGTTTTTTCGTTATTTACCGTCGTCTTGTATTCGTTTTCTCATGTTTTCTTGTTTTCTTTCACTTTTCCGCGTTTTTCGTATTTTGCAGGAGTTTACTGGCATAGGGGACATAAAACGACGATATTATGAGTCCCCGGAGCAACGGGAGGAGTCACACATGATCCAGGGGGTCAAACGACGAAGATTGCATCTTTCAGCCCCTCACCCGACCGGTTGGTCATTTCCAACCGATCGGGTGATGCACGCGTGCACCACCCGGACACAAGTTGGAGCGGCCAAGAAGTCACCCGGTCGGTTCAGAGACCGGTTCAAACGCCCCAACTCTCTGAAATTCTGACGCTAAATGCCAACCGATCAGGTGACCTTCACCCGATCGGTTCACCTGTAGCCGATTCTCCGAAGCTAAGACACGGAGTGCTCAACCGACCGGTTCACCCGACGGCACGAAGATCCAACCGATCAGATTCAACCCTCAACCGACCGTGCCGTGGTGACCGGGTGAAGTCCCGTGCTGAACTGTCGAAGAAACGAAGCAGGTCATCCGATCGGGTGACTTTTCACCCGATCGGGTGATATCGTATTCTATATATATGACCCCTAGGTTTTCCAGAAACGAGAGTTGTTATTTTTTGCTGTTTTTTCTCTCTTGACGGCTGTAATTTTTCAGATATTAGTAAGTCTTCCGATCTTTGTTAAACTTTAATATTGTGTTAATTGCATTACTCTTACTGCTTTTCCATCGCCTGATCATGATTTTTACGGTCGATTTTTCTTTAGATCGCTTTTTACTAAATATGTGTGAGTAGTTCCCAAATCTGGGATTTTGGTGGAAACCCCTTCGTGGGTTCTCCCCGATGCGTCCATAGGACTAGGAAATCGATAGGGATTAGGAATCTACCGGTTACACGGGGTGTTTTATTGTCATCGACAGGAAAAAGACCGCCTTTGACCGTTGGGTCAAGGGGGAATAAACTTGGCGGTTGACTCCCTAGCCATAGCTCACGCCCATAGCGTAGACGTCGAATCCTAGCACGCGGGAGCAGCATGATGAGGCGTTGGGAGTTATCATTGCGAGCTTAGTGCTCCCGGAGTCGGTCAGTGTTAATGGACACGGGAGTGCCCACTGACCGAACCCGGGAAGTCCGGCGTATCATCCTGGGCATCGACCGGAATATCGGGCCCATGGGACGCTGGTACCACTTTCAGAGGCAACGTCTCACCATTAGACCCTAATTCCGATCATTATCCTACCCGTAGGCCGTATCGGCGAGAATCGCACGATAGGGTGGAAACCAAAGTCCCGGGTTTTTTTCTTTTTATTGTTTACCCTTGCATTCTATTTTTTCGTGACAACCCATCATCCGATTCGGGCTAGCTCGCCCATGGGGTGAATTTGATCCTACTTGACACAAGCACATCCACGCCTCCCTGAGTTCGACCCCCCAAGTCACACTACAACACCGTGCGCTTGCGGTTACAAATATTTAAATCTCACGCCCCCAATCATATTATTGCACACATCAAACACGCACAACGTGTGGACATCAAGCTTTATGGCACCGTTGCCGGGGAGGCAACGTGCTTGTTATTTTAGGATTTCATGAACCCTTGTGTCTAGCTCTCATCCCTATCTCGCAATAATTTTCGTATTATACACTTTTTGATTTTACTTGTACATATTGTAAATATTAGTCGTATAGAATTGATAAACCGAGTCGTCATGCTGCCATCGGTACTCCTCGCCCCTCCCCATTCATGCAACCGATGCTTTTGACATGTTTTCTATCTGTGCATATAATTTCCTCTCCTCTCTTATAGGTTGTCTGCTCCATGACGAAGATGTCGTGTGCAGTTTCGGGAGATATATTGGATCATTCGCACCACATCCGTTGTTTGGCACAAAGTTTGACAGGATCCCTAAATGCCTCGAGTATTCTAACCTATCTGTCCACCGCTGTGGAAAATCAGAGAAGGTATCATGAAGTCCAACCGCTCCCGGGACGACAACTCTCCTCTCTGATGATGAAGTGGCGTATATCGACCTACCTAGTTCCGAGTTCAGTGGGGGAGAACTGTTCACCTATGAGGAGTTATGTCAGGGGAACTTCAGGACGGAGCTTGTCAAGCACTTTGGACAAGAATCGACCCATCTCTTGCAAACTTCTATAGAGCCCCCCCGGACCCTGGGAAGATGAGGAAGCCGGAGGCAGTGGTGGGGAGCCATCGATTATCGAAACCTGTTTCCACGACGAAGCCTTCTTCCTGGAAAATTATTATGAGCTTAAGAAAGACCCAGAGCCTATATCCGCTGGCTCCTTATTGCCTTGCGAGACTCTGCCATGCGGAACCACGGCTGGGAGTGAAGTTTCGGATGCTGGCTTTCAGAAAATCCACGAAGAAGTCCTCTCATTGGAAGATGCTCAGCTTGAGAAATATGCGTCGGGACCTCATGAGGTTGAAATGAAGGAGTTGCCCCCGGGACTGAAGTATGAATACCTGGGGAAGGGCTCGACCCTACCGGTCATAGTGAACTCCTCGCTGCCCGAAGACCAGATGACAAACTTCTTGGTGTTTTGAAAAGGTTTAAGGGTGTTTTCGGGTATGCAATTGAAGACCTGAAAGGAGTTAGCTTGGGCCTATGCTCCCATAGAATACTGCTTGAGGATGAGCATGTTGGATATGTAAGACGTTAGTACACCCTTGTAGGGGATGTACGAGGGAATACTGACCTCGAACGTCGCGTACACAAAGTCGTGTGCAAAGGGAATATGTTCCCTTGCGGAGAGGATCTCTAGATTGATGGGAAAGTCGCATTATATGTGCATAAGTGCATGCGACATATGGCTAATAAAGGGGTAATATCTTAAGCTTATATTGTACCATGCATATGGTACAACTTAAGCTTATAATATGCCATGTACGATGGTACACCTTAGTTAAATTGTTCCAAAGGAACAATTACTCCTAAAATAACTACCTTGGGGGCTATAAATAAGACCCAAGGGTTAGCCATTTCTTTACACTTTTGCATGGCATTCTTGCATGCATTTCATTCTAGCGAAGCTCTGTCGAAATCCTTCTTCTCTCTTTATCCAAGTTCTTAATCTAAAAGTAGAGATTTAAATTGTGGATTTAGTAGCCTTACTCCGTTCGTGAGAAGACTCGATCCGTCGTGGCGAATCCGAAGGCGAAGTTCGTAGACTACCGTGCCGCATATGCAAGCGTAAGTCTCAACTTCATTTATCGATCCTAACTCTGTTTTGGCAGGATCCAACATTGGTATCAGAGCCATACGGGTTCGCCCCGGTCAAACCGCCGCCCCGTCGAAACTATGAACGAGTCGTTGTCTTTTTCACGAATGGGTATCCTACCATTACGGATATGGTAGGAACGCTTCGTGACGGAGAGAACGCAGCGGTTGTTCTTTTCACGTTAGGGTCTTCTGTCATTACGTATATGCCAGGAACTCTCCGTGACGGGAAGAACCGACCGTTCATATCGTCAAACTCGCTCTCTTCATGGATGCTGAGTCTCCATTCATAGGGAATGTGCGCTCTCTTCATATGGAGCGCGTAGTTTACGAATTTTTGAAGTGGGTTAATTTTTTGGCATACGGCCATTGGAGGCTAACTACTTCCTCGACGAACGGGTGCTTCACCGGAGAAGAAGATGGTGGTTATTCCCATCGGGGAAGATGAATTTTAATGCATGTGCACCATGGCCAAATGGGCTATGAAGGCCATGCACCCCCTCCCCATGCGGAGGGGGTTGGCTACGGCCAATAACCACCACGGCCACCCCTCCGACGGGGTGTGCGGCAACCCCATGAAGGGGGGAGACTGGCCATGGCCAAAGGGCCATGGCCGATCTAGGCCAATAAGCCATGGCCAGGGCCAGGGAGCCCTGGCCGCGGCCAGGCCAGGCCAGGCCAGGGCCAGGGCCAGGCGGCCCTGGTCGCGGCCCGGCCAGGCCAGGGCCAGGGCCAGGCGGCCCTGGTCGCGGCCCGGCCAGGGCCAGGCGGCCCTGGCAGAGGCCAGGGCAGGGGCCCTGGCCCCGGCCAGGGGCCTGGCCGCCCTGGCAGAGGCCAGGACAGCGCCCTGGCCTCAGGCCAGGGCAGCGCCCTGGCCTCAGGCCAGGGCCTGGCCAGCCCCGGCCCTGGCAGAGGCCAGGGCCTGGCCAGCCCTGGCCTCGGCCATGGCCTGGCCAATGGCTGGCCCTGGCCGCTGCCAGGGCCACGGTCGGCCCTGGCAGCGGTCATGGCCTGGCCGGGGGCCGGACTGATTGGCACTGGCCGGGAGTGATTCAGACCAATTTTTTGGTCGACCAATTTGGGTGTTTTGGTCGACCAATTCGGCAAAAGGTCTTGGTCGAACATAAACGTGCCGACTAGCCCATATGGGGCCAAACGACAGTCGTCTGCGCCAAAATTCTCTCATACGGGGGGAAACGCCTGGATCCATACGGGAGCCAGCGACGATAGTTTGCAGAAAAATCCCCAAAAAAGGGGGATCCGACCTTGGCACGGCTACGGCTCATTCCCGACAAATGGTCAGGAAGTGCCGAATATTTCACAAGTATCATAAGGGTACTAAGTTGAAATATACATTTTTTTTTGAAAAAATACGTTTTCATACGTTTTGAAAAATACGTTTTCAAAAAAACGCTTTTCCGCTGCGAAGTACTATAAGAGTACTAACATTTGATAAAGTGAGGGAGAAATATTGAAAGTTACTCTAGATGGTGATTGGAAACATAGTGACCTTTCCGATTCTAGAGTAACATCTTCAATATTTTTCGAAAGTAACTTATCAAATTATGAATATCATTCCAAGTGGGAGTTGATTTTAGAACTATCCATATGGGATATTCTATTATCATTTCAAGTGGGAATTATATCTGAAAAATACGTTTTCAAACTCGTTTTCCGCTGCTAGTACTATAAGAGTACTATTGTTTGATAAGTGATGGGGGAATATTGAAGGTTGTTCTAGATGGTGATTGGAATCATAGAGACCTTTTCGATTCTAGAACAACATCTTCAATATTTTTCGAAAGTAACTTATCAAATATAATATAATTCCAAGTGGGATTTGAATTTTTTAGAACTATCCAAATGGGATATTCTATTATCATTTCAAGTGGGAGTTATATTTTAAGAATTTTTATGCAATGTTTTGATCAAACCTTCGGTTTTGTGTCTTTTGCAGCATTTTAAAAGTAAAATGTCTTCCGCTTCAAAGAATATCGTCGCTGAGTTAAACAGAGGTGAAAAACTCAACGGTGATAATTACAAACTTTGGTCCATTAAGATACAATACGTTTTAGAGGAGCAAGAAGTGCTCGAAACTCTAAAGAATGTAATGATTAAACCCGAGTTGGGCACTACGGCCCAACACAGACGAGACAAGGAAGCTTTTGATGCTTGGTCTCGGAAGAATAAAGATAGCGCGCATTACGTTATTAAGCAGTATGGCTGATGACATAATGCGCATCTTCCGGGAGCATGACTTAGCCATGGACATATGGTCCAAGCTTGAGGAGAAGTTTGGTGGCACATCGGTGTCCAAACTTCGAGCCTTGACTATAAGATTTGATTCATATAAGAAACGTCCAGATCATTCCATGGGGAAACATCTGCGACATATGGCGAATCTAATCTCAGAGTTAAAGGATGCAGGTCATGTGCTCACAGATGAGCAACAAATCCAAGCAGTCATACGTTCCCTACCAAATGGGTGGGATCAAATGAAGATGCATCTCACTCATAATGAGAGCATCAAGACCTTCAACGATGTTTCCAAGCACCTCGAATTAGAGGAAGAGCGGCTTGCGGCTGCCAAGCCAAGTGCGGAAGTGCACATGGTTGCTAGTTCCTCACACGGGGGAAAGAAACGTAAAGATCATTCGAAGACTTCTAATGAACGTAATAAGCAACCTGAGTCTACCCAGGAACCCAAACATAAGGGTGGGCAAATGGCATAAGAAGAAAGACTTGAAAATGATCAAGTGCTTCAAGTGCAACAAGCTCGGTCACTATGCTCGTTCGTGTACGAGTGGAAGTGACGAGGTGCCACCGACCACATAACAAGGGACAGACGGTCCTTCGTGGAGTATCACCGGATACCCCAAGGAATGAAGTGGATCAATGTAGGAAACAACACACGTGTTGAAGTGAAAGGCGTTGGGACTCGCAAGCTAGTCTTGGACAACGGCCGCACTCTCCTACTTCATGATGTTCTCTTCATTCCATATATTCAAAGGAATATTAAAACTGTGGTCAATTTAATGGGTCTTGGTTATAGTTGGTTCCTTCATGATTGTAATATGGACCTATTTTGTAATAATTCCTTTATTGGTACTGGGTTTGTATATCAAAGGATTTATTGTAATAAGTACAATGTATGGTTCCTCATGTAATGAAAATTTCCTTGTGACAAATTCTTTGACTAATGAGTCTAATATAATTTGTTGGCACACAAGGCTTGGTCATATTGGACCAACGCGTATGGATAGACTTGCCAAATGTGGCCTTCTATCCAATGTTTCAAAGGTTGAAATGTCGACCTGCGAACATTGCCTTGTGGGGAAATCTTGTCGCAAGCCGTTTGGAACCGGCACAAGGGCCGAGGTTCCATTACAGCTTATCCATTCGGACATATGTGATCCGATGAATGTCAAGACAAGACGCGGAAAGTCCTATTTCATCACTTTTATTGATGATTTCACCCGATTCGGACATATCTATTTGATATCCCACAAAAGTGAAGCTTTGGCTTGCTTTAAAAACTATATGAGTTTAGTGGAGAATCAATTAGATCGCAAGATTAAGGTCTTGCGAACTGATAGGGGCGGTGAATATCAATCAACAAGTTTTAAGGAACTTTGTGATGAAAAAGGCATAGTACATCAGGTAACTATGCCTTATACTCCTCAACAAAACGGAGTTGCAGAAAGGAGAAATAGGACTTTAATGGAAATGGTCCGTTCAATGATGGCGCAAGCTAACTTGCCAATCACCTTTTGGGGTGATGCATTATTGACGACTGCTTTCATTTTAAACCGCGTACCCTCGAAATCAGTTAGCTCCACTCCTTATGAGTTGTGGAACCAAAGGTCTCCTGACTTAAACATTTTGAAACCTTGGGGTTGTGCATTCTATGCACATATTTCCTCCCATAAGTATGGCAAACTTGGGCCAAGGGGAAGGAAATGTATCTTTATACGATACGCAGAAAACTCCAAAGGTTATGTTTTTGTTAGTCAGGAAGACAATGGTGGGCTAATTGAGTTTGAGTAGAGGGATGTCACTTTCTTGGAAAACGAGTTTCCAAGACAGGGCGAGATAAGTCAGAACTTATCTCTATTTGAGATTTATGATCAAGAAGGATTACCTCATTCGGGTGGGAGAATTCTTGGTGAAAACGAAAATACGTTTCAACCTTCACCAATGGATTATACGAATGACGATTATCCTATTCCATACGGGAATAATGATCCAAGTGGGAGCAATTCTAACGACATTCCAAGTGGGAGTGATATTAGAATTGATCTAAATTCGAGTCAACAAGGACTTGAAGAATCTCAAATACGACGTAGTAGTCGTACAAGGTTGGCTCCTCTAAGATTTGAGGATGAATTTCCGCAAACCTTTATGACTTTACTACAAGATGATGACGAGCCTGCTACTTTCAAACAGGCCGTATCATGCCCTGCAAAAGACAAATGGATGGAAGCGATGAAGGAGGAATTGAAATCCATGAAAGTGAACCAAGTCTGGGACTTAGTTAACTTACCCCGCGGACATAGAGCAATTGGGAACAAATGGGTTCTCAAGATCAAGCATAAGGCTGATGGCTCTATAGATAGATATAAAGCTCGCCTTGTCGTGAAAGGTTTTACGCAACAGGAAGGGATAGACTACGAAGAGACCTTCTCACCTGTTGTGCGTTTTACCTCGATTCGCCTGATTCTGGCAATGGTAGCTTGCTTATACCTCGAATTACATCAGATGGATGTAAAGACTGCCTTTCTCAATGGAGAATTGGACGAGGAGATCTATATGGAACAACCAACAGGGTTTGTAAAAGAAGGAAACGAACATAAGGTTTGTAAACTTCGTAAGTCAATATATGGTCTTAAATAATCCTCGAGGCAATGGTATATACGATTTGAAGAAGTTGTCTTATCAAATGGATTTTCCATGCTTGATGAAGATAACTGCGTATATATCAAGAGGATTAAAAGCAAGCATGTTATTATGTCTCTATATGTAGATGACATTTTAATAACCAGAAATGACAAGGGCTTTGTGATGGATATCAAGGCTTGACTTTCATCAGTTTTGAGATGAAAGACATGGGGAAGCCACATATATCCTTGGAATTAAGATTTCAAGGAATCGTTCAAAGAAACTTCTTTCTCTTTCACAAGAGACTTATATAAAGAAGGTTCTAGAACGGTTTAATATGTAGGACTACAAGTCCAATTGATACTCCTATAAGCAGATGCGATAATTTATATCTGAAATCATGTCCAAAGAACCAAAAGGAAAAGGAAATTATGGAAAAAGTTCCATATTCCAGTACAGTTGATAGTCTTATGTACGCTATGATGCATACAAGACCGGACATCTGTTTTGCCGTTGGAATGGTAAGTCGTTACCAATCCAACCCAGGGCAAGAACACTGGAAAGCGGTTAATAGGATAATGCAGTATCTTAAAGGAACTGCAGATTTGCAAAAGACTATGATAAAACCAAGAAGGTAGACATAAGGTACATATCTACGCATGAGATAATAGAGGATCAGCTTACGAAAGCGATCCCCAGAAATGTGTTTTATAAACACTTATCATCCCAAGGATTGCGTAAGAGCTGAGTTGTACCAATATATATTCCCATGTCTGAGAAAGATCAAATTTAATAAAAGAATAAGTTCTTTTTCAAACATTGCATATGAATCTCTTGAGAAATGTTTGTGTACATTTTTGAAATCTCAGCTGAATTCTAGTATGTCTTACAGATTGAGGTTGGCTCTCTCACATGAGCAACCGCCTTATTCTATCAGATGGATAGAATAGAGATGAGACCTGTTTAAAGTCAAAATCATCAGACGGATGATTTAGAGTCAAGACTTAAACAAAATTGTCGCATGAAAGATCTGCATCATATGGATGCTTACAGAAGATCTCAGAGGATTTTTGAAATCCCATCTGTCTAAATGCGGGATGTGAGTCCAAAGGATTATTTGAGTAGAACAAGGGACTCAAAGTCAGACATTGTGGTGTCTGATCATCATCCTTACAACATCATTGAGACATACACTCCCTGGGAAAGGAGCGATGTTGTAATACGTGTTCATACCACGTATGCATTTCGACCACTGAGTTAGTAGCAATAATGTTTGCTATTATGTGAGACTCAAAGGCCATATGGGCCTTAACTCTTACCCTCAAGGACTCCAATTGGTTCCTTTAGATTTGACGAGATGATCACTATCTTAGCATGTTACTTATGGGCTATGATAATTCGGCTCGGCGGGGCACGTTAGAAAAGCGAGTCTAGTCAAGATCAGAAGGTTCGTAAGAAGAGGAAGATTGATTTCATATTCACATTTGGACTTTAATGATTCAAAGCTGGCCAGCCAATTGTGATCCAGATGGGATTCAATTGTTGAATATAAAGTATAAGAAATGTGAAGAAATAATCTAGGGTAAAGCATGCATTGAACTACTCAACTTTGCACCTTCGAGGTCATTGTGTATCTCTAACAAGTGCACAACAACAGACTCTACGCGCATGACGGTCGCACGGTCTATTTCTCGGTATGATAGATGAAAGAACTAAGAGAAAGACGTTCTCTTACAATCCCCTCAAGTGTGAGTGGGAGATGTTGGATATGGAAGACGTTAGTCCACCCTTGTAGGGGATGTACGAGTGAATACGGACCTCGAACGTCGCGTACACGAAGTCGTGTGCAAAGGGAATATGTTCCCTTGTGGAGAGGATCTCTAGATTGATGGGAAAGTTGCATTATATGTGCATAAGTGCATGCGACATATGGCTAATAAAGGGGTAATATCTGAAGCTTATATTGTACCATGCATATGGTACAACTTAAGCTTATAATATGCCATGTACGATGGTACACCTTAGTTAAATTGTTCCAAAGGAACAATTACTCCTAAAATAACTACCTTGGGGGATATAAATAAGACCCAAGGGTTAGCCATTTCTTTACACTTTTGCATGGTATTCTTGCATGCATTTCATTCTAGCGAAGCTCTGCCGAAATCATTCTTCTCTCTTTATCCAAGTTCTTAATCTAAAAGTAGAGATTTAGATTGTGGATTTAGTAGCCTTACTCCGTTCGTGAGAAGACTCGATCCGTCGTGGCGAATCCGAAGGCGAAGTTCGTAGACTACCGTGCCGCATACGCAAGCGTAAGTCTCAACTTCATTTATCGATCCTAACTCTGTTTTGGCAGGATCCAACAGAGCATGCCTCCTCGATTGAGCCGCAACAGAGACCCAACCCTATAATGATGGAAGTGGTCAAAAAAGAGATTGTTACGCTTCTACATGCTGGTATCATATACCCAATCTCTGACAGTTGCTGGGTTAGCCCGGTGCACGTCGTACCAAAGAAAGGAGGAATGACGGTGGTTCGCAACGAGAAGAACGAGCTCATACCTACTTGGACCGTCACAGGGTACATGATGTGCATTGACTATAGAAAGCTGAACAAAGCCACGAGGAAGGATCACTACCCCTCCCTTTCATTGATCAGATGCTCGAGAGGCTGGCGAAGCATAACTATTTCTGTTTCATGGACGGGTACTCCGGATTCCTTCAAATCCCTATTCATAACGATGACCAGGCGAAGACGACTTTCACTTGCCCATTTGGGACATATGCCTATAGAAGAATGCCGTTCGGACTTTGTAACGTCCCAGCTACATTCCAAAGACTTATGTCCGCTATCTTCTCTGACGACTCCCAGGATATCATGGAGGTTTTCATGGACGATTTTTCCGTCTATGGAACTGGGTTTGACTCATGCCTCAGCAATCTAACTAAAGTCCTGGAGAGATGTCAAGAAAAGGAATTAGTCTTGAACTGGGAGAAATGCCACTTCATGGTCCAAGAAGGAGTTGTGCTGGGACACGTCATCTCTTCGAGGGGAATCGAGGTTGATACGGCTAAAGTTGAGGTGATTGAAAATCTTCTACCACCGCTCAATCTTCGAGGAGTCCGTGGTTTTTTAGGACATGCGGGATTTTATCGCCGCTTCATAAAAGACTTCTCGAAGATTTCCAGGCCGTTGACCCAACTCCTCGTGAAGGACGCACCTTTCATCTTCGACGAGGAGTGTATGGAAGCCTTTCGCACCCTGAAGCAAGCTTTGATTTCCGTGCCCACAATACAGCCACCGGACTGGAATCTACCCTTCGAGCTAATGTGCGACGCTAGTGATTATGCCATTGGTGCCGTCTTGGGGCAGAGAAAGGATAAAAATCTGCATGTCATATATTATATGAGCAAGACCCTTGACGCCGCCCAAAGAAATTATACTACCACGGAAAAGGAATTGCTAGCGGTCATCTACGCTATGGACAAGTTCCGGCAATATCTCGTTGGTGCTAAGGTGATTATGCATACAGATCACGCGGCCCTCAAATACCTATTGAGCAAGAAGGAAGCTAAGCCGCGGCTCATTAGATGGATTCTCCTCCTCTAGGAATTCGACCTGGAAATCAGAGACAAGAAGGGGGCGGAGAATGTGGTTGCCGATCACCTATCCAGAATGTCTACCCTCGATTTGAATGCTACTCCGATCGATGATTCGCTCCCTGACGAGCATCTTTTCTCCATCTCTTCCGACTGGACCCCTTGGTACGCCGACATCGCAAATTATCTGGCTTGTGCCATCGTCCCCCACAATGTGAGCTACCAACAGAAGAAGAAATTCTTCCATGAGGTCCGCAAATTTTATGGGGACGACCCCCATTTGTACAAAACCTGCAATGATGGGGTGATACGGAGATGTATTCCTGAAACTGAAACGACCTCTATAATTTCCCATTGCCATGGTCAGCAATGTGGAGGGCATGCAAGCACCTATAAGACGACTGCGAAAATTCTCCAAAGCGGATTCTACTGGCCAACCCTCTTCAAGGACACCCATGCTTATGTCTAGGCCTACGACAAATGCCAAAGGACGGGGAATATCTCCAAGCGGAATGAGATGCCTCAACACTACATCCTAGAGGTAGAAATCTTCGATGTGTGGGGAGTGGACTTCATGGGACCGTTCCCTTCCTCTTCTGGGAACCAATATATCTTGGTAGCCGTGGACTATGTATCGAAGTGGGTTGAAGCGATAGCCAGTCCAACCAATGATTCCAGAGTGGTCACCAAGTTCTTTAAAAACAACATCTTCCCGCGGTTCAGTGTACCTAGAGTCTTGATCCGTGACAGAGGGAGCCACTTTATAGAGAAGAAATTCGAGGCTCTCTTGAAAAAGTACCGGGTACAACACCGGGTGGGGCGTGCCTACCACCCGCAGTAGCGGCCAGGCAGAAGTCTCTAACCAGGAGATCAAAAGCATACTAGAAAAGACGGTGGCCAACTCTAGGAAGGATTGGTCATCAAAACTTCCTGACGCGCTTTGGGCTTACAGGACGATATTTAAAACTCCGATCGGCACAACCCACTACCGGCTTGTCTATGGGAAGGCATGCCATCTGCCAGTGGAATTGGAACATAAGGCATTTTGGGCAATCAAGAATCTAAACTTCGACGCCAAGGAGGTAGGAGGGCACCGTCAGTTACAACTTAACGAACTCGACGAGATCCGGCTCAATGCTTATGAAAATTCCAGGATTTACAAAGAGAAGCTGAAGCGGTGGCACGATAAGCGCACCTTGAAGAGGGAATTCAAGGAAGGGACTTGGTTCTCCTATTCAACTCAAAGCTGAAGCTCTTTCCTGGAAAGCTCAAGTCAAGGTGGTCGGGACCTTTCCGCGTCACCAAGGTCTTCCCGCATGGGGCTATTGAGATAATGGGAAGGGATGAGCCATTCAAAGTCAACGGGCAGCGCCTGAAACACTATACGGTAGGAGAACCAGAATTCTCTTCGGTTGGATTCTCAGCGACCGACGACTCTTCCTCAAACCCTCCGGACCCCAATTGACCACCATATGAGGCGTCGAGCAAACGACGTTAAACAAAAACGCTTCATGGGAGGCAACCCATGTTCTACATTCTCACCCTTGTTTTAGACTCATTTTTTAACATTATTTTATCTATTTTAATAATTGAATTCAGCCGCGAGATCATCCGTCGAGAAACTTTGGCCAATCGTGAATTTCTGCAGGAAACAAGCCCTCACCCGATCGGGTGACTTCTCAACCGATCGGGTAAGATGTATCAGACGATAGCCGTATCTGCTCTCCTTGCAAATCGGTCGGGTGAAGCATCGCGTGACCGGGTGGCAGACCGTGCGAGAAGGGCCGAACTCTCGGGAAATTTAGGGGATATACAAACCGATCGGTTGAGTGAAGCCGCTGTCGTGTGGCTGACCGGGTGAAAAGTGACAGACTCGCGGGAAGAATTGAGAAGCGGTCAACCGATCGGGTGAAAACTCACCCGATCGGTTCACCTATAGCTGTTGGCCGACGGAAAATTTTTGAGACTTATCCACCCGATCGGGTGAAAACTCACCCGATCGGTTCGTTTTCGCCCCTATAAATACCCCTATCGCACGATATCCTCCACCCGACCCCCAAACTCCCCTTCACGCGATCTCCCTCCCTCCAACTACCGAATCGACCTCCTCCGTCCATCCCACTGCACCTAGATCTTCACCCACACTCATTTCCATACTCCCCCACCCTCGCCACCTCGCCATCATCAACATTCTCTCATCAAACATCCAAACCCTAACCCTAACCCCCAAATTTTTGAAAATTTCGATTCTTGTCGTATCAGCGAGCGGCGGCTTCCCAAATTGCTTCCTTATATTGCGTGGGGTCTTTCGGGTGCTTGATCTCACAACGTCGATGGGTAACCTCTTTCCACTCTTCACATTTATTTCATTTTATGTAATGTCTTGAATTTGTTTTTGCACACTTTATCTTCTTCTTCTTCTTCATAGACTCCATATCCCACTCCATCATCTTTCCCCTCGCCGCCACCATGTTTGGGAAGGGAAAGGAAAAAGCCTCGTCGTCACGTAGACATCCCCTTTACGGTCCTTTCTCCCCATCTTTCCTCGGCATAAACCCTTCATCTGAGGAGCAATCCGATCGCTTGCAAGCCCTCCTTCATCGCCCAATGCGACCTACTCTTTTCGCCGACTTCCCCACCCTACATTCCCTTGGACTCTTTAGGGGCGTCTGTGCACTTTTTCGCTTCATAGGTTGCGATTATCTTTTACAGACCCAAGCCAACACACACAGGAATCTCACACTTGAGTTCCTCAGTTCCCTTGAGGTGTCCGATCATGGTTTCACCTTTCGGGCCTTCAATTGTGATTTTTCCATGAGCTTCGACACGCTTAACAACATTCTACACTTCCCTAACCCCGAGAGCCGTGTTGAATGCTCTACTCATGATCGATCTGACATCTTTTCTTACTTCCGGGCTGATGGTGTTTGGCAACGATTCACCCGATATACCTCCTTTTCAGCGGTGGCCCTCGCCTCCTACATCATACACCCTTGCTACCGTTTCGCCCACTGCTTTCTTGCCAACACCATTTTCGCTTGCGTTGATGTAACCGCGGTGTCTCGGGATGAGCTGCTCTTTCTCTATGCCATGTCCCATGACCGGATCCATGGCACTATCCCTTTGCCCATAAACACCGCTCATTGGATCTTCCACGAGCTCTTATCCGTTAGCCACGCAGCTTCCGGCTCTATCTGCTGTGGGGGAATGGTCACTCTTATTGTCAGTTGTGTCATGTTGATGCCGCTTGACCTCCCTATTGTCCCAGGACGTAGCCGTATCGATCACGATTACTTGATCTCTATCGGTATGCTTACTCCTTTTGGGGAGGATCGTGCAGCCTACCTCTATAGTCCTGCCTACACTCCATTTGACATCCTCCCACCCTCATCTCCGGAGCGTTTCCCCTTACGACTTACACACCTACCCTGGGAGTTCTATCCTGATCCTTGGTACGCTTCGCTCGTTCACTTCCCACCCATGGATCCTCCGGATTGGCACCCGTGTGTCGGCCCACCCCGTCCCACCATCATTCACCACGATCCACCGATGTATCCTGATCCTCCGGTAGTCTTGCCTGTTGCTCCTCCTTCTCCTATTCGCACACCCTCTCCTTCGTCCTCGGAGGATTCCTTCTACCATTATTCACCACCTTCTTCGCCGTCTCCTTACCATTCTACCGCTAGCGACTCCGATTGACCTCCCCCTTGCATATCTCTGCATTTTCACGATCATATCATCTTGCTAGCATTGTCACGTCTAGCTTGGGGGAAGTCAAATTTTTTCTGTGTGCTGTCGTGTTTCGTTTTTCTTTGTCTGTTTGTTTATTTGTCGTGTCGTGTGATTTTCTTTATTTTATTTATTTTTATTTTCTGTTTATATGTCGTGTGGTGTGCTTTTTATTTTTATTCGTATTTTCAGTCTCGTTTGTGTGATTTTCTTGTCTTTCGTGTCTTTTTTGTGTCTGTGCGCATTCCCCCCATATTCATTGCCCTCCCGTATTTAATTCTATTGCATTGAGGGCAATGCAAGTTTCAGCTTGGGGGAGTCGTACTTCGTGCGTCATTTGTCTCTTTTTCTTTGCTATTTGAGTCGTTTTTCTCCGCCTTTTTCTTTTTCTTTTTCTTTTTCTTTTCTTCTTTTTATCTCTTTCTCCTAGAGATGAACCCTATGATGAATTTCCACAAAATCACACACACCTAGCATGGCATCGATAATCACATTCACTAACCCTAGGATATCGAGTCCTCTTTCATTTCATGCATCGTGGGTCCACTTAGCTTTTTGTGAGTCGTGCGTCGTGCCTAGCTGTTCGGTGTGCTTCTACTTTGTGATTTTACTTTATATACCTGTCCAGGAATGACCCCTAGATTATAATACTTCGATTTGAATATGCGGTATTTGTTTCTCCTGTCTACTTCTGCAGGCTATATATATATCGTATACTTCATTTCGCATGTGTCGGGATTCCACAATTAAGGACTAGGATAACCCATTTAGCCCATGCTCTAATTAGCGAGAATAGTTTCATTTGCCCAAGTGTTTAGATTCCGACTTCTTTTTTGTTTTACTTGGTGCAAATCCCCTCGTCGTGTACCGTTCTCCCACTTGGAAGAGTATACATGTGTATAGCCAAAAACCCAAAAATCCAAAAAAAAAGAGAAAAGAAAAGAAAAACCCAAAAAGAAAAGAAAAGAAAAAAATTGTATAGCCAAAAATCCAAAAAAATACAAATACCCAAAACCCAAAAAATTTCCAGTGTGACTATTTTCCTACTTACCGAGAATAAAAGGAAGGCGAGAATTTGCAATGAGTGTTCTTCTCCACATCATCTCAACCCCCATCGTTTTCGAAAACACTTGGCTTAGGAACTTTTTAGCTATTATCTAGGCTATGGTGTGGTGATTTCCTTAACCCTAGTTGTGGAGTTCTTGACACATGATATGTTTCGATTCTCTCTCTATTCTCATGTATGCTTGAGCTATATATTCACCGCTTATTTCGAATCGAATCGA
This sequence comes from Scilla litardierei, assembly GCA_030789695.1. NCBI lineage: Eukaryota > Viridiplantae > Streptophyta > Magnoliopsida > Asparagales > Asparagaceae > Scilla > Scilla litardierei. The sequence goes on from CM061130.1 coordinate 72,916,152, forward strand.
TATTTGGGTCATATCTTGGATTTGTGTATATCGAGCTTTATTGCACAATGTAGATAGTGACACTGTTTGCTAGCACACGACCACGCTCACTCATGCTTCACCGCGTGGGCCCACGGCACTTTTCTGGACTTGTATTCCTTGATTTAGTGATGTGATTTGGCGTTTGCCCGCTTGGTGGGTTTTTGATTTTGTTGGTCCTGACGGGCGATCTAGGGTATAGAGTTCTCTTTTTCTCTCTTTCTCTCTAATTTCTCTCTCCGAGCTCCTACTCTTACTAGTCTTCCTCGAGGACGAGGAAGAGTTCATCTTGGGGGATTTTGACGTGCGTTTATATTTCATATATTTGCGCATGTTTTCTTCCGTGTTTTTCTGTTATTTACCGTCGTCTTGTATTCGTTTTCTCGTGTTTTCTTGTTTTCTTTCACTTTTCCGTGTTTTTCGTATTTTGCAGGAGTTTACTGGCATATGGGACATAAAAAGACGATATTATGAGTCCCCGGAGAAACGGGAGGAGTCACGCGTGATCCAGGGGGTCAAACGACAAAGATTGCATCTTTCAGCCCCTCACCCGACCGGTTGGTCATTTCCAACCGATCGGGTGATGCACGCGTGCACCACCCGGACACAAGTTGTAGCGGCCAAGAAGTCACCCGGTCGGTTTAGAGACCGGTTCAAATGCCCCAACTCTCTGGAATTCTGACGCTGAATGCCAACCGATCGGGTGACCTTCACCCGATTGGTTCACCTGTAGCCGATTCTCTGAAGCTAAAACACGGAGTGATCAACCGACCGGTTCACCCGACGGCATGAAGATCCAACCGATCAGCTTCAACCCTCAACCGACCGTGCCGTGGTGATCGGGTGAAGTCCCGTGCTGAACTGCCGAAGAAACGAAGCAGGTCATCCGATCGGGTGACTTTTCACCCGATCGGGTGATATCGTATTCTATATATAGGACCCCTAGGTTTTCCAGAAACGAGAGTTGTTATTTTTTGCTGTTTTTTCTCTCTCTTGACGGCTGTAATTTTTCAGATATTAGTAAGTCTTCCGATCTTTGTTAAACTTTAATATAGTGTTAATTGCATTACTCTTACTGCTTTTCAATCGCCTGATCATGATTTTTACGGTCGATTTTGCTTTAGATCGCTTTTTACTAAATATGTGTGAGTAGTTCCCAAATCTGGGATTTTGGTGGAAACCCCTTCGTGGGTTCTCCCCAATGCGTCCATAGGACTAGGAAATCGATAGGGATTAGGAATCTACCGGTTACACGGGGTGTTTTATTGTCATCGACAGGAAAAAGACCGCCTTTGACCGTTGGGCCAAGGGGGAATAAACTTGGCGGTTGACTCCCTAGCCATAGCTCACGCCCATAGCGTAGACGTCGAATCCTAGCGTGCGGGAGCGGCATGATGAGGCGTTGGGAGTTATCGTTGTGAGCTTAGTGCTCCCGGAGTCGGTCAGTGTTAATGGACATGGGAGTGCCCACTGACCGAACCCGAGAAGTCCTGCGTATCATCCTGGGCACCGACCGGAATATCGGGCCCATGGGACGCTGGTACCACTTTCAGAGGCAACGTCTCACCATTAGACCCTAATTTCGATCGTTATCCTACCCGTAGGCCGTATCAGTGAGAATCGCACGATAGGGTGGAAACCAAAGTCCCGGGTTTTTTCCTTTATATTGTTTACCCTTGCATTCTATTTTTTCGTGACAACCCATCATCCGATTCGGGCTAGCTCGCCCATGGGGTGAATTTGATCCTACTTGACACAAGCACATCCATGCCTCCCTGAGTTCGACCCCTAAGCCACACTACAACACCATGCGCTTGCGGTTACAAATGTTTAAATCTCACACCCCCAATCATATTATTGCACACATCAAACACGCACAATTTGGGGACGTCAGTTATTTGCTTACTTCATGATGATAGACATACCGAACTTTGATGCTGTATTCGGAATGAATTGGTTGGGAACTTTCCATGCCACCATCGACAGTAGTCGAAGGAGGGTAGTATTCGAGATCCCTGATCACCCAAAGTTTGAGTTCATTAGCGAAAGCAGGTCAATAGGCCCAGTGGAGTACAGAGCTAGATCGGCTGAAGCAGTAGCAGCCGCAATGGAAGCTGAGCCCGAGATACCAGAAGTAGTTCGAGAGTTCTTGGATGTGTTTCCAGACAACCTTACAGGTTTGCCTCCGGATCGCACACTCAAATTTACCATTGAACTAATGCCAGGAGCTCAACCAATGTCTAAGGGGCCATATCGTTTAGCACCATCTGAATTAGAAGAATTGCGGACCCAACTAGATGAGCTTCTGAAGAAGGGATGGATACAACCCAGTGTATCTCCATGGGATCTCCAATATTGCTGGTGAAGAAAAAAGATGGATCCCTTCGTATGTGCATTGACTACTGTGAGCTGAACAAAGTCACCGTGAAGAACAAGTACCCTTTACCGCGCATCGACGATCTTTTCGACCATCTTGGTGGATCAAGCGTCTATTTGAAGCTGGATCTGAGGACTGGGTACCATCAAGTGAAGGTGAAAGACGAAGATGTTTCCAAGACTGCATTCAGGACCAGATACGGACATTATGAGCACTTAGTAATGCCGTTTGGTGTGACCAATGCACCCGCGATATTTATGAGTCTCATGAACCAAGTATTGTATGAATACTTGGACAAGTTCGTAGTAGTCTACATCGACGACATTCTCATCTACTCGAAGAATGCGGTGGAGCATGCAGAGCATCTCAGGAAGGTTCTCGAGACCATGAGAAGACACCAGCTTTATGCCAAACTTAGTAAGTATGAGTTCTGGCTGAACAAGGTGGCGTTTCTAGGCCACATAGTGTCCGAAGAAGGGATTGCTGTTGATCCTGAAAAAGTAGCCGCTGTTCAAAACTGGCCAGTTCCTCGAACGGTGACCGAGATTTGAAGTTTCTTGGGACTCGCTGGCTATTACCAGAGGTTCATCAAAGACGTCTCGAAGATCGCAGGAGCTATGACGCGGTTGGCAAGAAAGGATGTGGTGTTTGTTTGGACAAAAGCATGTGAGGATGCTTTCCTGGAGCCGAAGAAGAGGTTGACAACTGCACCCATCTTGATCATTCCAGACCGATAAGGAGGATTCAAAGTCTTATGTGATGCATCCGGTAAAGGACTTGGATGCGTGCTACATCAGCACGGTCGAGTCGTAGCATATGCATCCATGCAGTTGAAGATCCATGAGAAGAACTACCCCACTCATGATCTTGAGTTGGCGGTAGTGATTTTTGCATTGAAGATTTGGAGGCATTTCCTATTGGGAGAGCACGTGAAGGTGTTCTCGGATCATAATAGCCTGAAGTATCTCTTCACTCAGAAGGAGCTCAACATGCGGCAGAGACGATGGATAGAGCTCATGACAGATTATGACATTGACCTTCAGTACCATCCTGGGAAAGTCAATGTTGAACCTGATGCATCGAGTCGTTTTCCAGCGGTGATGACCCTTACGACTCAGTGGAGGTTGCAGCTAGAGATCCGGGACATGGGTATAGAAGTGATTCTATCATGGATGTCTGCATCTTTGATGGGCATGCATATCCAGTCGACATTGGTAGAGAGGATTAAGAATGCTCAAATGGATGATGAGAAGCTGCTGAAGATCAAAGATCTGGTGAAAGCAGGCCAGAGACAAGAGTTTAAGATTCATGTAGATGGATCCTTGAGGTTTGAAGACAGGACCTGTGTACCGTCTGGCGCCATCAGAGAGGAGCTATTGGAGGAAGCTCACAGTTCTCCATACTCCATACATCCTGGAGGTGCCAAGATGTATCAGGATCTGCGACAGCATTACTGGTGGCATGGCATGAAGAGAAGCATCGCACGGAGCGTAGCGAAGTGTATTGTGTGCCAGCAGGTGAAGGCTGAACATCAGAGGAGTGCCGGCTTATTACAGCCCTTGCCCATTCCGGAGTGGAAGTGGTAGTACATCACGATGGACTTTGTGACTGGTCTACCCAAGAGTATGAAGCGGAATGACGTTGGCTAGGTGATCGTAGACCGATTAACCAAGACAGCGCACTTCATTCCTTTCAGAGTGGGCCAGTCTACAGAAGTTTTGGCCAAGAAGTACATAGATGAGATTGTGAAAATGCATGGAGTTCCTATCAGCATTGTCTCAGACAGAGACACCAGATTCACATCTGGTTTCTAGAGGAGCCTTCAGGAGAGCTTGGGAACTCACTTGAGTTTTAGTACAGCTTACCATCCATAGATAGATGGTCAGTCAGAGCGTACTATTCAGATACTGGAAGACATGCTGCGGGCATGTATGCTAGACTTCAAAGGATCATGGGAAGACCATCTCCATTTGGTGGAGTTTGCAGACAACAAAAGCTATCAGTCTAGCATCGGTATGGCACCTTTTGCAGCACTGTATGGGAGGAAGTGCCAATCCCCCATGAGCTGGGATGATGTAGGAGATCGAGAGTTGGTTGGTCCTGAGCTAATCATAGAACCCGTGGATGTGGTTCGGACCATCAGAGAGAAGCTGCAGCTGGCTCAGGACAGGTACAAGCATTGGGCAGATGCGAACTGTCGACATATAGAGTTTCAACCCAGAGATCATGTTTTTCTGAAGATCCCGCCTAACCGAGGGATGATTCATTTTGGGCGAAGAGGAAAGCTTAGTCCACGATTCATTGGACCTTTCGATATTCTGGAGTGAGTAGGAGAGGTGGCATACAAACTTGCATTGCCCCTGCCTTAGAGGGAGTGCATAATGTGTTCCACATCTCGCAGTTGCGTCGTTATGTGAGCGACCCTAGTCATGTCGTGGACTGCTCGGAGATCACAGTTCGCCCGGACTTGACATACGAGCAGCACCAGAAGAGATCCTACATCGATGCTAAAAAGTCTTCAAGAACGGGACTATTGATCTAGTCAGAGTGATGTGGCGTCGCGATTCACCTGGTGAATCCACCTGGAAGCAAGAGGACAAGATGCGAGAACGTTACCCCCGTCTTTTTCCAGCCATGTAGAGAAAATTCCGAGGACGGAATTATTCTAAGGAGGATAAGATGTAACGGCCGGGATTTTTAGGCCTGTCTGATTACGTTGCGCTCGTATTTTACTTCAGATTATCCGAGTATTTTTATCCTAGTATTTTCTTTTCTACGAATCGACGCGAGCACGTCTAATTTTCACCATAGCTGAACTATTTAATCTAGTTAAATTATTTTACTAATTACGAGTTACGCTTACTAAAATTTTAGCTAATTATTAAATATCACACCTATATCTTAAGTCCCCCGTTCCACGTTTTTCTCATTCTGAGCCCGGTACCTTTCCCAAAACTTTCAGTTCATTCCCCCCCTAAAACTTTAGTCAAATGATAACCTCACTTCATTAATGCTAAAGTCTGATCATTTAACACGTCTCTTCCACGTTCAAACTCTTCCCTTGCAAAATTCTTCATCGCCTTAATGCGAAACCTAATCTGTTGACAAATTCAGTCTATCCATCAACCACCCTGCCACCCTGCCTCTTCCTACTTCAAGGATCACCCATCAGTTTCCCTGCAACGTTCATCAGCCCCCACACAATTCAATCCTCCCATTCATCAATCTTCCCTCACTCACGGCATCCTCATTCAAGTGGGGTTTCCTCTCCATTATAACCCCTTCCCCTCCCGTTCTTCATCATCCCCCATCTTCATCAATTCTTCATCCCAAAAATTCAACCAATCAACCAAACACAAACAAAATCTACACCCAAAATCAGAAATTGGGAATAACAAATTGAAAACCAAAAATCCAATCCCCAAAACTGAAAATCAAATCAGAAAGAGGAGAATTTCAGATCTGAAGTTTTGAAACACAAATTCAAACATACAAGCCAAGATCTGAAACTCAACTTCAGATCAAACCATCTTCCTCCCTGAACACCCCCTCGCTTGCACGCCACCAGCACTCCAGTCACCGGAGCCGCCACCTCCAGGAGCGCGCACCGCTCGCCCGCCCAGAAACGTCACTGCCCGCCCAGAAACGTCATCGCGCACCGCCTCAAACGCCCAGAAGCAGCGGCCACCCATTTGCGCCGCTCTCGCCCTGCCTAACAGCGCCGGACCGCCGCCGGAGTCTCCTTGCACCGCCGTCAGCCCCTCCCCGTCGTCGCGCGTAGGTGAGGCTACTCCCCCCTTTTGTTTTCGCATGAACCCCCCTTCGTTGCTTGTTGACCTGCAAGCTTGAAAACACAGAAAAAATAAAATAAAGAAACAAGAACTGACAGAATAAAGATGGAGAGAAAGAGGACATGAGAGATAAGAAAGAAAGCCTTAAAGAATGAAAGAGAGAAAGTGTGTGTCAGAGAGATAATAATAGGAAGAGGTGATAGTATTATTAAAATGAATGAAGAATGAGTAATGGGTGACAGCCCTATTAATATGAAAGAGAGAGAGAGAGAGAGAGAGAGAGAGAGAGAGAGAGAGAGAGAGAGAGAGAGAGTTTTATAAATGTTAATTTGAGTAAGGGGTAGGTGAAAGTAGGTGAGGGGTATTAAACGTAATGTTAACATGATAATAACCCTATCATTAATTGGTGTTAGGTTAGTAATAGGTTATTAATAATAAGTTAGATGTTAATATTAATGCATTTATATTGTGAAACTGACTCACTTGTAACTTGTGAAACCAGGTATCACTACCACAGTTCGAAACATGCCTTTTCCCGACAGGCGTACCTGTAACTCATCGTACCATATCTATGGGGTTTAAAAACAATATTGATGCATGCTAAATTAGTTTATTTTATTTAAGTGTTACACTTGAACAGTAAGCTAAACTCGGTAAGTTGCATAGTATCGTAGTTGCACATTATTGTAAATTGAATTGGACTCTGTGACATGCTTAACCGAAAGATGTAATTGGAAAAGTGAGAATAGTACTTGACTCGTAAATTGTAACTACGTAACCTGCACACACACGCGCACACACACACAGGGTTTCGGGGTAACTTATAATAGTGGAAGTGTGGGAGCGACCAGTCCGATCTGCTGAATAGTACCGTTTTGACTGAACAATATCAATATGTTGAATAGCACCGTTTTGATTGAACTGTATCGTTTTGTTGTAACCCGGGATATCAGGTTGACTCTTGGTTGCATATTGTACTTCCCTTTATAAGTCATGAACTAGGATCAGGCTCAACAAAAAAACTCGCACCTGGTCATTTTAATATTGTTTATTGTTGATAGAATTGCAATAGTTGTAAATCTGTTATGTAACCTTTCTGCTCTATTGTATGCACTTTACTCTTTAGATTGCCATGCTAGTTTTGCCATGCTTGTTTATTGTTTTAAATATCATTTTAGAGATACTTTGAGTTACGTCTGATCCTGGCGACCCTTCTTTTCGTGGTGATCTCGCCAGATACAGCACATGTTGAAGACATTGCAACAAGGACTACAGACGCTGAGTTTGCTGTAGAATTTGACCAAGAGGACACTGGTTACTAAGTGTGAGTGTGAGAGTGATTTTATTATATGTATCAGAGTGGCTTGCTTGGTGTGTATTTGTACTTCGAGTTGTATTTCCTTTCATGTACGATGCTGGTTTGTAATAAGGTTTATACCACTTTCATGTATGAGTTATTTTGGCGTAAATCTGCAACAGAGCTTGTATTGACTTCATTGGTGCCTAGCAGGACTTGCGCATGTTCCAAACAGTAATGGGCCCCGAGAGCGGGTCGTTACAGCATGGACGTGCTTTATATATATTAAGTAAATGTATACGCTGTTATAAAGTTTGTAAGTTATTCATGGAGATGAACATGGGTGAATGAGAATAGTTTGATAGTGTTAGCAGTAACTGTTAGTACCCATGAACAGAAGCTAGTTGAATGTGAACAGTAGGGTGGGTGGACTCATATATATTTATATTATTTTGATATAACCAGTGTAACACCAATATTAGTTAATAAATTTTGATTAGTTTAATCTATATATATACTTCAGCTTGTATCATATTGAGTTTATATATATATATAACGAATGCCAAACTTGTAAATAAATGAAGTTTATGGACAGCATGTTAGACAGTACATCATCAAGTGATTTTTGTATGAATGATAGGCATAGGGCTTTTTTGTACCCCTAATTTAATATGAGCAGTAGACTATTTTGGTAACATGAGTGATAGGCTGTATATAAGTGAGTGAGTGTTATATTATCCATTAGCTTGATATTTTGTATCCGTTGATACAGATATACCATGCCTCTCGTTGCAACACATGTGCACCCAAAACTGTCTCAAACAGGCAAGTACGCAAATTGATATGAATTTTTTTGAAGTCTGGGGGTTTTTACGTCACTTTTACTTTATGCTGTATAACTTGAAAACCATACATGAATGATGCATGAAAACGATTCCATGACATTCTGGACTAAATTTGTGACCCAACGACATATAATTCAATATACTTTAATTTTAATCAATAGCAAAGAAAATTGGTTTCTGTAGCATATTCAACGAGAACACATGTTCAACGTTATTTTAAGATTGTTGAAAATGTTGTTCAACCCACTCCTACTTTTGGAAAATGTTGTATAAACAAAGTAATATTGATAACGTAAAATGTTGCATGTCTTGGAATGTTTAACAAGTTGAGACATCGTGAAAATCGTGCATCTCGAAGGCGGAATGGTGAATTTGTGATGTCGTGTGAGTCGACTAGGTTGGCTCGTGTTCCAGCACAGAATTGGGGTGGGGTTAGGGTTGAGCGGCCACTAGGCGTATGAAGGGGTCCTCTCTTCAAGAGCACCACCCGCATGCGGTGGGGTAGCGTTAATCACGGTAAACCCCCGTGAGAAGAACGATCCACTCATCACGACCTAAAGGCGAGAACCCTATGATAAATGTGAAACATTGACTTGAAACTTGCAACGCTAACGTGGTCTCGTCTAAATTGACATGCTAACGAACTCAAAGAAAACCTTACTTTATTTCTTGAAACTGCTTAGAACTGCATGATATGATTGTCTCGTTTCATTTCATATATTTGGCATGTTTTAATCTTATTGCAGTCATCTCATTTAATGTCTCTTAAATTCATATCGTTTGTATATCTTTCTTTGGGTTCTAACCACTTCTTGCAGACCCTTGTTGACATACATTCATGTTTTTGGATGTATGTCAGATCCGAGTTTGAGTGCTAGGAAGATCCTCTTGAGACGCCTGACTTAGAGAGCCAGAGTTCACCGTAAACATCGAGTCTCTCCTTGCGGAGGACTAGGGACCTTCATCGTCGTCGTCTTTCTTTAGTTTACTTTCAGTTGTTGTTGTTGTTTAGTGTACGTTTCTTTTGTTGCTACTTTAGCCCAGATGTGACTTTGTTGTTTAATTTTGTGTACAAACATTATATCTCTGGATGTGGCTTCTTATCTTTTTGGAATGTATTTTGATTGTTCTGAAATGAAAATGCAAGGACCTGCCCTGTGTTTTTATCACAGGCATTTATTGAACTCAAGCTTCACCGCTCCAGTTCATGCAGACCGCGTAACGTTCTCGCTTCCGGTGTCTTTTGGGAAGCAGGGCGTTTCAGGTTTTAGTGGTGGCCCATGCAGGTCATGCATTTGCAAACTTCAGAACAGTATAAATACTTTCACTAGCCAAAACATCCAGAATTAGTTCATACACAAAATTACTCGAATACCTTGTCTCAGCACGATAGGAAACCCAATACCAGGGTAATAGGAAGAGTTAGTTTGACGCTCGTGCTCGTTAATTAGACACCCTTACCACGACGTAGTATATATAATCATCTTGGGAGTCACCCTAGCGATTGATCCTCCAGCTCTGATCATATTAGATTTTTGAGTTCATTAGTCGTTCGCTTAGATTTATCAAATCTAGGGCCCAACCAAACGTAGAGATCTTCGCATCCATGCAAGTCGAACCTGAGACGCCTGCAATGAGTAGACTTCGAAGCGTAGGATATTCCAGATCTATAAGATCTTGATCTCGATCCTCAGCGAACCCTTACCTCAACTTCCCTATTGGAGTCTAGTTCATTGATGAACCTTAGTGCTAAACCTTAGTTGACCCAATGATTATTTCCCCCTGATTTTACTATTTCCTAATCATTACACTTCCATGTTAATAATCGTAGAAAGCCATCGTAGCGTATTCACGGAGTTACCTCTTAGTCGTCCTTACGTTTCGATCGTCAAACCTATTCCTTGTCCTCGATTCACATAAACTCTTCAGGTCCGCCATCTTTAATCTTGAACCTCCCCATTGCAGATCCAGAGTCTTTTAAAAAGTGTGTTCGATATTTCTTTTATTGAATTCTTCGCTAAGTTAAAAATCCTTTCAAAAAATTTTACTTAGATTTTCCACACTTCAGTCGACTTAAACCCAACCTTGATTATGAAACTCTTCTGACGCGATCTTTATTTACTATCTTATAGCAAATTTTCTAACATACATCTTTCACACTTCTATTTCACATAACCTCGCATAACAACTCTATTTTCCTCATGTAATGAACTTCTTTTTAAAACCTTATTTCTATTTCACTAGTTCAAAGTACCATATCCTTTTCCTTACTAACATATTACAAAACAGTCATTCATACATACTTTTAAAATACTTTCCTAAGTTAAATAGAACTTCAATATCTTGTGTATCAGTCTTATACTCATTGTCTTCATATTCCCAAAAAAAATTCTTTTACAAACATATTTCCATTTACAAAACAAGCACTACAACACTATGCCCATATTACTCTTCACCTATTATTTGACTAATCATATTTTACGTTTTAACTTCTACCGTATGCTCGCTATTTTACGTAAGTTATAACGATGTTATTATTTTTACACATATCCTTATCTTCTTAATTATTTAATTATTCATAAATATTTTATGTCACCCAACCGACTAACCTCTTATCGACGCCACCTCCGGGACCGTCCCTCACGACATTAATTCGTTGCATCATTCAACTCTGAATTCTACACTATTGCTTAGTTATCACATTAGAGCTTATCATTGCTTAGCGAGACCTTTAGCATTGATTATGGTGTTGTTGTGGTGTATGTAAATAGATAGTGAGTGTGGACCCGTGTGTGCATACCACCCATGATGAGTGTGCTTACCCTTAGTAGATTAGTATAATGTGATTACCTATTGTGTCGTAGGTGCATGTGCGGTAATTTGTGATATATATATGTATATAGTCGAGTATAGAGTAGTAAGTGTTATACGTGTACTTAGGGAAGTGATTAGCTATATCACTATAGAAATATCTGTGCATATTAGATTTGGTATGGGCTAGTTACTAGGAGTATATGTACCTTAGTCGTACTTGTTAATGGTTGTATTATATGCTAGTACAGTGATGTGCATGTTGGTGTAATGATAATAGGTATACATATAGTTGTATGTGCAGATTTTTTTATGTGATCTATATGTTAGTATGTCTGGCGTGTGCTCGTGTGTAGATATGTATGTGGTTAGTTATATGTATATATTTATATTGTATGAATAAGTGTGTTTTATGCATAGTAGGATTATAATATCGTATTACCCCTACGGAATGAGGTATGAGCATGTGTATACCAAGAAGTATGTATAATCATATGTTTGTGACTATGTATATGGATGTATGTAATAGTATACTAGCCCTATGTAAATTACCATGGTTGTGAATACTGGTGTGTGTATATATATGTCCTATATATATATACGAGATAGGCGTGTAGTAGTGTAGGTATGTATATGTATGTAAAATGAACGTATGTTTAAGTATTTGAAAGTGTGTGATATATGAGTAGGTATATGCATATGGATGTATATTGTCTCATTATAATGTATGTATAATTGGGATAGAATGACCTTAGTGTCTAAGCCCGCTCACCCCTATGTCTGCCTATTTAAGGAAGTCTGAGGATGGACTTGATCTTAAGGTGGGTAGGTTACGATGGCCCTAGTGCTAGGCGTAAGGCTTATATAAATCTGTGTATGGTGTAAGGTATTACGTGCATGTATATATGCGTAGTAATATGTATTATAATGTGTATATGGTATTATGCGGTATGTAAAAAAAGTGATTGTACGATTGAAGTTTAATTGGCTAAGAATGATTGTATTTATGTGTTAGTGGTATGTTTAAGTGACATGTAGTACTATATCATTATAGATTGCGAGTGTATACGATATATGGTAATACATTGTGTATTAGTAATGATGTGAGTGTGCTAAGTGATAGCACACCGATAATACATAATTAGTAATGTGTGTATGTGTGTTGTTACTACTATTAGCATGGACGTTGAATAGTATTTCCCCGGTACCTTAGCCGATAAGATTCCGAGGACGGAATCGTTTTTAAGGTGGGTAAGATGTAACGACCGGTTTTTATCCGTACGTTTATCTGTATTTTCTCTCGTGTATTATTTTTCTGTATCAGTTGTTAGACATTTTGTCCCCGTACCCGTACCCGTACCCGTATCCATTTCTTTTCATACTTATTATTGTTATTATTATAATTATTTTTAGTAATTATTTTAAATGCCTCTTCTTAAAAATTTGTTTTAAATTTTCAATTCAAAATTCAAATTCGATTTTAATATTTGAAAAGTTTCCTTATGAGACCCATTTTAAACCTATTGATTAATCCTAAATCCTCCTAATTACCCCCCTTTATAACACAATCAAATCTCTTTATCACTCAAAATTTCCTTATTAGTCTTAACCTAAACCCTAGCCCACTTGTTGTAACCCCTCTGGCCACACCCAAATAAGACCCACGCACAACCCTTTTAAACAAAACAAAAGGAAAATAACAATAGAAAATCCTAACCTAGGCTAACCTTTGACATGCTGTTCTTTTTCAAACTCACTCAACAACTAAATATTATATAACCCTTGTGAACTTAAGGAGCCCCCTCACGTGCTGTCCTCAGCCTCTTTACCCTACTCTACTCTTATTTAACAAAACCATAGGGTTTTATACTTCTCACTAGCCCGACCCTCTATCTTCTCCACGCAGCCGCCTCTTTCTCTTCTTCTTCTTCATGTCACCCCCACGCAACAACATCTCGCGGTAACGCCCCCACGCCCAGCTCCACTGCAAGCTTGCACAACCCATCTCGCAGCAACACCCGCACCACAGCTCCCCCTCATGCCGAGCCTCCCCTTTTCCTTCATCCGCACAACAAAAACCCTAGCAGCTGCCACCTCTTCTTCCTCATGCAAATGCCGACCTTTCGACCTCTGCCTGCAACCCCAGACCCGCTGTACCATAGTCGTTGGCGACCACCCAGTCCACCACCAATCTCCTCCGCATGTAGCCCACCGACCCCGCGCCTTGTCCTCCCTCTCGCAACACACCCCGACACCACCATGGAGCGGCCACCACTCCACCGACTGCCGACCGAACTCGATTGCCTCGTTGCCACCGCCACATCTCTCCGAAACTCTAAGCACCACGCTAGCCCACATCGTTCGAATACCTCTCCTCTCTTCGACAACCCCGTCATTCATCGAACCCGCAGGCAACTACACTCCTCAGACTACTCCCCTCTCCCTTGCCAGCCCACCGTTCCCCATACCGCCGTAGCAGCCCTAATCCGCCCGCCACCGTCGGGTCGCCTCTCTCACCACCACCTGAAAGCAAAGGACGCAAACGACATGGATGAACCAAGGTGAGTACATGTGTAACGGCCGGGATTTTTAGGCCTGTCTGATTGCATGTGCGCTCGCATTTTACTTCAGATTGTCCGAGTATTTTTATCCGAGTATTTTCTTTTCTACGAATCGATGCGAGCGCATCTAATTTTCATCATAGCTAAACTATTTAATCTAGTTAAATTATTTTACTAATTACGAGTAACGCTTACTAAAATTTTGGTTAATTATTAATTATCACACCTATTTCTTAACACCCCCATTCCACGTTTTTCTCATTCTGAGCCCGATACCTTTCCCAAAACGTTCAGTTCATTCCACCTAAAACTTTAGTCAAATGATAACCCCCCTTCATTAATACTAAAGTTTGATCGTTTAAACGTCTCTTCCACGTTCAAACTCTTCCCTTGCAAAATTCTTCCTCGCCTTAATGAGAAACCTAATCTATTGACAAATTCAGTCTATCCATCAACCATCTAGTTTCCCTGCCTCTTCCAACTTCAAGGATCACCCATCAGCTCCCCTGCATCGTTTATCAACCCCCCCACACAATTCAATCCTCCCATTCATCAATCTTCCCTAACTCACGGCATCCTCATTCAAGTGGGGTTTCCTCTCTATTATAACCCCTTCCCCTCCCGTTCTTCATCATCCCCCATCTTCATCAATTCTTCATCCCAACAATTCAACCAATCAACCAAACACAAACAAAATCTACACCCAAAATCAGAAATTGGGAAGAACAAATTGAAAACCAAAAATCCAATCCCCAAAACTGAAATTCAAATCAGAAAAAGGAGAACTTCAGATCTGAAGTTTTGAAACACAAATTCAAACATACAAGCCAAGATCTGAAACACAACTTCAGATCAAACCATCTTCCTCTCCGAATACCCCTCGCTTGCATGCCACCAGCACTCCAGTTGTCGGAGCTGCCACCTCCAGGAGCACGCATCGCCCGCCCACCCAGAAACACCGCCGCCCGCCCAGAAATGCCGCCACGAGCCGCCTCAAACGCCCAGAAGCAGGGCCACCCATTTACGCCGCCCTCGGCCTACCTAACAGCGCCGGACCACCGCCGGAGTCTCCCTGCACCGCCGTCAGCCCCTCCCCGTCGTCGCGCGTAGGTGTGGCCACTCCCCCTTTTGTTTTCGCATGAACCCCCCTTCGTTGCTTGTTGACCTGCAAGCTTGAAAACACAAAAAAAATAAAATAGAGAAACAAGAACTGTCAGAATAAACAAGGAGAGAAAGGGGACCTGAGAGATAAGAAAGAAAGCCTTAAAGAATGAAAGAGAGAAAGTGTGTGTCAGAGAGATAATACTAGGAAGAGGTGATAGTATTACTAAAATGAATGAAGAATGAGTAATGGGTGACAGCCCTATTTATTTGAAGAGAGAGAGAGAGAGAGAGAGAGAGAGAGAGAGAGAGAGAGAGAGAGAGAGAGAGAGAGAGAGCTTTATAAATGTTAATTTGAGTAAGGGGTAGGTGAAAGTAGGCGAGGGGTATTAAACGTAATGTTAACATGATAATAACCCTATCATTAGTTGGTGTTAGGTTAGTACTATGTTATTAATAATAAGTTAGATGTTAATTATTAATGCATTTATATTGTGAAACTGACTCACTTGTAACTTGTGAAATCAGGTATCATAACCACATTTCAAAACACGCCTTTTCCCGACAAGCGTACCGGTAAATCATCGTACCATAGCTATGGGATTTAAAAACAATATTGATGCATGCTAAATTAGTTTATTTTATTTAAGTGTTTCACTTGAACAGTAAGCTAAACTCGATAAGTTGCATAGTATCGTACTTGCACAGTATCGTAAATTGAATTGGACTCTGTGACATGCTTAACCAAAAGATGTAATTGGAAAAGTGAGAATAATACTTGACTCATAAATTGTAAGTACGGTAACCTGTACAAACAAACAAACAACCACACACACTGGATTTTGGGGTAACTTATAATAGTGGAAGTGTGAGAGCGACCAGTCCGATCTGCTGAATAGTACCGTTTTGACTGAATAGTATCGATATGTTGAATATCACCGTTTTGATTGAACCGTATCATTTTCTTGTAACCTGAGATATCAGGTGGACTCTTGGTTGCATATTGTACTTCCCTTTATAAGTCACGAACTAGGATCAGGCTCAACAAAAAACCTCGTAACTGGTCATTTCAATATTGTTTATTGCTGATAGAATTGTAATAGTTGTAAATCTGTTATGTTACTTTTCTGCTCTATTGTATGCACTTTACTCTTTAGATTGCCATGCTAGTTTTTCCATGCTTGTTTATTGTTTTAAATATCATGTTAGAGATACTTTGAGTTACGTCTGATCCTGGCGACCCTTCTTTTTGTGGTGGTCTCGCCAGATACAGCACAGGTTGAAGAAGTTGCAACAGGGACTACAGACGCTGAGTTTGCTGTAGAATTTGACCAGGAGGACGTTGGTTACTAAGTGTGAGTGTGAGAGTACTTTTATTATATGTATCAGAGTGGCTTGGTTGGTGTGTATTTGTACTTCGAGTTGTATTTCCTTTCATGTACGCTGCTGGTTTGTAATAAGGTTTATACCACTTTCATGTATGAGTATTTTGGCGTATTTCTGCAACAGAGCTTGTATTGACTTCATTGGTGCCTAGCAGGACTTGCGCATGTTCCAAACAGTAACGGGCCCTGAGAGCGGGTCGTTACAGGTTTGGTGGCCAATGCAGGTCCGTGCTAACTACCACATGAACAGTACAGGAAGTTCAGAATGTGCCGTATAAAATACTCAATGGAACTGATCAAACCTTATGAAACGCAGGTTGGCAATGGAAATGAACACTTCAGGAAGCAAGGACAATGCATTTGGATCTGGGATCAATCACCCGAATGAGGGTCCCAACCAGAATGATGCTAGTAATAGAGCCAACACCGGTCCGAACGCGACAGCATTTTCGACCGCACCATTGTTTGCAGAAGATTGCATGCGGGCATGTATGCCCTTAATCAGCAGCTAGGACAGGCTTTGGAGCAGGCTTTGCACAGAGAGCAGAAAGATGACCCGAGTGCTTATCACTTTTGAGGGATGAGCCCGAAGACCTTCGCAGGGACTGAGAACTATCTTCAGGCAGAAGAATGGCTCAAGGGCATCACTGATGATCTGAGAGCATCTCAGATACGAGAAGAAGCTTGGGTGGCTACCGCCAAGAGGCAACTGACTGATGGTGCTCGAGATTGGTGGCAAGCGATAGAAGACCGCTTGGGATTGCCGATTTCATGGGATGTCTTTACAAGTACATTCAATGCTCAATACTTTCCCCCACTGGAAATGATTAAGATAAGAAAGAAGCTCATCAACCTGAAGCAGGGTTCGATGACCGTGGATCAGTTTGCGCTGAGTTCTCCAGGCTCAGTAGGTTTGCTCCGGAGATGGTTACAAATGCATTAACTCAAGCCCAACAGTTACAGCAGGGGCTCAACATTAAGATTTGGAGGATGATGGTCGGTGCTAGTCTGACCACACATGCTGAAGTACTGGCCATTGCTCGTAACCATGAGATGGTGGAAAGGAAGCGAAAGAAGAGCGAAGACTGGCATCATCAACGAGCCCCCACCGATCCAAGCTGGGCCAAGCAGACGGCCACAGATGCGCCGCCCAATTCAGTAGGTTCAGTTTAAGAGGCCAGGACAACAGCAGCAGGCCCTCCCGGTCTGCCACTTTTGTGGGAAGCCTGGACACATCAGGTCTAAGTGTCGAATTCTTTTATGCCTTTGTCTGGTTTGCGGGGAGTCAGGACACATGGCTAGGGATTGTCCACATTCTAAGCCACGTGCTACAGCTCCAGCCACATCTCCTCGTGATGTCCCGACTGGGAACGCTCCACAGCATCCACCTCTTCCTCCACAGCATAGGCAGTTTCAGCAAGCAAGGCAGCAGCCACTACCAAAACGTTAGGCTTACACCATGACCGTCGAAGAGGCTGAGGCTACTGGTGAAGTGATCACATGTATATTTCTTGCATAGTTCGTAATTCATTTCTTTCATTAGCATTGGTTGCTTAGATTAGTGTTTGTAACTTAGGTGCCATACTAGTAGCTGGGAACCATGCCCTCTCCTTGTTCGACTTGGGAGCATCACACTGCTTTCTGGTGAGTCGATTCGTTCGCACCCACACTATTCCTGTCAAACCTTTAGCATCCAGTTGGAACGACAACACGGGTGGCGGAGTGATAAAGACGACCAGTGGGTATCCTCAATGCCCAGTGGTTATTTATGGGGAAGCGTTATTTGCTGACTTCATGATGATAGACATACCAAACTTTGATGCTGTATTCGAAACGGATTGGTTGGGAAATTTCCATGCCACCATCGACTGTAGTCGAAGGAGGGTAGTCTTCGAGATCCCTGATCACCCAAAGTTCGAGTTCATTAGCGCAAGCAGGTCAGTAGGCCCAGTGGAGTACGAGCAGCAACCAGTAAAGATCCTAGATCGATGCCAGAAAGTATTCAGGAATAGGACTATTGATCTAGTCAGAGTGATGTGGCGTCGCGACTCACCTGGTGAATCCACCTGGGAGCGAGAGGAAGAGATGCGAGAACGTTACCCATATCTTTTCCCAGCCATGTAGAGAAAATTCCGAGGACGGAATTATTCTAAGGAGGATAGGATGAAACAGCCGGGATTTTTAGGCCTGTCTGATTGCGTGTGCGCTCGCATTTTACTTCAGATTGTCCGAGTATTTTTATCCGAGTATTTTCTTTTCTACGAATCGACGCGAGCACGTCTAATTTTCACCATAGCTAAACTATTTAATCTAGTTACATTATTTTACTAATTACGAGTTACGCTTACTAAAATTTTAGTTAATTATTAATTATCACACCTATTTCTTAACACCCCCTTCCACGTTTTTCTCATTCTGAGCCCGGTACCTTTCCCAAAACGTTCAGTTCATTCCCCCTAAAACTTTAGTCAAATGATAACCTCCCTTCATTAATACTAAAGTCTGCTCATTTAACACGTCTCTTCCACATTCAAACTCTTCCCTTGCAAAATTCTTCCTCGCCTTAATGAGAAACCTAATCTGTTGACAAATTCAGTCTATCCATCAACCACCCTGTCTCCCTGCCTCTTCCTACTTCAAGGATCATCCATCAGCTCCCCTGCAACATTCATCAGCTCCCACACACAATTCAATCCTCCCATTCATCAATCTTCCCTCACTAACGACATCCTCATTCAAGTGGGGTTTCCTCTCCATTATAACCCCTTTCCCTCCCGTTCGTCATCATCCCACAAACAAAATCTACACCCAAAATCAGAAATTGGGAAGAACAAATTGAACACCAAAAATCCAATCCCCAGAACTGAAATTCAAATCAGAAAGAGGAGAACTTCAGATCTGAAGTTTTGAAACACAAATTCAAACATACAAGCCAAGATCTGAAATACAACTTTAGATCAAACCATCTTCCTCCCCAAACACCCCCTCGCTTGTGCGCCACCAGCACTCTAGTCACCGGAGCCGCCACCTCTAGGAGCGCGCGCTGCTGCCCGCCCAGAAATGCCACCCGCCCGCCCAGAAACGCCACCGGGCGCTGCCTCAAATGCCCAGAAGCAGCGGCCACCCATTTGCGTCGCCCTCGGCCTGCCCAACAGCGTCGGACCGCCGTCGGAGTCTCCCTGCACCACCGTCAGCCCGTCCCCGTCATCGCGTGTAGGTGAGGCCACTCCCCCCTTTGTTTTTGCAGGAACCCCCCATCGTTGCTTGTTGACCTGCAAGCTTGAAAACACAATAAAAATTAAATAAAGAAACAAGAACTGACAGAATAAAGAAGGAGAGAAAGAGGACCTGACAGATAAGAAAGAAAGCCTTAAAGAATGAAAGAGAGAAAGTGTGTGTTAGAGAGATAATAATAGGAAGAGGAGATAGTATTATTAAAATGAATGAAGAATGAGTAATGGGTGACAGCCATATTAATTTGAAGAGAGAGAGAGAGAGAGGGAGAGAGAGAGAGAGTTTTATAAATGTTAATTTGAGTAAGGGGTAAGTGAAAGTAGGTGAGGGGTATTAAACGTAATGTTAACATGATAATAACCATATCATTAGTTGGTGTTAGGTTAGTAATAGGTTATTACTAATAAGTTAGATGTTATTATAAATGCATTTATATTGTGAAACCGACTCACTTGTAACTTGTGAAACCAGGTATCACTACCACAGTTCGAAACACGCCTTTTCCCAACAGGCGTACCGGTAACTCATCGTACCCTAGCTATGGGGTTTAAAAACAATATTGATGCATGCTAAATTAGTTTCTTTTATTTAAGTGTTTCACTTGAACAGTAAGCTAAACTCGATAAATTGCATAGTATCGTAGTTGCACAGTATCGTAAATTGAATTGGACTCTGTTACATGCTTAACCGAAAGACGTAATTGGAAAAGTGAGAATAGTACGGTAACCTGCACACACACACACACACACAGGGTTTTGGGGTAACTTATAATAGTGGAAGTGCGGGAGCGACCAGTCCGATCTGCTGAATAGTACCGTTTTGACTGAACAGTATCGATATGTTGAATATCACCGTTTTGATTGAACCGTATCATTTTATTGTAACCTGAGATATCAGGTGGACTCTTGGTTGCATATTGTACCTCCCTTTAAAAGTCACGAACTAGGATCATGCTCAACAAAAAACCTCGTAACTGGTCATTTCAATATTGTTTATTGCTGATAGAATTGTAATAGTTGTAAATCTGTTATGTTACTTTTCTGCTCTATTGTAAGCACTTTACTCTTTAGATTGCCATGCTAGTTTTGCCATGCTTGTTTATTGTTTTAAATATCATGTTAGAGATACTATGAGTTACGTCTGATCCTGGCGACCCTTCTTGTTGTGGTGGTCTCGCCAGATACATCACATTTTGAAGACATTGCAACAAGGACTACAGACGCTGAGTATGCTGTAGAATTTGACCAGAGGACACTGGTTACTAAGTGTGAGTGTGAGAGTGTTTTTATTATATGTATCAGAGTGGCTTGCTTGGTGTGTATTTGTACTTCGAGTTGTATTTCCTTTCATGTACGCCGCTGGTTTGTAATAAGGTTTGTACCACTTTCATGTATGAGTATTTTGGCGTATTTCTGCAACAGAGCTTGTATTGACTTCATTGGTGCCTAGCAGGACTTGCGCATGTTCCAAACAGTAACGGGCCCCGAGAGCGGGTCGTTACAGCATGGACGTGCTGTATATATATTAAGTAAATGTATACACTGTTATAAAGTTTGTAAGTTATTCATGGAGATGAATAGGGGTGAATGAGAATAGTTTGATAGTGTTAGCAGTAAGTGTTAGTACCCATGAACAGAAGCTAGTTGAATGTGAACAGTAGGGTGGGTGGACTCATATATATTTATATTATTTTGATATAACCAATGTAACACCCATATCAGTTAATAAATTTTGATTAGTTTAATATATATATATACTTCAGCTTGTATCATATTGAGTATATATATATATAACGAATAGCAAACTTGTAAATAAATGAAGTTTATGGACAACATGTTAGACAGTACATCATCAAGTGATTTTTGTATGAATGATAGGCATAGGGCTATTTTGTACCCCTAATTTAATATGAGCAGTAGACTATTTTGGTAACATGAGTGATAGGCTGTACATAAGTGAGTGAGTGTTATATTATCCATTAGCTTGATATTTTGTATCCGTTGATACAGATATACTGCGCCTCTCGTTGCAACACTTGGACACCCAAAACTGTCTCAAACAGGCAAGTATGCAAATTGATATGAATTTTTTTGAAGTCTGAGGGGTTTTACGTCACTTTTACTTTATGCCGTATAACTTGAAAACCATACGTGAAATGACGCATGAAAACAATGCCATGGCATTCTGGACTAAATTTGTGACCCAATGACATATAATTCAATATACTTTAATTTTAATCAATAGCGAAGAAAATTGGTTTCTGTAGCATATTCAACGAAAACACATGTTCAACGTTATTTTAAGATTGTTGTAATTGTTGTTCAACCCACTCCTACTTGTGGAAAATGTTGTATAAACAAAGTAATATTGATAACGTGAAATGCTGCATGTCTTGGAATGTTTAACAAGTTGAGACATCATGAAAATCATGCGCCTCGAAGGCGGAATCGTGAATTCGTGAAGTCGTGTTAGTCGACTAGGCTGGCTCGTGTTCCAGCAAAAAATTTGGGTGGGGTTAGGGTTGAGCGGCCACTAGGCGTTTGAAGGGGTCCTCTCTTCAAAAGCACCACCCACATGCGGTGGGGTAGCGTCAATCACGGTAAATCCCCATGAGATGAACGATCCACTCATCACGACCTAAAGGCGAGAACCCTATGATAGATGTGAAACATTGACTTGAAACTTGCAACGCTAACGTGGTCTCGTGTAAATTGACATGCTAACGAACTCAAAGAAAACTTTAGTTTATTTCTTGAAACTGCTTAGAACTGCATGATAGGATTGTCTCGTTTCATTTCATATATTTGGCATGTTTTAATCTTTTTGCAGACATCTCATTTAATGTCTCTTAAATTCATATTGTTTATATGTCTTGCTTTGGGTTTCTAACCTCTTCTTACAGACCCTTGCTGACATACATTCATGTTTTTGGATGTACGTCAGATCCCGAGTTTGAGTGCTAGGAAGATCCTCTTGAGACGCCTGACTTAGAGAGCCAGAGTTCACCGTAGACGCCGAGGCTCTCCTTGCGGAGGACTAGGGACCTTCACCGTCGTCGTCTTTCTTTAGTTTACTTTTAGTTGTTTTTGTTGTTTAGTGTACGTTTCTTTTGTTACTAGTTTAGCCCAGTTGTGGCTTTGTTGTTTAATTTCGTGTACGAACATTATATCTCTGGATGTGGCTTCTTATCTTTTTAGAATGTATTCTGATTGTTCTGAAATGCAAATGCAAGGACCTGCCCTGTGCTTTTATCACAGACGCTTATTGAACTCGAGCTTCACCATTCCAGTTCATGCGGACCGCATAACGTTCTCGCTTCCGGTGTTTTTTGGGAAGCGGGGCATTGCAACCTTGCAGAGTATGAGGAGACAGTCCAGCAGGTCCAGGACCAGCCTGAGCACCCAGCAGAGGGCTCATTCAATTACGGCCCTATGGGGAACAAGCAGAACATGATAATGGGGCGCATTGGAGCCAAGTAGAGGAAGCTGAATGTCCATATTTTGTGGAGTTAATGGAGGTGGATGATGGAGTGCGTGTCGACCACGACAGTGACACGATGCATTTTCACTCTGAGGTTGAGGATGAAGCGGATGTGCATAATGGCCAAGAGTAGATTGAGGACACCATGGAGCCTGAGCCACAATCCACTTCAGAGTTAGCTTCACTGGTCGAGGCGGTTGAGTACTTAGGGAGGACGACTGAGATGAACTATTTCTGGGATGACGAGGATGATGCATGCTTGGATTTGCCCGAGACAAGTCTACCTCCAGTCTGGTCACAGATGTCACTTCCCTCGCCTCAAGATGCACACTTGCCAGTCATCGAGGAGGTTTGTCAGGAGTAGTTACCAGTTATGGGGAGTGTCGCAGAGATTGTTGATGTTGATGTTGACGTTGAGGAAGAGGATAGTGACAGGGATTGCAACATGGTATATATTGATCCCGAGCTCCCTCCTACTCCAGTTTTCTTTCTACAACCACTTCCACCTTCTCCTGAGATCGTGCATCATGCCTAGCACCATTATTCAGGGAAGTTTCCACCATATCATGCCTTGCATTTCTGAATCCCAATTTGCACTTTCACATATTTTTGATTCAGATTGTCGTCATTTACATTTAAATTCTTTTCTGACGACCCATTTTGGAATGCTTTTATTGCAGGGCATGATGACATGGCTTGGATTGATGCAGCTCGTCTCCTACATGACACATATTATCCAAAGGGGACGCTGGGAGTTGCATTGCTGGAATCCAAGGATGCCGGTGGAGGCCTTGCTCCAAAGCAGCTGGCAGAGGAGCAAAAGGAGCTGATATATCAACTTCCTCCACCGTATTCGAGATCCGCCTTTTGCCACGGTGTGTTCTTTCCAATAGTATAATTAAATAAATGTTTTATTTTAGTGCTTTCGTATGCTTTTCTTTTCTCTTCTATGATCTTTTGCCGAGATCTAATACTCTTGCAACATTGAGGACAATGTTTATTTTAAGTTGGGGGGAGAGTGTTTGAATCTCTAGAATTGTTAGGATTTTGATGTTAGCTAAATTTTTTTTTGAGATACCTCCACTTCACCATCACCCATTTCTCTTTATTGCATATCATATTTGTCCTCCTCGTCCCTACGCCGCTAGCTTTATGCGTAGTCCCTATATGCTTTAATGCCATGCAATTTTTTTGGATTATTATTTTGGTATCAACTTCTTCGATGTTTGATTGGCACGTTTTAATTTCTTTTTCATGTTGGAGTCAAATGTTAATATGCCATGTATGAAACTATTTTAGATATTGTGATACTCTCTTTGAGATAATTTGGGAAAAGTTTGGTGTAAGTGATTGCATTAGTTGGGATGAATGGTGTAGTTTTTGATTGGATAGGGTGTGGCCAATTGTGTATGTTTTGTTTTCCTCTTAGGAGTGGGTGGATGAATTGCTTGCTTATATTGAGAATGAAAAAGAGAGTGTTAACATAAGTGAATGATTTTCCTAATCAAATTGAGTAGCCGATGCCCCACGAAACATTGGGAAGGATGCCAAAGATGATATTTAGGGGATCATTCCATCCCTTTGCCTATATAGCGTCATCGCGTGTATGCAAAAGGGGGCGGTGTTTGCATTTCATAGCATTATCGCGTGAATGCAAAACATAAACATAAACAAAAAAAGAATAAAAAAAGAAAAGAAAAAGAAAAAGAGAATGAACAAATGAGTGAATAAGCAATATGAATGATGCAATCTCATCTCCCACAACTTAGGGGAAATTTCTTTTGTTTTGGCCACTTCCATAAAAATTGGAAACTTTGACATCGTGTTATTTCCCAACGAATGTGATACGGTGCTTGCTACTTCACTTTTCTTTGAATTGAATTGAGGGGAGTGTCATTTGTTGTTTATTTTCATACATTGTGTATATTGGCTTTGGAAACAAGTGGAAATACCATTTTGTGTTTGGCATGATAATATCGTAAAGTTAGTGCATGCTTTCAATTTAATCCGAATTTTTCGCATATTTTGCTAGGGACTAGCAAAAAGCTAGTTGGGGTGTGATTTGGGATATAAATTGCATATCCCCCCAATTTTTGGGTATTTTATGTGTATATCATGATTATTTTGGCTTTGATACGGGCGTATTTATGATATCGTGAATTATTAAAGCATATTCCTATTTTATACATAAAATGTGTTTTTATGAACTAATTTTTACTCCCCTTATTTTTCAGGTACTACTGAGATTTTTCTGGATTTTCTGGAATTTTTCCAGAATTTTTGGGAGCTTGGAGCTATTTATTAGGAGTTTTTGGAGCAAAAAAGGAGTTTCTGTGATTTTTTAAAAAAGAAAATAAAAAAAATATAATTGGGCCCGCAGGTCGACGGCGCGATCATTGAGCGGGCTGCTTGATTTTTTAATTAAAAAATAAAATTTAGAAAAAAACAACCGTGGTTGGGGGGCATGCGCGTGCCCCCTTGATGAGTGGGCGCCCAGCCCTTTTTGCGGGTGCATCACGCGCCTGCGGGTCGGGCGCCTCACGCGCCCGACCCGCAATGAGTAAAGGGGGGTTTTTGTGTTTTATGAGCGGGTTTTGGGGGGTTTTCAACCCAGTTCACCCCAAAGCAGACCCGATATGGCTGGAACTCGTTTTTAGGGGGTTTTGGTGTTGTTTTTCAGCAACTTATTCCTTTTTGATTTTTAGGGCTTGGAGGCCATGGGTTAATGGGAAAGCTTGGAGGAGGAGCAAATGGGTGGAAGGAAGGTTCATTTGGGAGAGATCTTGGGTGAAATCCTTCCTCCCTCTTTTGTAATTTTGCATCTCTCTTTCGTATTGAATTTGGGGATAATTTTTGTATAAAATTTCCATCTGTTTCATGATGATTGAGTAGTGTTGAATGCTTGGGTTGTGATTCATTGTGGTTGGTTGTCAATTTTAGTTCTAATTTCCTCTTCCCTATTATCTTGCTAATCTTGGATGAATTGTTAGGGCACACTTTAATTGGTTAAGTCCCGAGAGGGCATAATTTGAGAAAAGTCCATGTTCATATATTGATTAGTGCTATGATGATACATCCATCCCTATTGCTAATTATTGTGTTCTTGAATGCTAAATTTTCCGATTGAGTTTCCTTAGCCGAATGATCAATTGAGTTATATGCGGGTAATTAGAGCTTGATTAACACCAATCTTAGTGAACCCACAACCCATGCTTTCTCTCCTAGCTATCCTAACTCCACTTTTGGTTCTCTAACCCTACCCAATTAGGATAGGATTGTAGATTCACCACACATTTTTCCACTCATCCATTGTTAGTTGAGGTTGTTGAATTACGCTTTATTTTTCTTTATCGATCAAACTTGCGAATGTAGAACGATTTGTCCCTGTGATCCGACCCGGTACTCACCTGTTATTTATAAATATATTGCATTGACGCTCCTACACTTGGGAGTGGAAGGCGTGCTACTTGCGCGTTTTCCGGTTCAACCAATTGCAATCACATGCAGTTATAGCAGATTCAGAGTAAATAAAAAGCAATCACAGATGCACAACAGATTTACCCTGGTTCGGTCGATCACCACGACCTACGTCCAGCCCCCGAAGGAAAATACTATATTAATAGTGTAACAGGCACAATCGTAATAGCTAGAGAACCAACGTCTCTACACTCACCAGGCTCAGTACCCCACTCACCGTAATAGCTTGGTTGTGGCACTTGGGCTCTTTGCAATGTTGCGAAAAGTTCCTCTCTGATGTTGCGGCAAGTGCTTTTGGATGATGGTGTGGTAGCAACAAGGTCTTTGGACGTCAATTCCTCTCTGTCAAATTCCCTTGTTGCTTGGACTGTCGCAAAAATAAAACACAGTGGAGACTCAGGATTAAAAGCAAGTGAGCATTAAAACAAGGTGACCAATAAAACAAAATGAATTGATGTTCTTCCATGATCTTTCAAAAACGAACTGCTCCATTATGACCAAAAATCCTGCCCTTTTAAATTCCTTCAATACATTAACATGGGCTTTCATTCCTCAGCCTTGGCCAATTGAATTGGGTCAAGGATTGCGGCTGGAGATTGGTGAAGCTCACGGGTTACACAAGCAACAATTGCGGCAGCTACTCTTGGCTCTTGTGTAAAACTTTGCGGCTGCTAGCATGAAAGGGGTCAATCTTTGTGGCTGCTTAAAGGGAGTTGCTAGCTAGTTTGCGGCAATAAGGATTTTTGGCACTTGGAGTTTTTCGGCTCAGGTTGCTTGAAGATGATTCCTCTTGCCTTGGAAATGAATGTTAAGTCTCCCATATGGTCAAATATTGTGGCTAGTTGTTGAAGGGGGAGCTTGAGGCTTTGAAGGTCACGACAAGGAGAAAGATGATTATTGCATGAGGCTTTTGGCTTGGGAAATTCTTTTGGTTGGCCTTGATATGTTTCGGCTTGGAAGATGATGAAAGAACCTTGGTTTTAGCCGCAATATGCCTTTTGTAAAATTCTTATGGCCGACCCCCCCAGCTAGGTTTTGGATGGATGCTTTCATATGAGAGGGGATGGCTAGGGTATTGCGGCAAGAGGGTCATGCTAAGATGGGAGGTCGGCATGTCATGGAGAAGGCTGTGGGATGGATGGCTCAAGAGAATCCCTTGAATCATGGAATAGGGATTTGAATAGGATTTGGAAGGGATTTGAGTTGGGATTGAATAGGAATTGGATCATAGCTAATCTCCATAGTTGATTTGTTTCAATCCCTAATTGATATGAATTGGCTCCATCTATCTCCATGTTGGACCAAGTCCAACTTGTTATATGTGTAGCAAATTATCCAACTTCCAACTTGTTATATGTGTAGCAAATTCTCCAACTTCCAACATGCTATATGTGTAGCAAACCTCCAACTTTTTGACCAAGTCTCTCCTTGATGAATTACGAGTATGCCACTCCTGAAAATCACTTAACACACACGTTAAATAGTTCATACACGTTTTTCGTCATCAAACTAGAGGTCCTAGATCGTTGCATCCAACAATCTCCCCCTTTTGATGATGACAAACCAATACAAGATTTGAGCACTTACGATTCAGATAATACATCGTGATGTGTGTGTGTGAGATGAAGGAGAATGTATGCAACATTGTACCACTTGATGTTCAAGCATACAAGCATGCAACAATATAACAATGATGTGATACATATAAGCATGGTATGCTCCCCCTATTTTCATGCTCCATCTTGAACATATATTCACACATTCAATTATTCATTAATGCTCCAAATCTTTAATATTTTCTCCCCCTTTTGTTATTATCAAAAGTGTATAAACGAAGTCTAATTCATGTCACATGCAAAAATAAAGTATTATAAATTACAACTAGCACTTGCATGTCATTTTTCTTATAATAAGCACTTCAAATTCAGTGCAAAGTGTAACATAGACTTCTACACCATCGTGTAAGTGTGATGATTTAATGATTGAAGCACAAAGGGAGAAATTTTCATAAAACTCAACCAAAACCAATCCACATTTTCCAATAACCATGATAATCATCTAGGATTGATTTTCCACATCTCATTAAAAATGAGTTCAAGATACCACATCCCAAAAAACATAGCCTATAAGGACTCTTAGATATGGGGGTGGCATTGCTTGATGAGTATAACACCAATGCTAAAGATTACCCACAAAGCATATGTTGAATACTCATGGGTAGTGTACTTGCCAAGGGTTGTATCCATTTTACATACGGAGTAATTTACTTTCTTTTTCATTTTTCAAAACATGAAAACCAATTGTTTTTAGCTCAATTTTTATCCATGGCAAATACACATCATATCCCTTAGATTTTTCAGTTATTTTCAACCTACATTCCCTTTTCAACATTTCATAAAAGGATCTCCAATTGTGCAACGATATTCAATACTAGTTGGAGTGAAGGTGTAGGTGTAGAAATAAAGTTATTCAATTCATTAAACATGTCATGGCTACTTAGGAACTCTAACATGCGCATGTAGCTATAATAATAATACAATGATTTCTACAAGGATATGAATGACATTCAGTAATACTACTTGAATGATACAAAGAGAAAAGATAAACATAAAGCACACATTTTTTGTCGTTTTCATTTTTTTAATTTTTATATATAATGAACTAAGCAAACTAAAATCAAGCAAACTATCATACAAATAAAAATAAGTCAAGCTTGCAAAATCTATGAAGGTACGCATTAATTTCAAAGAGGGAAAAAGATATACCTTCGCGCCATCGGTTGGCTAGTGAGCTAACTATTGAAATGTTCAATCCATAGCTCCTGGCCAAATCTCCATCTTACCTACACGGTAGATGATATGTGTGACCTTGGAATCCAACAAGGTCCACTCATGTTAGTCATCAAATATTTTGGAACCCATATTTGTTTGAAATTCGTATTTTGTTCCTAAACTTGCAATAGTAGGATGTATGACCAACACTAGCACAAGTAAAATACTTTGCATAAATATTTTCACTTTCAATGACTCATTGTGAATTTTCTTATAAATAGGCTTTTTAGCATGTTTCACGTCATATCCAAGACCACGTCTATTATTGCCATAAAGTTGACTCTCTAGAATAGTATCCAACGATTGTTTTCCTATAGAGAATTTCTTTAATGACAATTCAAGACTTGTGATTTTGGATTTTAATGAAGCATTCTCTTTTACAATCAAAGTGCACTTACTTATAAAAGCTTTCTTGTTTTCCTCTTCCCTTTTGCAAAAGTAATCATTTTTTCTTTAAGCTCAGTATTTAGCATGCACATTTTATCATTAAGCTCTATAATCACATAATCTTTTTCAGTTTCAAGCTTAATTAAATCTTGCTTGAGCATGCTAATATCATTCAGTAAAGAAGGACAAGAGAGACAATTAGCTTTATCATGCAACCAAGAGTTCTCTTTTTCCAACAAAGAAATAGTACAATCACATGCAACAATTTTTCCTTTTAGTTCCTTAATTTCTAATATCATGTTGTAAGTGTCTTGTTGCATTTCATCGTTGGAATTTCTATAATCTTTTAATGTGGATTCTAGCTATACAAGTTCCTCTTGCATGCCTTTACAAATAATTTGAAGTTCAGCTCTACTACCAGATTTTACCGCATCATCTTTTGCCATGAAGCAGAGGGAGGAGTGTGCACAATCCTCATTCTCATCCTCGCTATCCATGTCCTACGTTCACACCATAGCTTTTCCTTTCTTCACCGTAACATTAGCTGTGTCTTGTGGGCAATCCTTTATAACGTGTGATTGTGATTGAATATTGTATATTTTAGCCCAATAATCATTCCTTCTTATGCTTATAACTCACTGAATCATGTTCTCTTAACTATATTTGCGTACTTCATCATATATTGAGTATATGATTTCATTTTGGCACAATTTCATTCTCCAAAGCCTTATAAACATGAATTGTATTTTTACATATTTTTCTCGATTTTTCAGGATTCCCGAAGGGGACAAAATCAAGTGATTGGAGAAGTGAACTGGAGACAGGACAGTCAACTGTCCTCACAACGATAGTCGACTGTCAGCTCGTAGCCCCGCCTGGAGCAAATATGAGTGCAACACAGGCGACTGTAGAAGGATTGACAGTCGCGTGTTCTTTCAACAGCAGTCGCCTGTTTCATCCCCTCCTGAAGAACGAGAAAAGGGCCGACTCTCTGTTATTTTGACACTTCTGCAGCAGGCGACTGAAGAACAAAAGACAGTCGCCTATGGATTGCACAGGCGACTGTGATTTTTGGGACAGTCGCCTGTCTCCTTTTGGAAGCAATGAGAGATGCCTGTCATTAGTCAACTGCCGTTTGTTCAGTATTCGGCTGATTAGGTTTTTTTTCTGTCGAATCTAGGTTGCGAGTTCGGGTTTTTCTTAACCCGATTTCTCTCCAATCGCTGTGGGCCGTTGAATGATACAATGGAGAGATGGGATGTGAACCCTAGGGGGTATAAAACCCCATTATCAGCTGTAATGAGAGAGAGCTCCCACCATTAGCTTCAAATACTTTCCATTTTTAGGGGTTTCTCTCTTAGTTTTAGATTAGGGTTTTGTATAGTTTTTGGGGGATTTCTGCCCCCATTTTTTGGAATCTGATAGAGGAGGAGAAGAGCTTCCATTTGGTGATATCATTCTTAACCCTTCTCTTGTATTTCAGTTTGTCTCATTCTCCATGTATGAACTTATGAATATGAATGCAGTGGTGAATATTTTTGCTCCCATGTGTAGCTAATCTCTTTGTGTATTGGATTGTGATGTAATTAGGATTTGTATGATTAGCTTTCAATTATCCATGACATAGGATTGTGTAACTATTGCATTGATTGATTTCACACTCTTTTCTTTATGCATTACACGTAGAGGGATCCTTGGAGGATGATATGCCGCGAGGCATTATCTACGTGCATATACCTGTGGAGGGGCCTGCAAGGTGTTGAACCGCGAGGTTTAACTAATTATGCTTTATACTTGAAATCATCAATCCAATAATTACACTTGATGCTAATACGTTGATTTGAGCTCCAAGATAACACCATCCGGTTGTGTGGTCTGAAAGCCTCATAATTGAGCTAAACATGTTTATTTTTATTCCCAAAAGGGAAATATTCCGATTTCACATACCTTGACATGGATGTGGAGTTGAGTCATCATTTGGAGATTGAATAGCTAAGCCATACTCCCTAATGAAACCACAGTCCATACACACTCCTCTCATTTGCCTTCCAACCTTTATTTTGCTTGTTTATTCTTGTTCTTTTTGGTAACCATCACACACACACACCCTTTAATCCAAATCATCGCCTTTGAACGGTGGTTTTGTCTCTCACCCTCTCACATCTTTATTGACCCAAAGATAGTATGAACGCAGACGAATTATCCATGTGATCCAACCCTGGGCTCACCAGGAATTACTACTTGACGACCTCCTATCCTTGGGAGTAGTGCGCATCCTTTGCGCCGCGTCAAGTTTTTGGCGCCGTCACCTGGGACAACGGTTTTGCATTTTATACTAACTTTGGGTTACTTGGGTAGTTGGTGAGATTCTTCCAACTTTCTTGTGAATATTCTTTGTATATCCACTTTTATTTTATCTTTTGCTTTGTCGGCCTTAAAAAAATGGCCGACAACAACAATAATAACACTTCACGTGGCACGGACATTACATTGAGAGACACATATATGCCACCTATGAGTATTTCTGATTCTTGCATTATATTGAAACTCGATGCTCACTCATTTAAGATTAAACCGAAAATAATTCAACTCTTACCTATTTACCACGGTTT
Organism: Scilla litardierei; assembly: GCA_030789695.1. Lineage (NCBI taxonomy): Eukaryota > Viridiplantae > Streptophyta > Magnoliopsida > Asparagales > Asparagaceae > Scilla > Scilla litardierei. Next base: position 72,948,359 of record CM061130.1, read on the forward strand.
GGAAAATGAGCACCCTTATGAACACTTGAGAACTTTTACTGAGGTGTGTTCCATATGCCTAAACGGAAAAATTAGTCTCGATGCAGTGTATCTTAAACTTTTTCCATTTTCCCTAAAAGATAAGGCTAAACATTGGTTAAGCGCTCTAAGGCCTAGATCTATTTCTACTTGGTCTGAGTTACAATCCGAATTCCTAAAGAAATTTTTTCCATTGTGCAGGACTCAAACCGTGAAGAAGAAAATCATGAACTTCAACCAATGCGATAATGAAACTTTTGACCATGCGTGGGAAAGATTCAAAAATTTACTTTTGGAATGCCCACATCATGGTTTTGATCAATGCCGAACCATTGCCTTCTTTTATGATGGACTTCTTCCATCATCAAAACAACAAATGGAGGTGATGTGCAATGGTTCATGCTTTGATAAAACACCAAATGATGCTTGGCAATATCCTGAAGAGACGACAGAGCACATGCAAAGTTGGGGGTGGTTCCAAACCATGAAACCGAGGTGAAGACGATGAATGGTGTTGAATCACTTGAGGAGCGAGTGGCAAGTGAAGTAATGTGAAGAAGGCAAGAGATCAATTTGATGGCGGTGAACATGGTTGATCAACAAAGCCAAGTGTGGGTCTCAAATTTGCATCCAAACAAACCCAAACCCGCTTTTAAAATCGGCGCAAATGAGGGCCGTTGGATCGTTGCGGGATTAAACCCCGCGTTGACACGTGTCCTCCCAGTCGGTGGATGATCCGAGTTCGAATCGGGCTGGTGCACGACCGTTGGATTCATAACGAACGTCTCAGATGGAGCCACGTCTACACAATATTTCGCCCACCTCTTGTTCACATCAAGCTGATGCACAACCGTTGGATTGACATCCGACGGTCCGGAGGCGGCCACGTCGCCCTCATCAGCTTCGAATTGTCGGGGTGAACGCGCGCTGTTGGATTGAAATCGCACGCTCCCTTTTTAGCCGCGTCGCCCATTATCAGATCCATTTGATCGACTGGAGTGCTGTTCGATGGCTGCCGCATGGCACTCAAATCCCGCGCGCTGAATTCATTTTCTCCGCTTGTGGTGGCCGTTGGATGGTGATCCAACGGGTCTTGGAGAGCCACGTCGCCCGCTCGCTTGGACCGTCAGATGGGGGCGGGGATCACAGGATGGCTGCCGCGTGGCCTCTAAGATCGGTGCGATACAGCTACAGCCGTATTTTTGACGTATTTCTTCCGTATTTCTCTATTTAATTGGTATTCTGCACTCAAAAATTCCCAATAATTAGCACAGATCTCAGAAAAATACAAATAAATAGTCGTTGGAATCGTGAGATTGAGACCAAGCTAGGTAAAATATAAAAACGCAGAAATACTGAATAGAATTCATACTTTGTGCACAAATCAATGGTTTGCTCTAGTAAATAATGATATACAAAATACGAATGTACTAGAGACCAATTAGGCATCGTTTACGCACAAAATATTGCTAGATGAGGGGTTAAATATGCAATATTCACTCCGAATCAAAACACAACAACCAAACACATTTGCAATCACTCACCGCCACACTCCAACAAATGATGAACTTCCAACAATTGCAACAACAACAAATTCAACAACTCACGAAGAATGTTGCGCGCTTGGCGGCTACATTAGAAAAGGGTAAATTCATTTCACAATCAATTTTTGACCCTAATGTTAGCCAATCTTCTCTTTCAGGAAATGACTTAAACCATTGCCATGCGGTTACCACGTTACGAAGTGGAAGAGAAATTGCCAAGCCAAATCATCTTTTGGTCACGCCCGAGATTGAGGTGGAAGATGGAGAGCATGTACAACATGAGGGGCCCGAGGAGAATTCAAGAAAAGGCATAAGTTCAAAGACACCGAGAATTGAAGAGTCCAATGCTTACACTCCTCAAGCACCATATCCAAATAGGCTCCTCCTTCCAAATAAAGATTAGTACCAAGATGAAATTCGAGAAATTTTTCAAAAATGTCATATTAATATACCACTTCTCGATGCTATTAACCAAGTACCTGCTTATGCTAAATTTATTAAGGACCTTTGCACTATAAAAAGAAACTAAGTTCTAAGAAAGGCCTTCATTACACAGCAGGTTAGCTCAATTTTTCATCAGGACATCCCACCCAAATTCAAGGATCATGGCTCACCCACTATTCTTTGTACCATTGGTACTACAAACATCGAGCATGCTATCCTTGATCTTGGGTCTAGTGTCAATTTATTACCATTGCCTATTTACAAGCAATTGGGTCTTGGAGAATTGAAAGCCACACCCATCATTCTCCAACTTGCCGATAAATCTGTGAAAATTCCTAGGGGTTGTGTTAAGGACGTTCTTATCCAAGTGGACAAATTCTATTTCCCCGTAGACTTCATAGTTTTAGACATTCAAGGACCCCAACATGCTACTCCTCTCCCCATTATCTTAGGAAGGCCATTTCTCGCCACCTGTGATGCCATCATTAATTGTAGGAATGGCCAACTTAAGATCTCTTTTGGCAATATGACCATAGACTTGAATATTTTTAATATATGTCATTTACCAAAATAAATGGAGGAGAGTGAGGTAAACATGGTACACATTTTTGGTGATGAAAATTTTGAGCTTATTCATGAACATTCCGTGAATAATTTTGACTCTCTTGTTGCAAATGTTGATCATATTCCTTTTTTTCAGGAGATTGGAGACACCCATCACATTGGCGAACGAAGCTTAATTAATGTGCTCTCCCATGGAGTTGATCCCATTTGGGATTGGTTCAAGGAGAGAGATATGGACCGGAACTTTCAAGAAGGCATCCATTTCCGGAAGCCAAAGGAAAAGATGGATGGGTTGGCCACGGAAGTCAAGCATATTTTAGATGGGCCATTACTGAAATACTCCACTAATCTTTACGCCATTTTGCTCATGGATTGTGGAGCATTTCTGAAGATCTTGAAGGAGCTTGAGGATTGGAGTTTTCCATTCGATCCGAGCAAAGCTTTAAGTACCATCCAAAGCCGTGAATTGGGTAGGGACACAGAGGATTATGGACTCACTTTCGAGTGACAACAACAAGGTGTATTCCTTCCATAACTTAGTCTAATTAGCTATAAATAAAACTTTGCTTTAGTATCTTTCCTTTCGCATCCCTAATAATTGTCCATATTCCTTATCCCCTTTCCAAACATTGAGGACAATGTCCATTTCAAGTTGGGGGGTGTGATTAGGATATGTGAAATTTTGAAAAAGTTTTAGTTTTTCGTATATATATAGAATAAATGAGACAAACTGAAAATTTTCATCTTTGAATATTATCACCCAAAAAGCATGTTTTTGTCTCTCTCCATTCCATATTAGCGTTTTGCTTAGTCCTCTAATATCAATGTAGTGAGATTTTCCAAAACACCATGTTTGACATCTACTTTTGAAATGGATTGTGGCATCCTTTTGTGTGTTGTACTTTATATGTTAGGGCAACTAAACGTCTTTTCGTTGGTTTTCCACTCAATCCCCTAGCTAGAAGCTCAAGATGTCTACTACCCATATGAGACCCCTTTGGGATGTAAAGGCCTTAGTTTTTGCAACCAAGTGGTTAGGCCTTAGAAGTTTTAAAAATTCAAGCTAGGTTCATACCCATCAATCCCTATAGAGTGAATAGATTTTTCGGAGTTGCTCAAATGAACACTCAATCCCCTAGCTAGAAGCTCAAGATGTCTACTACCCATATGAGACCCCTTTGGGATGTAAAGGCCTTAGTTTTTGCAACCAAGTGGTTAGGCCTTAGAAGTTTTAAAAATTCAAGCTAGGTTCATACCCATCAATCCCTATAGAGTGAATAGATTTTTCGGAGTTGCTCAAATGAATGCTATCAAATCCTATAATAATAAGTGCACTTGTGCACATTTGAATAAGGCATAAACTTTTGCCATGGTACTTTGATAAGGCAAAAATTTGTCATGATATTTGAGTAAACGCATGAAATTGAATCACAACTCATTATCATAAGCTTTAAAGGATTAGTGTTTATGTGCCACAAGCTTGAGAAGTTCAAGATTTTTACCATGAGATTGTCAAATCCTAAGACTTTGCAAAGCTTAGAGGTGGATTGTGGAGATGTGTATGAAAATTGAGAATAAGGCTTTAGGGATGAGTACATATGCCCGAAAGTTTTGCCATTCTATATTGTTCTTCAACACTTGAGACATGCCAACAATCCATGGAAAAGGTTATTTTTGTTTTGGAATTGATCGCTAATTTTGCTAGAGACTAGCAAAAAGCTAGTTGGAGGGTGTGATTGTGATTGAATATTGTATATTTTATCCCCATAATCATTCCCTCTTGTGCTTATAACTCACTGAATCATGCTCTCTTAATTATATTTGCGTACTTCATCATATTTTGAGCATATGATTTTATTTTGGCACAATTTCATTCTCCAAAGCCTTATAAACATGAATTGTATTTTTACATATTTTTCTGGATTTTTTAGGATTCCCGAAGGGGACAAAATCAAGTGATTGGAGAAGTGAACTGGAGACAGGACAGTCGATTGTCCTCGCAACGACAGTCGACTGTCAACTCGTAGCCCCGTCTGGAGCAAATATGAGTGCAACACAGGAGATTGTAGAAGGATTGACAGTCGCATGTTCTTTCAACAGCAATTGCCTGTTTCATCCTCTCCTGAAGAATGAGAAAAGGGCCGACTCTCTGTTATTTTGACACTTCTGCAGCAGGCGACTGAAGAACAAAAGACAGTCACCTGTGGATTGCACATGCGACTGTGATTTTTGGGACAGTCGCATGTCTCCTTTTGGAAGCAATGAGAGCTGCCTGTCATCAGTCAACTGTCGTTTGTTCAACAGTCGACTGATCAGGTTTTTTTTCCTGTCGAATCTGGGTTGCGAGTTTGGGTTTTCTTAACCCGATTTCTCTCCAATCGTTGTGGGCCGTTGAATGATATAATGGAGGGATGAGATGTGAACCCTACGGGGTATAAAACCCCATTATCAGCTGTAATTAGAGAGAGCTTCCACCATTAGCTTCAAATACTTTCCATTTTTAGGGTTTTCTCTCTTAGTTTTAGATTAGGGTTTTGTATAGTTTTTGGGGGATTTCTGCCCCCATTTTCTGGAATCTGATAGAGGAGGAGAAGAGCTTCCATTTGGTGATATCATTCTTAACCCTTCTCTTGTATTTCAGTTTGTCTCATTCTCCATGCATGAACTTATGAATATGAATGCAATGGTGAATATTTTTGCTCCCATGTGTAGCTAATCTCTTTGTGTATTGGATTGTGATGTAATTAGGATTTGTATGATTAGCTTTAAATTATCCATGGCATAGGATTGTGTAACTATTGCATTGATTGATTTCACACTCTTTTCTTTATGAATTACCCGTAGAGGGATCCATGGAGGATGATATGCAGCGAGGCATTATCTACATGCAAATACCCGTAGAGGGGCCTGCAAGGTGTTGAACCGTGAGGTTTAACTAATTATGCTTTATACTTGAAATCATCAATCCAATAATTACACTTGATGCTAACACGTTGATTTGAGCTCCAAGATAACACCATCCGGTTGTGTGGTCTGAAAGCCTCATAATTGAGCTAAACATGTTTGGTTTTATTCCCAAAAGGGAAATATTCCGATTTCACATACCTTGACATGGATATGGAGTTGAGTCATCATTTGGAGATTGAATAGATTAGCCATACTCCCTAATGAAACCACGGTCCATACACACTCCTCTTATTTACCTTCCAACCTTTATTTTGCTTGTTTATTTCTTGTTCTTTTTGGTAACCATCACACACACCCTTTAATCCAAATCATCACCTTTGAAAGGTGGTTTTGTCTCTCACCCTCTCACATCTTTGTTGACTCGAAGATAGCATGAACGCAGAAGAATTGTCCCTATGATCCGACCCTGGGCTCACCAGGAATTACTACGTGACTTTAGGCCTGAAAGAGCTTGGCAGCGCCCTTAAGATTTTCCTTACCTACTCAAGGCTAGAGTATGGCTTACCAAGGGAGCTAGACTTGTAGACGATGTCGGTGAATCTCGCAAACATATCTGATATGGACTCTGATGGTAGCATGTGAAAGCTACCGTACTCTGTGCTCAGCAGTGCAAGTCTAGACTCCTTCACCTGTGACGTTCTCTCGTGCGTCACCTCCATGTATGCCATATTTCCTGCGTAGTTTGACAATGTGAGATACGATTAAATTCAGATTTATCAAGAGAGCATATAAGAGAATTCATAGCTTGTCCGTTTAAAGAATATAATCTCCAATCATTATCATCACACTTGTCTTCAGGTTTAAGAATATCAATATTTTCAACTTTAATAACCGGTGGCTTATAAAATTTTTCGACAATGTGCCAAACTTTATAATCAACAGGTATCATGTAGATTTTCATCCTAGCTTTTCAATAAGCATAATATACTCCATTAAATTTAGGGGGTCGTGATATGGAATGACCTTCAGTAAAAGCACAATCACTAGAGTTATTCATGGTCAATTTTAGGCTAGATCTTATAACCTACTCTGATACCACTTGTTGGATCTGAATCTAAGCCTCGGGGGAATAGGCTATTAAAAATTCTCGTGTAACCCACGAGTAATCACACGTAGTTATAGCAGATCCAGAGTAAATAAAAAGCAATCACAGATGCACAGCAAATTTACCCTGGTTCGGTCGATAACCACGACCTACGTCCAGCCCCCGAAAGCAAATATTATATTAATAGTGTACAAGAACAACCATAATAGCTAGAGAACCAACGTCTCTATACTCACCAGGCTCAGTACCCCACTCACAGTGTTCAACACTATCAATCCTAATATATGCTCTCACTTGATGACACCCGTCAATTTCCTCTTGTCTAGACCACCACTAGATAAGTCCCCAAAATGTCACACAAAAAGCGGTAAAGTTTTCCCTACGAAGATCAAAACACTACTACACAAAAATAATAATAATATAGTTTAGAAATCTCAGTTTGTGTAGCCGTAGTCGTCTTCGTCAGTCAATGCGGGTAAGATTTGAATCTGACAAGAAGTCGTCTCGTCATCGGCAACTTAAGTTGCTATCTCCTCTTTGTAGATGCTTGCGGCACTTGGAAATCTTGATTGCGGCTTGTGGCACTTGGTTGCGGCACTTAGGCTCTTTGCAATGTTGCGGCAAGTTCCTCTTTGATATTGCGGCAAGTGCTTTTGGATGATGTTGCGGCAGCAACACGGTCTTTGGACCTCAATTCCTCTCTACCGAATTCCTTTGTTGATTGGACTGCCGCAAAAATAAAACACGGTGGAGATTCAGGATTAAAAGCAAGTGAGCATTAAAACCAGGTGACCAATAAAACAAAATGAATTGATTTTCTTCCTTATTCTTTCAAAAGCGAACTGATCCTTTATGACCAAAATCATGCCATTTTAATTTCCTTCAATACATTAACATGGGCTTTCATTCCTCAGCCTTGGCCAATTGAATTGGTTCAAGAATTACTGCTGGAGATTGGTGAAGCTCACAGGTTACACAAGCAACAATTGCGGCAGCTGCTCTTGGCTCTTATGTAGGCTTTGATTCCCTTTAACCTTCCTCAAGTAAAACTTTGCAGTTGTTAGCATGAAAGGGGTCAATCTTTGCGGCTGCTTGAAGGGAGTTGCTAGCTAGCTTGCAACAATGAGGATTTTTGGCTCTTGGAGTTTTTCAGCTCAGGTTGCTTGAAGATGATTCCTCTTGCCTTGGAAATGAATGTCAAGTCTCCCCTATGGTCAAAGATTGCGGTTAGTTGTTGAAGGGGGAGCTTGAGGCTTTGAAGGTCACGGCAAGGAGGAAGATGATTATTGCGTGAGGCTTTTGGTTTGGGAAATTCTTTTGGTTGGCCTTGATATGTTTCTGCTTGGAAGATGATGAAAGAACCTTGGTTGTAGTCGCAATATGCCTTTTGTAAAATTCTTATGGCCGGCCCCCTAGTTAGGTTTTGGATGGATGCTTTTATAGGAGAGGGGATGGCTAGGGTATTGTGGCAAGAGGGTCATGCTAGGATGGTAGGTCGACATGGCATGGAGAAGGCTGTGGGATGGATGGCTCAAGAGAATCCCTTGAATCACAGAATATGGATTTGAATAGGATTTGGAAGGGATTTGAGTTGGGATTGAATAGGAATTGGATCATAGCTAATCTCCATAGTTGATTTGTTTCAATCCCTAATTGATATGAATTAGCTCCATCTCTCTCCATGTTGGACCAAATCAAACTTGCCATATGTGTAACAAATTCTCCAACTTCCAACTTGCTATATGTATATCAATTCATCCATCTTTTTGACCAAGTCTCTCCTTGATGAACTAAGAGTATGCCACTCCTAAAAAGCACTTAATACACACGTTAAATAGTTCATACGTGTTTTTTGTCATCAAACTAGAGGTCCTAGATCGTTGCATCCAATAACATGTACTAATGGGGGGAGAAAGTGATATGACAAAAGCAGCTGGGCAAACAAGTCTCTCTAAGGCTACTTCAAATGGGGCTGGATTTACTATATCATCTGCTAGAATTCTTGATTACAGGGAGCCTAACATTATGAAGGAAGGATTATAAGATGCAGTAGAGGGTCAAGGGGATGCTACAGCAAGGACACCAAAAGATGGCAAGGGAAAACCAAATGCTAAGTGACAAGGAGATACTCAGTCACATGAGGGTTCCCCTACTACAGCTTCATATGACCATGACCCCAAAATTTCCAGACCATCCCCCTCTTTACTGGAGGACATCCTGGACACAAATGTAAATAGAATTCCAGATGATCTCATAAATACAAATCCTGAATGGTTGCTGGAGCAGGAAGAATTGCAAACCAAGGCTGATGCGGCAAAACCGACTGCTCAAAAGAAAGCTTATTCACAACCCTCAACTGGAGCTAACATCAGGAAGAGTTCAAGCCTGAAGGAGGGTGTGCGCCAACAACCAATCCATAATTAATGAAGATTTTTATCTGGAATACGCGAGGTCTTAACTGTAGAAAGATATATGCCCTCGAGGCAATTTATCCTAGAAAATATCTTTTTCAAATATAAATGGTACTACTTATCCTAGCATAATTAAATGTTTTTAATACTTGGATCATTTCCTTAGACTTAAAGTAAGGTCATACACATATCTAGATGGAGATCTTGATTGTGGGAAGCGAATGACCGATATGAACTTGAGTCTTAAAATGTTCATGGTCATAGATGTGTCGAGAAATAGATATCAGCACATCGGATAGACCATTATGTCTTTGTCTTATCGTAAAGGGTGATGATGATCTCATAATCATTCGACCTGGCGAAGTCGAAGAAGAGACACACATGCTCATTGGAGAATGAGTTCACTGAACGACCCAATAAAGAGTCATCAAATGGTTAACCTTAAATAAACAGTCATTGATAACTTTCCACTGATGATAGGCTAGTTGGTCCGTTAGACTTGAGGTTATTGTACGAATCTGTGCGTAAACGGTGTCACTTAGATCTGTGATCTAGTCTCGAGTCTTCACTCGTTGAAAGGTCTTAGGTTGGGTGTCACTTGAAGCGTACGAGGTAAGTAGTGACTAAGATAGGATTCGTCTCTTCCGTTAAGGGAAGTTGGTGTCACAAGCTCAGTACGGTTCTTTATACTAAACCTCGGCCGGGGTATGTAGTAGGTAGTACAACATGGACATACCAAAGAACGATGTATACTGACCAATGCTAGCTAGTAGGGTTGATGTTTTACCATACCCTAGGCTAAGCAGTGACATAGTTATGACGAAGGGACTATAAATGCGGTATTCATGAGTGATCCCGGTGACATTTTGTCGATGGGTCAATCATGTAATTATCATGCCAAAACATGGGTGATACCTGTTGCTCGTGGTCACTGTCGTCTAGGGGTTTCGAGCCCCAACATGTAGTAGGGTCATGCTGTAGGGTTTCACATCGAGTGGAATTTGCGTATTTGTAATTGGAAGGGTTCAGGAGGAGTGCACTCGGGTGCACGAGAATAATTGAAGTCACAAAGATTTGTAACGATAAGTCTTGATTAAATGGGATTTAATGATTTCGCAAAAGGTTTGCGATGTTAGCATTAGTGGAATGCTATAAGGATTATTGCATGTGATGCAAAAGGATTGAAAATATATTGTAAAATGTTTACAAGAATATTTTGCATAATAAAAGCATAGAAAAGGTTGCAAGGGTTCTTAGAATAGTCACATTCGAACCCTGCTTTCCAACGGTTCAAAAATCAGCTCAATCGGAGCTGTAGAACTCAAGAAACGACCCAAAAGAAGCCCAGTTCTGGCCCAGCCCAGATTGGACAGGCAGGTCCAGACCCGCTAGGTGGGCTAAACCTGCCCACAAAGGGGGGGGGGGTCCAGCCCGTTAGTAGGGCTAGACCAGCCTGCCAAGCAGGCTGGTCTGAACTGCCCGCTTTTGCGGGCGGGTCAAACCCGTCTGGGCGGGCTCGACCCAGAGCCCGAGCCTGCCTGGGTGGGCTCTGGCTCGATCCCACCCGCACAGTGAGCGGGTCAGATCTGCCTGCCCAGTGCGGGCGGGCGCACCTAGACCCGCAGGTGGGACTGGTCTGGGGAAAACCCTAGGCTAATGGTGACGGCTGCAATTTTAGGCGAATTTGTGATTTTTGCTTAACTTTGAGCAATTGTTTGTGGGGTCAAACGAAGTCAGAATTTGTTGCCGTTTGTTTCTATGCAGTCACCATCCAAAGCTCTTCGAGTTGATAAGTTGCATCACTTTCGAAGCTCAACGGTGAGGGAGAAATAATTGGTGCAAGTTGAGCCTTAGTGTAAGGCAAAACTAATCCTAATTTTCTCCACTAATTAATCTCCATATTAATTAATCCCACATTGCTCGTGAGATGAGCAAGGGGTCCGACCTCCTATATAAATAGGGGTTGACACCCCTTAGAAAAGTTGCACCAAGTCTCTGAATCGAGTAGCTCTGAAAAGTTTTGAGCACGCTCGATTCAAGACGAAAAATTATTCTTTCCTCCTCTGCTTTTCCGATTCCTTCGTTGGCGTCCTAGCAAGACGACGAGGAGCATTGGATTCGATCCAAAGTCTACGACACGGATCGCTCTCAAAGTGAAACTTTCTTCGGTGGTTGATTGGCTTGGAGGCGAGGTGTCGACTCGCTTCTGGTGGACCACTTCGGAGGTGCGGAGGCGGCTAGCTTCGGGGACAGCCAAATTTTGTTGCTGAAAACGATGCTTTGTTCTCTGCGGAGCCAAAGTTCCAGGTATGTTTTTTCTTGATTCATTTTATTTATTTCATTGCAGTAGTTTAGATCTATTTTAGGGCTGGTCAGACCCACCCCAAGATAGTAGAGATCCTAGCTAGGGTCTTTGACATTTTTAGGATACGTTATTAAATAGTTTAATAATTCTTTTTTCCGCTGCTGTTTTAATTCTTTCGTCTGTCTGACGTAGGAGGGGCGTAAAATTATGCCCTAAGGGTCCCTCATAACCCATCATTGGTATTAGAGATTAGGTCTATTTCTGATCTAAAACTGCAAATTTTTTTAAATGCATGCTAAGAACACTGATAATGTGATTATCTAGATTTAAACATTATGCGATAATTGTTAAAGAAAGAACAACCTATTTTTATAAATGCTCTTAAACTATGTATGTGATAAATTTTAAATAAGCATGTTAGAATTTATGTGATAAAATTTTAATCGGTTGTTCATGTTAATTAATTATGTTACAATTATTAAAAGATGGTAACTTAATTTTATATGATAAATTTTAAGTTGCTTATATGCATGCAAATTTTATGGGATAAAATTTAGTTGGCATTTTTAATGGTAGTTCTATTTCTTGTATATTATGTGATAATTCAAGGAAGCCTATTAGGATAACCATTAAAATTCATCTAAAATTTATGAGATAAAATTTAGATTGACATGGTATGTTTAATAAATTGTTACACCATTTAATTCATAATTCCTGATTAGGGTAGTGATGTGTCATAATATTCCACATTTTATCTATATGTTTACACGTTAAAATGATTACTTTAATTCCGATTTATTTAATGTCGATAATTGGAACTATTTGACTTCGAGAGCGTTTGATGCATTTCAGGGAATATCGAGCGATTTGGAGCATGTTGGAGAGCAGGACATGATCGTCGACGACGAAGTGTCAATGGCGTCATATCTGAGGAGCTCATGTTGCTGGAGGAGAGCAATGAAGGAGAGAAGAAGGGAAGAGAAGAGAGAAAGAGAAGAAGGACGAGAAGAATTGAAGGAGAGGCCAAGAGCTTAAAGGAGCTCGGGTGAGCAACTTGGATCGCTCTGCCGAGCGACCAAGTTGCTCGCCCGAGCCAGCTATCAGAAGAGCCCAAAAATGTGCCTTCAACTCTCTGTAATTTTAGCCCTTAATTTGCTCGGCTGAGCGACCCAAACCACTCGACCGAGTGGCCCAAGCCGCTCGGTCGAGCGGATTAGAAATTGTTGGGTTTTGATAGACCCTAGGGCACTTATTGTGCATGTCCTAAGTCGGACGGACCACAGAATGAAAATGAACGCAGCGGAAAAGAAGATATTCGCTAAACAAGTTAACGAAGCCCTAAGGAAAATCAAGACACTTAGAAAGGATCTATGCCAACTTGAGGTGGATCTGACCAATCCAAGAAGGATCTATGCTACTGCGACATAAATAAAATAAAGCTTCTAAATTACATACCCGGAACCTTGCCTTGGTACAGGCAAGGTGTACCGCACCGTCTTCCGAGCCGCTCCCCGTCCCACATCGAACAGCTCTTCGAACTGCTCCACGTCTCGAGGTAAGCAATCCCCTTGTCGCCGAGCTAACCACGCGTCGAAGAAAGTTTCACCTGAATGTGAACCTTTGCCAAGACTCCGGATTGGATCTGAACTCCTTCGTGGCTTTGCTAGAGCCTTCAGGAGCAAGGCAGAAAATTAGGGCGAAGAAAATATTAATTTAAGCTTAGATCCGAGTGTGTTCCAACATTTTTGAGAGCTGCTCAGATCTAGAGCTTGGGAAGAGTTTAGAGGAGGTGGACATGCCCCTATTTATATAGACGGCTGACCCCTCCCGTTTACCCCACTTCCGATGTGGGACTAATGTTTTGGAATTAATAAATTCAAGTTAGTTTACCTTTCATAAAGGCCAAACTTCCATGAATTTTAACTCCATCACCGTTTTGCTTCGATCTTGATACAACCTATCAAATCGAAGAGCAGTGAACGATGAACGCGTAGGAAAAAACGACCAGTCAATCCGACGTCATTTGACCCCTCAAACGTCGTCTCAAAAACTGGAAAAAATCCATGCACAAAGGCAAAACACAGCCACCACTTATAAAACCCTTTAGGGTTTACTCAACCAGCAAGTGGGCTTCTTTCGATGTGGGTCGGGCGCCCGCCCAGCGGGCACCAAACCCGCAATGCCCAATTTTTGGTTTATTGCGCCGTTTTGGCTTTATTTTGAACATTTGTAGACCATTTTCGACGCAGTTTGAACCTGCGTTTAGATTGAAACGATCCCATCATCCAGGTAATCCATTCTATGCATTTATTATATTAAATATATGCGTAAACATTTTACGACGCATTTAATTCTCTTTTGCATCATTTGCAAAATTCCCACATCCTTAATGTTCTAAACTTATATCGCAAACTCTTTGTGACTTATAAAATCCATTTTCATCTAATAAAAATGAACTGATGGCACACATCCCCCAACATCTCCCACTTGCACTCAGGATCATTTATCCCGAATGCAGAGGCTAACTGCAAACTCTTTGCAGTTTTCTATCCCTTGCATCAAATGCATATTCTTCCTAATGTTTTTACCTATTACTAGATGAAGGTCGTACTCTGTGTGAGACCCTACATCCTGACCCTACTACATGTGGGGCTCGAAGCCCCAGACGGCAGTGACCACGAGCAGTAGTTGCCGTCCCTATTTCAGTATCATACTTATGTGGTTAACTCATCGACATGAGTATTATCGGAACCACCCTGACTGTGTCCGTGATGAATTCCGCAGTTTAGTCTGTTCGTCAAAACTATGTCGTTTATTTCAAGCCTAGGGTATGGCCAAACTGTCCACCCCAATAGCTTGAGGCAGGTTAGTCTCCATCATTCTTTAGTCAAATAATGTTGGACATCTTCCAACATACTCTGGCCAGAGTTTTTACTAAAGACCAAACTAACACTACAACACTAACTCCCATTGACCGGGAGATACGAATCCTATCTTAGTCATTACTCTCCTCGCACGCTTCAAATGTCACCTAACCAAAGACCTTTCAACAGGTCTTGCCTCGAAGCTAAGTCAGGGGTCTAAGTGACGCCGTTCATGTACAGGTTCGTATAATGACCTCAAGTCAAAGACCAACTTGCCTATCATCACTAAGAGTTATCACTGACAGATTTGTCAATCATAACCATATGATAACTCTTGTGGGTTGTTCAGTGAACTTATTCTCCAATGAGCACCTGTGTCTCGTCTCCGACTTTGCCAAATCGAACGACCATGAGATCATCGTCACCGCTATACGGTGAAGACTAAGACACAATGGTCTATCCGATGTTTTGATATCATTTTCTCGAAACATCTATGACCACGAACATTTATAGACTCATGCTACTGACAGTCAAGCACTTCTCCATGGTCGAGATCCTCATCTCGATATATGTTTGATCTTGCATTAAGTCTCAGGACTTTACCTACGTTAATTTCTAATGATAACTACATTATGATTTAACTTATATAAATTCTTACCATACACCTTACTGTAATTTTGAACAAGATGTTTGTACAAATACACAACGATAAATTACCTCGAAGACATACATCTCATCTCCCACTTGCACTCAGGCCCATTTATCCCAGTATCTCATACCGTATTTACACATAAGTCTTTCTAGACTTCATGTGGTAGAGCCTTCGTGAGAGGATCTGCTAAGCCGCCTACTGTATAGACTTAAAGGGTTTCTATGTTCATATTAGACCAATCACTTGAATCGTATTCAAATAATTCCTTTGGTCTTTTGCAATCCATAATATTTAATTTCCTTGGATCGCATCTAGCTCATCGTACCTTACGACAATAATAATAAGTTACTGGTTATTTTAGATGGTTCATATTTAAAAGTGACAAACTCTTTTGACCACTTTGTCTAAAATATGTTCCAGCCCCTTAATGCCTCGCATGCTTTTATCCGCTCCCACTGACCTTGTAAACTCTCTGGTCAATTCATATAAGTTCGTTCTTCTAAATTATATTTAGAAAACGAACTATAAATGAATGCTCTAGTTTTCATGGTCATCATGAGCATTTACATCGAGTTCGGTCCGAATAGATATGTACAAATCTGTTGGCGAGACAGTTTCATCATAACCCGTTTATAGGAGTTAGGATGAATATCGTTCTTAACCAATAGAATCTATACTTCACTACTTTCTTTCTGCACCAATCTTCTAAACTTGAAGATTCATTTGCAGTCAAAGAAACACTTTCCTTGTGCACGTAAACCAAAGTCCATACTTTATTTATGTGCTCGAACCATTTCTGATTGCATCAAGTTATTAATTGGAGTCACTACTTCGAATATCATCATGGAAGTTGACTAGGCCATCATCGACTATGATGTTCAACTCGACTCTTCGTCTCACGAGACTCGAGTAATCCTTTAACTTCCTAACGATTGATTTAATGACTATCTTACTGATAATGTCATCACAGAACCTTATCAAGAACATATGCATTATAATTTGGGACTTAACCCAGAGGGAGGATCACAACTCAGAGTCAACTTGCCATGAATTGCACTATGTCTAACAAAATGCGATTTATGCTCTCAAACACATCCAATATGTTAAGAGACTTGACCTGAGAGAAAATCACATTTTCTTTTATTTACACAAGATTTATACAGCTAAGTATTCGACTTTTCGATCTAATCGAATCACTTCAAATACTTCTGTCAGTTTGTTCTCTATTTTATCATACTTGTGTTTCATCAAGAACACATGTCGTAATAATAATAAGAACATCTTATCCTGGCTAACTTAGACTCGTGTCCGGGTACATCAGTATGTACGAGACTGTGAGTTCAACACATTCTCCAACTGTCTTACAGATGGGGTTTCGGCCATCATACCCTTGAGATAAGATTCACAATTGTCCGTAGACTTCATAATACGAGAGGCCAGACCACTCTTTATGTGACTTGTGAAGCTTAGTCTCTTTGATACGGCCTAGTCTATTTTTCCATATAAGTTTATTACTATCTTGTGTATTCATATATTAACATTTAATATATTATAGTTATTACAAATTACGCACACAAAACATTGCTTCAGAAGCAAGGTGACGACATTCGTAAAAAATGTATTAGTCGTCTTTTGTGTAACAATTATTATGAAATCGTGACATCAAATATGTCACATTTTCAATTTCTCATACTTATTCCTTTACTAATGATAAATAAAACTATCTTTCTCAATTGACTTTCCTGAGTGCCTTCTTCCTTTTCTAAATCTCATTTAGATATTAATGTCACAAAAAATTACTAGTTGTACAAACACCTAACATGTCCAAACACTTGAGCTTCACAACCTTAAGTTGAATCATCAAGTTGCTTGACTCAAGATCTAATTTGGATACATGGTCTTGTACTACCCATGTACTCATCTTTGAATCAAACAGTTTGTTCGAAGTTTTGAACCTTGCAAATCGAAACCATTTTCCATACAACCTTGAGTTGACTCAACAAATTGTATGGAGAAACTTGCTTTTGAACATCAATATATTCCAGCTGCCCCATATAGCGACAAGTGACATGTAGCGTGCATTTATTTTGTTAGACTCAGCACTTAATGAAATCATATTCTTTAAGTCCGTCCTTAAGAGGGTCATTTTAATGTCAACGAGAATATAGTTTATTCTATCAATTAGAATTTAACTTGACATTCCATTAAACGGTCTTTTGACCAGTTAACTTATTCTCGTAGAATATTATGTTTTTGATTCCATCGGTAAACATAGACTTGCCCTAGTTTAGCATATGTTCAAGTTTTTAAATATAGATAGAATGGCTTCTATCTAACTATATCCTCCCACTATTTTTAGCGATCATTTTAAGCCATAATAATGAATAATTTAATCAAATTAAATATAATGGGAAAGGGATCCGACCACCCTGAGTCTCACAACCTTGAGTTGACTCAACAAGATGCTTAACTCTGCGATCGGTAGACGACTCTTCATCAATCACATCGAATGTGAGTCCCTTATCGGTTTTTACCCCTAGTCACTTATGACCTTGAGTTGACTCAACAAATTATAAAGACTAGTCTAGTCGGACCCTTGTTTTTGTGTCTAGCCTAACTTACGTCGGCGCTCAGTGTATTCACGACACGACGGTTTGGGTCAAGTCTAGACCATGTATTGAGAAGTTGGTTTCCATAAAGTGTCTATGACATAGCTTGAGTTGACTCAACAACTTTATCAAAGAACCATTAATTACCATCATCTAAAATAAGGAGGGCTACGACTAATCTTGAAACAGATTTTTAACATAATTGACTTAGATATAATCCAGGGTGCCATATAATCATGATTCGCGTCATTGCGGTCCAATGGATACGACTGGGAATTGACTATGCCAGGATCACTAATCCCCTAATCAAGCTAGGGTGATCCAACAAACTTAGCCACGCACATTGACCGGATCATGGTCCATTGAATGAAACTTATCATTTTTATATGTGTGCCATAGACTAAAAGGCTTCATTAAAACTAGGTAATCATATCAACTAGTTGAATCCTAAAATTCAAAATTTTATGGATTTGTTAATAACTTTTATTAAGTCCTTATCAACTATAAGGTTCATGTGCTATCCTAATCGATATTAGGATTTTAATAAATTCAATAACAACACTTTAAAGTGTAGTCTTTTAATGAAAATTATTATGATAAACATAATAATCGTCGTTAAAGGACTACCCTAATCAGAAATTAGGTTTTAAAAGGTTGTAATGAGTATTAAAACATAGCATGTCATTTAATAATGGCTAACCTAAAAGGTTTTATCAATTGTCACATAATTAAGCATGGCCATTAAAACATAATCTAACTTTATCAACTACAAAATTAGCATGCATTTATTAACCCAAATATCGCATAAAAGGTTTATAACTATTTAACAATTATCACATAATTATTAAACATGCATCAACACATTAAAAATTTATCATATAAATAATTAATGTGCAACTAAGATTTAACACTTAAATCAAAAGATGATTTTAAAACTTAAAAAAATTCATAAAAATTATCATATAATTTTATTTCATAAACTATCATTTAAAATCATCATTAAAATTTCCATGTTTTAAAAATAATTTTATTGCATAAAAGAATTTTAAAAAACATCTGAAATGAAAACGGTTTTATTTTTAACAATATCGCATAAAGTTAAAAATTTTAGCATGCATTTAAAAGCATTTATCATTTTAAAAATGTCGCAGTACTAGATCATCATGCAGACCAAACTCTGATACCAATGTTGGGTTTTGATGGAACCTAAGGCACTTACTGTGCCCGTCCTAAGTCGGACGGACCACAGAATGAAAATGAACACATCGGAAAAGAAGATATTCGCTAAACAATTTAGCGAAGCCCTAAGGAAAATCAAGACACTTAGTTAGGATCTATGCCAACTTGAGGTGGATCTGACCACCCCAAAAAGAATCTATGCTACTTCGACATAATTAAAATAAAGATTCTAAATTACATACCCGGAACCATGCCTTGGTACATGCAAGGTGTACCGCACCGTCTTCCGAGCCGCTCCCCGTCCCGCACCGAACCGCTCCTCGAACCGCTCCACGTCCTTAGGCAAGCAATCCCCTTGTCGCCGAGCTAACCACACGTCGAAGAAAGTTTCACCTGAATATGAACCTTCGCCAAGACTCTGGATCAGATCCGAACTCCTTCGTGGCTTTACTAGAGCCCTTTAGGAGCAAGGCAGAAAATTAGGGAGAAGAAAATATTAATTTAAGCTTAGATCCGAGCATGCTCCAACATTTTCGGGAGCTGCTAAGATCTAGAGTTTGGGACGAGTTTAGAGGAGGTGGGTAGGCCCCTATTTATATAGGCGGCTGATGCCTCCCCTTTACTCCACTTCTGATGTGGGACTAATGTTTTGGAATTAATAAATTCAAGTTAGTTTTCCTTTCATAAAGGCCTAGCTTCTATGAATTTTAACTCCCTCACAGTTGAGCTTCGATCTTGATACAAACTATCAAATCGAAGAGCACTGAACAATGAACGCATAGGATCGCCGAGTCAATCTAACGTCGTTTGACCCCTCAAACATCGTCTCAAAAACTGGAAAAAATCCACGCACAAGGGCAAATGTCGTCTCAAAAACTGGAAAAAATCCACGCACAAAGCCAAAATGCAGACGCCACTTATAAAACCCATTAGGGTTTACTCAACCAGTAAGTGGGCCTCTTTCGATGCAGGTTGGGCCCCCGCCTATCGGGCACCAGACCCGCAATGCCCATTTTTTGGTCTATTGCACCTTTTGGCTCTATTTTGCACGTTTGGAGTCCGTTTTTGATGCAATTTGAACCTGCGTTTAGATCGGAACGATCCAGTCATCCAGGTAACCCATTCTATGCGTTTATTATATTAAATATGTGCGTAAACATTTTACGACTTATTTAATTCTCTTTTACATCATATGCAAAATTCCCACATCCTTAATGTTCTAAACTTATATCGCAAACTCTTTGCGACTTTTAAAATCCATTTGCATCTAATCCAAATGAACTGAGGGCACACATCTCCCAACAGAAATGGCCAACATTGATGAAAACTAAATAGCCCTTCACTCTTTCCAATTCTTCTATCACCAGGGATTTTACAGTATTTTTCTCATATTTTTCGAGACAGTAGACTTTATAATGGTTCCAACGCCAGTAAGTATGTACCAATTGGAGGTCGGATGAGCCCTAGGGAATTTCTACAAGTTGGCAAATCTATAATGAAATCTATGATTGGGCAGACACGTGTCATAGCTCGGTCGAGCGACCTTCAGATGCCATCCTGAGCTACCTGGGCAGAGAGCACGGGTCCATCTCCATTTAGGGTTATTTTGGGGGGTTTTGGGGTCTATATATATGTATTTGAGCAGCCATTTGGGGGTATCTTCTCTTTGGTGAGGATAGGTACTTTTTAGGGTTTGGAGACTCTTTTAGGAGGCTAGGCTACGCCCTAGGCCCCCTCCTCGTTGATTTGTGTAATGGATCTTCATTAAGCGAAGTCTTTCTTGTTGAGTCCCTCTTTATTGTATTTCTCAATTGTTTTTATTGTCGAATCTTTCATTCTTGCTTGTGATGTTGATTTCCATTGTTCCTATATCTTTTCCTATGATTGACTAGAACTATTGCTAGGATTAGGGATGAACCCTAGGATTCTAGGGTTTGGATGATAGGCTAAACCTTAGTTGGATGAATCTAGGGTTGCCTTATGGTGTTTTGAACAAGGGTTTTGGAGGATTAGCCCTAGAATTAGAGGATTGAGAAAGTAGCTCTACGTTCTAGGGACGATCCCCATGAATCTGATTTGGGCTTAGTGACCATTTCTAGGGCTCGCGATCACGAGAGTGACTCAAGAACCAGGGGCGATTACTAATCCTCGATCTGCTAGTCGGTGACTACGAGAGTAGCCCGACTGCTCGAACCAACCGTAGCGTGGTATCCAAGTCTGTAGATCACGAGAGTGGATACAGATTTGTGGTACGAGCGCCAAATGTTAAGCTTAATGCATGCATTCCTGTGCAAAGTTGACTGCGAGAGCACGGCTTCACATAGGGATGCGTTAGATGAGTAGGAACAACGAAAGTTAAGAACTCGTTCCCATCTCCGGATGTGACACTCCTACTCTCATCCATCGTCTAACGAAGGAACCCTTATCCAGTTATGCAAACCCGAAAGCCCTAGTGGGGATTCCCGATACCCTAGTGATATTTCCTTCGATTGTTTCTCTTTGTTCTTTTTGTTTTCTTTTGTGTCTTGATGTGCCTTACCAAGTAACACACTCACATTCCACATCCATCACCATTACGACACTCCATAATCCATCTCCACACAATATAACATATTCGAAGCCTAACTTAGCCTAGGATCGCTAGGTAGTGTGACATCGCCTCCCTGTGGATACGATACCCACTTGTCGATATTTACACATACCGTGCGCTTGCGGTAAAACAACATTCGTACTTCCTGGTGCAAATCCGGAACCGAACATGTAGCCCTTTTTCCAACGATTATTATTTTAATAGTTCTAATAATAATTCTAATAAAAGGCTACATTTTGAATTGTTGTAATTTGAATTTATTAAAATCCTAATACTTGATTAGGATAGCACGTTGAAACTTTAAACCCTTATAGTTGATAAGGACTCTAATAAAAGTTATTAACCAAATCCTAATAATTCTAAATTTTAGGATTCAACTCGTTGATAGGATTAACTAGCTTTAATAAAGTGATTCGGGTTCAATATTACATATTTAACCCCCCATTTAGCCATATTTTGTGCTCATGTGATGCTACATTGTTCTCTAATACATTCGTATTTTGTACACAATTATTTATTAGAGAAAACACCTTATTTGATCACAAAATGGCAATTAACAGAGTATTTCTGCACTTCTTATATTTTTCCTAGCTTGGTCTCGATCTCACGATCCCAACGACTATTTATTTGTATTTTTCTGAGATCTGTGCTAATTACTGTGATTTATTGAGTGCAGAATACATTTTTAATGAAGAAATACACCAAAAATACGAGAAATATGGTAGGCAACCAATCAGTTATTGACACGTGGTGCGATCTCATCACTCCTCGCCCAATCGAACGAATGCGGATGAGTGGCGACACTGCATTTTAGAACCGTCGATCCGACGATGAACGGTCACAATGAAGCCCACACACCACTCACAATCGGGCTGAATGCTTCAAAAGGCGGGCCACATGTCACGATCGCAACGGTTCCACTCTGCGATCGACGGACAAGACTAACTGCTGCAGCCAGGTGACATGGCTCGATTTAGAGCGTCGATCTCCCATCCAACGGACAACATCAAGCCCACGTTTGAATTTGAAGTCGAAGCCCGCAAGAGACATGCGGCCGTGATCCGACTGCCCCCCCATGATCCAACGACTGACGACGATCCCGCGGTTTAAAATGAGTGCGGGGTGACGTGGCCGTCTTCGAAGCGTCCGATGCCGATCGGACGGATGGAAATCACCCTGCATTTTTAAGAAGCGATCGACAGCGGATCAATCCCAGCCGTTCGCCATACGATCCGACGGTCAGGAGTTAATACGAGCAGCTCTCGGAGAGCAGGTAGCGGGCGCACGAAAATTAAAGGCCACGTGGCGAAACGTGGTGCAATCCCGCTTTGATCAACGGCTCCTATTTGCGCCGGCTTGCGGGTTCGGGTTAAGTTGATAATGGGTGCGGGTTTCGACCCGATAGCAACTTAAAACCCGCAATCTAAGTATATAAGGTATTTTTAGGGTTTTTGAGCGTATGCTGGCGTATTCTGGGCGTATTCTGGGCGTATTGGAGGCTTTAGGAGCCGTATTTCCCCTCTGTAAAATTCTGTAAAATTCCAGAGGCTGTTCTTAGTATTTCCAGAGAGTTTTGGGGCCTAACTTGGAGATTTGGTGATGAATTCTTAAACTTATACCCCGTATTTGAAGCTTTTCTATTGTATTTGGCTATTAGAATGAAGTATTTTGCTATGAACTTTGATTTTTCTTACATTATGAGTAGCTAAAACTTATTTGTGCATGGTATGGAGTAGTTAGGGGATGTGATTTGTGTTAGTTTGGTTGAAAATTCGTTGTGCTTGATCGTTAACGTTGATAAAGTTGTGAACTTTGGTATTAAATCATCTTTTTCATCTTCCAAAAGAAGTGATCGAGTTGATGATCGCCTCAAAAGGGTGAGTTTTGATCTCTCCAAAAGAGAGTTTCATACCGTAGTTGTAAGATTATTACTTTAGCAATGATTTTATTCTTATATTGCTTTAACCCCCAAAAGGGCATCTTCCGATGAATTGCTCCCAAAAGGAGAATTCGTTGAGTTATATTGGGTATTTTCCAATGAATTGCTCTCAAAAAGAGAATTCATTGTGTTATATTCGTCAACCAAGTTAATACAAATTATTAATCCTAACGAACCCATACCATGTGCATACTTTTCATAGATATTTTCATACACGACTCTTCTTTGTTCGTATTGTTCGCACATCACCATCACACACTTTCACACCATTATCACCATCATTATTGAAGTGGTTAGTTTCTCTTCATCAGATTTCTATTTGATTTGAACTGTGGTTGCAACAGATTTCCTCCCGAGGATTCGACATCTGGACTCCCAGATTATATTACTTGTACGGACTCTTGTGCTTGAGAGAAGCACTATTTTGGACTCCTAGGACACAGAGGTTGTCACGCCCAGCTTCCCAAAACGACGGAAGCGAAACGTGACAAGGCCCGTTTAGGCCGGAGCTGAGAAGCTCGGACCCAATAAGCGTCTGTAGGGGTACCATTTTAAAAATTTTAGGTTCTTGCATTTATAAAGTTCGAAACAACAGGAACTACAGAAGGAAGGTTGCAGTCATTAATATAATTTAATATCCAGCGAGTACAAAAGTGTAAAGAGAGGACAGCCTAAGCATGGCTACAAACTATCGAAAAAGCGAACTAAAAGCAGTAACCTCTGAAGGTGGCGACCGAAAAGTCCTCAAGGTCTGTTCCTCATCAGCACGTACTCTATGGTGACGTCCTCGGGCTCCACGTACTCCGGTAAGTCTGCCGCGTCCATGAACACTGGCTCAACACATGACGTACATCACCAAAAGAAGGAACTGTACGTCAGGTAAGGTCTACGAAAAGGGTCAGACTAAACTGCAAGTGTATCGACTATTTAACAACGGTTTACTGGTTGATTAGCATGCTGAGGTTATAACAAAGGAACAAAAGAAAGTAAACGCAGCAGGAAAGTAAAACGTGACAAGTAGTAGTCGTAGCGTGTGCTACCAACTACGGGACTAACCTACAGGTGTCAAGATAAGTCGGGACGTGACGAGAGAAGACAAGACAAGACAAGACAAGACAAGTGAGACACGAAATGGGTTCACGCCTTACGGTTCGAGGGGGATCAGACCCTCTTGCCGTGCGCACGCTCAACCCAACCCCAAACCCCAAGTATGACAAGACAAGACAAGCACGACAAGGGATCACTCGCTCTAGCTTGGCGAGTGCCCTATTGCCCTTTGGGCTGTGTATCACGACAAGGGATCACCCACTCACTGGTGAGTGCCCTATTGCCCTCTGGGCTGTGTATCACGACAAGGGATCACCCACTCACTGTTGAGTGCCCTATTGCCCTCTGGGATGTGTATCAGTACAAGGGATCACCCACTCACTGGTGAGTGCCCTATTGCCCGCAGGCTGTGCAAGACGGGACAGGATGTGACAAGACGGGAAGGGTTATTCTAGGGTGTCCACACACACGCACACACATGATAGCCCTATGATGTCAAAAGTTATTGTTGTTAGGCTCAGACTTCGTCGTCAAGTCTGAGCCGTCAAGGGTAGTCCCGGACGCTATCATTTCACGTCCGGTTCTATTTGTTCACAGTTATCAGTTCTAACCAACTAAGGCCTAAGCACGGCCGAAAGTGCAAGTGGGATACACTTGCCTGTGGTGGCGAGTGTGTCATCTGTCTGGGCGTCTCGTCCAGGCGTCTCGTCCGTGGTAGTTTGTCTGAAACAGTGTCACGGCGACGGTGTCAGGTCGCGATTTTCATCAAGTCCTATTAGGGTTCGTCTCTAGGTTGTCGGGACTACCCTAATCGTCAAAGTCACGATTTTGGTGTTTTATCAACCTAAATCGACCACTACCCTATGTGCACAGAAAATTTGTCCGATGGTCGATTTCTACAGCGAGCAGCGTCTTACTGGTGCGGAAAGGTAAATTTAATTATTGTTGTCCAGTTTTAGTTAAGGTTCAGTTTGCTACGGTGTGGGTTTCGCTATGAGTTTAGAGGGACCAACCTGGTGTGAGGAACGCACATTTAATCTGGCATCAGGTCTGGAAGCGGTGGCGGTGCTCGTGTCCCCGACTGCGGGTAGCGTAGTGGAGGTCGTCTTGGGATCGCCTCAGGATTGTAACGGCTGCGGGTAGCGCAGCTGAGATGTCACGGTCACAAGTACGACATCGAGGTCGTTTCGGTTGCGAGTCCCAGCAACGAAACGTCTACGGCAACGGTAACAGGGACGAGTCATGACGTCAGGAGGTCACAGAATCTGCGGCATGCAAGGGGGCTGACGTGGGTGGAGCAAAGGAACGGGCGGCTGTCAATCGGGAAGATCTGCGGTGTCAACGGCATCTCGACTATGGGTAGCATAGTGAGACTCATCTGGGCAGCGGACGAAGTGCGGCAGCGAGGAAATCAGCGCAGGCGAGGCGGCGGGAGGCCGTGGAAGAGGGGAGTGGAGCAAGCGGCTCGGGCTGTGCAGCGGGCGGTCACGGCAGCGTGGGAGGCGGCGCTCGCCGTGGAGCAAGGGCCGGCATCGGATCGCGGTGCTGAGATCGCGGCGGGGAGCGCAGTTCTGAGAGGGGAGGCTGTGAGGGCTGTGGATCGCAGCGGCGTTCGGTGATTAAGGCGGGCGGCGATCACAGCGGCGCCTCGATCGATGGACGGTGGGGTCGTGAGGGGGCCATGGAGCGAGGGATCTCACGGGGGAGGCGCTCGGGGGTCGGGGACGCCGGAGCGACGTCGTGCAGAGGCGACGGCCTCGGATCGCGGCGGCTCAGAGCAAGAGGGCGGCGGGAGTCAGGATCATGGTGGCGGGGCTCGGGAATGTGACGGAGGGCGATCGCGCGGGGCCTCGGCTGTCACGGCGGCGGGAAACCGCGAGGGCGGCGGCGTTCGTCGAGAATCGCGACGATCCGATTGGGCTAGGCGACGTGGGGAGAGCGAGGCGGCGGATTGGCGTTAGGAGGGTGCCGGTGTCGGGGTGAGAGAGAGATGCGAGGGAGATGGGAGCTCCGATCGGGGTAGGCGGCGTGGGGAGGAGAGAGATTTCGGAGGGGGGAGAAAAATTTGGCCGACGGCGCTGAGAGCCCTAGGCTGCGGGGAGAATTTCTTAGGGTTAGGGTTTTAGGGTTAAGATTAGAGTTATTATTAATAATAATAATATATGATAAATAACCCTAGGATTATAGAAAAAGAGGGAAGATATATTGTTAGAGGGTGTAGAAAGAGGGGAAAACTAGGGGGAGAATAGAAGAAGCAGTTTTGCGAAGATATTAATGAAAATATTTAGGGATGAAAACAGATTTGGCTATCAAATTCGAAATTTGAACTGATTGGTGAGATCGACGGTCGAGGTTAATTCGGGTGATAACTCGCAATCCGGGCGTCAGAAAAATAATCCGAAAATACCGGGACGATCGTGGAGACGAGACGCATAGATCTATGGAGCCCGATCGTGCGTAACGCCTACCAAAAATTTACGTAAAATTGGGAACGGCGTTCTGAGTCAAATGACTAAAACTCCCCTATCATTCAAAGTCGTTTTGCGAGAAAACGAGCCGTGAAAAGACGTTCTCAAAAATTACATTAAAATCCTACACCCTGTAACGATCGCAACGGCATATACCATCGCATATGCCGGAGCTCAGAAAACCCAAATAAAATACGTGCACGATAAAGCACGTGCACATAGAAAATATGAACGGTCGGAAAGCGGCCGTTACATTCTACCCACCTTAGAAATGATTCCGTCCTCGGAATTGCCTATACTAAGACTAATTATAAAAATCCATAAATACTTAAGCCTATTTCTCCCATCCTCCACACAATAATCTCTAATTCCCATAACTTCAACACCGTTCCTCAAATAATCCATCATAACCCATCTTTTCACTGGACAATGCCACGACTAAGCTCACCTCCTAATACTTACTATAGACCCATCACTACTGTTCAAATTTCCAACTCCAAGTCCTCACAAAAGAATAATAATCATCTTCTCATACCATACCACTCCGCTAAACATCATCGCTCAATACCATCTTTTAAATTTCTCAATCTCTTCCCAATGTTAATCAATCTCCAAAAAATGAGATTCTAGTCAACCACCAATCCAAGACAAAAACTTTGTCTATCTTATAATACCTTCACAAATCAACAATCGCCGTGTCTTCAATACATTCTTGTCATATCTTCCCATAAATTTATCCACCAAATAATTTGGACTATCAAGGTCACATCTCAACCTACCTACTATAACTAATCCCAAGAAGTATTAAGTCTGACTACCTAACCATCCATTTATCCCAACGCGTCGTATCATTCTCAAAGCCTTCTCACGTCAACTCGACAACCAAGTCTTGATGCTTACAATGTTCTACTCATTCTCATGATCATCCTAACTCATACTATACTCCGCAGTTAATCTTATCTACCACACGTCTAAGCCTCAAGTCTGATAAGTTAGCATCTCCTCACATATAATTTCATCCGACCAGAATTTCCCATTGTGTCCGTCTCACATCGGTATTATAAATAAGTCTTGGACAGCTCATTCTTTTCATCCGAAAGAAATCTAATCTAATATCTTTGTGTTTCAAAATCAATTAATCACTGCTATTACATATCCCACCACACGCTATACCTACCCGCACACAAGATCCTAAAATAACAATAGCTAGTCCCAATAATATAACAACGATAAGTATAACATTTCGAAGGGAGAAAGAAAAGAGAAGAGAAAGGAAAACTTAAGACCAATAACATATTTTAAAACATTTGGAAAACCGTGTGGAGTTGTGGTAATGGATGAGGGAGGGTAAGTGATTTGTGATCTCGGGAGCTAGTTTCGAAAACTTTAAAGATTTGGTTTAAAGGAAAACAAAAAGTTTTGATACAATCACATGCAGCCAAAGATAAGTTATACCATAATACGAAAGACTAAGTCTAAGGAATTGCCTGCTATGACGCTATTCACACCTATAATAATACTATCATTCAGACCACTACATACGTATATCACGGTCCACACTGAGTACACATACACGACACAAGAGACAATCACTAACATCCTAAAGGTAGCACACTCGTACCGGTCCACACAATCTACCGATACACATGCACTACGACGACATCACAAACCAATGGGCCCACTACTAACTAGAGATGACATAGGCAACTACATGCAATGATGTCTACATGAAAGAAAGGAACCGAAACCAAAAGCGACACGGACAAGATCGAAAGAACGAAGTCAGGTGAGGCAAGGATAAGAAGATAGTCGGATGGTCGGGACAAAAATATTGCTAAAAATGACTTAACGATGTAAGAAGGATTTTGTGCAAAATATGGTATCTAATACCTTTAAAAAACTATATATATATACTTAAAATTGAGCAGATGTAGCAAATTTAAAATTTTGGAAAAGTAAGACGAAGGAAGGATGGGTAGGTTGAGAAACGATTGTTTTGCAAATGAAGATGGGTTTACACAAAGATTTTGAAATGTGTGCACGAAGAACATATAACTGATATAATAATAATAATAATAATAATAATAATAATAATAATAATAATAATAATAATAATAATAATTGGAGTTCCCTCTAGTTTAGAAAATATTCTAAAAGTATGTACGGTAAGTGGTTAAAAATAGATTTTGTGGTCTAGAAAGTATAAATTGGATTATCAAAATGTTAACAAGGTTTTAAAACTGAAAATATGAAAGATGCCGATTTTAAAATAAGTATGAGGTAGTATCAATGAAAATTTCAAGAGGGTTTCAAAGAAATTAAGCTGAGCGATGGACTTAATAAGGAATTTCGAAAATACTTTTAGGGGAAACAGAACTGGCAAAGGAAAAGACTCGAAGGATCAACGATACTCGTCAGGAACGATCACGTGAATTGGTAGAAAGGAAAATGATCGCATGATGGATACACTTGGGATATGATTTATGAAGTTACGATGGAACTCTGCGGTCGATAACACGAAAGGGTAATGATCTAGAAGACGCTAGAAGTAAAGGATTCTAATTATCGGGTCATCGAGCTCGGCGTTAAGATTTCCTAATGAGCTAGACTGTAACTAGGATCTAATGGGAAGGTTTCTAAGAGAATCAAGGTTAGTTCTGCTGGGCCCGAAGTCGATGGGCCCGAGTGAACGACTAAAAGAAGGGCTCTAGAAATCTAACACGGTCAGAGTCAAGTGCGGGCCACTAAGGTATCCTAGGACGAGGATGACTCAATCTTAACCAAGGTGTCTGACTATCCAACTGGAACGTCTACCTAAGTCGTCCTACCATCTAAGACTGGGTAAACCTAATTTTAGACTTGTACATGGATATTAAATGAATGCGGTACTCTTATTGTCCCGAACTTTTGCATGACCTGCATGGGCCACCACTAAAACCTGTCACGCCCCGCTTCCCAAAACGACAGAAGCGAAACGTGACAAGGCCCGCTTAGGCCGGAGCTGAGAAGCTCGGACCCATTAAGCGTATGTAGGGGTACCATTTTAAAAATTTTAGGTTCTTGCATTTATAAAGTTCGAAACAACAGGAAGTACAGAAGGAAGGTTGCATTCATTAATATAATTTAATATCCAGCGAGTACAAAAGTCTAAAGAGAGGAAAGCCTAAGCACAGCTACAAACTATCGAAAAAGCGAACTAAAAGCAGTAACCTCTGAAGTTGGTGACCGAAAAGTCCTCAAGGTCTGGTCCTCGTCAGCACGTACTCTATGGTGACGTCCTCGGGCTCCACGTACTCTGGTAAGTCTGCCGCGTCCATGAACACTGGCTCAACACCTGACGTACAGCACCAAAAGAAGGAACTGTAGGAATATGATGCCCTCGAGGCCATTTATTCCTGTGTGAATAGCACAAACATCTTGTTCGAAATAACAGTAAGCTGTTTGGTAATAATTTATCTAAGTTATATTGTAATGTAGTTAACATTAGATATCAACTTAGATAAAGTCCTGCGACTTTATGCAAGGTCAAACGGGTATCGAGATGAGTATCTCGATCATGGAGAAACGTTTGACCGTCTGTAGCATAAGTCTAAAATGGTTCGTGGTCGTAGATGTTCCGAGACAAGGATATCGAAACATCGGATAGACCATTGTGTCTTAGTCTTCATCGTTTAGCGGTGGCGATGATCTCATGATCGCTTGACTTGGCAAAGTCGAAGACGAGACACAGGTGCTCATTAGAATGAGTTCACTGAACGATCCACTAGAGTTATCATATGGTTACATTAACCAATCTGTCAGTGATAACTCTGAGTGATGATAGGATAGTTGGTCTTTGGACTTGAGGTCATTTTGATGGACCTGTGCGTGAACGGTGCCACTTAGATCAACTGACCTAGCTTCGAGGCAAGGCCTGTCGAAAGGTCTTTTGATTGGGTGTCACTTGAAACGTACGAGGCGAGTAATGACCAAGAGAGGATTCGTCTCTCCCGGTCAATGGGAGTTAGTGTCGTAGAGTTAGTTTGGTCTTTAGTAAAAACTCTGCGCAGAGTATGTTGGAAGAAGTCCAACATTTATTGACTAAAGATTGATCGAAACTAACCGGAGTCAAGTTATTGGGGTTGACAGTTTAACCGTACCCCAGACTTGATCTACACGACACAGTTTAGACGAAGAGACTATAACTGCAGAAATCATCACAGACACGGTCAGGGTGGTCCTGACAATTCTCATGTTGATAAGCTAACCACATTATGATGATGCTGAAACAGGGACGGCAGCCACTGCTCGTGGTCTTTGTCGTATAGGGCTTCGAGCCCAACCTGTAGTAGGGTCAGGCCGTAGGGTCACACAAAGACTGCGACCTTCGTCTAGTAATAGGTAGAAATTAGTTAGGGAGAATATTTTGCATTTTTGATGCAAGGGATGAAATAATTGCATTTGATGCAATATGGTAATTTAAGCTTAGATAGGGACTATTTTGCATTTGATGCAAAAGCGATTAAATGTGTATTAAATTGTTTAATACAATATTTAATAAAATAAACACAAGGAAAAGTTCACGGGTAAGACGGGAATGTCCCGGTCTAGACCCAGGTTCGAACGGCGTCCAAATCGGACACCAAATGCTCAAGTTAGAGCCAAAACAGCCCAAAGTATCAGACCCAGGCAGAACAGGCTGCCTGGGCTAAGCCCAGGCTCGGCCTGGGCTAGCCAGGCACAAGCATGGGTTTAGCCCAGGCTCGGCCTGGGCAAGCCCAGGCGCAAGCCTGGGCAAAGCCCAGGCCGCCTGGGCTCTGCCCAGGCGCCTGGGCTCTGCCCGCCGCCTGGGCGAGCCCAGGCGCGGGCCTGGGCGCGCCCAGGCGCCTGGTCGAGCCCAGGCGCGGCCTGGGCTCCGCCCAGGCAGATTTAGGCGCGCGCGAGTTGCGTGGGGCCCTCCCATGGGCCCCACCTCTAGGGTTTTGAACCCTAAGTGTGCTGAATCAAATGACGGCTCAGTTTTTGCGAAAAACTAGCCTAGGGCTGATCTTTGGACACTCAATTGGAGGGTCAAACGAACTCCGATTGACGAACGGTTTTTTCCTATGCGTTCACCGTTGAACGCTTGTCGTATTGATAGGTTGTATCGATCTTGAAGCTCAACGGTGAGTGAGTTAAAATTCACGGAAGTTTGCACTTTGTGAAGTGCAAACTAACTTGATTTTAATTAACTCAATTTTAGTCCCACATCGGATTTTGAGAAAAGGGGAGAGTCCGCCGCCTATATAAATAGGGGTCTCCCCCCTTTCTCAAAACTCGTCCCAAGCTCTAGATCTGAGCGGCTCTCGTAAATGTTGGAGCACTCTCGGATCTAAGCTTAAATTAATATTTCTCTTCTCCCTAAATTTCTGCCTTACTCCTGTGGGCTCTAGCAAAGCCACAAAGGAGTTCGGATTCTGGATCCGAAATCTAGGCGGAGGTTTCACTCGCATGAAAATTTCTTCGGCGCGTGGTTGGCTCGGCGGCACGGGGATTGATCGCCTTGGGATGCGGAGCGGTTCGAGGAGCGGTTCGGGGAGCTGTTCAAGGAGCGGCTCAGCGTGGGACAGGAGCAGCTCGGAAGACGGCGCGGAACATCTCGCCTGCTCCAGGGCTGAGATTCTGGGTATGTGTTTAAAGTATTTTATTAGCATTAGTTTAGTTTAATCGCAGTAGGCTAGATCCTTCTTGGGATGGTCAGATCCATCCCAAGTCGGCATAGATCTTGGCATAGGGTCTTGGACCTTAGGGCTAAGTTAAAAAATTGTTTTAACTGCATGTTAATTAGTTAACATAGTTTTTCTTTCGCTGCTATTGTTTTTCTGTCTATGTTCCGTCCGATTTAGGACGGGACTAGAGTTTTTGTGCCCTAAGGGACCGCCAATTTCCCAACAGTGGTATCAGAGCCTAGGTTTGCGTAGTCGATCTAGATACTGCGATTTCATTAAACTTGTTAATGCTTTTAAGTACTTTTAAATTTTTTAAAGTTATTAGATAATTTTAAAAATGTTTTTTAAAAGTTCAAAATTCTATGTGATAAATTTTTTGAACATGAAAATTTTTAAAATGACGTTTTAAAATTTATGTAATAATTTTAAATCTTTAAAAGTTTAAAATTATTTTGGATGCCTTAAATTTTTTATATGATAAATTTTTTAATCATGGAAATTTTAAAATGATGTTTTTAAATTTATGTGATAAATTTTAAAATTGATTTTAAGGCTTTAAATTTATGCGATAAGTTTAAAATGTTTAAAAATTGTATATGATAAATTTTTGAACATGAAATTTTTTTAAAAAGTAATGTTTTAAATTTATAAGATATTTTTAAAACTGATTTTAAAAATCTAAAATTGTTTATTCGATAAACTTAGTATATTTAAATGTTAAATAGTTGTGCACTATCTTTATGCGATAAATTAGTGTAGCTTTATTTTAATGGCTTGTTAATCTTGTCCCTTATTTGATAACACAAGACAACCCTTTAGGTTAGCCATTAAAAATGATTAAAATTTATTACTTGAATTTTAATGACATGCTATGTTTTAATAAAACATTAACAACAATATAAGGCCTAATTCCTGATTAGGGTAGTCCTTTAACTGAATTTTCAATTCTAATTGTTATAATTAATTTTCATTAAAGGACTTCGCTTTTAGCGTTGTTAATAATTTATTAAAATCCTAATAACGATTAGGATAGCACGTGAACCTTATAGTTGATAAGGACTTAATAAAAGTTATTAAACAAATCCTAAAATTTTGAATTTAAGGATGCAACTAGTTGATAGGATTAATTAGTTGTTAATAAAAGCTGTTTAGTCTATGGCATACATACAAAAATGACAAGCTTCATTCAATGGACCATGATCCAGTCAATGTGCTTGGCTAAGAGTTCTTGGTCAACCCTTGCTAGTCCAAGGGGTAGTGATCCTGGCTTAGTCAATTCCCTGGCTGTGTTCCGCTGGACCGCAATGTCGCGAATCATGATTGTATGACACCCTGGACTATATCTAAGTCAAATACGTTAATGATCTTTTTCAAGATTAGCCGTAGCGCTCCTTGTTTTAGGGGTTAGTAACTATAGGGCCCGTGTTACAGTTGTTGAGATACACTCAAGCTGTAACATGGCAACCTTGTAGAAACCAACTTCTTAAATACATAAGATGACATCTTGACTTGACCCAAACCGACGTTGTCGTGAATACACTGAGCGGCGGCGCAAGTTTAGTCAAGGATGTAGTCTGCCTAGATGTAGTCTAAGACCTGACCCAAACCGACGTGTCGTGCATACACCGAGCTGAGGGGCAAGTCAGGCTAGACACGAAAACAAGGGTCCGACTAGACTAGACATTGTGATTTGGATGAGCACACTCATGATCACGAATGGCTAGGGGCAAAACCCGATTAAGAGAGTCATATCCGATATGATCGATGAAGAGTCATCTTCCGATCGCAGAGTCAATCAACTTGTTGAGCTACACTCAAGGTTGTTTAGACTCAAGGTGATTGGAACTCTTACCCATTATTTTTAATTCGATTAAATCGTTCGTTATTAAGCTTTAAAACGTTCGTAAAAATAGTGGGAGGGTATAGATAGATAAAAGCCAATCTACCTATATTTAATATTGAACATATGCTAAAACTAGGGCAAGACTATGTTTACCGAAAGAATCAATTGATAATATTGGAATTAGTTAACTGGTCAATAAGTTGATTAATTGAATATCGAGTTAAATTCTAATTGACATAATTAAACTATATTCTCATTGACATTAAATGACCTTCTAAAGAACAGACTTAAGAAATATGATTTCATTAAGTTCTGGGTCCAACAAATAAATTAAAGCTACATGTCACTCGTCTCTATATGAGGCAGCTTGAACATATAGGACATTCAAAGTATGTTTCTCCCTACAACTTGTCGAGCTACCCTCAAGGTTGTATGGACAAACAATTTTGATCCGCAAAGTTCGAAAATTCGATCAAACCGTTTGAGTCGAATACGAGTGCATGAGCGATGCAAGACTATGTATCCCAACCGGATCTTGAGACAAGCAACTCCTTGAGCTACACTCAAGATTGCAAAGCTCAAGCGTTTGGATACATAAGTTGCTTGCATAGCTATTTATTTATGTTGATATCTAAATGTGATTTAGAAAAGGAAGAAGGCACTTCGGAAAGTCAATTGAGAAAGTTAGTTTAATTTATCATTAGTAGAGGCATAAGTAGGAGGAAAAGAAAACGTGACATATTTTGATGTCACATTTCGGAATAAGTTGTTATACAAAAGACGTTTAACACTTTTTGACGAATGTCGTCACATTGCTTCTGAAGTAATGTTTTGTGTTAAGTAATTTGTAAATAACTATATATATAAATTAAATGTTAATACACAAGATAGTAGCAAACTTATATGGTAAAATTAGACTAGGCCGTATCAAGAGATTAAGCTTCACAAGTCACATAAAGAGGGGTCTGACCTCTCGTATTATGAAGTCTACGGACACTTGTGAGTCTTAGCCTCTTAGATACAATGGCCGAAACCCATCTGTGAGACAGTGGGAGAATGAGTTGTCGAACTCAGTCTAGTACATACTGATGTACCCGAGTCTAGATTAACCAAAATAAGTTATTCGTATATTTTATTAAGACACGTGTTCTTGATGAAACACAAGTCTGATAAAATAAAGAACGAAATGACTAAAGTATTTAAACTGATTCGATTAGATCGAATGGTCAAATACTTAGCTAAATAAAATCTTGTGTAATTAAAAGAAAATGTGATTTTCTCTCAGATCAAGTCTGTTAACACATCGGTGTGTTGAAAGGTATGAATCACACTTAATTAGATTTAGTGTGATCCATTGTAAGTGACTCTGAGTTAAGTCCTCCCTCTGGGTTAAGTCCCAGATAGTAATGCCTAGGTTTTGATAAAGTTCTATGAGGACATTATCAATAATATATTCAATAAATCAATCGTAAGGAAGTTGTATAATTACTCGAATCTCGTGAGACGGATTGTCGAGTTAGACATCATAACTGATGATGACTTAGTCAACTTCTAGGATGAAATTCGGAGTAGTAACTCAGATTTAAAACTTGATGAAGGTCCGTGTGCATAAATAAATTTGAGAATTTAGTTTACATGCCCAAGGAAAATGTTTCCTCACTTTCTGTAAGTAAATCTTTAAGTTGAAAGATTGTTGCATAAAAGGAAATAGTGAAGTACAATAATGTTGGACGGAAACGGTTTTCATCCTAATTTCTTTAAAACGGATTATGATGAAACCGGTTTCGCCAACAGATGTGTACAGATCTACTCGGACCAAAGCTCGATGTAAACGCTCAAGTTGACCACGAAAATTGGAGCATTCACTTCTAAGTTCGTTTTTTCTAAATATGATTTAGACGAACCAACTTATATGAATTAGCCAGATAGTTTTCAAGGTAAGTGGGAGCGTGTAAATTACATGCGAGACATCAAAGAGATGGAACATATATTTTGATTAAGTAATCAAAGAGTTTGATACTTTATCAGAAATGGATATGAACCATTTGAAATGATCAGTAACTAATTTAAATGATTATCGTAAAGTACGATAAACTAGATAAGATCCAGGGAAATAAAATATTATAGATTCCGATAGACCAAATGAATTATTTGAATGAGATTCAAATGGTTGGTCTAACACAAACATAAAAAACCCCTTAAGTCTATAGTGTAGACGGTTTTAGCAGATCCACTCACGAAGGCTCTACCACATGAAGTCGGGAAAACTCATGTGTAAAAACGGTATAAGATACCGAGATAAATGGGCCTGAGTGCAAGTGGGAGATGTAGGAATATGATGCCCTCGAGGCCATTTATTCCTGTGTGAATAGCACAAACATCTTGTTCGAAATAACAGTAAGCTGTTTGGTAATAATTTATCTAAGTTATATTGTAATGTAGTTAACATTAGATATCAACTTAGATAAAGTCCTGCGACTTTATGCAAGGTCAAACGGGTATCGAGATGAGTATCTCGATCATGGAGAAACGTTTGACCGTCTGTAGCATAAGTCTAAAATGGTTCGTGGTCGTAGATGTTCCGAGACAAGGATATCGAAACATCGGATAGACCATTATGTCTTAGTCTTCACCGTTTAGCGGTGGCGATGATCTCATGATTGCTAGACTTGGCGAAGTCGAAGACGAGACACAGGTGCTCATTAGAATGAGTTCACTGAACGATCCACTAGAGTTATCATATGGTTACATTGACCAATCTATCAGTGATAACTCTGAGTGATGATAGGATAGTTGGTCTTTTGACTTGAGGTCATTTTGACGGACCTGTGCGTGAACGGTGCCACTTAGATCAACTGACCTAGCTTCGAGGCAAGGCCTGTCGAAAGGTCTTTTGATTGGGTGTCACTTGAAACGTACGAGGCGAGTAATGACCAAGAGAGGATTCGTCTCTCCCGGTCAATGGGAGTTAGTGTCGTAGAGTTAGTTCGGTCTTTAGTAAAAACTCTGCGCAGAGTATGTTGGAAGAAGTCCAACATTTATTGACTAAAGATTGATCGAAACTAACCGGAGTCAAGTTATTTGGGTTGACAGTTTAACCGTACCCCAGACTTGATCTACACGACACAGTTTAGACGAAGAGACTATAACTGCAGAAATCATCACAGACACGGTCAGGGTGGTCCCGACAATTCTCATGTTGATGAGCTAACCATATTATGATGATGCTGAAACAGGGACGGCAGCCACTGCTCGTGGTTTTGTCGTATAGGGCTTCGAGCCCAACCTGTAGTAGGGTCAGGCCGTAGGGTCACACAAAGAGTGCGACCTTCGTCTAGTAATAGGTAGAAATTAGTTAGGGAGAATATTTTGCATTTTTGATGCAAGGGATGAAATAATTGCATTTGATGCAATATGGTAATTTAAGCTTAGATAGGGACTATTTTGCATTTGATGCAAAAGCGATTAAATGTGTATTAAATTGTTTAATACAATATTTAATAAAATAAACGCAAGGAAAAGTTCACGGGTAAGACGGGAATGTCCCGGTCAAGACCCAGGTTCGAACGGCGTTCAAATCGGACACCAAATGCTCAAGTTAGAGCCAAAACAGCCCAAAGTATCAGACCCAGGCAGAACAGGCTGCCTGGGCTAGCCCAGGCGCTGCCTGGGCTAGCCAGGCACAAGCCTGGGCTCTGCCCAGGGGCCTGGGCTAAGCCCAGGCCCGCCTGGGCTCTGCCCCGCGCCTGGGCGAGCCCAGGCGCGGGCCTGGGCGCGCCCAGGTGCGGCCTGGGCTCTGCCCAGGCAGATTTAGGCGTGCACGGGTTGCGTGGGGCCCACCCATGGGCCCCACCTCTAGGGTGTTGAACCCTAAGTGTGCTGAATCAAATGACGGCTCAGTTTTTTGCGAAAAACTAGCCTAGGGCTGATCTTTGGACACTCAATTGGAGGGTTAAACAAACTCCGATTGACGGACGGTTTTTTCCTATGCGTTCACCGTTGAACGCTTGTCGTATTGATAGGTTGTATCGATCTTGAAGCTCAACGGTGAGTGAGTTAAAATTCACGGAAGTTTACACTTTGTGAAGTGCAAACTAACTTGATTTTAATTAACTCAATTTTAGTCCCACATCAGATTTTGAGAAAAGGGGAGAGTCCGCCGCCTATATAAATAGGGGTCTCCCCCCTTTCTCAAAACTCGTCCCAAGCTCTAGATCTGAGCGGCTCTCGTAAATGTTGGAGCACGCTCGGATCTAAGCTTAAATTAATATTTCTCTTCTCCCTAAATTTCTGCCTTACTCCTGTGGGCTCTAGCAAAGCCACAAAGGAGTTCGGATTCTGGATCCGAAATCTAGGCGGAGGTTTCACTCGCATGAAACTTTCTTCGGCGCGTGGTTGGCTCGGCGGCACGGGGATTGATCGCCTCGGGATGCGGAGCGGTTCGAGGAGCGGTTCAGGGAGCTGTTCAAGGAGCGGCTCAGCGTGGGACAGGAGCAGCTCGGAAGACGGCGCGGAACATCTCGCCTGCTCCAGTGCTGAGATTCTGGGTATGTGTTTAAAGTATTTTATTAGCATTAGTTTAGTTTAATCGCAGTAGGCTAGATCCTTCTTGGGATGGTCAGATCCATCCCAAGTCGGCATAGATCTTGGCATAGGGTCTTGGACCTTAGGGCTAAGTTAAAAAATTGTTTTAACTGCATGTTAATTAGTTAACATAGTTTTTCTTCCGCTGCTATTGTTTTTCTGTCTATGTTCCGTCCGACTTAGGACGGGACTAGAGTTTTTGTGCCCTAAGGGACCGCCAATTTCCCAACAGTGGTATCAGAGCCTAGGTTTGCGTAGTCGATCTAGGTACTGCGATTTCATTAAACTTGTTAATGCTTTTAAGTACTTTTAAATTTTTTAAAGTTATTAGATAATTTTAAAAATGGTTTTTAAAAGTTCAAAATTCTATGTGATAAATTTTTTGAACATGAAAATTTTTAAAATGACGTTTTAAAATTTATGTAATAATTTTAAATCTTTAAAAGTTTAAAATTATTTTGGATGCCTTAAATTTTTTATATGATAAATTTTTTAATCATGGAAATTTTAAAATGATGTTTTTAAATTTATGTGATAAATTTTAAAATTGATTTTAAGGCTTTAAATTTATGCGATAAGTTTAAAATGTTTAAAAATTGTATATGATAAATTTTTGAACATGAAATTTTTTTAAAAAGTAATGTTTTAAATTTATAAGATATTTTTAAAACTGATTTTAAAAATCTAAAATTGTTTATTCGATAAACTTAGTATATTTAAATGTTAAATAGTTGTGCACTATCTTTATGCGATAAATTAGTGTAGCTTTATTTTAATGGCTTGTTAATCTTGTCCCTTATTTGATAACACAAGACAACCCTTTAGGTTAGCCATTAAAAATGATTAAAATTTATTACTTGAATTTTAATGACATGCTATGTTTTAATAAAACATTAACAACAATATAAGGCCTAATTCCTGATTAGGGTAGTCCTTTAACTGAATTTTCAATTCTAATTGTTATAATTAATTTTCATTAAAGGACTTCGCTTTTAGCGTTGTTAATAATTTATAATTAACTGCCTTACTCTAATTGTTATAATTAACTGCCTTACTCCTGTGGGCTCTAGCAAAGCCACAAAGGAGTTCGGATTCTGGATCCGAAATCTAGGCGGAGGTTTCACTCGCATGAAACTTTCTTCGGCGCGTGGTTGGCTCGACGGCACGGGGATTGATCGCCTCGGGATGCGGAGCGGTTCGAGGAGCGGTTCGGGGAGCGGTTCAAGGAGCAGCTCAGCATGGGACGGGAGCAGCTCGGAAGACGGCGCGGAACATCTCGCCTGCTCCAGGGCTGAGATTCCGGGTATGTGTTTAAAGTATTTTATTAGCATTAGTTTAGTTTAATCGCAGTAGGCTAGATCCTTCTTGGGATGGTCAGATCCATCCCTAGTCGGCATAGATCTTGGCATAGGGTCTTGGACCTTAGGGCTAAGTTAAAAAATTGTTTTAACTGCATGTTAATTAGTTAACATAGTTTTTCTTCCACTGCTATTGTTTTTCTGTCTATGTTCCGTCTGACTTAGGACGGGACTAGAGTTTTTGTGCCCTAAGGGACCGCCAATTCCCTACAGGAACTGTACGTCAGGTAAGGTCTACGAAAAGGGTCAGACCAAACTGCAAGTGTATCGACTATTTAACAACGGTTTACTGGTTGATTAGCATGCTGAGGTTATAACAGAGGAACAAAAGAAAGTAAACACATCAGGAAAGTAAAACGTGACAAGTAGTAGTCGTAGCGTGTGCTACCAACTACGAGACTAACCTACAGGTGTCAAGACAAGTCAGGACGTGACGAGACAAGACAAGACAAGACAAGTGAGACACGAAAAGGGTTCACGCCTTACGGTTCGAGGGGGATCAGACCCTCTTGCTGTGCGCATGCTCAACCCAACCCCAAACCCCAAGTATGACAAGACAAGACAAGCACGACAAGGGATCACTCGCTCTAGCTTGGCGAGTGCCCTATTACCCTTTGGGCTGTGTATCACGACAAGGGATCACCCACTCACTGGTGAGTGCCCTATTGCCCTCTGGGCTGTGTATCACGACAAGGGATTACCCACTCATTGGTGAGTGCCCTATTGCCCTCTGGGCTGTGTATCAGTACAAGGGATCACCCACTCACTGGTGAGTGCCCTATTGCCCGCAGGCTGTGCACGACGGGACGGGACGTGACAAGACGGGAAGGGTTATTCTAGGGTGTCCACACACACGCACACACATGATAGCCCTATGATGTCAAAAGTTATTGTTGTTAGGCTCAGACTTCGTCATCAAGTCTGAGCCGTCAAGGGTAGTCCCGGACGCTATCATTTCACGTCCGATTCTATTTGTTCACAGTTATCAGTTCTAACCAACTAAGGCCTAAGCACGGCCGAAAGTGCAAGTGGGATACACTTGCCTGCGGTGGCGAGTGTGTCATCTGTCCGGGCGTCTCGTCCAAGCGTCGCGTCCGCGGTAGTCCGTCTGAAATAGTGTCACAGCGACGGTGTCAAGTCGCGATTTTCATCAAGTCCTATTAGGGTTCGTCTCTAGGTTGTCGGGACTATCCTAATCGTCAAAGTCACGATTTTGGTGTTTTATCAACCTAAATCGACCACTACCCTATGTGCACAGAAAATTTGTCCGATGGTCAATTTCTACAGTGAGCAGCGTCTTACTGGTGCGGAAAGGTAAATTTAATTATTGTCGTCCAGTTTTAGTTAAGGTTCAGTTTGCTACGGTGTGGGTTTCGCTACGATTTTAGAGGGACCAACCTGGTGTGAGCAACGCGCATTTAATCTGGCGTCGGGTCTGGAAGCGGTGGCGATGCTCGTGTCCCCGACTGCGGGTAGCGCAGTGGAGGTCGTCTCGGGATCGCCTCAGGATTGTAACGGCTGCGGGTAGCGCAGCCGAGATGTCACGGCCACAGGTACGACATCGAGGTCGTTTCGGTTGCGAGTCCCGGCAACGAAATGCCGATATGCTGCGGCAGCCTGATCACCTTGCTTGCCCTTATGACCGACGAGGACTTCCCTGACGACCTGCGACGAGCACCGGGCCAGTCGATTGATGTTATGGCCCGGATGAAGATGCTCCGTCCGCACGGTGAGTGACACTGGGTCTGGTTGCACGGCCCTTACGGGGCCGATTATATGATTCTTCCGAGCCGAGCTCGGACTCAGATTGCACCAGCCTATATGGACTGGCTCCCTGCACTGGATGTTCTCATCCCAGCTGCTTACGTGCTCGAGGCCGAGGAGGCCGAGCAGGC
Organism: Scilla litardierei; assembly: GCA_030789695.1. NCBI lineage: Eukaryota > Viridiplantae > Streptophyta > Magnoliopsida > Asparagales > Asparagaceae > Scilla > Scilla litardierei. The sequence goes on from CM061130.1 coordinate 72,990,372, forward strand.
CCACGCTGCCCACGCTGCCCCCGCAGACCCTGTTGCCCCTGCCGAGCCTACTGCCCCCGTTGACCCCGTGGCCCCTCAGCCTATCCCCGATGTTTCCGATGCTCCTGACACCTCTGTCCACACTGCTGTCGGTGTCAGGAGTACCTTAGCTGAGCCCACTTCCGCTGCTTCCACGCCTGTCACCACCAGCACTGGCCCTCTGTCTGCCGAGCCTGTTTCCTCTGCCCCACCCGAGCGCCCGCCGACCGTAGTTGAGTGCAGAGAGCCCTCTGTCTCCACTGATGTTGTATTTTCTGAGAGTGTCGTGGCGTCTGTCCACTCTTCTGTGCCACCGACCTCTCCGGCCGCCTCGCTGCCTCTTTTGTATTCTTCTTTCGCTGCGGCTGCCTCCACTTCTCACCGTCCTGCCCAGCCTCGCACTGAGGCCAGGCCCCCACTTGCGAGCGCAGCACCTTTTGTTCCCCTACCCACTGAGCCCGTCACCTACGCCACCAGAGTACGCCAGCCCTGACCTGCACAGCCCCGACCGGTGCGTCCCTCTGCACCACCTCCCCCTTACACTGTATTTCGGAGCATTCGTGCTCTCGAGGGGGCGGTGAGTGGCCTCAGAGGCGACCTTCGGACCCTGTCCGCCACCGTCACTGCGATGGCTGGCCGCTTTGACATGCTCCCGCAGATTCACTACTGTCTTACCCAGGTCCTGGAGCGTCTCCCCCACGTACCCGTACCCACCCAGCAGGTTCCGACCCACACTTCCACACACACTCAGCCTGCTACCACTTCCACACCCACACCCGCTCAGCAGCCTACCCCACTCCCACCACCACTTCCGCCTCAGGACGGAGACGGTGCAGCACCACCTTCTTAGGCACCCTTGATGCCGTCGATTATTTTTGCCGTTGTGCTGCCCGTTTCTGCTTGGTCTTGTTGCATTTTTGTCCACCCCCCTCCCCTCACTTATTTTGGGATCCTCATTCTGATCGTATCTTTATATATCTTTTTTGGGAGAGAGGGAGAGTTTTTGGTGCCACACCTATATATATGTATCACTCCTATATCTGCATGCATCATGTCCGCATCATCTTTTCCGTTTCATTATTTTCTTATTTTTCATCATGCATGCATCCTCACTTACCCCTCACATTACTTGTCTCTCGGTGTGCCCCACTTTGCACATTAAGGACACTGTGCCATTTAGCTTGGGGGAGTGAGTTCTCACGTTCTTTCTTGATTTGCCACCTTTATTTCTAGTTTTTCACACCATTTTCCGCTTTTGCACTTATTTTCATCATTTTTTCTTTTATTTTACCATGCATCACGTTTTTCTTATTCTTCTGTGTGCCGCATTGTAAATAGTTCTATTTTCCCTTTATCTTTGTTTCTTTCTTTTTCATCTCATGCTAGAGATGACTTTTCTATGATGATGATGACGTGGAGTTAGCTTACTCTATTTGTATGCTTTATTTGTCATGTCTTAGACTTTATTTCTGATATTATATGCTATGACTTGCCTTGCATCTAAAGATAATAACCCACAGTTTTTCCACATGAAAATGGATGAAATTTTATTATTAGCTGAGTCTGAATATTCATATGTATGCTATCACAGAAAACACACCAAGATTCACGCATTGAATGCTTATATCTGGAGTACCGATTTCTTTTCCTATATCACTTCTATATGCATGAATTGTACATTTCACTTCAGGATGATTGAATGATGTTAGCTATGATAAATCTGGATTAGTTAGCTTTTTTGTGATCGAAACTGAGTAGATTAGATTACCCTGCTGAAGTTGTCGTGCATGTCTTATAGAGTGAACCGAGAGATATATTTATTTCTTTCTCCACAAATCTTGAACATCATTTCTCTACTTTTAAAATCATTGGTGAATCTCCCCTTAGCGATTCTATTATATGGCATTTCCCCCGCTATTAATTCCTAGCTCCAAATTTCTTATTCAAAAAAAAGAGAGAGAAAATATTCTTGTATATCATTATCTCTCTTTGAGTTGGGATCGTTGTGTATATATGCTATATCAAAAAAAACAACAACAAAAGAAAAAAAAGAGAAAAAGAAAAAAAAGAGGAAAAATCCTCGAAAAAAGATCCCATCTCACTTTCTTTCTTTCTTCTCTCTTTTCGTGTTCATTTTCATGACTTTTGGAGCTTTACAAAAATGGGGATGTGAATATTTTTTATGCCACCATGCTTATAGATAAGCTTGGGGGAGGGAATCCATTGATGTGTGAGAGAGTGACTACTTGACGTTGCACGACAACCTAGGCTAAGTAATATTCTATACTCGGTGAGATTATTTCTAGCTTTACGAAATCCAGAAATCTAAGCCTAGCATTCATATCATGAAATCCATACTTTTCTATTCTCTCTATTCTATTGTGTGATACTCTTATACTCCTCATAGAAAGCATTCAATTGAAACGTGTGTGATCTGCGATTTGTATACCGCTTTAAATGATTCAGACGATGTTAATTCTAAAATTATTCCGTTTTTCATGATTATATCGTTGTTCGTGGGTTTTCTATTTCTATTTGCACTACTATACTATGATATCAAAATAAAACTCTTTGACATGTATTTTTCATTCAGTGCATGCTATATGAGTAAGCGGAACCCACGTCCTGAGAAAATGATCTAACAGCTTACCTCTTCACTTCTTTCTGTCTTCTTTATTTTTATTTCGTTTTTCATTCTTCTCCGTTTTTTCATTTTTTCATTTTTTCGCCGTTTTCGTTTTCCGAATCCACCGGGTTCGCCTTTTACTTATCTTCCTCGAGGACGAGTAAGAGGTAAGTTTGGGGGATTTTGATCACTCCTTATTTTACACTTTTTTCCCGCATGTTTGCATGCCATTTAGATCGCCCAAATCATGTTTTTCACGATATATCGACGATATTGCAATGCTTTTCACGATTTGTTGTTTTTGTCGAATTTCAGGTGATTTGGAGCGATTTGGAGTGATCTCGAGATGCGCTTACTCCGGAGGGTCACCGACGACCTCCCCAAGGGATATTTTACTGTTGGAGAGGAGCGGAAGAAGAACGGACGTCGCAGGAGTGACGAGGAGGCCAAAACAAGCTGTTTGGGCATTTTTGGTGTCCCACTCGGCCGAGTGAAGGAGTCACTCGGCCGACCAGCGAGACACCGCTCGGCCGACCAGATCAGACACGATTCATATGTGCACTCGGCCGAGCGACGAAGACCACATCGGCCGAGTGACGAGATCCCGTCCGCCCGAGTGGCGCCCAGACGAAGCCATTCAAAAATCGCCAACTTACTGTTTTTCGGCTGCCTGAGCTTCAGAAGACCCACTCGACCGAGTGGATAATCCCGACCGCCCGAGTACCAAGAAGCCATCGGCCGAGTGACGACAACTCACTCGGCCGAGCCGCCCCCGAAGTGAAGACCCCTGAAGATCAAGACTTACTGGAAAATTACAGGGTTTCTCACTCGGCCGAGTGCGACGCGCTGCCTGTAGCGAAAATTGCGGATTTCAGGCTGCGCAGGGGTATTTTGGTCACAGTTTTTGGACGATTTTGGGGGGTATTTAACCCCTGTTTTTACCCTAGTTTTAGAGAGCTTTTCTCTTAGATTTTTGCAGCTTTTTAGATTAACTTTTTAGCTTTATTCTTGTGATTGGAGAGGAGACAAAAGTTGATTTTTGTTGGATTATTTGAAGAACTCCATTGGTTTGTGTCTCTCTCTCCCAAAAATTCTATTTTTATTGCTTATCTCAATATTGTGATGAATTCTATTGCTTATTTCATTGATTATTCTTGCGTTTGTGCTATGAATTGCGAGTAGTCTCCACGTCTTGGGGCGTGGGGATGAACCCTACAAGCCTAATTTCATATTTGTGATTAATTGGTAGAAATTTTGCTAGAATCGTTGTTAGGGATTAGTTTGGGATCGATTTACTACGGATATCTAGGAGTTCATACCGATTGGGATTTGCAAGAGATTGGATCCCAATTCGATAGGAAACCCTAGAAATCCGAATTGGGTTGGAATCGAATTTCCGTAGTATCGGTTTGCAAGAGATTGGACCGATACTAGGGTTCCCGGTTGCAATTCCATGCCGATACCCGTTTGCAAGAGATTGGACGGGTAGGAACTATCCCAACCTAGGTCGCGGGCCGAGTTTGCAAGAGATTGGGCTCGGTGCGCGATTGAACGATGATGTTGATCCTAATGCTAGCTTCCCTAGGCTAGGGTTTGCAAGAGATTGGACCCGAACCTAGGATAGCTATAGACCGGCAACAGCGCGAGAGCGTGAGCTTGGTTCTACATTCAGTTGCAACTAGTTCATCCAAAATCTTATTCTAGCAATTTTGATACCGACGAACCACATTGACGAGATACGGTGAGTAGCGGGAATTCCCCATTCCCTAGACGTTCTTTATTTGATTTGATATTTCCGTACTTTGTCTGACGATTGTGACAGGATCGCCAAAGGCAAATTTCTCTCTTCTTAAATAGCCAGGTTGATTGGAACAAGCACGGTCATTCGTCCTCCCTGTGTTCGATAACCCGCTCGCTGCTATACCGTGCACTTGCGGTAAAACTACAACCGTTCTTTGGGTCACATCCCGGAGCGATCAAGTTTTTGGCGCCGTTGCCGGGGAGGACATTTTGACGGTGTTCGGCATCGACCACCCGGTTATTTCTTCTTTCTCTCTTTCTTTACTTTCTTCTATATCTTGTTCTAACTCTGTTCGCAGCCCTATTTGCATATTCTCCCTGTATTTTGCATAAGATCTTCACGGGGAGAATGGAGGATGCAATGTCAACAATAGAACTCAGTCAGGAAGACTATGACTCCTTCACAGACCTCCTTAAGGAGCTTGTCGACGAGGTCCACGCTACCGGAGCTTTCGCTATCGATGTCAAGGACCCCGACGAACAACTGTTTGCTAGTTTTGTGATGGACCAGATCTCCCCGGAGGGGACTATCGGGGGCAGTGTCAGAGTTGACGTGATCGACGACAAATTATATTTCGAAGACGGTAGAACAAGTGTCGATGAGCACTATACTCCCAGAGAATCTTTCGAGCAAACCAACGTTCATGGAGTTACATCCCATGACACTTACCATTGCTTCTATGAGTCGTCTGATGTGTTTCTTGATTCCAGGAACGAACCGGAACAGGGTGAAGGTTCAGACGATGCTAGCACAGAATCGGAGAGCGCCTATTTCGACGCATCGTCCTCACTAAGTAGTGAGTCTGACTCTTCACAAGAGAGCGCACCACCTGAACATGGGCTAAACTCGGATGACAAGGAAGAAGCCAAACTCATGCGAGCTGGTGAAGTGGAAGGAGCAGCACCTCTTGAGGTAGAACTTAAACAATTACCTTCGAATCTAAGGTATGCCTTTTTGGGTAATAAATTAAATTTCCCGGTGATAGTCAACTCCCACCTCACGCAGGATCAACTTGAAAAACTCCTAGACGTACTTAGGAGCCACAAGGATGTCCTTGGCTACACTATCTCCGATCTAAAAGGGATAAGCCCTAGGCTCTGCACACATAGGATCCATTTGGAAGATACCGACACCACCTCCATAGAGCCTCAAAGGCGGTTAAACCCGAATATGAAGGAGGTGGTTAAAAAGGAAATCCTAAAATTGCTCGACGGCGGTATCATTTATCCTATCTCTGACAGTAGGTGGGTTAGCCCCGTTCACGTCGTCTCCAAGAAAGGGGGGACGACGGTCATAAAAAATGAAAAAGGTGAGCCCATATCTACACGCACCGTCACGGGATGGCGAATGTGCATTGACTATAGGAAACTCAATAAAGCCACCCGAAAGGACCATTACCCATTGCCCTTCATTGATCAAATGCTTGAACGCCTAGCAAAACATAAATATTTTTGCTATCTAGATGGGTATTCGGGATTCTTCCAAATCCCTTTGCACGAAGACGACCAAGAAAAGACCACTTTTACTTGTCCCTACGGTACCTATGCCTACCGTAGGATGCCATTTGGTCTTTGTAATGCTCCCGCCACTTTTCAGAGGTGTATGACATCCATATTCTCCGACTACATTGAAAATATTATGGAAGTTTTTATGGATGATTTTTCAGTTTATGGAAGTGAGTTTGACTCTTGTTTGGCCAATCTTACTAAAGTCCTAAAAAGGTGCCAACAAAATAATCTCACTCTCAATTGGGAGAAGTGACACTTCATGGTCACGGAAGGTATAGTTCTCGGACACCTTGTCTCTTCGAGAGGAATTGAGGTAGATAAAGCAAAGATTGAGGTAATCGAGAAACTCCCTCCTCCTATTAATGTCAAGGGCATTAGAGGCTTTCTTGGTCACGCGGGGTTTTACCGTCGCTTCATCAAGGATTTCGCCTCGATTGCCCGACCACTTACTTCCTTGCTCGCTAAAGATACTCCTTTTGTTTTTTTAGGGGAATGCTTGCAAGCTTTCAACACCTTGAAGGAAGCACTAGTTTCCGCGCCCATCATACAACCACCGGATTGGAGCCTTCCCTTTGAGCTAATGTGTGATGCTAGCGACCAAGCCATTGGAGCGGTATTGGGACAAAGAAAAGATAGGAAGCTTCATGTGATATACTATGCGAGCAAGACATTGGATGACGCGCAGAAAAACTACACAACTACCAAAAAGAGCTTCTAGCGGTCGTCTATTCCATCGAGAAGTTTCGCTCCTACCTCCTTGGTTCCAAGGTGATTGTCCACACCGACCATGCGGCGTTGAAGTATCTTTTGAACAAGAAGGAAGCCAAACCTCGGTTGATTAGGTGGATACTCTTGTTGCAAGAATTTGATTTGGAGATCAGAGACAAGAAAGGTACGGACAATGTCGTGGCGGATCATTTGTCTAGGCTCATTCGCGACAAGGAGGACGAGAGTTTACCTATCGACGACACATTCGTGGATGAGATGCTATATGCCATAAGGACCGGAGAAGTACCTTGGTACGCGGACTTCGTCAACTACTTGGCTTGTGGAATTAAACCGCATGGGATGCCCACGCATCAAAGGAGGAGATTTCTGCATGAGGTCCGTAGCTATTTTTGGGAAGATACATACCTCTTCAAGATATGCAAAGATAGTGTCATTCGGAGGTGCGTTTCTAAAGAGGAGGCAACGTCTATCATTTTGCATTGCCACGGTCTACCATGCGGAGGACATCATGCCGCCTCTAAAACAACCGCTAAGATCTTGCAGAGCGGATTCTTCTGGCCAACAATGTTTAGGGACACCCACGCTTTTGTGAAGGGGTGAGATAGATGCCAACGGACCGGGAATATCTCTAAGCGCAATGAGATGCCGATGAGACCCATCCAAGAAATTGAGCTTTTTGACTGTTGGGGAGTAGACTTCATAGGGCCATTTCCGTCAAGCAATGGTAACAAATACATCCTATTGGCCGTTGACTATGTCTCCAAATGGGTGGAAGCAATCGCCACCCCTACTAATGATGCAAGGGTCGTCTCCAAGTTCTTCAAGCAAAATATCTTCCCGCGCTTCGGAGTGCCTCGTACCTTGATAAGCGACGGGGGAAGCCACTTCATAGAGAACAAGTTTGAAGCCATGCTAAAGAAGTACGGGGTAAACCATAGAGTTGGCATGGCATATCACCCCCAGACAAGCGGCCAAGTGGAAGTCTCAAATAAAGAAATTAAGCAAATTCTTGAAAAGACGGTGGATCGATCTAGAAAGGATTGGTCAATGAAGCTAAACGATGCTCTATGGGCATATCGCACGGCCTTTCGCACTCCCATAGGCACCACACCGTTCCGACTCGTTTATGGGAAAGCTTGCCACTTGCCGGTAGAATTGGAACACCGCGCATATTGGGCCATTAAGACCTTTAATTATGATTACAAGAGTGCGGCGGTAAGGCGACTCTTAGACATCAACGAGCTTGATGAGATAAGAAGAGACGCCTACGAGAGCTCGAGAATTTACAAAGAAAGGACCAAGATTCTCCACGATGCCCGCATAACCGTCACAGACTTCAAGGTGGGAGACAAGGTCTTGCTCTATAATTCCAGGCTCCGACTATTTCCCGGTAAGTTGAGGTCACGTTGGTCCGGACCTTTCACCATCAAGCACATACAACCAGGAGGAGCTTTCGAGTTGGAAAGCAAGGACGGTTCCACATTCAAAGTTAATGGTCAGAGGCTCAAACACTATTCCGAGGGAGTCCCGACGGGCGAAACCAATAGAATATATTTGCTTAAGGGACGGCCGGATGATCTTTCGGACCTCCTTGATGAGGTAATTGAAGAGGTGATCCCCCATTCGATTGGCGCTATTTTCGAGGAGGATTTCGAGGAAGGCCCGGATTTAGGCCACGATGAGAAGATAGATGATTCCCCCGACCTCTCCGCTGAAAGTGATGAAGGCGACGCTGATGTCGCAAGGATTCGAGAGCTCTGCAAGCTCTCGAAATTGAAGTCTCCGAAGAAAGCTCCGCCGATACGGAAATCGGCGTCACCGGTGAAGCCGTTGACCAGAGAAAATGCTAGCTTGGGGGAGCCTCCCCCCAACACTATTCGAGACGGGAGACCACCGAGGGAGAACACGCCGCCGCAACTTCCGAATCCAAGCGTTCTCCCTGGAAAGTTTGATGAGTGCATCTCATATGCACCAAACATCCCGTATTAATTGAAAATCATAGGGGGTCGAGCTCACGACCTTAAACGAGCGCTTGTCGGGAGGCAACCCGACGGTTATTGCTTTATTTTTACTTTTTCTTTATTTTTGTTTTAGAAATTTTTAGTGTTTTGAGTCGTTCGCCCAAAATTTTTGTGATAACGGGTCTTATTTTGCTTGACAGGAGAGGAGATAGGTAAAACCATCATGAGGAGGATGAACGAGACGATGAGGAGCGCCCCAGGAAGGCGCTCGATGCTTAGGAGGAAGATGAAATCGACTGGAGGAAGAAAGACGGAGTTTAGAGCCCAAACGAAGACAAACAGCAGAACACAAGGCTCACTCGGCCGAGTATACTAGTCACTCGGCCGAGTACACAAGTTCATCCGGCCGAGCCGCTCACGAACGAGGGAAGTCTGCTGTACCCAACTATCTGTTTAATTTCCTGATTTCAATATAACTGCAACTCGGCCGAGTATATATTTTCACTCGGCCGAGTAAAACGGATACGCTCCTAGGGCGAGTCTTGCCGAGTAGCTTGAGCCACTCGGCCGAATGGACTTACTCCACTCGACCGAGGCTGGCAAGGCCACTCGGCCGAAGCGTAAGCGGGGAGGAATTTTCCATTGATCTCACTCGGCCGAGTGACCTAGTCACTCGGCCGAGTCTAAAGTTCACTCGGCCGAGTCGTAACTTTTACTATATAAAGGTCCGAGGTGGTGCACGTTTTTCGAAACGAAAAAATCCCAATCGCCCGCGACCCCTCAGCTCCCTTACCTGTTCCCCTCGCTCGTGCCCCCCACTCGCCCGGCCGTCGACCCTCGCGCCGCCGCTCGGCCAGCCACCGCCGGCCGAGCTCCGCCGCGCCTCGCCCGAGTCGCCGTCGGCGGCCACCACTCCGGCCACCTCCGGTATCGCCTATTTCACCTTTTTCTCCTCTTTTTGTGTATTTTTCGAGGATCCATGTGCTTCACGAACCCCAAACCCAAATTAAATTCCATATCTATCTATTATACCCCAATGCTCCATACGTTTTGAATATTACCCGCTGATATCTCCATTTCATGCGCAGGTTGTTTTGGGAGCTTAGGGGAGCCCAGGGGAGCTTCTAGGGACTGATTCGGGCTTCGCGGAAGCGCTGTCTTCGCACGCTTCCATTGCTTAGCACTCGCGGCGTGTCGGGGTATACTCTTTCCTTTATTTTTGCACACGTCGCACTTTTCACGCTTTTCGGCGCGCGCTCGGGGCCCATATGCCGCCCCGGACACGGCCGCGGTCGAAGAGAGCTTCCGCCAAGCGGAAGCGGTCGGATGATGCCGGCCCCTCCCACGAGTTGGAGGACTCTCCTCCGCCTTCTCCCACACACCCCGCACACCCCGCACAGCCTGCAGAGCCCGCACAGCCCGCACACCCTGCACAGCCGCTCCCTGCCGCTCCACAGCCACCACCTCCGGCTCCACTTATCGGGCCGCTGGGGATCACGTTCTGGAACGACGCACACCGCGTCGCTTTCGAGCGTATTTCCCAGCGCTCGATCGTACCCTCCAGGTTTGCACACCTCGCCGACCTAGGACGCCTGGGGGTACTAGAGGGGATGCTCACGTTGTACGACAACGTGGGCTGGCGAGATTTCTTTCAGGTGTCGGCGGACACGTTTGTCCGTCTGACACTTGAGGTACTTAGTTCGATCGCCCGGACCGACGAGGGATGCTCGTTTCGGTTCATGGACCGGGAGTGCCAGGTTACTCTCGGTATGATGAGAGCATTTTTCTCGTGGCCCGATGTCCCCGGGGCCGATCGAGGTTACGCCCCCACCCATATCCCCCCACCTTCCTTCGACGCCGGTGCCTTCTGGGCCCGGATTACGGGTCTTCACGCTGCCTTTGACCCTAGTAGGGCCAAGGCCTCGGCCATTATCCATCCCTGCCTCCGTATAGCTCAGTGCCTTATGGTGACGACCTTTTTGGCCAGATATGAGCCGGGCACGATGTCCACGCCAGAGCTCTACATGCTCTACGCGATGACACGGCCCAGAGCTCTATCTAGGGATGGCGATGAGCTGGTCCCCGCCGTCGTTATTGATGTCAGGCATGGTTTTTGGACCGCATCATTATATCGGTGGGCGCTCGCTCACCGATATGCTGCGGCGGCCTGATCACCTTGCTTGCCCTTATGACCGACGAGGACTTCCCTGACGACCTGCGACGAGCACCGGTCCCCATTTCTCTGTCGATTGATGTTATGGCCCGGATGAAGATGCTTCGTCCGCACGGTGAGCGACACTGGGTCTGGTTGCACGGCCCTTACGGGGCCGATTATATGATTCTTTCGAGCCCAGCTCGGACTCAGATTGCACCAGCCCATGTGGACTGGCTCCCTGCGATGGATGTTCTCATCCCAGCTGCTTACGTGCTCGAGGTCGAGGAGGCCGAGCAGGCCCACGCTGCCCACGCTGCCCCTGCAGACCCTGTTGCCCCTGCCGAGCCTGCTGCCCCTGTTGACCCCGTGGCCCCTCAGCCTATCCCCGATGTTTCCGATGCTCCTGACACCTCTGTCCACACTGATGTCGGTGTCATGAGTACCTTAGCTGAGCCCACTTCCGCTGCTTCCACGACTGTCACCACCAACACTGGCCCTCTGTCTACCGAGCCTGTTTCCTCTGCCCCACCCGAGCGCCCGCCAACCGTAGTTAAGTGCGGAGAGCCCTCTGTCTCCACTGCTGCTGTATTTTCTGAGAGTGTCGTGGCGTCTGTCCACTCTTCTGTGCTACCGACCTCTCCGGCCGCCTCGCTGCCTCTTTTGTATTCTTCTTTCGCTGCGGCTGCCTCCACTTCTCACCGTCCTGCCCAGCCTCACACTGAGGCCAGGCCCCCTCTTACGAGCGCAGTACTTTTTGTTCCCCTACCCGCTGAGCCCGTCACGTACGCCACCAGAGTACGCCAGCCCCGACCTGCACAGCCCCGACCGGTGCGTCCCTCTGCACCACCTCCCCTGACACTGTACTTCAGAGCATTCGTGCTCTCGAGGGGGCGGTGAGTGTCCTCAGAGGAGACCTTCGGACCCTGTCCGCCACCGTCACTGCGATGGCTGGCCGCTTTGACCTGCTCCCGCAGATTCACTACTGTCTTACCCAGGTCCTGGAGCGTCTCCCCTGCATACCCGTACCCACCCAGCAGGTTCCGACCCACACTTCCACACACACTCAGCCTGCTACCACTTCCACACCCACACCCGCTCAGCAGCCTGCCCCACTCCCACCACCACTTCCGCCTCAGGACGGAGACGTCGCAGCACCACCTTCTTAGGCACCCTTGATGCCGTCGATTATTTTTGCCGTTGTGCTGCCCGTTTCTGCTGGGTCCTGTTGCATTTTTGTCCACCCCCTCCCCTCACTTATTTTGGGATCCTCATTCTGATCGTATCTTTATATATCTTTTTTGGGAGAGAGGGAAAGTTTTTGGTGCCACACCTATATATATGTATCACTCCTATATCTGCATGCATCATGTCCGCATCATCTTTTCCGTTTCATTATTTTCTTATTTTTCATCATGCATGCATCCTCACTTACCCCTCACATTACTTGTCTCTCGGTGTGCCCCACTTTGCACATTAAGGACACTGTGCCATTTAGCTTGGGGGAGTGAGTTCTCACGTTCTTTCTTGATTTGCCACCTTTATTTCTAGTTTTTCACACCATTTTCCGCTTTTGCACTTATTTTCATCATTTTTTCTTTTATTTTACCATGCATCACGTTTTTCTTATTCTTCTGTGTGCCGCATTGTAAATAGTTCTATTTTCCCTTTATCTTTGTTTCTTTCTTTTTCATCTCATGCTAGAGATGACTTTTCTATGATGATGATGACGTTGAGTTAGCTTACTCTATTTGCATGCTTTATTTGTCATGTCTTAGACTTTATTTCTGATATTATATGCTATGACTTGCCTTGCATCTAGAGATAGTAACCCACACTTTTTCCACATGAAAATGGATGAAATTTTATTATTAGCTGAGTCTTAATATTCATATGTATGCTATCACAGAAAACACACCAAGATTCACGCATTGAATGCTTATATCTGGAGTACCGATTTCTTTTCCTATATCACTTCTATATGCATGAATTGTACATTTCACTTCAGGATGATTGAATGATGTTAGCTATGATAAATCTGGATTAGTTAGCTTTTTTGTGATCGAAACTGAGTAGATTAGATTACCCTGCTGAAGTTGTCGTGCATGTCTTATAGAGTGAACCGAGAGATATATTTATTTCTTTCTCCACAAATCTTGAACATCATTTCTCTACTTTTAAAATCATTGGTGAATCTCCCCTTAGCGATTCTATTATATGGCATTTCCCCCGCTATTAATTCCTAGCTCCAAATTTCTTATTCAAAAAAAAGAGAGAAAATATTCTTGTATATCATTATCTCTCTTTGAGTTGGGATCATTGTGTATATATGCTATATCAAAAAAAACAACAAAAGAAAAAAAAAAGAAAAAGAAAAAAAAGAGGAAAAATCCTCGAAAAAAGATCCCATCTCACTTTCTTTCTTTCTTCTCTCTTTTCGTGTTCATTTTCATTTCTTTTGGAGCTTTACAAAAATGGGGATGTGAATATTTTTTATGCCACCATGCTTATAGATAAGCTTGGGGGAGGGAATCCATTGATGTGTGAGAGAGTGACTACTTGACGTTGCACGACAACCTAGGCTAAGTAATATTCTATACTCGGTGAGATTATTTCTAGCTTTACGAAATCCAGAAATCTAAGCCTAGCATTCATATCATGAAATCCATACTTTTCTATTCTCTCTATTCTATTGTGTGATACTCTTATACTCCTCATAGAAAGCATTCAATTGAAAAATGTGTGATCTGCGATTTGTATACCGCTTTAAATGATTCAGACGATGTTAATTCTAAAATTATTCCGTTTTTCATGATTATATCGTTGTTCGTGGGTTTTCTATTTCTATTTGCACTACTATACTATGATATCAAAATAAAACTCTTTGACATGTATTTTTCATTCAGTGCATGCTATATGAGTAAGCGGAACCCACGTCCTGAGAAAATGATCTAGCAGCTTACCTCTTCGCTTCTTTCTTTCTTCTTTATTTTTATTTCGTTTTTCATTCTTCTCCGTTTTTTCATTTTTTTCATTTTTTCGCCGTTTTCGTTTTCCGAATCCACCGGGTTCGCCTTTTACTTATCTTCCTCGAGGACGAGTAAGAGGTAAGCTTGGGGGATTTTGATCACTCCTTATTTTACACTTTTTTCCCGCATGTTTGCATGTCATATAGATCGCCCAAATCATGTTTTTCACGATATATCGACGATATTGCGATGCTTTTCACGATTTGTTGTTTTTGTCGTATTTCAGGTGATTTGGAGCGATTTGGAGTGATCTCGAGATGCGCTTACTCCGGAGGGTCACCGACGACCTCCCCAAGGGGTATTTTGCTGTTGGAGAGGAGCGGAAGAAGAACGGACGTCGCAGGAGCGACGAGGAGGCCAAAACAAGCTGTTTGGGCATTTTTGGTGTCCCACTCGGCCGAGTGAAGGAGTCTCGGCCGACCAGCGAGACACCGCTCGGCCGACCAGATCAGACACGATTCATATGTGCACTCGGCCGAGCGACGGAGACCACATCGGCCGAGTGACGAGATCCCGTCCGCCCGAGTGGCGCCCAGACGAAGCCATTCAAAAATCGCCAACTTACTGTTTTTCGGCTGCCTGAGCTTCAGAAGACCCACTCGGCCGAGTGGATAATCCCGACCGCCCGAGTACCAAGAAGCCATCGGCCGAGTGACGACAACTCACTCGGCCGAGCCGCCCCCGAAGTGAAGACCCCTGAAGATCAAGACTTACTGGAAAATTACAGGGTTTCTCACTCGGTCGAGCGACTTTTATCACTCGGCCGAGTGCGACGCGCTGCCTGTAGCGAAAATTGCGGATTTCAGGCTGCACAGGGGTATTTTGGTCACAGTTTTTGGACGATTTTGGGGGGTATTTAACCCCTGTTTTTACCCTAGTTTTAGAGAGCTTTTCTCTTAGATTTTTGCAGCTTTTTAGATTAACTTTTTAGCTTTATTCTTGTGATTGGAGAGGAGACAAAAGTTGATTTTTGTTGGATTATTTGAAGAACTCCATTGGTTTGTGTCTCTCTCTCCCAAAAATTCTATTTTTATTGCTTATCTCAATATTGTGATGAATTCTATTGATTATTTCATTGATTATTCTTGCGTTTGTGCTATGAATTGCGAGTAGTCTCCATGTCTTGGGGCGTGGGGATGAACCCTACAAGCCCAATTTCATATTTGTGATGAATTGGTAGAAATTTTGCTAGAATCGTTGTTAGGGATTAGTTTGGGATCGATTTACTACGGATATCTTGGAGTTCATACCGATTGGGATTTGCAAGAGATTGGATCCCAATTCGATAGGAAACCCTAGAAATCCGAATTGGGTTGGAATCGAATTTCCGTAGTATCGGTTTGCAAGAGATTGGACCGATACTAGGGTTCCCGGTTGCAATTCCGTGCCGATACCCATTTGCAAGAGATTGGACGGGTAGGAACTATCCCAACCTAGGTCGCGGGCCGAGTTTGCAAGAGATTGGGCTCGGTGCGTGATTGAACGATGATGTTGATCCTAATGCTAGCTTCCCTAGGCTAGGGTTTGCAAGAGATTGGACCCGAACCTAGGATAGCTATAGACCGGCAACAGTGCGAGAGCGTGAGCTTGGTTCTACATTCAGTTGCAACTAGTTCATCCAAAATCTTATTCTAGCAATTTTGATACCGACGAACCACATTGACGAGATACGGTGAGTAGCGGGAATTCCCCATTCCCTAGACGTTCTTTATTTGATTTGATATTTTCGTACTTTGTCTGACGATTGTGACAGGATCGCCAAAGGCAAATTTCTCTCTTCTTAAATAGCCAGGTTGATTGGAACAAGCACTGTCATTCGTCCTCCCTGTGTTCGATAACCCGCTCGCTGCTATATCGTGCACTTGCGGTAAAACTACAACCGTTCTTTGGGTCACATCCCGGAGCGATCACTCAGTAGCAAGCTCCACCGCCGTTCAGACAGAATAAATATAACAACAATTATCAAGGTGTGAACCAAAGGAGAGACCATGAGCCAATGCCACAACAGCAGATGCAACCATTTGGCGACGCACTTCAGCAGCTCATTCAGCTACAACAAGCCCAAATGCAGCAACAAAAGGCTCAATTTCAGGCTCAGCAGACTCAAAACCAGCAGATGAGCGAGAGATTGGCGAGGCTTACAGTGACATTGGAGAAAGGTAAGCTTCCATCACAATCAATTCCAAATCCTAATATGGGCTCATCTTCTTCTGCAGGTAACAATATGAAGCCATGCCAAGCTGTGTCCACTTTGAGGAGTGGAAAAGAGATTCAGAAGCCTGGCCCACCAAGCAGAGAAGCTGAGCAAGAAGAGGGAATTCAGACCTAAGAAGAGGAAATTCAAGAGCAAGAGGAGGTGCAGGAAAAGAGCGCGGAAGTGATTTTGAGCAAAAATATCATTAAAGAGAAGGAACCCGCAGCATATGTACATGCAGCTCCTTTCCCTCATCGGCTACTTCAGAAAAACAAAGATAAGTATCAAACTGAGATTCGTGAAATTTTTCAGAAGTGCCAGATAAATATTCCATTGCTTGATGCTATTAATCAAATACCTGCCTATGCTAAATTTCTGAAAGACTTGTGCACTGTTAAGAGAAAATTGAATGTGAAAAAGAAAGCATTTTTGACTGAACAGGTTAGCTCTATTGTGCAACAAAATACACCGCCTAAATTTAGAGATCCTGGATCACCCACCATCACTTGCACCATTGGCACTAAAAAGATTGGAAATGCTTTATTGGATTTAGGTTCTAGTGTCAATATCTTGCCATATCCTATTTTTGTGCAGCTTGGGTTAGGACAACTAAGGCCTACATCTGTTATATTGCAACTAGCTGATAGATCTATTACAGTTCCAAAGGGATGCATTGAGGATGTCCTCGTTCAGGTGGACAAATTTTACTACCCTGCAGACTTTATAGTTCTAGACATCCAAGGACCCCAAACTGCCAATGCTACTCCTATCATCCTAGGTAGACCATTCCTAGCGACATGCAATGCTTTAATAAATTGTAGGGATGGTCAACTGAAAATTACTTTTGGCAACATGACTTTGGATTTGAATATTTTTAATACTTGCAAGTTGCCACATGTGGATGATGAGGTTGAGAGGGTGCATATGATTGATTCATTGGTGGATGATTATATTTGCTCTGAATTTTGTGCTGATACTTCTATTGTTGAGACTATTATTGGTGATTCTGATGACATCTCTTTTGTGCAGGAGAACGTGAAAGAGCTTAACGCGGTATGGGAGCCTAGGTTCGAGGCTTTGCCACCTAATGCATCAATTCAAATTTCATCAGAGGTGGAGGATCCAAAGCCCGAATTCAAGCCACTTCCTGAATATCTCAAGTATGCCTTCCTAGGAAACGAAAACAGCTTCCCTGTGGTAATATCTTCTAAACTCTCTTTAGAACAGGAAAGCTCTTTACTTGAAGTGCTAAGAAAGCATAAAGGTGCTATTGGTTGGTCCATTGCTGATATTAAAGGTATTAGCCCTATTGTATGCATGCATCACATTTATTTGGAGGATGACGCCAAACCCACTAGAGAAATGCAACGTAGGTTAAATCCAACATTAAAAGAAGTGGTGAAAGGCGAGGTTTTAAAACTATTGGATGCATGCATTATATATCCTATTTCTGACAGCAAGTGGGTTAGCCCTACACAGGTTGTTCCTAAAAAGTCTGGACTCACCGTGGTTAAAAATGAGAATAATGAGCTTATCCCAGTTAGAGCCACCACAGGTTGGAGGATGTGCATAGACTATAGGAAGTTGAACTCCCGAACTAGAAAAGATCATTTCCCTCTTCCATTTCTTGACCAGATTTTAGAGAGAGTGGCTGGACATGAGTATTATTGCTTTCTAGACGGTTATTCAGGTTATTATCAGATTGAGATCGCACCTGAGGACCAGGAAAAGACCACCTTTACCAGTCCCTTTGGTACTTTTGCATTTAAAAGAATGCCGTTTGGTTTATGTAATGCTCCAGCTACTTTTCAGCGATGCATGCTCAGTATTTTTGATGATATGGTTGAGAAAATTGTTGAGGTATTTATGGATGATTTTTCAGTATATGGTAGCTCTTTTCATGATTGTTTAACTAACTTGGCTCATGTTCTTGACAGGTGCATTGAAAAGAATCTCCTATTGAATTGGGAGAAGTGTCATTTTATGACCACAGAGGGACTTGTCCTTGGTCACTTGGTTTCTAAAGATGGTATACAGGTAGACAGAGCCAAGGTAGCAGTAATTGAGAAGCTACCAAGTCCTAAATGCGTGAAGGACATCAGATCATTTTTGGGACATGCAGGATTTTATAGGCGATTCATCAAAGATTTTAGCGCCATATCTCGCCCTATTTGCAACGTACTAACTCTAAATGTGGATTTTATTTGGACACCTGAGTGTCAAATTTCTTTTGAAACTTTAAAGAAGTTGCTGATTTCTGCTCCCATTTTGCAGGTACCAGACTGGTCCCTACCATTTGAAATAATGTGTGACGCATGCAATTACGCAGTTGGTGCAGTCCTAGGCCAAAGAAAAGACAAAGTTCCAGTGGTGATTTACTACGCTAGCAAGACATTAAATGACGCTCAGAGGAACTATACGACCACAGAGAAGGAGTTGCTGGCTGTAGTATTTGCGTTGGAAAAATTCAGGAGCTATATTTTGGGATCACCTATTTTGATATATACTGATCACTCTGCTTTAAAATATTTATTGTCTAAAAAAGATGCTAAGCCTCGATTGATACGATGGATTTTATTGTTGCAGGAGTTCAATGTCATAATCAAGGACAAGAAAGGCGTGGAGAATCTAGTAGCTGACCATTTATCACGATTGACAGTAAGCCGTGATTCAGTAGATGTGCCTTTGAAGGACTCCTTTCCTGACGAGCATCTTTTTAGCGTTTCCACCTCTTCATGGTATGCTGATATAGTAAATTATCTCGTGACTGGTAAGACCCCTGACACTTGGTCTCTTCAAGACTTTAAAAGGTTCAAGTATGAGGTAAAATATTTCTTCTTTGATGATCCGTACCTCTATAAATATTGTAGTGACCAAATTGTTAGGAGATGCATTCCTGACCATGAAATAACCAGTGTGATACAATTTTGTCATGATGGAGTGTGTGGTGGACATTTTTCTGCCAACAAAACTGTGGCAAAAATCTCGCAATGTGGATTTTATTGGCCAACTATGTTTAAAGATACATTTCATTATTGCAAGACTTGTGCTGCATGCCAACAATTAGGAGGTATTACTAGACGTAACATGATGCCTTTAAACCCCATTTTAGAAATTGAAATATTTGATTGTTGGGGCATAGACTTCATGGGACCTTTTCCACCGTCATTTGGATATGCTTATATTTTGGTTTGTATTGATTATGTTTCTAAATGTGTGGAAGCCATTCCTTGCAGGTCGAACGACACTTCCGTTGTGCT
Organism: Scilla litardierei; assembly: GCA_030789695.1. Classification (NCBI taxonomy): domain Eukaryota; kingdom Viridiplantae; phylum Streptophyta; class Magnoliopsida; order Asparagales; family Asparagaceae; genus Scilla; species Scilla litardierei. The sequence goes on from CM061130.1 coordinate 73,009,650, forward strand.
TAAGTTCCTCAAAGAGAACATTTTCTATAGATTTGGAGTGCCTAAGGCCTTGATCAGCGATGGAGGGTCTCACTTTTGCAACCGCATGTTCGCTAATTTAATGAAGAGGTTTGGGGTCACGCATAAAGTTTCTACTCCATATCACCCCCAAACCAATGGTCAAGCGGAGTTGGCAAATAGAGAGATCAAAGGAATTTTGCAGAAAACGGTGAACCCTTCAAGGAAAGATTGGAGTTTGCGCTTACCTGAAGCGTTGTGGGCCTACAGGACGGCCTACAAAACAATTTTGGGGATGTCAACTTACCGTCTAGTTTTTGGGAAGTCTTGTCACTTACTTGTTGAATTGGAACATAGATCTTATTGGGCTATAAAGAAGTTAAATTTTGATACTGATTCATCCTTTTCTTCTCGCAGGTTACAATTATTGGAGCTAGAGGAGCTGAGGATAAATGTGTACGACAACGCTAAAATATCAAAAGAAAGGATGAAAGCCGTTCACGACATGATGATCCTACGGAGGGAGTTCACCCCAGGCCAAAAGGTTCTTCTATACAATTCCAGGCTACACATCTTTCCCGGGAAGCTTTGCTCTAGGTGGTATGGACCTTTCACAGTCAAAGAAGTTTTTCCACATGGCACAGTGCTATTGTTGAATGAAAAAGATGGAAGTGAGTTCAAGGTGAATGGCCAAAGATTGAAGCATTTTCACGAGCCTTGGACCAAGGAAGCGAGTACCATGGATCTCACAAACCCACCTTCGGGTGGAAACTAATCAGGTGTGTTCTTTACATGATTCCCTCTTCCTAACATTGAGGACAATGTCTATTTTAAGTTGGGGGGAGGGTATAACTTTTAGGATTTTTATTTTTATTTTTTTCTTTTTCTTTTAGGATTTTATTTTTTTAGTTCCCTTTTTGCATTGAAATTTTTTTTTGAGTTAAGATATATCACCAAAAATCTATTTTACCTAGAAATGACCCTCATGTGATGAAATTTCTCGAAGTATACTCACAACCGTACACATATGATTTATTTTCCTCCACCACTATTGTTAAATATTTCAGTCTCATTTTACATGAATGCGAGTACTTGTGGTAAATTCCTTTTGATACATCTCAATGGCAAGATTACTTGATGACTTAATGAATCTAGAAATTATGGATTAGCAAGTAGTATGCTTTCATTGGAACACACCAAAGTTCATGCATCAATAATTCATAAAATAACTGGAGCATTGCTTTTTATCTCGTATTCATTGCTATTTGCATGCTTGGTATGATTTTGGGTAGAAAAATGTACCCCGTCTTTTGAAATGATTAGGATAACCCATTCTTGTGAAAAATTAAAGAAAAGGAAGCTATCTTGCTAAGTTATTTATGCACACACAAAAGAAGAAAAAATGAGATGAATGAAGAGAAAGAAATGAATAAATGTGTACTAAAGAAATAACTTGGTTGGCTCGAGTAGTACAGTCCGAGGGGTCCTTCTTGGCCTAATGCCCTATTATCGTCTGATTTGGGAGCCATTGACCGGAACCTCAATCATTTGATGGAGCGATCCAAGTTATACATTTTTCTGCGAATGTTGCTTGATGCGCGTTACGCGGAACTATTAAAAAAGCGAAAGAAAATAGAGAATAAGTGTGCATAATTAGCAATGCAAGAGAATTTCCAAGGCTTAAAGACAACACAAGATGTGGTGTGATCTCTTATGAATGACGATTGACGTGTGTACGCTTTAATACCATTTTACTTTTGATGCTTGCTTTGCATGAAACATCTACGATCCAAGTTAGAACATTTGATTGAATGGTGTGAACCATTGATGTTGTATACTATGAGCTATGAAGTAATGAATAGTGAAGTTGAGTCTATTTTATAACCATTTGAGATACTTGATCTTCATTTTTAAACCCACAAGCACCATTATTTTTGAGATTGAAATATTGATATTAATGTGTGGTTAACTTCTTTTGTCGTAGTAGTATGGTGGTGAGTGATTTGAGATCTGATAAGGTGATCTAGGTGCATATTTGATATTATATTTCGCTCTTTTTGCTAGAGACTAGCAAATCGCTAGTTGGGGGGTGTGATTCGGGTTCAATATTACATATTTAACCCCCCTATTTAGCCCTATTTTGTGCTCATGTGATGCTACATTGTTCTCTAATACATTCGTATTTTGTACACAATTATTTATTAGAGAAAACACCTTATTTGAGAACAAAATAGCAATTAACGGAGTATTTTTGCACTTCATATATTTTTCCTAGCTTGGTCTCGATCTCACGATCCCAACGACTATTTATTTGTATTTTTCTGAGATCTGTGCTAATTACTGTGATTTATTGAGTACAGAATACATTTTTAATGAAGAAATACACCAAAAATACGAGAAATACGATCGGCAGCCAATCCGTTATTGACACGTGGCGCGATCTCATCACTCCTCGCCCAATCGAACGAACGTGGATGAGTGGCGACGCGGCATTTTCAGAACCGTCGATCCGACGATGAACGGTCACGATGAAGCCCACACACCACTCACAATCGGGCTGAATGCTTCAAAGGCAGGCCATGTGTCATGATCGCAACGGTTCCTCTCTTCGATCGACGGACAAGACTAACTGCTGCAACTAGGCGACGTGGCTCGATTTAGAGCGTCGATCTCCCATCCAACGGACAGCATCAAGCCCGCGTTTGAATTTGAAGTCGAAGCCCGCAGGAGACACGCGGCCGTGATCCGACTGCCCCCCCCCCCCCCCCCCACGATCTAACGGCTGACGACGATCCCGCGGTTTGAAATGAGCGCGGGGTGACGTGGCCGTCTTCGAAGCGTCCGATGCCGATCGGACGGATGGAAATCACCCTGCATTTTTGAGAAGCGATCGACAGCGGATCAATCCCAGTCGTTTGCCATGCGATCCGACGGTCAGGAGTTAATACGAGCAGCTCTCAGAGAGCGGGTAGCGGGCACATGAAAATTAAAAGCCACGTGGCGAAACGTGGTGCAATCCTGCTTTGATCAACGGCTCCTATTTGTGCCGGCTTGCGGGTTCGGGTTAAGTTGATAATGGGTGTGGGTTTCGACCCGATAGCAACTTAAAACCCGTAATCTAAGTATATAAGGTATTTTTAGGGTTTTTGAGCGTATGCTGACGTATTCTGGGCGTATTAGAGGCTCTAGGAGCCGTATTTCCCTCTATAAAATTCTGTAAAATTCCAGAGGCTGTTCTTAGTATTTCCAGAGAGTTTTGGGGCCTAACTAGGAGATTTGGTGATGAATTCTTAAACTTATACCCCGTATTTGAAGCTTTTCTATTGTATTTGGCTATTAGAATGATGTATTTTGCTATGAACTTTGATTTTTCTTGCATTATGCGTAGCTAAAACTTATTTGTGCATGGTATGGAGTAGTTAGGGGATGTGATTTGTGTTAGTTTGGTTGAAAATTCATTGTGCTTGATCGTTAACGTTGATAAAGTTGTGAGCTTTGGTATTAAATCGTCTTTTTCATCTTCCAAAAGAAGTGATTGAGTTGATGATCGCCCCAAAAGGGTGAGTTTTGATCTCTCCAAAAGAGAGTTTCATAACGTAGTTGTAAGATTATAACTTTAGCAATGATTTTATTCTTATATTGCTTTAACCCCCCAAATGGGCATCTTCCGATGAATTGCTCCCAAAAGGAGAATTCCTTGAGTTATATTGGGTGTTTTCCAGTGAATTGCTCTCAAAAAGAGAATTCATTGTGTTATATTCATCAACCAAGTTAATACAAATTATTGATCCTAACGAACCCATACCATGTGCATACTTTTCATAGATATTTTCATACACGACTCTTCTTTGTTCGTATTGTTCGCACATCACCATCACGCACTTTCACACCATCATCACCATCATTATTGAAGTGGTTAGTTTCTCTTCGTCGGATTTCTATTTGATTTGAGCTGTGGTTGCAACAGATTTCCTCCCGAGGATTCGACATCTGGACTCCCAGATTATATTACTTGTACGGACTCTTGCGCTTGAGAGAAGCACTATTTTGGGCCTACCATAAAGCCACTTTAGTTGATGGCACACATATGAATGGTGAGTTTTCCTTCAATGGACCATGATCCGGTCTAGTGTTTTTTGACTAGTGTTGAAGATCACCCTAAGCTTGACTAGGGATAGTGATCCTGGCCTAGTCAAATCCCTGGCTGCATTCCGCTGGAACACAAGGATGCGAATCATGATTATGTGACACCGTCAACTATATATAGTCTAATACGTTAAAAGTCTTCTTCAAGATTAATTGTAGCCCGCCTTATTTTTGGATTAGGGGACAAATAGATGCCTGTCATGGTTTTTGAGTCTGCTCAAGCTATGACATGGTCTCTTTTAGAAATCGACTCCATAATACATATGATGTAGTCGAGTCTTAACCCAAACTGCTGCGTCGGGTCTCCTCGAGTGTCGGTATAAGTTAAGTCTGGACATGAAAATAAGGGTTCGACTAGACTAGTCATTATGATTTGTTGAGTCTCCTCAAGATCATAAGTGACTAGGGGCAAAAACCTATAGGGAGTCACATGTGATGTGATCGATGAAGAGTTCATCTACCAATTGCAGAGCCGATCAACTTGTTGAGTCTCTCAAGGTGGTTGGATCACTCTCCCACAAATTTAACTATAATAAATCGTTTATGATTATGGCTTAGCTATTCATTAAAATAATGAGAGAATATAGTTTTAATAAAAACCTCTTAAACTATAAAAGAACATATGCTAATTCAACTTCTATTAAAATGCAGTATGGAGTCTGGACTTAAGTTCATTATCGAGAAGAATGTGCTGAACAGGACGAATTACAAGGACTGGGTGAGGAACATCAAACTGGTTCTCTCGTGAGCTGGAATATGTTACGTACTGACGGAAACTGCTCCGAAAAAGCCTAATGAAGAGTGGCAAAGGAATGCAGAGAAGGCCAGGTGCCTTACTTTAGCCTCAATGAACAATGATCTACAGAGAAAGCATGAACATATGGATGTTCAGAGTATGCTTTTGAACACAGAAGAATTGTATGGCAAGCGTTCTAAGGCTGCCAGATTTGAGGCCACCTGCAACCTTTGGGAGACAAAGATGACGACGGGCCTTGTCCAGGATCATGTGATTAAGATGATCGGGTTCGTAGAGGACGCAGCCCAGCTAGGATTTGTCCTTGAAAATGAGATGAGCACGGAGACAATCTTAAAGTATTTGACACCTGACTTCAACCAGTTCATTACAAGTTTTATAATGAACGATACAGAGGTGGAACTTCCAGGTCTCTTGAACATGCTCCGACAGTTCGAGGAGAGAATCGAGAAGAAACCACCAGTGTTGGTTGTCGGCTTTGCTTCTTCTCACCAGCCTAAGGGCAAGGGTAAGAAGATGCATATCCCTCAATGTACCAAAGGGACAAAGGGGAAAAAGAAGAAAGGGGCGTCGTCAGAGTCTGAGTGTTTCCATTGCTACAAGCCGGGACACTGGAAGAGGAACTGCAAGGCCTACCTTGTGGAGAAAAAGGGGCATGATGATGCCTTAACCTCAGGTACGAATCTTGTTTAAAGAGTATATTAATTTCCATAAAGCTTAATACATGGTATGAGATGCCAGTATGATTACTAAAACATCTGTATACTGTCTACATGTGCTTGAAGCGATGGATGGATGAAGTTCCCAAGTGCGGTCGGTAATCAGAGTAATCATTGATGTTGCAGCCGTCAAGGGACTTTGGAGATATCGAGGATGCAGTCATATTTTTATTTTGAATAAATGTAACGATGGGGTTTTATGAACAATAATTGAGTGAGTGTCACTCGGGAGATATGTTGAGAACAATTTTCATCCATTGAAGTCGTCGTTTCTGGTATCTTGACGAATATGCTCTGGTGGCTATCTGAGTTATTGTGTATGGTTTTCTGAGTTGTTGCAAATGCTTATGAGTTGATGTGATTGATTGGAGCTGTCAGTAATTTTAATGAATCTAAAGTATCGAGTAAATTCCAGGCGCATGTAATTTAGAAGTGATCTTGATTATGCGTATAATAAGAAAAGTTCTTGTTATGCCTGCATATAATACTTCAAGTCAGAAGATTAATGCAAATAAAGGAATTGATAGTTTAAGTAGTTTTGATTGAGTCAGTCATCATCAAAACTTCTCTAAACGAATTTTTATGTAACTGATTCGTCAGAACGACCTGACACAAATTCTTTCCATTTTAATTCATTCAGCACAAATGGGTTGGTTATACTTAATAATCAACATTCTAAATGAGATTTAGAAAGTCAAGTTGAAGTAATAAAACCAGACAGTTCTCGAAGTAAGTGGGAGCTAGCATATTACTTGGTTCTGTTGGAACTTGGTATTTCCATCCTCTCTTCCATAAGGTTTTGATGTGACAAATCAATATATTTCATGTTACTAACTTTATCTATGCAGATGTGCAACTACAACGCAAATTCATTCACATCACGCATTTGATCAAAGTACAATGATCCTTTGCAAAAACAACCTTGCTACTCAAATTACGTGTGAAACACGTATCTACGGAATGATGTAATTTTTACTTTTTAGATAGCTTCAGGGCCTTGGTTATATAATATCATATATCCCTAAAGCTCAAATCTACATCATCTCCTAACTCATTTTGATCCTAAGTCAAAATTCGTATTTTTAAGTATTAGCCTACTAGGATTTTTCCTAGCCTACCAAAACAGTTATATTTTGACTTGATACTTTCAGACAAGGATCTATCCGTTGTCTATTTCACGTCACCAAAATTTTGTGACCGTTTGTTACAGTTTCAAATTTGGCAGGCTACGAATTTTCGTAGCATGCCAAAATGCTTTTGGGACTGAAATTTTCCAGAATAGTTTCTGACAGTTCTCCAACGTTCCTCTCAGTTTCTGAACGTTGTGCAACGTCTCTTTTAGAGCCGTTCACAACCGTTTCTAAAACCTATAAAAGGAGGGGTACCCCCTCTCATTTTCCACACACTTTCCTCTTCTTTATTCTGATATTGTTGAAAGCAAGTCATTAATTTTCTTAAGTAATTCTGCCATTAGTTGTTCTTTTCTTATTTGTAAGAAGAAATCATTAGATTTCTCTCTTCATTTAAGAACGGAAGAACTTGGATTTTCAACATCACTTTTGGAAAGTTGTTTGTGTTCATAATTGCAAGAAGATATCAATAGATCTCTCTCTTCTTTTATGAACCAGAGAACTTCAAGCGTTGCGCTTCATTACATATCTTTTACATCTTGAAGTTCATCTTCTAAACACCATCCTTGAATTCATTCTCTGAAATTTATAACAAGGCTATAGGTGTTTTTCTATTTCTTATTTAACAGGTTTGAATCTCTGTTTAGAGATTGTACAAAGTTTGGGACACGAGGAGTGTCGCCATTTTTGTAAGTTCGTGCTTGCGGGGCAAGTGATTATAGTGGATTGAAAATCTCTACGGGGTAGAGGACTGGAGTAGGATCACAAGGATCCGAACCAGGATAAATCTCTGTGTTTGCGATTGATTTAATTTCAGTACTTGTCATTTTATTTCTGTGCCATCTTTGCAAATATTACTAACATCTTATTTGCGACAATTTTTTTTAATATACACTATTCACCCCCCTCTAGTGTATTGATCCTTACAGGCTAAAATTACATTTGGTATCGGAGCAAGGTTAAGATGGCAGCAAGTTCCTCAAACATGAACGCAGTTCCAGACAACTACAATCAGCATCCTGAAGGGCACTCTCAAACTCGTCCTCCTCTATTTGATGGTTCAAATTACTCATATTGGAAAAATACGAATGGAGATTCATCTCCAAGGTATGAATTATGAGATTTGGGACATCGTAGAGTCAGGATATGAAAAGCCAACAACTCCTGTTGCTGATTGGACCACCAATGACAAAGCTGCAAAAACCAACAACTCAAAGGCCATGAATGCTTTATTTTGTGCTATGGATAAACATGAGTTTAATCGAGTATCTCAGGCCAAAAGTGCTAAGGAGATTTGGCATATACTTGAGGTAACTCATGAAGGAACCAGTAAAGTGAAGGAAACTAAGATTTCCGTTTTGGTTCACAAATTCGAATTATTCAAGATGAAGGACCAAGAGACAATTGGAGAAATGAACACCAGGTTTACCAATATTATAAATTCTTTGAATGCTCTTGGAAAAACTTACACTTCTCTTGAACAGGTTCGCAAAATTCTTAAAGCTTTAACTCCAGTATGGCGTCCAAAGATCACCGCTATTGAGGAAGCCAATGATCTTTCCACATTATCTATGGAAGATCTTATTGGTAACTTAATGGCTCATGAAGTTACACTACAAGATGAGAAAGAAGAATCGGATCAGAAGAAGAAAGTACTTGCCTTCAACGCAACATCAGATAATGAAGATTCAGATGATGATATGGCATTTTTTGCCAAAAACTTCAGAAAATTCTTTCAGAAAGGTAAGTATAATAATTTTAAATCTAAGAATACGGATTCCTCTCTTTGCTTTAATTGCAATAAGCCAGGACATATGAAGAAAGACTGTCCACTTCTTAAAGCAAAGTTCAAAACTTCGAACAATGATCAATCCAGAAGAGAAAGGAGGTTTGACAAAATGAAAAAGGCATTTGCGGCAACATGGGATGATTCATTAGATGATGAAGATGACGATCTAAATGAAAATGCCAACATGTGCTTTATGGCACAAGATAATGAAGATGAGGTAAGTTCCTTTAATAACGAAGAATTACTTGATGCTTTAAAAGATCTCTATTCTCGTTTCAAAAAATTGAATAGTCAACATAAATCATTGAAACAGAATAATGATGATCTCCTTTTTAAATATCAAGAATTATCATCTTCTAAAAACATTAAAAATACTTCTTCTCAAGTTTTGGATCTTAGTAAAGAGAATGATATTCTCAAAACTAAGAATTTTGAATTACATACACAAATATCCGAAATGGATAAAAGTATTTCATCACTAAAGATGAAATACGACGAAATGTCATCCAATGCTAATAAATTTAACAAAGGAAAGACTAATCTTGATGATTTGCTTAAAATTCAATATCCAGCAAATCATAGACAAGGACTGGGATATTCCAAAAAGGATATACCCAAGACTTATAATACTTTTTCCTCGTGTGGTAAAACAACTTTTGTTAAACCACAAAAGAAGAATCATGCATTTATTTACACGAAGAAAGTAAACATTCCTACTTCTTCTTCACAAAGAAATGTTACTAACATTTCAAAAACATTTCCTAGGAAACCTATTACAATTAGTATATGGGTTCCTAAGGATTCATGTTTAAAAGTTAGAAATAGTTATATTTCTAATTATATGTATTCTATTGTTTATTCTAGTGATTATCTTAGTAAGCCAAACTCCACTTGGGTTTGGCTTCCAAAAATCTAATCCCAAGGACCCTCAAAAAGGGGTACCAATACTTAATGTTTTATCTTTCAGGTACCTAAAAAGGAAAGATGGATTTTGGATAGTGGATGTTCAAAACATATGACAGGAAATGTCAAACTACTTTCAACCGTCAAGTACAAACAAGGAGGCACAGTTACTTTTGGTGACAACAACAAAGGCAAAATCATAGGCACTGGAATAGTTGGTAATACAAATCAGCCTATCATCGAAAATGTTCTCCTGGTTGATGGTTTGAAACACAACTTACTTTCCATTAGTCAGTTATGCGATAAAAATTACAAAATAGTTTTTGAACAAAATGATTGCATCATTTATGATTCTGATATGTCATCTATTTTATTTCGTGGTAAGCGTAAGAATAATATTTATATCTTATGCATGTCTATTTCCTCTAATAATCATTGTTTAATGATTACATTAGATGATACACTTTAATGGCATAAACGTTTTGGACACACAAATTTCAAAAATCTAGCACGTATTTCAAAACACAAGTTAGTTAATGGAATGCCAAATATTTCTTTCAAACACAAACACTTTTGTGATGCTTGTCAACAAGGAAAAATGCACAAATCTTCTTTTAAATCAAAAGACATTATCTCAACAAAGAGACCATTAGAACTCCTGCACCTAGATTTGTTTGGTCCTTCAAGAGTAGCCTCTTTGAATAGAAGTAGATATGCATTTGTCATTGTTGATGATTATTCTAGATACACTTGGGTTATATTTTTACTAAACAAGAATGATGCTTTTGAAGAATTTTCCATATTTTGTAAAAAGATACAAAAGATCAAATCCTCTAACATTATCACTATTCGTAGTGATCATGGGGGAGAATTTGAAAATGAATTTTTTACCAAGTTTTGTAATGAAAATGGAACTACACATAATTTCGTACTCCTCCTCAGAATGGAGTAGTAGAAAGGAAAAATAGAACTTTACAAGAATGTGCTAGAACAATGCTTTGTTATAGTAATCTACCAAAATATTTTTGGGCAGAAGCTGTCGCAACTGCTTGCTACATTATGAATAAAGTTCTTATAGGCCATTGCTTAATAAAACTTGTTTTGAATTATTTTTTAATCGCATTCCTCGTGTATCATATTTTAAAGTATTTGGTTGTAAATGTTTCATTCTTAATACTAAAGATGCACTCAACAAATTTGATTCTAAATCTGATGAAGGTATTTTTGTTGGATACTCAACACGTAGTAAAGCCTACAGAGTATACAACAAAAGAACTTCAACAGTTGAAGAATCACTTCATGTCACATTTGATGAGAATCCTTCATCTAATTCTCCCATCATTGATGATGAAGAGAATATATTACCTCTTTCTAATTCTTTAGATAATATGAAACTTGATGAAATTGATGCTACTAAACATTCTGTTGAGTCTATTTCAGATAATACAGATCTTCCTAAGGCATTTGCACACGTTCCAAATCATCCATCAGAGTTAATTATTGGAGATATTACAGATGGAGTAAGAACTCGTCGCCAAATAGAGCAAATGGCACATTGTGCATTTCTCTCAACCATTGAACCAAAGAACATCAAAGATGCATGTGAAGACAGTTCATGGATTATGGCTATGCAGGAAGAACTTAACCAATTTCAACGAAATGATGTTTGGGAATTAGTTCCCAGACCATCAGATCATTCAATTATTGGTACCAAGTGGGTATTCAAAAATAAATTGGATGAATCTGGTCAGGTAATTAGAAACAAGGCACGATTGGTTGCACAAGGTTATAATCAAGAAGAAGGTATTGATTATGATGAAACCTATGCACCAGTTGCTCGTCTTGAATCTATTAGAATGTTATTATCATTCGCTTGTTTTAAAGATTTTAAACTTTTTCAAATGGATGTGAAAAGTGCTTTTCTAAATGGTTTTCTTAAAGAAGAAGTTTATGTAGAACAACCTCCGGGTTTTATTCATGAAAATTTTGAAAATCATGTTTTTAAATTGAAAAAGGCTTTATATGGTCTCAAACAAGCACCTCGTGCTTGGTATGAAAGACTTAAAAGTTATCTTTTAAATTCAGGATATTCTATTGGTAAAATAGATTCTACTCTATTTATTAAAAACATAAATTCTGATATTATCATTATTCAAATATATGTTGATGATATTATTTTTGTATCTACTAACGAATCTCTTTGTCAAGATTTCTCTAAAATTATGCAGAAAGAATTTGAGATGAGTCACATGGGTGAACTAAACTACTTCCTCGGTCTTCAAATCAAACAAATGAAGGAAGGAATATTCATCCACCAAAGCAAGTACTCTAAAGAACTCATCAAACGCTTTGGTTTAGAAAGTTCTGCAGAAAAACATACTCCGATGAGTACATCTACTTCCCTCGACAAAGATTTAAATGGTAAGAGTGTTGATCAACATCTATACAGAGGTATGATTGGCTCCTTACTTTATCTAACTGCAAGTAGACCAGACATTATGTTTTCAGTTTGTTTATGTGCACGGTATCAGGCAGATCCTAAAGTTTCACATTTAACTGCCGTAAAACGGATTATTAGATATGTTAAGTATACTTCTGATTTTGGTTTATTTTATCCTAAAACAAACACATTTGATTTATTATCATATAGTGATGCAGATTTTGCTGGTTGTAAATCAGACAGTAAAAGTACTAGTGGTACATGTCACTTTTTAGGACATGCCTTAGTTTCTTGGTTTAGCAAAAAACAAAACTCTGTTTCATTATCTACAACCGAGGCAGAATATATTGCCGCCGGTTTAGCATGTGCTCAAATTTTATGGATGAAACAAACTATTTCAGACTATGGTATTAATTGTTCCACATGTCCTATAATGTGTGATAATACTAGTGCTATTAATTTGTTTAAAAATCCAGTTCATCATTCACGCACTAAACATATTGATGTACGTCATCATTTTTTAGATGATCATGTTCAGAAAGGTGATATTATTTTAAAATTTATTTTTACTGAACATCAAGTTGCCGATATTTTGACTAAGCCTTTGAAGGAAGAAACTTTTCTCAAGCTTAGAAGAAATCTGGGCATTATTAGTGCATCAGAATTTGATTTATGAGTATATTCATTTATTTTTTATTTTTGAGAATTTTTCTATAATTTTTTTGGTTACTATTTATTTTTGGCAGGCTACCAAATTTCGTAGCATGCCAATTTTAAACAATTTTTTTTCTGTTCTCCGTTTTGTATCTACTTTGATCCCTGGAATTTGGATTTTTTAAACGCTTCTCCTATATTTTATTCTCAAATCAAATTTCGTATCAAAATTCTTACCCGTGGATACTTCTCTTTTACTTTTTAGATAGCTTCAGGGCCTTGGTTATATAATATCATATATCCCTAAAGCTCAAATCTACATCATCTCCTAACTCATTTTGATCCTAAGTCAAAATTCGTATTTTTAAGTATTAGCCTACTAGGATTTTTCCTAGCCTACCAAAACAGTTATATTTTGACTTGATACTTTCAGACAAGGATCTATCTGTTGTCTATTTCACGTCACCAAAATTTTGTGACCGTTTGTTACCGTTTCAAATTTGGCAGGCTACGAATTTTCGTAGCATGCCAAAATGCTTTTGGGACTGAAATTTTCCAGAATAGTTTCTGACCGTTCTCCAACGTTCCTCTCAGTTTCTGAACGTTGTGCAACGTCTCTTTTAGAGCCGTTCACAACTGTTTCTAAAACCTATAAAAGGAGGGGTACCCCCTCTCATTTTCCACACACTTTCCTCTTCTTTATTCTGATATTGTTGAAAGCAAGTCATTAATTTTCTTAAGTAATTCTGCCATTAGTTGTTCTTTTCTTATTTGTAAGAAGAAATCATTAGATTTCTCTCTTCATTTAAGAACGGAAGAACTTGGATTTTCAACATCACTTTTGGAAAGTTGTTTGTGTTCATAATTGCAAGAAGATATCAATAGATCTCTCTCTTCTTTTATGAACCAGAGAACTTCAAGCGTTGCGCTTCATTACATATCTTTTACATCTTGAAGTTCATCTTCTAAACACCATCCTTGAATTCATTCTCTGAAATTTATAACAAGGCTATAGGTGTTTTTCTATTTCTTATTTAACAGGTTTGAATCTCTGTTTAGAGATTGTACAAAGTTTGGGACACGGGGAGTGTCGTCATTTTTGTAAGTTCGTGCTTGCGGGGCAAGTGATTATAGTGGATTGAAAATCTCTACGGGGTAGAGGACTGGAGTAGGATCACAAGGATCCGAACCAGGATAAATCTCTGTGTTTGCGATTGATTTAATTTCAGTACTTGTCATTTTATTTCTGTGCCATCTTTGCAAATATTACTAACATCTTATTTGCGACAATTTTTTTTAATATACACTATTCACCCCCCCTCTAGTGTATTGATCCTTACAGGCTAAAATTACAGGTTCCAGTTTTTGGAACTAAGTAAAAGTTCTAAGTTATAGAACATCTATATGTAACATATAATCAAAAGAGTTTTGATTATGTCAGAAATATAGAATACTTGGTTCCGGTTTTTGGAGCAAAGTTAAAGCTTTAAGGTATAAAACATCTATACATGACGTATAATCAAAAGAGTTTTGATTATGTCAGAGATATAGAATACTTGGTGTCATAAATGTGCTAGACATAAATGACACAAGTATATTGGAATATGCTTTGATATGACTGACTAGTATGAAATGATAAACATTTAATTAAGTTGTATATGCTAATCGTTAGCTATACAGAAGAAGAAAAATCGTTGGATGAGATCCATAAATGGTTTCGAGAAATCACCTTTGTGTGATTAACAGTGCATAAGTAATAAGACTCTGTAATGCTACATAATAGATACGTTTTAGCAAATCCCTTTTTAGGCTTTGACATATAATTGATATGTTATAGCGGTATGAGATACAGAGATAAATAGCCTGAGTGCAAGTGGAAGATGTAGGAAGATATATGCCCGCGAGGCAATTTATCCTAGAAAACATCTTGTTCAAATATAAACGGTACTAATTATCCTAGTATAATTAAATGTTTTTAATACTTGGATAATTTCCTTAGACTTAAAGTAAGGACAACACTTATCTAGATGGAGACCTTGATTGTGGGAAGTGAATGACCGATAGGAACTTGAGTCCTAAAATGTTCATGGTTATAGATGTGTCGAGAAATGGATATCGGCACATCGGACAGACCATTGTGTCTTTGTCTTATCCTAAAGAGTGATGATGATCTCATAATCATTTGACCTGGCAAAGTCGGAGACGAGACATAGGTGCTCATTAGAGAATGAGTTCACTGAACGACCCAATAAAGAGTCATCAAATGGTTAACCTTAAATAAACTGCCATTGATAACTCTCCAGTGATGATGGGCTAGTTGGTCCTTTAGACTTGAGGTCATTGTACGAACCGATGCTTGAACGGTTTCACTTAGATCTATGATCTAGTCTCGAGTCTTCACTCGTTGAAAGGTCTTAGGTTGGGTGTCACTTAAAGAATACGAGTTAAGTAGTGACTCGGATAGGATTCATCTCTTCCATTAACAGAAGTTTATGACACAGGCTCAGTACGGTTCTTTATGCTAAACCTCAGCCGGGGTATGTTGTAGGTAGTACAACAGGGACATACCAAAGACTGATGTATACTGACCAATGCTAGTTAGTAGGGTTGATGTTTTACCATACCCTAGGCTAAGCAGTGACATAGTTATGACGAAGGGACTATAACTGCGGTATTCATCACTAACACAGTCAGAGTGATCCCAACGACATTTTATCAATGGGTCAATCACGTAATTATGATGCCGAAACATGGGTGACACCAGTTGCTCGTGGTTATTGTCATCCAGGGGTTTCGAGCCCCAACCTATAATAGGGTCAGGTTGTCGGGTTTCACACTGAGTGGGATTTGTGTCTTAGTAATAAGAAGGATTCAGGAGGAGTGCACTTGGGTGCACGAAAATAATTGAAGTCACAAAGAGTTTGTGACGATAAGTCTTAATTAAATGGGATTTAATGATGTCGTAAAAGGTTTGCAATTTTAGCATTACTGGAATGATATAAGGGATTATTGCATGTGATGCAAAAGGATTGAAAATATATTGTAAAATATTTACAACAATATTTTGCAAAATAAACACATTGAAAAGGTTGCAAAGGTTTCTAGGATAGTCCCATTCGAACCCTGCTTTCAAACAGTTAGAAAATCGGCTCAATCGGAGCTGTAGAACTCAAAAACAGCCCAAATGCCCGCCCAGCTAGGGTAGGCAGGTCCAGACGCGCTAGGCGGGCTGAACCCGCCCACAAAGGGGCGTCCAGCCCACTTGGCTGGCTGGACCCGCCTGCCAAGTAGGCGGGTCTGACCCGCTCGCTTATGCAGGCGGGTCAAGCCCACCTAGGCGGGCTCGACCCAGAGCCCGCCCGCCCAATGCGGGCGAGCATGCCTGGACCTGCAGGTGGGACCCGTGGGTGGGCCCGGTCTGGGGAAAACACTAGGCTAATGGTGATGATTGCAATTTTAGCCGAATTTGTGAATTTTTCTCAACTTTGAGCAATTGTTTGATGGGTTAAACGAAGTCAGAATTCATCGCCGTTTGTTTCTATGTGTTCACCATTCAAAGATCTTTGAATTGATAGGTTGTATCACTTCCGAAGCTCAACGGTGAGGGAGAAATAATTGGTGGAGTTGAGCCTTAGTGTAAGGCAAAACTAATCCTAAGTTTCTCCACTAATTAATCCCCATATTAATTAATCCCACATTGCTCATGAGATGAGCAAGGGGTCCAGCCTCCTATATAAATAGGGGTCGCCACCTCTTAGAAAAATTGCACCAAGTCTCTGAATCGAGTAGCTCCGAAAAGTTTTGAGCAATCTCGATTCAAGACGAAAAATTATTCTTTCCTCCTCTACTTTTCGATTCCTTCGTTCGTATCCTAGCAAGACGACGACGAGCATTGGATTCAATCCAAATTCTACGACACAGATCTCTCTCAAAGTGAAACTTTCTTCGGTGGTTGATTGGCTCGAAGGCGCGGTATCGACTCGCTTCGGGTGGACCAGTTCGGAGGTGCGGAGGTGGCTAGCTTTCGGGGAAGGCCAAAGTCTGTTGATGAAAACGATGCTTTGTTCTCTGCGGAGGCAAAGTTCAGGGTATGTTCTTTCTTAATGCATTTTATTTATTTCATTGCAGTAGTTTATATCTATTTTGGGGCTGGTCAGACCCACCCCAAGACAGTAGAGATCCTACCTAGGGTCTTTGACATACTTAGGGTACATTATTAAATAGTTTAATAATTCGTTTTTCCGCTACTGTTTTAATTCTTTTATCCAACCAATGTAGGACGGGCGTAGAATTATGCCCTAAGGGTTCCTCATAACACAACATTAACAACCCAATTCAGCGTAGAGATTTGCGAGACAGAATTAAAGAACTTAAGCCCTTTGCGGTGGTTCTTTTGGAAACTAAGCTGAAATCAGGTTCGAGTTCAATTAGAGCATGTATTCCCAAACATTGGAATTTGACTGATAATTTCTCAGCTCAAAGATGAGGCCATATTCTGCTATGGTTCGATCCCAATGTCTGGTATTTTAATGTGATGTCATGCTCTTCACAACACATTTTCGTTCGGTGTAGCAAATTGGAGGGGTTTCACTAGTATTTTCGGCAATTTATGCTTCAAATGCAAGCTCAGAAAGGAGATATCTCTGACATCACCTCAAAGGGGATGCCATAAATGTAGCAGGGGATTCTTAGTTGCTAGGGGAGACTTCAATTTCGTTCTCTATACCAAAGATAAAGTCGGTGGTCGCAAGCTTGATACAGGGAGGGTCGACGAGTTCAACGATTGCATCAGTTGTTGTTCCTTACAAGAGCTCAAAAGTATAGGAACTAAACTGAGTTGGTGTAATAAACGTACGGGTGGTGGTCGTATCACAGCTCAGCTAGACCGCGTCTTCTGCAACGTCGAATGGATTGGAATGCTCCCTGAATCATTTGTAGAATATCTGGACCCTCGAACAAGTGATCACTCACCAATGGTGATCAACCTACATACCCAGGTACCATTCGACCCCAAACCTTTTAAATTCTTCAACAATTGGACATATTGGACTGGCTATACAGAGCTAGTGGATTCTAATTGGATATAACACATACACCGCTCACATATGCATCGTATGGTGTACAAGCTGCAACCCCTGAAATCTGAGCTTAGGGATTGGGCTCGCACACAGTCAGAAAGCCTCTCCATTCCAACCTACCACAAGGAACTTGAGAATATCTGAGCACATGCCAATATACACACCAATCCCGAGTTACAACAGAAAGAGCAGCAGCTATCTAATGAGCTGGCGAAGCTCTAGATATGGAGGAGGAGATGTTCCGCCAAAAGACGTCAAGATTGGCTTAGTCTGGGAGACAAAAACACTAAATTCTTTTACACTACCATGAGAGCAAGGCAGGGGCACAATAATTTGGAACACCTGGTAGATGCAAATGGGAAGCAAAACAGGTCGTATGATGATTTAAAAATTGAAGTGCCTAAATACTATGAAGCTCTATATAATCAATCGCATTATTGGAGGGAGTTTCCCAACCTAATTCCTAAATGCAAGTTGACTCCTGAGGCATCTTATTGGCCTGACAGACAAATAACAAAAGATGAAATCAAAGAGGCAGTTTTCCAAATTGGGGTGAACAAAGCCCAGGGGCAGATTGTTACGGGTTTTTTCTATCATCATAATTGGAATCTGATTGGGGGTGATGTTACAGCTGCTGTTCAATACTTTTTCCGATCTGGATCTTTGCTTCGACAATTAAATCTCACCTCCCTCACATTAGTGCCAAAGAACTTAAACGCAACTGGCCTAGAGGATTATAGGCCCATTGCCTGTTGCAACGTGTTATACATGGTGATCAGTGGTGCTATGTAACAGGCTTAGAGTGGTAATTCATGAGCTCATTTCTCCAAATCAAGCGGTATTCCTAAAAGGAAGACTACTCTCAGATTGTACTCTCATTGCACATGAACAGATGAGAGATTTTAGCAATCCCATGGGGGCCAGAGCATGCCTCAAACTAGACTTAAGGAAGTCATTTGATAGTGTGAACCGGGAATTTGTTGATTACATACTGCATCAATTTGGGTTTTCAAGTACTTTCTCCAACTGGATTAAGGAGTGCATCGCTTCCCCAACCTTTTCCGTCATGGTAAATGGAACTCCAGCAGGATATTTTGAAGGAAACGGAGGCCTAAGGAAAGGAGACCCGCTCTCTGCCTATCTTTTTGTTATGTTAATGGAAGCATTCTCACTCCTGGTTGCCAAGGCTATCACTACTCGTAGCATTCACCCAATGAGGCGTGCAGGTTCTATTTCCCATTTATTATTTGCTAATTACCTATTAGTCTTTTGTCGGGCTAATACTCACTCCTTAAATGGTCTCAAGAACTTGCTAGAAGTTTTTACCAATTTCACGGGGTTCTAGATAAATTGGGATAAAAGTACAGCTATTTTTAGCAAGGGGACTAGACATCCTACGGACTTGGCAAATTCTTTGGGCATTAAGCTGGCTACTACTATTACAACATATTTGGGCTTGCCACTCTCATCAAAATACCCTAAATCTCCATTGTATTCCAGACTAGTAGACAAGTGCAAGAAGAGGCTTATAGGCTGGTCGTCATCCATGCTTTCCATCGCATGTCGTATTGAGCTGATAAGAACAGTCATTTATGGAATGGTTTCATTCTGGATGCATGCATTTCGCATGCCATACTCTGTTCTGTGTACCATCACATCAGCATGCAAGAAATTTATATAGGGTTCCTTATGCACTTGGGCTTGGAGGGATGTTTGCACGCCTAAGGAGGAGGGGGAGTGGGACTTCGATTGCTCTCTGATCTCAATTTGGCAGCCGGGGTCAGGTTGATTTGGCAGCTTCTATCTACAGATGGACCTTGGGCTGCTCATATGAGGAGAAGCTATGTTGGTATTGACACATTCTATGCAGCCAAATGCACAGCTATTCATTCAGGCATCTGGAAATTTATGCTACACAGTAGAAGCATCTCCCAGAAGCTTATCAAAAGGAAGGTGATGGATGGCATGTTGGATATGGAAGACGTTAGTACACCCTTGTAGGGGATGTACGAGGGAATACGGACCTCGAACGTCGCGTACACGAAGTCGTGTGCAAAGGGAATATGTTCCCTTGCGGAGAGGATCTCTAGATTGATGGGAAAGTCGCATTATATGTGCATAAGTGCATGCGACATATGGCTAATAAAGGGGTAATATCTTAAGCTTATATTGAACCATGCATATGGTACAACTTAAGCTTATAATATGCCATGTACGATGGTACACCTTAGTTAAATTGTTCCAAAGGAACAATTACTCCTAAAATAACTACCTTGGGGGCTATAAATAAGACCCAAGGGTTAGCCATTTCCTTACACTTTTGCATGACATTCTTGCATGCATTTCTTTCTAGCGAAGCTCTGCCAAAATCCTTCTTCTCTCTTTATCCAAGTTCTTAATCTAAAAGTAGAGATTTAGATTGTGGATTTAGTAGCCTTACTCCGTTCGTGAGAAGACTCGATCCGTCGTGGCGAATCCGAAGGCGAAGTTCGTAGACTACCGTGCCGCATACGCAAGCGTAAGTCTCAACTTCATTTATCGATCCTAACTCTGTTTTGGTAGGATCCAACATTGGTATCAGAGCCATACGGGTTCGCCCCGATCAAACCGTCGCCCCTTCAAAACTATGAACGAGTCGTTGTCTTTTTCACGAATGGGTATCCTACCATTACGGATATGGTAGGAACGCTTCGTGACGGAGAGAACGCAGCGGTTGTTCTTTTCACGTTAGGGTATCCTATCATTATGGATATGGTAGGAACTCTCCGTGACGGGAAGAACCGACCGTTCATATCGTCAAGCTCGCTCTCTTCATGGATGCTGAGTCTCCATTCATAGGGAATGTGAACTCTCTTCATGTGGAGCGCGTAGTTTACGAATTTTTGAAGTGGGTTCATTTTTTGGCACACGGCCATTGGAGGGCAACTACTTCCTCGACGAACGGGTGCTTCACCGGAGAAGAAGGTGGTGGTTATTCCCATCGGGGAAGATGAATTTTAGTGCATGTGCACCATGGCCAAATGGGCTATGAAGGCCATGCACCCCCCTCCCCATGCGGAGGGGGTTGGCTACGGCCAATAACCACCACGGCAACCCCCTCCGGCGGGGGTGTGTGGCCACCCCACACAAGGGGAGGTCGGCCATGGCCAAAGGGCCATGGCCGGCCAAGGCCAAAATGGCCTTGGACATGACCGGCCATGGCCAGGCCGGCAGTGGCCGGCCCCGGCCAAGGCCAGGGGCCGGCCTGGCAGGCCCCGGCCAAGGCCAGGGCCGGCCGACAGGCCCTGGCAAAGGCCAGGGCCGGCACCCTGGCATCGGCCAGGGCCTGGCCGGCCTTGGCCGGCCTCGGCCAGTACAGAGGCCCTGGCTGAGGGGCTAGGGCCCCTGGCCGGTCAGGGCAGAGGCCCTGGCTGGCCCTTGGCCAGCCTCAGCCAGGGCAGAGGCCATGGCCGGAGAAATTTCAGACCAATTCGGCAAAAGGCCTTGGTCGAATATGGACGTGCCGACTAGCCCATACGGGGCCAAACGACAGTCTTCTGCATCAAAATTCTCTCATACGGAGGGAAACGCCTGGATCCATACGGGAGCCGGCGACGATAGTTTGCAGAAAAATTCCCAAAAGGGGGATCCGACCTTGGCACGGCTACGGCTCTTTCCCGACAAATGGTCAGGAAGTGCCGAATATTTCACTAGTATCATAAGGGTACTAAGTTGAAATATTTTTTTGAAAAATACGTTTTCATACGTTTTGAAAAATAAGTTTTCAAAAACGCTTTTCCGCTGCGAAGTACTATAAGAGTACTAACATTTGATAAAGTGAGGGAGAAATATTGAAAGTTAATCTAGATGGTGATTGGAAACATAGTGACCTTTCCGATTCTAGAGTAACATCTTCAATATTTTTCGAAAGTAACTTATCAAATTATAAATATCATTCCAAGTGGGAGTTGAAATTAGAACTATCCAAATGGGATATTCTACTATCACTTCAAATGGGAATTGTATTTTAAGAATTTTTCAATGCAATTTTTTGATCAAACCTTTGGTTTTATGTCTTTTGCAGCATTTTAAAAGTAAAATGTCTTCCGCTTCAAAGAATATCGTCGCTGAGTTAAACAGAGGTGAAAAACTCAACGGCGATAATTACAAACTTTGGTCCATCAAGATACAATACATTCTAGAGGAGCAAGAAGTGCTCGAAACTCTAAAGAACGTTATGATTGAACCCGAGTTAGGCACTACGGCCCAACACCGACGAGACAAGGAAGCTTTTGATGCTTGGTCTCGGAAGAACAAGATAGCGCGTATTACGTTATTAAGCAGTATGGCTGATGACATAATGCGCATCTTCCGAGAACATGACCTAGCCATGGACATATGGTCCAAGCTAGAGGAGAAGTTCGGTGGCACATCGGTGTCCAAACTTCGCGCCTTAACTATAAGGTTCGATACATATAAGAAACGTCCAGATCATTCCATGGGGAAACATCTGCGACATATGGCGAACCTTATCTCGGAGTTAAAGGATGCAGGTCATGTGCTCACTGATGAGCAACAAATCCAAGCAGTTATACGTTCCCTACCAAATGGGTGGGATCAAATGAAGATGCATCTCACTCACAATGAGAGCATTAAGACCTTCAGCGATGTTTCCAAGCACCTCGAATTAGAGGAAGAGCGGCTTGCGGCTGCCAAGCCAAGTGCAGAAGTGCACATGGTTGCTAGTTCCTCACACGGGGGAAAGAAACGGAAAGATCGTTCGAAGTTCACTAATGAACGTAATAAGCAACCTGAGTCTACCAAGAAACCCAAACATAAGGGTGGGCACAAGAAATGGCACAAGAAGAAAGACTTGAAGAGGATCAAGTGCTTCAAGTGCAACAAGCTCGGTCACTATGCTTGTTCGTGTACGAGTGGAGGCGACGAGGTAACTTGTAAATATACTAGTTACATATGTGTTTCTAGTTCAATATTTCTTGTGGAATCTAATCCATTTTGGATAATTGATTCAGGTGCCACCGACCACATAGCAAGGGACAGACGGTCCTTCGTGGAGTATCACCGGATACCCCAAGGAACGAAGTGGATCTATGTAGGAAACAACACACGTGTTGAAGTGAAAGGCGTTGGGACTTGCAAGCTAGTCTTGGACAATGGCCGCACTCTCCTACTTCATGATGTCCTCTTCGCTCCAGATATTCGAAGGAATATAATTTCTGTGGTCGTATTAATGGGTCTTGGCTATAACTGGTTTTTTCATGATTGTAATGTGGACTTAAGTTGTAATAATACTCTTATTGGTACTGGGTTTGTATTTAAAGGATTTATTGTAATGAGTACAATGTATGATTCCTCATGTAATGAAATTTCCTTATTGCAAATTCTAAGACTTATGAGTCTGATGTGATTTGTTGGCACGTAAGGCTTGGTCATATTGGACCAACGCATATGGATAGACTTGCCAAACGTGGCCTTCTATCCAATGTTTCAAAGGTTGAAATGTCGACCTGCGAACATTGCCTTGTGGGGAAATATTGTCGCAAGCCGTTTGGAATCGGCACAAGGGCCGAGGTTCCATTACAGCTTATCCATTCGGACATATGTGGTCCGATGAATGTCAAGACAAGACACGAAAAGTCCTATTTCATCACTTTTATTGATGATTTCACCCGATTCGGACATATCTATTTGATATCCCACAAAAGTGAAGCTTTGGCTTGCTTTAAAAACTATATGAGTTTAGTGGAGAATCAATTAGATCGCAAGATTAAGGTCTTGCGAACCGATATGGGCGGTGAATATCAATCAATAAGTTTTAAGGAACTTTGTGATGAAAAAGGCATAGTACATCAGGTAACTATGCCTTATACTCCTCAACAAAACGGTGTTGCAGAAAGGAGAAATAGGACTTTAATGGAAATGGTCCGTTCAATGATGGCGCAAGCTAACTTGCCAATCACCTTTTGGGGTGATGCATTATTGACGGCCGCTTTCATTTTAAACCGCGTACCCTCGAAATCAGTTAGCTCCACTCCTTATGAGTTGTGGAACCAAAGGTCTCCTGACTTAAACATTTTGAAACCTTGGGGTTGTGCATCCTACGCACATATTTCCTCCCATAAGTATGGCAAACTTGGGCCAAGGGGAAGGAAATGTATCTTTATACGATACGTAGAAAACTCCAAAGGTTATGTTTTTGTTAGTCAGGAAGACAATGGTGGGCTAATTGAGTTTGAGTCGAGGGATGTCACTTTCTTGGAAAACGAGTTTCCAAGACAGGGCGAGATAAGTCAGGACTTATCTCTATTTGAGATTTATGATCAAGAAGGATTACCTCATTCGAGTGGGAGAATTCTTGGTGAAAATGAAAATACGTTTCAACCTTCACCAATGGATTATACGAATGACGATTATCCTATTCCATACGGGAATAATGATCCAAGTGGGAGCAATTCTAACGACATTCCAAGTGGGAGTGATATTAGAATTGATCTAAACTCAAGTCAACAAGGACTTGAAGAATCTTAAATACGACGTAGTAGTCGTACAAGGTTGGCTCCTCTAAGATTTGAGGATGAATTTCCGCAAACCTTTATGACTTTACTACAAGAAGATGACGAGCCTGCTACTTTCAAACAGGCCGTATCTTGCCCTGCTAAAGACAAATGGATGGAAGCGATACAAGAGGAGTTAGAATCCATGAAAGTTAACCAAGTCTGGGACTTAGTTGACTTACCCAGAGGACGTAGAGCTATTGGGAACAAATGGGTTCTCAAGATCAAGCATAAGGCTGATGGCTCTATTGACAGATATAAAGCTCGCCTTGTCACGAAAGGTTTTACGCAACAGGAAGGGATAGACTACGAAGAGACCTTCTCACCTGTTGTTCGTTTTACCTCAATTCGCCTGATTCTGGCAATGGTAGCTTGCTTAGACCTCGAATTACATCAAATGGATGTAAAGACTGCCTTTTCTCAATGGAGAATTGGACGAGGAGATCTATATGGAACAACCAACAGGGTTTGTAAAAGAAGGAAACGAACATAAGGTTTGTAAACTTCTTAAATCCATATATGGTCTTAAACAATCCTCGAGGCAATGGTATATACGATTTCAAGAGGTTGTCTTATCAAATGGATTTTCCATGCTTGATGAAGATAACTGTGTATATATCAAGAGGAATAAGAACAAGTATGTTATTATGTCTCTATATGTAGATGCCATTTTAATAGCCGGAAATGACAAGGGCTTTGTGATGGATATCAAGGCTTGGCTTTCATCAGTTTTTGAGATGAAAGACATGGGAGAAGCCGCATATATCCTTGGAGTTAAAATTTCAAGGAATCGTTCAAAGAAACTTCTTTCTCTTTCACATGAGACTTATATAAAGAAGGTTCTAGAACGTTTTAATATGCAGGACTGCAAGTCCATTGATACTCCAATAAGCAAGTGCGACAATTTATGTCTGAAATCATGTCCGAAGAACCAAAAAGAGAAGGAGATTATGGAAAAAGTTCCATATTCCAGTGCAGTTGGTAGTCTAATGTACGCTATGATGTGTACAAGACCGAACATCTGTTTTGCCGTTGGAATGGTAAGTCGTTACCAATCCAACCCAGGGCAAGTACACTGGAAAGCGGTTAAGAGGATAATGCGGTATCTCAAAGGAACTGCAGACTTTGCTTTATGCTATCAAGGAGATGCCTTGAGGCTCGAAGGCTACACTGATGCTGATTGGGCGGGTGATCTCGATGAGCGACGATCGACCTCAGGATATGTTTTTCTACTCGGATCTGGTGCAATATCCTGGAGTAGCAAGAAACAATCCTGCATCGCACTTTCAAGCATGGAAGCCAAGTTTGTAGCATTTAGCATGGTAGTCCAAGAGGCTGTTTGGCTTAGGAAGTTCTTAGACAGGCTAATTAATGCAAGTGACTCAGGTGCTGTACCCATACACAGCGACAGTCAAGCATCTATAGCCTATGTCAAAGATCCGAAATTCCATTGTAAGACCAAACACATATATATTTGCTACAAATTTGCAAAAGACTATGATAAGACCAAGAAGGTAGACATAAGGTACATATCTACGCATGAGATGATAGCGGATCCACTTACGAAGGCTATCCCCAGAGATGTGTTTTACAAACACTTATCATCTCAAGGATTGCGTAAGAGCTGAGTTGTACCAATGTAAATTCCCATGTCTGTAAATGATCAAAATTAATAAAAGAATAAGTTCTTTTTCAAACATTGCATATGAATTTCTTAAGAAATGTTTGTGTACATTTTGAAATCTCAGCTGAATTCTAGTATGTCGGACAGATTGAGGTTGGCTCTCTCACATGAGCAACCGCCTTATTCTATCAGACGGATGGAATAGAGATGAGACCTGTTTGAAGTCAAAATCATCAGACGGATGATTTAAGAGTCATGACTCAAACAAAATGGTCGCATGAAAGATCTGCATCATATGGATGCTTACAAAAGATCTAAGAGGATTTTTTGGAATCCTATCTGTCTAAATGCGGGATGTGATTCCAAAGGATTATTTGAGTAGAACAAGGGACTCAAAGTCAGACATTGTGGTGTCTGATCATCATCCTTACAACATCATTGAGACATACACTCCCTGGGAAAGGAGCGATGTTGTAATACGTGTTCATACCACGTATGCATTTTGACCACTGAGTTAGTAGCAATAGTGTTTGCTATTATGTGAGACTCAAAGGCCATATGGGCCTTAACTCTTACCCTCAAGGACTCCAATTGGTTCCTTTAGATTTGACGAGATGATCGCTATCTTAGCGTGTTGCTAATGGGCTATGATAATTTGGCTCGGCGGGGCACGTTAGAAAAGCGAATCAAGTCAAGATCAGAAGGTTCGCAAGAAGAGGAAGATTTGATTTCATATTCACATTTGGACTTTAATGATTCAAAGCTGGCCAGCCAATTGTGATCCAGATGGGATTCAATTGTTGAATATAAAGTATAAGAAATGTGAAGAAATAATCTAGGGTAAAGCATGCGTTGAACTACTCAACTTTGCACCTTCGAGGTCGTTGTGTATCTCTAACAAGTGCACAACAACAGACTCTACGCGCATGACGGTCGCACGGTCTATTTCTCGGTATGATAGATGAAAGAACTAAGAGAAAGACGTTCTCTTACAATCCCCTCAAGTGTGAGTGGGAGATGTTGGATATGGAAGACGTTAGTACACCCTTGTAGGGGATGTACGAGGGAATACGGACCTCGAACATCGCGTACACGAAGTCGTGTGCAAAGGGAATATGTTCCCTTGCGGAGAGGATCTCTAGATTGATGGGAAAGTCGCATTATATGTGCATAAGTGCATGCGACATATGGCTAATAAAGGGGTAATATCTTAAGCTTATATTGTACCATGCATATGATACAACTTAAGCTTATAATATGCCATGTACGATGGTACACCTTAGTTAAATTGTTCCAAAGGAACAATAATTCCTAAAATAACTACCTTGGGGGCTATAAATAAGACCCAAGGGTTAGCCATTTCCTTACACTTTTGCATGGCATTCTTGCATGCATTTCTTTCTAGCGAAGCTCTGCCGAAATCCTTCTTCTCTCTTTATCCAAGTTCTTAATCTAAAAGTAGAAATTTAGATTGTGGATTTAGTAGTCTTACTCCGTTCGTGAGAAGACTCGATCCGTCGTGGCGAATCCGAAGGCGAAGTTCGTAGACTACCGTGCCGTATACGCAAGCGTAAGTCTCAACTTCATTTATCGATCCTAACTCTATTTTGGCAGGATCCAACATGGCAGTGCAACCCTCTTTTGGCATGACAATTAGCTACCCTACGGGCCGCTCAGGGATTTGTATGACGTTCCTCCAGATGCAACAAATAAGAGAGCCAAGGATTACTGGGGGGCCCATGGGATGGCGAGATGATCCATGTATTTTACAAATCCGCACTATCTTGCAGCAAGTCTAATTGCGGCATAGAGTAGACTCCTGGGAGTGGGCTCCAGGTCCAGCATTTCATTTTCGGGCTGCATGGGAGGGCACTAGGAGGCAAGGTACCCCATTTCCTTACTACAGGCTGATTTAGTTTAATAATCATAGTCCTAGGATGGCACTTACCCTTCTACGAGCCTTCCATGAAAAACTGCTGACCAGAGACTTTCTCATCAGATGGGGGTTAAATACTCCAGGTAACTGTGTACTTTGTGACGATAACATGGAAGAGAATGCCAGGCATCTATTCTTTGAATATAGCTACACTAGCTATATTTTGCACATGACCTCCTCAAACTGGGAATTACCACTGATCGCTCCGTATTTTACACCCTTTTTCCGCACGTTTGCATGCCACTTTGATCGCTCATATCGCGTTTTCACGATTATTCGGCAAATATTGCGATGCTGTTCACGATTTCTTATTTTTGTTGTATTTCAGGAGATATGGAGCGATTCGGAGTGATTTTTAGATCGAGAGGATTTACACCCACTCCGGAGTGTCACCCAAGGCTCTTTTGAGGGTTATTCGGTGATGGGAGATGGGTGGAAGAAGAAGGAACGTCGTAGGAGCGACGAGGAAGCGAAAAGATGAAGATTAGGCATCTGCAGCACCTCACTCGGCCGAGTGAACCACCCACTCGGCCGAGCAAGAAGACCACTCGGCCGACCAGACCGGACATGCATCAACAGAATGAATTAGTGAGTAGTTTTATTATGAATTGCAATGATTTGTGCTGAATTTGTTATTGATTTTCTTATGAATTGCATAATGATTAGTGAGTAGTTTTATTGTCCTAGGGCATAGGGATGAACCCTATGAATCCTATTTCTAAATTATGATGAGTTGGTGAAATTCTTGCTAGAATTGATTAGGGTTAGGTTGGGATTGATTAATTACGGATAGCTTGGGATTCATATTGATTGGGATTTGCAAGAGATTGGATCCCAATTGATAGGAAGCCTTAGAAATTCGATTTAGATTTACGATTGGACTTTGCTAGAATTGGTTTGCAAGAGATTGGACCATGGCTAGAGTTTTCAATTGTAATTCTATACCCATACCCGTTTGCAAGAGATTGGATGGGTAGGAACTATCACAACCTAGGTCGTAGCTCGAGTTTGCATGAGAGTGGGCTCGAGATATGGTTGAACGATGATGTCGATCCTAATGCTAGCAGCTAAGGTTAGGGTTTGCAAGAGATTGGGCCCTACCCTAGGTTCGCTATAGACGGACAATAGCGCGAGAGCGTGAGCTTGGTTCTACATTTAGTTGCGACTAGTTCACCTAAAATTCAAGTCTAGCAATGACGTAACCTACGAATCACAACGATGAGATACGGTTCGTAGCGGGGATTCCCTATCCCTAGGCACTTTATTTCATTGATATTTCTATCGATATACGAACGATTGTGACAATTTTACCCCAAATTATTCTTGACCAATTCGATAGCTAGGTGATTAGAAGAAGACACTGTCATTGTTCCTCACTGAGTTCGATACCCGCTCGCCACTACGCCGTGCGCTTGCGGTAAGACTACGAGTCGCTTGTCCCGGGTGCGCGTGCATACCGGGGTGCGATCAAGTTTTTGGCGTCGTTGCCGGGGAGGCGATAGTGTTTTATTCTCTTTACTTAGTATTTTATTTTTGTTTCATTATTTTTATCTTTTTACTCCTTATTCGTGCTAACAATTCCTTTGAAACTCTGTTTTTCTTTGCATGTACACGAGATCTACGGCAAACCCCGAGGAAATATTATTTGATCCGGAGATCGAGCGTACCGTGCGGAGGATTAGAGCCGAGAGAAGGCACGCTATGGAGGACGGTTGTATGAACCGTGTGGAGACACTGGAGGAGCTAGCCGCACGTATGGCGAGGATCATATCCATTAGAGATAGGCTCTGGCCTAAGACTTCTTCCACCACATCATCCATCGCCATGCCGGAGCTAGCAGCAAACAAGAATTTTGAGCTAAAGACGGGATTGGTAGTATTGATGCAACAAGACCCGTTTCATGGGAATGCCCATGAGAATCCGCATTACCACATCCAGCTTTTCTTGTCCAAGTGTGCCACCTTCCAAATGCCGGGCGTTTCCGTTGATGCAATCCGACTGCGACTCTTCCCCTTCACACTCAAGGATAAAGCTTTATATTGGTTGAGGACGCAAGCGGAAGGTACATTCATCACTTGGGACGAGTTGGCAAGCGCCTTCGTTGTCAAATTTTACCCTCCTTCCAAGACGGTGAAGATACAGAGTGCTCTCATGTCTTTCAAGCAAGGACCGCAAGAGACCCTCTATGAAGCATGGGAGTGCTTCAAGGACTTACAACATCAATGCCCCCATCACAGTATAGAAGATTGGGAGCTTGTACACAGTTTCTACAATGGACTCCAACTAGGCACGAAGCAAATTATTGACGCAACCGCCAATGGAGCCATACTATCAAAGACCCCGGATGAAGCTATGGCCTTGTTAGAAGTGATGGCCTCTAATAACCAACAATGAGAGGACGAGCGAGGACATTCTTCGTCCTCTTTGAAGCCCACTAGCATTTATGAGGCCAAGGCCGTGGCGGAGCTCTCAAACAAATTTGACTCTCTCCACAAGGTAGTGGAGAGATTGGAGAAATATATCACCAAGCCACATGGAGCACCCTCCACATCTACAAGCAATATGAGCGATTAGCAAGACCAATCCCAAGCCATGTATGTAGGAGGAGAGCATGGAGATGGAGCCTTGGAGCAAGTACAATATGTCGCGGGGAACTCCGGATATTGGGCCAACCCGGCTGCTAGAAACCATCCGGGCTTTTCGTATGCAAACAATGATGGTGCTTTGAACCCCCCACCACAACAACTTCCTCAAGCTCGGCCTCCACTACCACAACCTCAATATCAACCGAGGGGGGCCACCGCAACAAAATTACCCACCGAGGCAACAAGCGGGACTATATAAACCCCCCGGGTACAACCAAGGGTGGAGAGCTCCCAACCCACCTCAAGCTCAACCACGATCGGACCACGAAGCTAGGGTGGAGGAATTTATGATAGAGCAAAGAAAGATCAACGCTAGATTAACGACGGGACAAGAGTCACTAAATACCGTCGTCGCTCAACTTGCAGAGCAACTTGCGTTGCTCACCAAGAACGCCCAACAATTGCAGGCTCAACCCGAGCCCAATCCACGGAGCAACACCGGACACATCAATACGATGGTTGCGGTTATAACAAGGGGCAGGAAGGATACCACTCCCGCTATGACCCAAAGCAAGCAACCCGTGGTGGAAATTTTGGAAGAAAAAGAGACGGCGATTGAGGAGGAGAGCCAAAAGAAGCCAATTGAAGGAGGAAATTCTAAAGTGGTGGAGCCACTTGATGAGAGACGCTATATGCCACCGGTGTCGTTTCCACAATGGCTAGCTAGAGCCAAGATGGAGAAAAGGCTCACCAAGTTCCTAGAATACTTGAGGGGAGTAAGCCTAAATATTCGTTTCTTAGATGCAATTGTTGAGATCCCGTCTTACGCAAAGTTCTTGAAGGACTTGATTTTGGGAAAGAAAAGGATGAAAAAAATCATGCTTGCGAAGCAAGGAACTTGGTTTACCCGGAAGGAGAAGGAACCAGAGAAATTGAAGGATCCCGGGAGTTTCCGCATCCCTTGCACACTAGGAGGTGTCCCTTTGCAAAAAGATCTAGTTGACTTGGGCGCGAGTGTGAGCCTTATGCCCCTTAGTATGTTCCGGAAATTGAACACGGGCACCGACTTGAAGCCGACCGATATGAGAATTCAACTTACGGACGGTCGGATTACTAGGCCGGAAGGGATCGCAGAGAATATTCCACTCCAAGTTCTGGGAGGGATATGCTTGCCTTGTGATTTTGTCATAATGGACATCAAGGAAGAGGGCGACACTTCGCTCATACTTGGATGCCCTTTCCTCGCAACTGCCGGTGTTATCGTCGACGTGCGTGAAGGAACTCTATCCTTGAATGTTGGGAACATAGAAGTGGAGCTTCACATACCCAAGGCCATGAAACATATGCCCTATCACGAGGAGTTAGATTATGTGGATCTTCTCGATGAAGTTATTGAAGAAGCAATCCCCCACTCTATTGGTGCTCTCCATGACGACGGCTTCGAAGAAGGACAAGCTTCGTGTGAAGAAGAGAAATTGGAGGACCCTCCAGATAGCTCCACGGATGATGATGAAGGCGACGCTGATGTCGCAAGAATACGAGAGCTTTGTAAGCTCTCAAAGGCCAAGAATCCAAAGAAAGCTCCATCGAACGAAAGATCGGTGTCACCAGCCAAGACGAAGAAGATGGGAACAAGCTTTAGCTTGGGGGACTTATCCCCCAACATTACCCATGACGAGGGGGCATCGAGGAAGACCGACGATCATCACGACCCAAATCCAAGCGGCCTTCGCGGCAAGTTTGACGGGTGCATCTCGTATACGCCCAACATCATGAGCTAAACGAATATCTTAAGGGGTCGAGATCACGACCTTAAACGAGCTCTTGTAGGGAGGCAACTCGACGGTTTTTGCATTTATTTTTATTTGATTTTCATTTTTGGTTTAGCCTTTTATTAGTTTTTAGAGTCTTTTTGTCCATAAAAATCGTGATAACGGATCCTATTTTTCATGACAGGAGAAGGAGAAAGGGAGATCAATCATATGGAGGATGATCGAGGCAAGGAAGAGCGCTCCAGAAATGTGTTCAGGCCTTAGGAGGAGAAAGAAACAGACTGGAGGAAGAAAAACAGAAACCAGAGCGAAAACAGAGAGCCGATGCAGAAAATAGCACGTCACTCGGCCGAGTAGCATATGCCACTCGGCCGAGCAAAGACTCCACTCGGCCGAGTGGAGCACGAAACAGGGAAGTTTCTGCAGACCAGCTCTCTGTTAATTTCTGTAAGTATTAGTTTTAATTGCCACTCAGGCGAGTGACTAGTCACTCAGCCGAGTGAAACAGATACCCTTCTAGCTCAAAAATTGCTGAGTGACAGATCCACTCGGCCGAGTGGAGTTTCTCCCTTCGGCCGAGTGAAGCAAAGACACTCGACCGAGTCGTAAGTAGCAACGAAATTTTTGAATTTTTTTTGGTTTACGCACTCGGCCGAGTGACATTGTCACTCGGCCGAGTCGTAACAATCCTTATATATATATACGCTGTAGGCTACGCGAAAATCGAAACGAAAAATTCCCCAAATCCCCAGCTTGAGCCGCTGTCGTTCGAGCTTCCTCGCCCGACGTACGAGTTACCTCGCCCGAGCCGCTGCCTCTTTGCCGACGATCGCATTCCCCTCCCCTCGACGACGATCGGCCGCCACTCCCCTCACCGGCGCCGGCCTCCATCGCCTCGATTTGCCCCGTTTTGCCCTAAAAACCCCGTTTTGCCCCATTTTCTCTTGATTTGTACGCCTGTGAACCCCGTTTTCAAATTAACTTTCATATCTATCTATTATCCCATATCGGCCCCATACATATTGAATATTATCTGCTGATTTGATCGTTTGATTTGCAGGCTAGCTTGGGGGAGCTTTGGGGAGCTTTTAGACGCGCTCTGAGATTCGCGGCGGAGGCGTCTCTTCGCACACAAAGCTGATTGCTCTTGCGGAGTGTTCAGGTACATTCATTCCATCACTTAGCACGCCGCATTATTTATTGAGTTGGGACACGTCTCGCGGCACACATGCCGCCGCGCACTAGGCCACATACACGGGGAGCCTCTTCGAAGCGAAAGAGGACCGATGATCCCGGTCCCTCTTACGCTAGGGAGGACTCCCCTCCACATAGCCCGCCACCGCCACCACCACCTACACAGCCGATCCCTGCTGATCCTATCCCTCCACCCGCTCCCGCCATCAGGCCGATGGGGATTACATTTCGAAATGAAGCACACCGTGCCAGGTTCGAGCGTATCTGCCACCGCTCGATAGTACCCTCTAGGTTCACACACTTAGCTGACCTTGACCGCCTAGGGGTACTCGAGGGGCTTCTCACGTTTTACAACAACGTTGGATGGCGTGATTTTTTGTCGGTGTCGGTGGATACTTATATTCGTCCGACACTGGAGGTCCTGAGCTCCATTGACCGGACCCCTGGGGATGCTCGTTCCATTTGATGGATCGAGAGTGTGAGATCACTCTCGACATGCTTAGAGCATTCTTCCAGTGGCACGCTGTCCATGTCCCTGACCGAGCCTACGCTCCCACGCACATCCCACCCCCGTCGTTCGACACCTCCACCTTCTGGACACGGATCACGGGATCCCCACTTGCCTTTGACCCTAATAGGGCCAAGGCCTCAGCTATCCTGCACCCCAGCCTCCGCATTGCACAGCGCCTCATGGCGACTACTTTCCTGGCGAGGTACGAGCCCGGGACCTTATCTACGCCAGAGCTCTACATGCTCTACGCGATGACTCGTCCCATGGTTCTGGATAGGGGTAGCGACGACATGGTCCCCACCGTCGAGATCGACATTGCTAGTTTGTTTCTAGACCACATCATCATTTCGGTGAGCGCTCGCTCACCTATTTGTTGCGGTGGTCTGATCACACTTCTGGCCCTTATGACCGGCGTGGACCTACCTGACGACTTGCGTTGAGCCCCGGGCCCCACTTCACTTTCGATAGATGTTATGGTCCGGATGAAGATGCTTCGTCCCCACGATCGTAGGCACTGGGTATGGTTGCACGGTCCTTTAGTGCTGACTACATGGTTCTTCCGAGCCCCGCTCGGACAAACATTGGACCAGCCCATGAGGACTGGATTCCAGCGATGGATCTCCTTATCCCCGCTGCCTATGTACTTGAGGCTGGGGATGCTGAGCAGGCATCCCATGCACCACCTGTTGACCCCGTGATCCCTCAGCCTGCACCTGAACTGTCTGTACCTCCCGACACTTCTGTCCACAATTCTGTCAGTGTCGGGAGCACCTTGGCTGAGCCGTCATCCACCACCACCGAGCCTATGTCCGTCGAGCCTATCACCTCTCTGAGCCCCGAGTGTCCCACCACCATTTTAGAGAGCGTCGAGACCTCCTTTACCGTCGCAGTGGCGGTTCTGTCCTCACTTTTGTCCACGGCCACCCCGGCCGTTGGCCCGTCTGTCCCCACTGCCGATGTCTTTACCGAAAGCATCGTGACTTCTGTCCCCACTTCTGCGTCACTGACCTCTCCCGCTACCTCGTCAACCATTTTTCCTTCCACCTCTGTTGTTGCTGCTGCTGCTCCGACCCAGCCTGCGTCCCAGCCTCATACCGAGGCTGGGCATCACTTACCAAGCACAGCACCCCTTCCACACTACCCTGCTGGACCCATCCTATACACTGCCCACCAGAGACAGCCCCGCAGCGTCCCTCCGCTCCATCACCCCCTGACACTTTAGTTCAGAGCAGTTGTGCTCTTGAGGGGGCTATTAGTGGACTTCGAGGAGACTTTAGGGCTCTCTCTGCCACGGTTAGTTTCGTGTAGTACCGCGTCGCCATGCTTCCCGATATTCAGGCTTGCCTGAATCAGATTCTGGCACGTCTACCTCCACCACCCACACCCTCCCAGCAGCCACCACGCCCACCACCTCCACCACCACCTCCGCCACCGGACGGTGCTGGTGCAGCGCCACCACCAGCTTAGGCACACTCTTGATGCCTCTGATATTTTTTGTCGTTTTGCTGCCCCTTTGTTCCTGGGCCTGGTGATTGATTTTTGCCCTCCTCCTCCACGTATTACTTTGGTGCCTTCCTGATCATATCTTTTTATATCTTTTTGGGAGTGAGGGAGAGACCTTTGGGGACACTTATATTTACAACATCCTGATCTTTGCATGCATCACATTCATTCACATCTTATTTTATTTTTATTTTTATTTCTTTTTCATCATGCATGCATCCTCACCACCCCACCTATTTCACATCTCTCAGTGTGCCACACTTTGCACATTGAGGACACTTTGCACTTCAGCTTGGGGGAGTGAATTCTCACACTTTTTCATTCTTGCCACCCTTTATTTTTGATTTCTCACGTTTTCTTTCCGCTTTTGCACTTATTTTCACCACTTTTTCGTTTTTTATCATGCATCACGTTTTCTTTTCCTTTTTTGAGTATGCTGCATTGTATATAGTTCTATTTTCCTTTATCTTTGTTTCTTTCATCCTTTGCTAGAGATGATTTTTTTGTGATGATGATGACGTGGTGTTTGCTTTTCTTTATGTGCATGCTATTTTGTCATGTCATAGCTTTTGTTTCAGATATCATATGCTATGTCCTGCTTTGCATTTTGAAATAGTAACCCACTCTTTTCCTGTATGAATATGGATGAAATTCTGTTATTAGCTGCTGTCTGATGATCCATATGTATGCTTTTCATAGAAAACACACCAAGCTTCACGCATTGATTGCTTATATTTGGAGTACTGCTTTCCTCTCTCATATCACTTCTTACTGCATGAATTGTACGCTTCACCTTCAGGTTGATTGAATGTTTGCTAAGACGATATATCTGGACTAGTTTACTTTTTGAGATTAAACTGAGTAGATTATATTACTCTGCTGAAAGTTTTCGTGCACGTCTTATAGAGTGAACCGAGTGATACATTTATTTCTTTCTCCACATATCTTGAGCATTATTTCTCTACTTAAAATTCATTGGTGAATCCCCCCTTAGCAAGTCTATTATCGGCATTTCCCCCGCTATTAATTTTCATGCTCCAAATCCCCAAAATCAAAAAGAAAAAAATATATATATATGCATGTATATCCTTCTCTCTTTTGATTTGGGATCGCTTATGATATATGTTTATGAAAAAAAAGGAGAGAAAAGAGAAAAATTGATAAAAAGAAAAGAAAAGAGAAAAGAAGTTTATAACGATCCCATCTCATACTCTTTCTCTCATTCTTTCCTCTTTTGTTTTATTTTTACTTCTTTTTTGGAGCTTCAAAAGAAATGGGGAATGTACATATTGATTTGTTTGCGCCACCACGCTTATGGATAAGCTTGGGGAAGAGGATTCAATGATGTGTGAGAGAGTGACTACTTACGGTGCATGACAACCTAGGCTAAGTAATTTTCTATACTCGGTGAGATTGCTAAATTTCACGAAATCCAAAAATCGACACTTAGCATTCATTTCATGAAAACCATACTTTTCTATTCTTACTATTCCATATCGTGTGATATCTCTTATACTCCTTATAGAAAGCATTCAATTGAAAAGTGTGTGATCTATGGTTATGCATACCGATTTAGATGCTTCAGATGATGTTAATCCTAGAATGATTCCATATTTCATGCTATATTGATATTTTGGGGTTTTCTATTTCGAATGCGTCAATTATACTATGACATCGAAATAAAAGTCTTTGACGTGTGTTTTATGTTCGATGTACGCTATATGAGTAAGCAAAACCCACGTCCTGAGAAGAATGATCTAGCGCCCCCTTCTTCGCTTTCTATTCTATTTTTATTTTTATTTTCTTTCTTTTCCATTATTTTACCCGTCGGGCTCGCCTTTTACTCATCTTCCTCGAGGACGATTAAGAGGTAA
Organism: Scilla litardierei; assembly: GCA_030789695.1. NCBI lineage: Eukaryota > Viridiplantae > Streptophyta > Magnoliopsida > Asparagales > Asparagaceae > Scilla > Scilla litardierei. Next base: position 73,046,813 of record CM061130.1, read on the forward strand.
GCTTGGGGGATTTTGATCGCTCCGTATTTTACACCCTTTTTCTGCACGTTTGCATGCCACTTTGATCGCTCATATCGCGTTTTTCACGATTATTAGGCAAATATTGTGATGCTTTTCACGATTTCTTGTTTTTGTCGTATTTTAGGAGATATGGAGCGATTCGGAGTGATTTTTAGATCGAGAGGATTTACACCCACTCTGGAGTGTCACCCAAGGCTCTTTTGAGGGTTATTCGACGATGGGAGATGGGTGGAAGAAGAAGGAACGTTATAGGAGCGACGAGGAAGCGAAAAGATGAAGATTGGGCATCTGCAGCACCTCACTCGACCGAGTGAACCACCCACTCGGCCGAGCAAGAAGACCACTCGGCCGACCAGACCAGACACGCATCAACAGAATGAAATCGGCGTGCACTCGGCTGAGTAACGATAGACCACTCGGCCGAGCATGGAAATCCCCTCGCCCGAGTGGCATGGGAAAATCCACTTCAAAAGAGGCCGCCTTACTGTAAATTTATAGGCTTTTGACGGTTCCAACTCGGCCGAGCAAGAAATGCCCCTCGGCCGAGTGAGTAAAGTCACTCGGCCGAGTCACTTCCGAAGACAGACCCCTGAAAAGTCCCAACTTACTGTAAATGTACAGGGTTTGTCACTCGGCCGATTGACATTTGTCACTCGACCGAGTGAGCCGCCCCGCCTGCTGCGTAAACTGCGATTTCTAGGCTGCGCAGGGGCATTTTTGTCACGATTTTTTGGGCAATTTTGAGGGGTATTTAAACCCAGTTTTTGCCCTAGTTTAGAAGAACTTTTTGATACTTTTTGCAGCCTTTTTAGAGAGCTTTTTAGGTAATTAGATTTAGGCTTTTTGAGAGATTAGAAAGGGGACTTTTGTTGGATGCTATTGGGTTCTCATTTGTTTGTCTCTTTTCTTGTCAAAAACTCTATTTTTATTGATAATCTCTCTATTGCAATGATTTGTGCTGAATTTGTTATTGATTTTCTTATGAATTGCATAATGATTAGTGAGTAGTTTTATTGTCCTAGGGCATATGGATGAACCTATGAACCCTATTTTTAAATTGTGATGAGTTGGTGAAATTCTTGCTAGAATTGATTAGGGTTAGGTTGGGATTGATTAATTACGGATAGCTTGGGATTCATATTGATTGGGATTTGCAAGAGATTGGATCCCAATTGATAGGAAGCCCTAGAAATTCGATTTAGATTTACGATTGGACTTTCCTAGAATTGGTTTGCAAGAGATTGGACCAAGGCTAGGGTTTTCAATCGTAATTCTATACCCATACCCGTTTGCAAGAGATTGGACAGGTAGGAACTATCTCAACCTAGGTCGTAGCTCGAGTTTGCACGAGAGTGGGCTCGAGATACGGTTGAACGATGATGTTGATCCTAATGCTAGCGGCTTAAGTTAGGGTTTGCAAGAGATTGGGCCCTACCTTAGGTTCGCTATAGACCGGCAATAGCGCGAGAGTGTGAGCTTGATTCTACATTTAGTTGCGACTAGTTCACCTAAAATTCAAGTCTAGCAATGACGTAACCCACGAATCACAACGATGAGATACGGTTCGTAGAGGGGATTCCCTATCCCTATGTGCTTTATTTCATTGATATTTCTATCGATATACGAACGATTGTGACAATTTTACCCCAAATTATTCTTGACCATTTCGATAGCTAGGTGATTGAAGAATACACTGTCATTGTTCCTCACTGAGTTCGATACCCGCTCGTCACTATGCCATGCGCTTGCGGTAAGACTACGAGTCGCTTGTCCCGGGTGTACGTGCATACCGGGGCGTGATCAACCACCACCATAAAGCCCCTACTTACTGAAGTGGGGAACTATTACCTTGGCCATTTTGCAACAAGGGGTGTTATGAGCATGCTTGCCAAAACTACCGTTGCAGCCATGGTTTGGCACATCTGGAAGGAAATGAATAGAAGGATCTTTGAAAAACACAAAAACGCTGAGACTGTTCTATTCAAAGACATTACTGTAGATATTAGAATTGCGCTAAGGGATCAAGACTGCACTGATTCAGAGGTTGTTGGAGCCATGTCTAATTGGGGATTCAGGGATATGGGATGAGAACCATTGTATATGTACATTTTAGGAAGGGAGTCAGGATTTAATAGTAGAGAGTGACGGCGCTTGCGTCCTCTCCTCTCTCTACCAAATTCAAACTCCATTAGCTTCCACAATGTATTGTTCTGTTCATACGTAATAAATATTTACACTTACTTTTCACACACACACACACACACACACACACACACACACACACATCGAATAATGGCTATCATACGCCATATGACAGCCTCTCTCATACGCCCTCTCACATAAAGCACCCAAGTACAACCAAGTAAAGGAAAATTTGCAATGACGGCGCTGGTGGAGGGCGACTCTGGCGATCCTGGAGGTGAGGCTGGTGAATCATCGAAGGTAGTTGATCCATCTAAGGAAGGTGATAGGCAAGCTCTTCTGATTCCTCGTGGATCCGGAGGGGAAGAATTGAGGAGAGATCAGAACCACGGAAATAATCTAACGGTTTCCTTTGCCGTCGATGCCAATGGGAAGGAGGCGAATTCCTCGGTGGATCCAACAAGCAATGATGGTAAAGCGAATCTGAATGATATCAAATTCAAAGATGATGCAAATTCGACTTGGAGCGCTAAGGCGGACGAACAAGAGGGCTGGAAAACTGTAACACACCGGCGGCCTGGAAGCGGATTGGGTGGAATCGGGAGCCAAGTGGGACGAAGCAGAGGGCATGGCCGTGATGGAAGACCGTGGGTCAGGGGGACCTCTGCCAATGGATATGAGGATCGCAATTCTACTTTGACCAAGGGAGCTGCCCGCCAGATGTTTGTTAGAAAGCCAATAAGACCTGATGTTCAAATCACGATACCTACTACTGGGCTAAACATTCATGGTCTGAAGTTTGCACTAATAGGAGGAGTTATGGTGCGGAAGTGGCAATGTCTTATGTGGCTCCTCTGGTCAAGGATGATGGTACTGAGGTAGTTCGAATTGCTAACGCTCAAGTGGCTAGGGGAGCAGGGCAATGGAAGAACACTCTAGTGGGCTATGTCTTAGGGGATGTTCCTTTCTATGGCCAGATCTGTGCCTGGGTGGATAGACTATGGAATCTGAAGAAGAGAATAAAAATTTTCAGTCGTGAAAATGGTTTCTTTTACTTCAAATTTGAGGATAGTGAGGAACGTGAAAGAATTCTTCATGGAGGGCCATGGATGTTCGACGGCAGACTTGTGGTGTTGCAGAATTGGAGCATTTCGCTGAAACATGAACGTGACATTCTCTCCTCTGTTCCTATATGGGTTCAGATACATGGTGCACCCCTACGGATGTGGACCTTAGAGATCCTTAATGCTATTGCATCGGCGATTGATACCCCCCTCTGCCTAGATAGATTGACAACCAAACTTGAGAGAATATCTTACGCAAGATGTCTCATTGAAATTGATGCAAAGAAGCCTATTCCCAAATCTGTGGTGGTTGAGATAGAGGGCGGCACTTCGGTTACTATTGATGTGAAAATAGAGGGGGAGCCTCCTAGATGCACGAAATGCGTCTGCTTCGGGCACTCTGACGCTCAGTGTCCGTTTGCTGTCGAACTACCTTTAATCCAAGTCCATGTGGATGGAATAACTAAGATTGCAGCACGGCCTAAGGGAAAGGAGAAAATATTAATTGCTTCAGAGGATGAGGACTCGGATGTCGGAGACGCGATAGCCAAGGATGCTGGTTCCTGTAGCACTATGAATGGAGCCAGACCTACTGATTCTTCCCCTGGTGAGTCCCATCCTGTTCATATTCTTCGTGATTTAGAGGCAGGAATTAGCGAGACTCTCAGGGCCTCATGTATCTCTCCTTCTAAGACTGTTGCACCTGGAAATGTATCTGATTCTACAAGGCTGGAGGGTGTGGGATCAGACGAAGTAATCAAAGGAGATGCGAGTAATAACATTGCGGCTCCTGTGATCATATGCAATGAGGTTGGTTCTAATCACCAGGTCACAATGGTGAAGGGAAACATTGATGTGCCTGTTGCGTATTTCATCAATGATTATGAAGAACTTAATGAATCTGGGTGCCTCCTCCAAGGCTGTGAGGGGACTGGTGATGGTGTGTGTATAATTTCAGCCAAACAACCTGCCTCCACTTTGCTTGAGCAGCCTGTAAAGTATTTAGCCATTGATCCTTGTTCTCAGGATAAGCCTATTGCTGTATCTCAATGCCAAATACCCGGTTCCTTAGTCAACCTAGAGGAACTTAGAGTCGATGCTGATAGCGACAGGATCCCAGAGAGACTCTTTATTGAAAATCCTGAATGGGTGGTTGAAGAAGAAAGTTGGGTGTGCACACAAAAAACTGATCCGATGAGGGCTAGGAAAAAAGAAACTGACTCCACCTTTGAATGTGCCACACGAAAAAGCTCTAGGCTGAAGGAGGCAAGTCTAGGCCGTCAACACAAACCCTCTCAATGACTGTCTTTCTCTGGAATACGAGGGGCCTCAACAGCTCTGTGAGGCGCAGAGATTTGAAGGATAGGCTACGGAGATGCAATCCTACTATTGTAGTGCTACTGGAGACTAAATTGAAGGTAGACTCTGTTAATAAACAAAAGTGCCTCCCTAAGAATTGGGCTTCTGCTGACAATTTCTCTACCACTAAAGGGGGGCGCATTTTGCTTGGATATGACCCGGTTGTTTGGAAACTTTCTACAATTTCCATGTCGGAGCAGCACATCACGGCTAGGTGTGAGAACTCGGGTGGCTTCGCTATGGTCTTGTCTGCAATCTATGGGTTTAATACTATCATTGAGCGAAGACTTCTCTGGAATAGCTTAAGGAAGGATGCCGGCACAATAAACTCTGAAGCATGGGTGGTAGGTGGAGACTTTAACTGCGTAATGTATGCCAAAGATAAGGTTGGGGGACGGAAAGTACTGGGGAATTTGACAGAGGACTTTCAGAATTGTATTAATGATTGTGCACTTAAAGAGCTCAAATGTACGGGTGGCCGACTTAGCTGGTGCAACAAGCGATTGGGCAGTGGTCGCATTGCTGCGCGGATTGACCGTGACTTTAGCAATATTGAATGGACTTCGCAACTAACTGACTCTTTCACTGAATACATCGACACTAGCACTAGCGACCATTCAGCAATGATAATTTATTTACATTCTAAGGTGCCCCCCAATCCTAAGCCTTTTAAATTTTTCAACTACTGGATTCGGCTCCCAGGGTTCAGGGAATTGTTGGAGAATAGCTGGAGTTCTCCTATCTATGGTAATTCTATGTTCAGTCTCACTCAGACACTTTGCAGGCTTAAGCAAGTTTTGCGCACTTGGGCTAGTAATAATTCTAAATCCAACAACATCAACAAGTGTCGAAAGGAAATTGAAGAGATCAGAAGCATGCATACCCTATCTTCTTCTGAACTGCAGATTAAAGAACATAAATTATCTTTGGAGCTGTCTAAGCTTCTTGGGATGGAAGAAGATATGTATCGGCAAAAAAGCAGGCAAGAGTGGTTGTGTTTAGGCGATAGAAATATAAAGTTCTTTTATGCTAGTACTAAAGCAAGACATGCCCATAATAGCTTAAACCATCTTATTGATGCAAGCGAAAACCAAAGCAAGACTTATGTTGAGTTAAAAGTTGATGCTCCTGATTTCTACAGAGAATTATACAGCCAGGATTCCTATTGGCAGATTTTCCCAAAATTGGTCCCTAAGAAGAAGGTTTCCCCTGAAGCTAATATTTGGCTAGGAAGACGAGTTACCAAGGAGGAGGTAAAGACTGCAGTTTTCCAGATAGGAGCTGACAAATCCCCTGGGCCTGACGGTTACAATGGTTTCTTTTTCCAGCATAACTGGGGGTTAATTGGTGAGGAGGTTACTAATGCAGTTCTGTATTTCTTCAGTAAATGGGTAATGGCTCGTCAGGTGAATCACACTTTCTTAACTCTTGTTCCTAAGAACACCAATGCTTCTGGTTTGGGTGACTACAGGCCAATAGCCTGCTGCAATGTTCTTTATAAAGTCATCAGCAAAATTTTATGCAACAGTCTCCAAACAGTTATCCATGAGCTTATATCCCCAAATCAGGCAGCCTTCCTTAAAGGTAGACTTCTTTCTGATTGTTCCCTGCTGGCCCATGAACAGATCAGAGATTTCAGCAATCCTATGGGGGCTCGGGCTTGCATTAAATTGGATCTTCGTAAAGCATTCGACAGTGTGAACATGGAATTTGTATACTTCATGCTCCATCAAATGGGTTTCAATCACACTTTCATCAATTGGATTAAAGAATGTATTTCAACTCCGACCTTCTCTGTCATGATCAACGGCTCCCCCGCAGGATATTTTGGTGGGAATAGAGGGTTGCGCCAGGGAGACCCTTTATCCCCATACCTTTTTGTTGTTGTGATGGAAGCGTTCTCCCTCATGGTAGCCAAGGCTATTGCTACACGTTCCATCATGCCAATGCGGAGGTCTGGTTCCATATCTCACCTTTTGTTTGCTGATGATTTGCTTGTCTTTTGTAGAGCAAATACCTTTTCACTCCAAGGCCTTAAAAATCTCCTGGAAGGATTCAGCCTCCAAACTGGGCTACAAGTAAACTGGGAAAAGAGCTCGGGTATCTTCAGTAAGGGGACCAAGAACCCGGCAAACTTGGCAAGCTTTCTTGGGATTAGATTGGCAACCACTATTACTACTTACCTGGGACTCCCACTCTCCTCGAAATACCCGAAAGCACCAATGTTCAGCAGGTTGGTAGATAAATGCAAAAAAAGATTATTGGGATGGACTTCCTCCACTTTATCTATTTTGGGTCGTATTGAATTGGTGAGGTCAGTAATCTATGGTATGGTCTCATTCTGGATGCAAGCCTTCCGTCTCCCAGTTTCTATTATTCGTGCCATCTCCTCTGCTTGTAGACGATTCATCTGGGGTAATTCGGGATTATGGTCTTGGCGTGAGATGTGCACCCTAAAAACAGAAGGCGACGTTGGCTTGCGGCTACTATCTGATATAAATAAAGCCTATGGAGTGCGGCTCACATGGCGTTATCTAACAAAGAGAGGTATATGGGCGGATCATATGAAGACTTCTTATGGAGACCCAAACTCTTTTTACGCTGCCAAGGGGAAAGCAACACAGTCGGGCACTTGGAAGTTCATGTTGCATTGTAGAAATGTTTCTAAAAAGCTTATCAAAAAAGAAGTTAGAGATGGTTAAACTACCTTGTTTTGGCACGATCACTGGCTCAAAGGGGGTCCCATCAAAAACCTGCTGCCAATTCCGAATGGAGAGAGCAATAGGGTGGTTGCTGATTACTGGATTGGGAATCAATGGAAGTCCGGCACTCTTGAGGGGAACTCGCAGCTGAGAAGTGTTCTGGAGCAGCAAATCCTGAGGGTGGGGGCGGACATATGGTGCTGGAAGCAGACCGAGCCTGTACATGCGGGAATCGGGAGTAGGGGATTACCGGCTGCCGCCAGTTCTTTGAGCTGCAGAAGAAACCGGAATAATGAATCGGCAACCACCGATTTTGTGAGTGGTGATTTCAAGCTGAATGGGGCCTGGGATGCATGCCGTGAACATTTTATCAAATTTAGCTACTCCAGCTTGATCTGGCACAAGCACAATGTTCCCAAGTGGTCCATTGCCCTATTACGGGCTTTCAAGGGGAAGATGCTGACAACGGATATTCTGAACAAATGGGGCCTATCTTTCCCGAGAGGCTGCGTGCTTTGTGATGGCAGGGGGGAGGAGTCGGCCAACCACATCTTCTTTGAGTGCGATTATTCTAATTACTTGCTCTGACGAAGCCTACTCAAACTGCGGGTTACAACCACTATTCAGCCGAGGCTAGCAGATATTGGTGCCTATTACATAAATAATTTTGGAAGCAAGTCTAGCTTGAGCCTGTTGGCTAAAGCAATCTTAGGAGCTATAGTCTGGCATGTTTGGAGGGAAAGAAACAGAAGAATCTTTGAAAGGAGCAGAAAATGCAAGACATTACTTTTTGACGACATCGCCTCAGATATCAGGATTGCCTTGCATGAGCTTGACAGGTCAGATGGAATGGCAGCAGAGGCTATGTCAAACTGGGAGTTTCGTGACAATGGATAGGATCAGAATTTTTATCTTCATTCTTGTTGTGGGCAGTGTAACTTGTAATTTTTCTTATTTTGGGGACTATGGCCCTGTTAGTGGAGAGTGACGACGCTTGTGCCCTATCCTTTCCCTAACAGAGCCTATGACCCTCTGTACTCTGTAACTATTTTGGTTGTTAATATTAATTTTCTTACCTTTTTTTTTGAAAGGTAAGCGTGTTATTTTATTGAATATGCATAGGAAACATACAGCTGTAAAACATATAGGGAAAGGATTCGATAGAGGGAGGAGAGGACACAGGCGTCGTCACTCCCCACTAGCAAACTCTCTCCCTATCATTATCTTACAGAAATCACCCTTTATCTCTAAACTCCCAGTTTGAATAAATTTCCAATTCTTCAACAGATGATGGTTCCTGATCCTGAAGAGAAAATCTGATATCCGCAGCAATATCTTCAAATAAGATTGTCTTGCATTTCTTCATATCTTCAAAAATCCTTCTGTTCCTTTCCTGCCAAACGTGCCAAACCACGCAGGCCAAAGTGATTTTGGAAAGCAAGCTTAAACAGTCCTTTCCACTATAGTGCGCTTGGAAGAACTCCCCCACATCAGATAAGGAAGAGACATGGGAAGGGACCCTAAGCTTTAGCATGGCCCTGCGAAAAATATAACCCGAGTAGTTGCAACCAAAGAACAGATGTCCGATATCCTCAACAGTGTTATCATCACATAAGACACAATATGGAGGAGTGTTAGGCAACCACCTGCAAAGCTTGTCTCTAGTAAGAAGTTTACCTCGGAGAGCTCGTAAGAGGGTGAGAGACATCTTCGGGATGTTGTTAGGATACCAAATTATTTTGTGCAAGGGAAAAGCCTGTCCCCTACTACGAATCCCCTCCCACGCTTCTTTAAATGTGAACCCGTCCCCCCGAATCCATTTCCAGGAATCAGGTCCAGAAGAGAGCCGGATATTGCCAAGTAGGTGACGAACCTGGTCAAGGGCCGCATCCATACTCCAGCCATTCACAGCCCAGTAGTCCGCAACTACATATATATATATATATATATATATATATATATATATACTAGTCATTACCTTTCAATATATATATATATATACTAGTCATTACCCGTGCCCATAGGGCACGGTTTATTTAATGGCTGAGTTTTTCTCCCCCACAAATTTCAAGTTCCCCCAAATTTCAAGTTTTTCCACAAAATTTCAAGTTTCCCCTCAAATTTAAGTTTTCCCCCAAAATTTAAGGCCCCCCAAAATTGTCATTACCACCTAGGACAAACTTACCACGTAGGACAAAGCTTTGTCCTAGTAGGATAAGATTCAAAATATTCATAGAACTGGAAAAAAATGGCCGGAAGGGGTGAGAATAAAAAGTGTGGGTGTGTGTGTGTGGAGGGTCCATAGGCAAAAATACAAAACCCGGGGTTTTATGTGCAAAATTCCCCACCTCCTCCTTTATCCCTCAAAATCCCATCTCTTATATTTTCTCTTATTCAATTTCCCTGTTTTATATAATAGATATCCAAATTCTCTTATCCAATTTCTCATGTCCAAATTCTCTTATCAATTTCTCTTGATAACATCCGTCTTTTATATAATAGATATCCTTTATCCAATTTCTCTTGTCCAATATCTCTTATCTAATTTCTCTTGATAACATCTCTCGTTTGTAATATAGATATCTCTTATCCAATTTCTCTTGATAACATCACTCTTATCCAATTTCTATTGTCCAATATCTCTTATTCAATTTCTCTTGATAACATCCCTCTTTTATAATAGAGATATCTCTTATCCAATTTATCTTGTCCAATATCTCTAATCCAATTTCTCTTGATAGCATCCCTGTTTTATAATATAGATATCTCTTATCCAATTTCTCTTGTCCAATATCTCTTATCCAATTTCTCTTGATAACATCCCTCTTTTATAATATAGATATCTCTTATCCAATTTCTCTTGTCCAATATCTCTTATCCAATTTCTCTTGATAACATCCCTGTTTTATAATATAGATATCTCTTATCCAATTTCTCTTGTCCAATATCTCTTATCCAATTTCTCTTGATAACATCCCTGTTTTATAATATAGATATCTCTTATCCAATTTCTCTTGTCCAATATCTCTTATCCAATTTCTCTTGATAACATCCCTGTTTTATAATATAGACTAGTCTATAACCCGTGCCCAAGGGCACGGTTCAATTTAGATATTTCCCACTCAAAATCTTAGTTCCCCCGAAAATGTGGGCACGATTCATTGTAGATATTCCCCCCTAAAAATCATAGTTCCCCCGAAAATGTGGGCACGATTCATTGTAGATATTCCCCCCCTCAAAATCTTAGTTCCCCCGAAAATGTGGGCACGATTCATTGTAGATATTCCCCTCTCAAAATCTTAGTTCCCCTGAAATTGTGTATATGATTCGTTTTAGAAATACCCCCTCAAAATCTTAGTTCCCCAATCAAAGTCTTAGTTCCCCAAAATTTAGGTCACCTCAAGAGATTTTAGTTCTCACATTGCTTAATTACTCAAAAAAATTTTAATTACTGGCAAAAATGTTTGTCCCCCAATATGTATTTCGTTTATAAATTTTTTTGTAAAGTTAGTTGCATTTCCCCCCATTTTTTAGACATCTATTCTATAAAGATGGGAGCTAAAACACATGTTACAATATTAAGATACATGAACAAACATAAAAATAGAGAAGGACGTAAAAATTAGCCATGTCACCAAAACCTAGGAGTGCGAAAGTTAGCAGCATTGATCAAATTATGTGTATTAGCCATGTCACCACGTTCCCCCCAATCACATCCAACCATGAAAACAATTGAAATTGGTGAAGTAAAAAACCATGCAAGCAACTATTGAACTTTACATTTCTAACATCAAAAAGTAACACCTTAATAATGTTACACAAAAGTAATATAGATCCAGTTCTCTTAGTCTAAGCCAAGTAACACCATAATAATATTTACATTTGTTACATCAAAAATACATCTGTTACATCAACGCTGTTAATACGCAATCCATCATGGTTCAACAGGAAACTTCCTCTGCATTACAATATAAAAGGAATGCGTGTCAATCTCAATCCAACAGCGTGTGTCATCTGGATGCACAATAACCTAGGTAATTACAAACGTAAATTGGTTAGAGAAATAAAGAAATATGTGATAACATTAATATTTAAACTTAAAAGGCTTTTACCTTATGCGGGGGGAGCATATGTGGACGTGCTTTACGGACCCAATCAAGCTCCTTAAGAACTAACTTCCAATTCTATAACACAAACGATATTATGTTGATATTCAATGAAAATGATAGTGTAGGAATAAAATTCTAATAGTTTTTTACATTACCTCCATAACACATTTTTCAGGTGCATCAATATTCCCTGTCACCTGTGCATCTACAATTCTTTTTGCTTCTTGCTGTTAATAATAATAATAATAATAATTTACTAACTTAAAAAGTCTTAATATGAAAATGATAACTTATTTATTGATCAGCATACCTTGTCCCACCAAATTCTTTTATAATCACGCAACTTGACAGCTATATTATTGGCAGCAAGTAACACAACCTATAAGAACAAAAAATATTAAGAAATCAAATGAAATGAAATGAAATAAAAGAATAAAAAGTTATGATTAAAGACTTACAGTTTTAAACAAATCTGCATCAACCTGTATATAAAAATACAAACAAATATTTTAGCTAACCATTCATATTTAAAGATTCAAATTGAAACAAATAATAAGGCAAAAATGATTTTTTACTTAAGTTAAAAATTTCTTACATCGCCATATATAGTGACGCCAATCCACATTATGCAGCTAGTGGTTATATGATAATGGTGTACCTGTATGGTAGACAACAGTCGATAAATAATTTTTTTAAAGAATGACTAAATGAATAAAATAAATAGAAATATTTACAAAAAAATTAAACTACTAACTTACAATATTAATCATATAGTGGAATTCATAGCAAAACATCTGGATAAACGATGTTTAATGTTTTATTTGAATCGGCCGGAAGAAGGACACATACACGATCAAAAGATGTGCACCGTGAAAGTGCCACATAAAGATGTCCATGACTGAAAACTGGGGTCCGCAAATCCACTCCAACAAACTTTACAGATTGTCCCTGAGCTTTATTAATTGTCATGGCATAAGTTACACGGACAGGAAACTGCCGTCTTGTCATATGAAATGGTAATGTTGTAGCCGAAGGTGACAAAGATATTCTTGGAATAAACACAAAACTACCGGCTTTATCCCCATTTAAAATTTGAGCTTCAATGACACGTGATGCACATCTGACAACCATCAATCGAGTGCCATTGCAGAGCCCATCTTTTGGTGCAATATTTCGTAATAAAATAATAGGACAACCCACCTTAAGATCAAGTTTAAATTGTGGCAACCCAGGAAGATCCAAAGAGTTTATGTACTCAGTTGGAAATCGATTTATAATGGTTGGGTCTGTTTCATCATTTTCAGACAGGCTGTCTGCAGCTAGATATGTAATCTTTTGTCCCGGAAAAATGTGTAATGCAGCAGCATTTATAAAAGCAACATCATCATTCCGTGCAGAAAGAATTATTCGTTCAGTCAGGTATGCCGGAGTCACTGCACCCTCAATATCAAGCTGCGGATAAATTCGAAGTAATAACTCGTTTAAATCCTTGCACCTGAATATGTGAGAAGGAAGTTCTACCACCTCTGTAGGATTTGTGCCAACCTAATACATTATATAGATAAAATTTAAGTTAAGGAATGGCTAAGATAAAAATAGTAAGTAAAATTAAATTAGGCATGAAATAAAATACCTCCAAAATGAATTTTGCAAAATTTGCATTCTCAACTGATGAGTTATTTAACCGCATATTTTGATCCAAGATCAAAACTTGTACAGAGCACCATAATACAGATCGTCTCAATGAGGCACCAACAATTTCTTCTCGAACCCCCTTTGGTATGACGGGCAAGATTTGTCGGAAATCCCCACCAAGAACAACAGTAATACCACCAAATGCTCTGGGGTTATCACAAATATCTTGTAATGATCGATCCACTGCCTCAACACAGTGCCGATGTTGCATAGGTACTTCATCCCATATTATAAGTTTTGCTTTTCTGAATAATTGAGCTTGCATGGATTGCTTGCTAAAATTACAAATTGAAGTATCATGCACATCTAACGGGATACGAAATGTGGAATGTGCAGTCCGGCCTCCGCTAAGCAGCAATGATGCAATACCGGATGACGCGACGGTGATAACTATATGTCCAAGACTCCGCAACATTGTTGCAAGTGCATTGTACAAAAAAGTCTTTCCAGTTCCAGCACCGCCGCTCAAGAAGAATGTAGTACCTTTATTTTCAAATACAGATGAAGTAATTGCCGAGTAAGCATGGCGTTGTGCATCATTGAGGCAATCAATGTCTTTTTGAGCATCCATTTGTTTAGCCTTATTTATAAGTTCCTGATGTTCATACAACAATCTATTGCCAACAATTGCATTCCAATCTCCAGCAGGAAGTGGCATTGGTGGGAAGTCAGATAGACACTTACCGTACTCCTGAAGCAATTCATTGATAAGGAATAATCCATAATCTTCAAGTTGGCATTGAGATGGGAAAGAAATTGCAAATAAAGTTTGCAATTTATGTGGAAGATCATCGCAAATGTGCACTGAAAATTCATTCCATAATGCAAGTGGGTCGATCGGCAAACATTCGATAAGAATAATGCAAAACAGTCTTCGTAATTGATATCCTGTTTTCATAATTGAAGCCTCGGAAAGACATTGTCTCCACTCGGAATCATCTTCAAGAAGACCTCTTGCAATACATGTTGCTTTGAATGTAGGGTACTCGATAGAATTGAATGTGCGTAAATTTTCCCACGATGTTGGCCCTTTAACAACTGTTAGTAGCAACCGTAGATAAAATCTCTCACCAGAATTAGGGGAGGCAAAATACATTCGGCCAATTGCATATCCAGATTGTCTTGGAGTCCAGACCTTTGTTGACGAATGCCACACAAACTTTTGAGGAAATTCTTGATATGTGAGATCATGTGCAGACTCATGTAAAGCGCAACATGTAAAAAATTCAGTCAAAGTTGTCTTATCATTTTCAGCCCTAGACCTTATTGCATCTACATCTTCATCTGGATCAAAAATAACACGGTGTTGCCCTGGTAAATGAAGTATCAATCTTTGAACTGACGGAATCTCTTGATGCAAAGGATGCTCGAATATTCGCCAAGCAGCCTCAGGTGGTCCAATATATCTTGCATCAAGGTATTGTTGGATCTCATTTACTGCGCCCAATACCATTGTGGTCCGATCATGACCTTTATAAATATACTTATGAATGTACTTCACACATCTTACCCCGGCACAAACTTCGACATTAATGTGGCAGTTAAAGAGCCTTGAGAGATACCTGTTGTGCGGCACAACATCGCGGTTATCAACCTGATGCCCCCTTACAGTATATAGATGCCCATTACTACGACGACGGTAAATAGGATATCCATCACGATCCAAGGTTGTTGCATCTGCATAATTTCGAGGGTATTTCTTAGTACACTTACGATTTTCCATGCATGAAGCATTTGGATTCCGAGCACCACATGGTCCATGTACCATACATTTTGACACAGTATCGAATAATGCAGGATCTTGAGCAGGATCAGGAAATTCAGCACATACAATTCTATCCACTTGATCACATGTATGAATCTTATCGGGTCCACGAAGAAAGAAAAGAGCATGCATATGTGGAAGACCCCGTTTCTGAAATTCAATTGTAAATACATGTGCTACTTTCTTTCCAAATACATTATTGCCATCAATCTCCTTCATCAAAGCCTTTCTTTTTAACTCAAATACACGTGCGACTAAATCTGGACGGTCGGTAGCCTTTTGATTGGGCAGTAGAGCTGAAGTAATTTCTGGCCACTTTGGATTTGCGGTCATGGTAAGAAAAATATCCGGGTGCTGGTTATAACGTGTGATAGCCATCGAGTCTTGAAATATTTCAAACATGTGACCTGCACTGCCAGTGAAAGATGAAGGAAGTATCATGCGCTGTCCAATTTGGTCGCATCTGGCATATGCATCGATATCTGCAAGACCCTGATAGAGCTCTGAGCGGAGTTTTCGTTGATTAAGTTTGATGAATGTCAAACGATGTTGCTCAATTGCTGCCCAAGCATCAACTATGAACTCCTGGAATAACTTTCCCGCTCTCAAAATTGAAGAATACTCGTTCTGTCTTTCAAACAGACGGTAGCTATAAAACTCACACATGGTCAGGCGTCTACTTGATGCTATGTTTTGAACTGGATCCCACTGCTTCAACTCAGGTTCCCATCCAAGCTGACCATCAGGAAATAATAAGACGTAGTGTAATGGTAAGTATGCAGGATGAGTCTCATTGATTTGCATTAATTGATGATTTCCTCGAAGATGTAAAACTATATCTCGCATCCCGGAAGGTCGATAGCCATCGCCAGGTAAAATAACCGCAATCTCATCTACGGTTGGGAGGTTATAACGGCGACGATCCTTGTTTGAATTGTAATGCAGATATACAGGAAGATCATGACCACATGAATCTGCTTGAGATAAAACAGAATACGCCTGACAATATAGTTTGATGAATGGATTTATGCCCGATAAACAATTTTGAATAATTTGTAAGACATCCTTGCTCAAATGTGGATTTCTATTACTTCGAAACTCCATAGCAGAATCCGGATCATATATGTAAAGTTGACAATAACTTGCTGTTTGATCCGGTTGGGGCAGAAGTGATCCTGTTCGATGGCGTAATTCCCCATGAATAGTAAATATGTTCGGGCCTCTGCCAGCAATCAATCTTTGATCCATTGTCACACCAAGGCTGGTAAATGCATTAGCTGCATTATACTCCCGAGTATACATTCGAAATGATTTTGATGCCTCACTGTCACCATCGTATAATTCTCTAAGTGCTGGAGGGGGTTCATTAAGTTTCGGCAATTTTACTTTTCCTTGCAAACAACATGTTCCAAAAAGATGTGTTCTCAAAGTTGACTTCGACAACTGTTCATCCAACCAGTGTAAGGCTGAACAATGAGGGCATGGAATGTTCATTAATCCAAGATGGTGCCGACCAAAATCAACCTGAGTTGGTGGACCAGAGCCATGCTGAGTTGACCGACATCGGAAGATCGAGGATGAGCCAGCGTCTTCTTGTTCAACTGGAGAAGTTGTTAATCCAAGTGTTATTTGAGTTATACACATAGGAGTCATATATCGAGATATGTTTCGTTGAGCTTTTTCTCGTTCTCTCCTGTGACATTGAGCTAAACACCTAGCCAAAATAAAACCATAATAATTAAATAAAATTAATTTACATTAAAGAAGAGGAGCTCTTATGAATAATAACCTGGCAGATGGTTCATCATCTTCAGCACATATCGTAGAGATGTGCGAGGCTGAGACCTCATCTACATGTTCAACATGAGAAGTTGGTACTGCATATGTGCTTTGAGGCATGTCGAGTACACTGGTAGGAGTCATATATCGAGATGTGTTTGCTTGTATTTGTTCTCGTTCTCTCCTTTTGCGTTGAGCTAAAGCCCTATACAAATTTAAATAGAAAAATAAACACAACTAAAATACATGGCATGGTGAAAAGGTTTTATGTACAGTCGGGTTGATAATGACCTGATAGATGGTCCAGGAACTTGCCCGGAGATCATAGCGTTACGCGAGGCTGAGACAGCATCTTCTTGTTCAACCGGAGAAGTTGTCACGGCTGGTGTTATGTGAGGTATATCAAGGACACCGTCAGAAGGCAGAGAATGAGATATATTTCGTTGTTCATGTTCTCGTTCTCTCCTTTTGCGTTGAGCTAAAGCCCTATACAAATTTAAACAGAAAAATAAACACTACTAAAATAAATGGCTTGGTGAAAAGGTTTTATGTACAGTCGGGTTGATAATGACCTGACAGATGGTCCAGAAACTTGCCCGGAAATCATATCGTTACGCGAGGCCGAGACAGCATCTTCTTGTTCAACCGGAGAAGTTGTCACGGCTGGTGTTATGTGAGGTATATCAAGGACACCGTCAGAAGGCAGAGCATGAGATATGTTTCGTTGTTCCTGTTCTCGTTCTCTCCTTTTGCGTTGAGCTAAAGCCCTATACAAATTTAAACAGAAAAATAAACACAACTAAAATACATGGCTCGGTGAAAAGGTTTTATGTACAGTCGGGTTGATAATGACCTGACAGATGGTCCAAGAACTTCCCCAGAAATCATATCATTACGCGAGACCGAGACAGCATGTTCTTGTTCAACCGGAGAAGTTGTCACGGCTGGTGTTATGTGAGGTATATCAAGGACACCGTCAGAAGGCAGAGCGTGAGATATGTTTCGTTCTTCCTGTTCTCGTTCTCTCCTTTTGCGTTGAGCTAAAGCCCTATACAAATTTAAATAGAAAAATAAACACAACTAAAATACATGGCTTGGTGAAAAGGTTTTATGTACAGTCGGGTTGATAATGACCTGATAGATGGTCCAGGAACTTGCCCGGAGATCATAGCGTTACGCGAGGCTGAGACAGCATCTTCTTGTTCAACCGGAGAAGTTGTCACGGCTGGTGTTATGTGAGGTATATCAAGGACACCGTCAGAAGGCAGAGCGTGAGATATGTTTCGTTGTTCATGTTCTCGTTCTCTCCTTTTGCGTTGAGCTAAAGCCCTATCCAAATTTAAACACAAAAATAAACACTACTAAAATACATGGCTTGGTGAAAAGGTTTTATGTACAGTCGGGTTGATAATGACCTGACAGATGGTCCAGGAACTTGTCCGGAAATCATATCGTTACGTGAGGCCGAGACATCATCTTCTTGTTCAACCGGAGAAGTTGTCATGGCTGGTGTTATGTGAGGTATATCAAGTACACCGTCAGAAGGCAGAGCGTGAGATATATTACGTTGTTCTTGTTCACGTTCTCGTTCTATCCTACTGCGTTGAGCTAAAGCCCTATCCAAATTAAGCCCAAACTAATTACAATTAAAATACATTATTAGCGTATATTAGATGTTCATTTTGAGAATATGGTATATGTTCAATTAAAATACTCCCATTTACATAATCAAGCTCTTCATTTTTGAAATTAACATTTTGAAATTCAATTGGGTACATGATAATACAAAATTAACATGATATCAAGTTTTTTGGCCAAGTTTTTTGGCCAAGTTTTTTGGAAATGAGCATATCTGTTTATATAAAATGAAATTGGTGGCCATGTTTTTTTTGCAAACCAACATTCTGAATATGAGCAACAGGACAGAGAGAATTGGCTATTTAATATTTGTTATCAGGACATTCTCTATATGTTATCAGGACATAGATAATATGAGCAAAATATTTGTTATCAGATATTCATAACCAACATGTTATGAGCAAAAATTGGCTATATGTCAGAATTGGCTATGTTGGTTATGATCAAAAAAATTCAGATGTTATGAGCAAAATATCTGAATAATTGGCTATTCATATTCATAACCAAATATTCTCTATAGCAAATATTCATATTCAAATATCAGAATTCTCTATATGCATATCTGGTTATGAATATTTAGTTATGAATATTTGGTTATAGGAATGCTAATCAATTATGCAGTATTCAGATATGACAGGACCCAATTGAATTTGGTTATAGGAATATGAATTTGGTTATAGGAATGCTAATCTGAATATTTGGTTATGAATGTTGGTTATGAATATTTGTTTATGAATTTTGGTTATGAATTTGGTTATATTTGGTTAGGACATAGAGAATTTTGGTTATAACAAATGCTAATATTCAGATGCTAATCAATTCTTAGAGAATTGACATATGTCCTAACCAAAATTCATATGAGCATTTGGTTATAACCAACAGGACAGTCATTTGCTCATATGAATTTGGGTATAACAAAGAGAATTTTGGTTATAACATAGAGAATTTTGGCCAACAGGACCCAAAATTTTGCTTATAACATAGAGAATTTTAAGCAACATGACACAAAAAAATTGATTAGCATTCCTTATTTTTGGGTCCTGTCATTTAACCAAAATTTTGGGTCCTGTTGGTTATAACATAGATTAGCATAAGGAATGCTAATCAATTTTGGCATTCCTTATGTTATGCTAATCAATTAACATAGAGAATTGATAAAAAAAATTTTGGTCCTGTTGGTAATAACATAGAGAATTTTGCTTATAAGCAACAGGACATTCATTCACGTAGATAATTTTGGTTATAACATAGAGAATTTTGGCTATATGCAACAGGACATAGAGAATTTTGGTTATGAATGTTGGTTATAACCAAATTCATATGAGCAACAACAAAAATTCATAACAAAAATTCATAACAAAAAATTCATAATTCAGATATTCAGATAGGAATACAAATATTCTCTTGAACTGAATGTACATAAAATTTTTGAATGTACTGAATGTACATATTTTTAAGTACATATTTCTGAGGAATTCTCAAGAGTACTCCTGAATGTACTAAATTTCACATTCAGTACAACTTTTAAGTACTCCTGAATATTTACATGACAATGAATGGGTTATCCTTGAGAATATCCTGATAACAATCAATTTTTGAATTTGAAGATTTTTTAAGTACTCATGTTATGCCTATCATTGTTATGGCTATCAGGATATTCATAACAATGATAGCCATAACAATGATATTCATTGTTTTTTGAAGATTTTTTAATTAGTCCTATTATGGCTATCATTGTTTTAAATTTGAAGAATTTTTAAGTACTCCTGTTATATTTAAGTATACTCCTGTTATGAATATCCTGATATCATTGTTATGGCTATATTTAAGTACTCCTGTGATAATTCAGGATATCAGTTCTCATATATGTTACAGTAATTAAGACATGAATGAATGAAGATTATGTTCAAACTATCAGTTCTCAATTTGAATGAAGATGAATGAAGACATGAATGAATGAAAATTATCAGTTCTCAATTTGAAGTGTAAATCAAAAATTTTTGTAATCACATATATTCAAACTTAAAATATATGTCCAAACTTAAAATATAGATTTTATGTTCAAACTTCAAACTTAAAATTCAAACTAAAATTCAAGAAATTTATAACCAATTCTCTAAATTCATAACCAAGTCATAACCAATTCTCTCAAACCAATTCATAACCAATTCTCTAAATTTTTGTCCGTGTTTTTTTGCAAACATCTCAATTCATTAGCACATGGACAGAAATTTATATATTCTCAAGTATTATTTAAAAACATCTAGAAATTTTATACATAGGTGAGAATACTACACATGCTTACAATGTGTATTATCCAGTTTACTTGAACTTTAGCATATCCCAGTCCAAGTAACTAAAATTCAAAGTCAAAATTCAAATTGAGAATATATCATATAACAATTCAAATTGATATTCAAAATTCCAATTCATATACAAAATCCCAATTCAATTCACATATTCAAAATTGTTACTTGACAGGATATTGCTCTCCCAATTCAATTCAATTCACATATCCCAATCTTGAACTCAATTGTTCATATCCCAGGATATTGCTAGGATCCAGTTACTTGAAATTTAGCATCCCACTTCAAAATTGAGTTCAAAAATGATGAAGAGAATGATGAATATGTGAATATCAAATTCATTCACATATATTTTACAGTAATAAAAAATGAAATTGATTCAAAAATATTTCATGGAATACTCAATTTGAAGTGTATGCAGTATATTGAACTTAAACTTGACTAATATTCAATAGTGCAGTATTCTTAGCAATACAATTTTCTTATCATTTTCTCTTCAATGTATTCTGATCAAAAAAATTCCAAATAAGCTCATCATTTTAACCCAATTTACTCATATGTACTGGAATGATAGGGAAATTTACTTATATGATTAAATACATGGACTTATGTTATTTAGCACCAAAAATTTCATTGTATCATGCTATTCTGGAAGTAATGGCCAAAATTAAGTAAGTATGAGTCCAGGATAATCAACTTTTGACAATTACAACATAAGAACACACAAAAACAAACAATATCATGTGATTGAGGAAATTTCCAGTTTGCATATGTCCTGGAAATTTCCAGTTGATGCAAACTAACATGTCCAGTATCTCCTCTCCAAGGAAATTTGGTTATGTGTATTATTTGAGGATGTTTTTGGATAATATATAATATATAAGCCTAAAATCATAATTGGGGATCCCCAAATTATTATTTGAGGATGTTTTTGGATCCAAGGAAATTTCCAACTATTATTTAAGGATGTTTTTGGGGATCCCCAAGTATTATCCAAAAACATCCCTAAATTATTATTAATATTAGAAGTGATCCAAGGAAATTTCCAAGATAATGTATAAGCCTAAAATCATCCTCAATCCTATCATTGCTAACCAAAATTAGTTTCTTTTGCTTTGGACTAAAAATCATCAATCCTGTCATTGATAAAAATCCTGTCATTGCCATGAATTTGAGGAATTGGGGAAGACAAAATAACTCATATACATACCCAAAGGTAAACAGATCAACAAAATTTCCTGATTGAGGAAATCATCAAATTCATACCCAAAAAAACATTTCAGACATGCTCATAGTTTTTTTGTCCATTGATAATCATTTGAAATGTTTTTTTTGAAATGCATTGCCATCTAATGGTAATGTGATTTGTTTGAATCTTGGCAAATTGATTTGAATAGCAGGACAATGCCATTGATAATCCTGGCCAAATGATAATGTGAAGTGTATTCATTTAGAAAAAAATGGACTGAAATGTTTTGTTTGAAATCCTGGCAATGCATTGTCAAGTGAAATGATTTGTTTTTATCACATTGTTTGAAATCCTAGCAATGGCAATGCATTGCTGAAATGAATTTGCCAAACTATCACATTATTTGAAATCCTGGCAATGGCAATGCATTTCTCAATGTTTGAAATCCTGGCAATGGCAAATTCATTGTTTGAAATCATGACAATGCATTGCCAGGAATGCATTGCCATTGCCAATGCATTGTCATTGCCAGGATTTCTGAAATGAATTTGAAATCCTGGCAATGGCAATGCATTGTCCTGTGAAATGATTTGATTGAAATCTTGGCAATGGCAATGCATTTCACATTTGGCATTTTTATCTAAATGAAAATCAGTTGCCATTTTTATCTAAATGGATTCAAACTCTTACCCAAATGATAATGTGAGACTAAATTTCAAACTCTTACCCAAAACCAATTGCACCAAATTACACATATTGAACCAATTGCACCAAATCATTTTATTGAATGAAAATCATTTCAGGATAGTCAATTTAGTTTAGCATCTATCCTATATTTATTTTAGCAATTTCAGATTTTACCAGTTTTTATCCATTGGTTTGCAATACATATGAAATAGAATATTGACAGTCCTTATATCATTTTTGATAACCCAAAATTCTCTATTTTTGATAAACATATAGAAGTGATAAACATATGAGAAAGTAGAGAATTTAGCATATGAAAAAAACAATTTTTTTGGGTCCTGTCAATGAGAATTATAACAACAGAATAATTGAATACATAATGCAAATCATTGGCATTCCAATCAAATTGACATTGAACTCAAATTATCAAAGTATCATTTCAAATGCAAATGAACTCATAGGCATTCAAAGTATCATTTTATACACAGAACCATTTCAAATTCTCAAATTCTCAAATTTCAAATTTCAAATGATCACTGTTTTCCATAACAAAAACTCAAATCCATGATGAAGCTGAAACATTCAAGCTCAAGCTTGCAATATAAACTTGATGTGAAGAACTCAACACTTTGGTTTTGGTTTAAATATTTGCAGGACAAATTAACATTGCAGGACAAATATTTAAACCAAAATTTTTGAATGCCTCTTTGATTTCAAGCTCAAGCTTGCAATATAAGCTTGCAATACAATTCTCTCAAACTCACCAACGGTTGAGGCGAAGAGGAGGTGGATGAAGCCCTCAAACCCACACCAAGAGTTGAGTTGCTGAGGCCATGATGAAGCTGAAAAAGCTGCAATGTGAGGGTAAATTAAAAGAAAAAATTGTGAGTGCCATATAAAAGTTTTATATAAATTTACATGATCAACAGGACATCCATATATGGATAGCAAACAGGAAATTTGAAATAGCAAACATGATCAACCAGGACATTTGAAATGGCAAATTTGAAATGTTTCCAATAGCAAACAGGAAATTTGATAATTTCAGAGATATATAAAATGAAATCTCAATTTCAACACCAACATTTGATAATTTCAAGGTCAACATTTTTCTTATATCATCAACATTTCAAGCTCTCTTTTATGCAGGTATAATCTTGTTAACTTCATTATTAAATTTTCAAAGTAACAAAATTTAACAAAATGTCCTGTTATGACATCAAAGTAACATGACATCAAAGTAAAATAATCAACAGAATTTAACATGAAAATGAAAATAATCAACAGAATTTCATGAGGACACTTTCCTGTTAACATGAGTCAACAGGACACTTTGAAACTCAATTCTCTCAACATGAAAATGAAGAGCTTATTCATAACATCAAAGTAACAAAAAAACCACATTTTGAAACTCAATTCTCTCAACATTCAACAGGACACTGAAAGCAGAGAAATTGATGCATTGGATTTATTTTGAATACATGAATTGGGTCCTGTCAACTATTTTGAATTCATGATTTATTTTGCAAACATGTTCACAATTTTAGAAATCAAATCTTGAGAAATTGATCAAGCTTGAGAACATTTTGATTTCTAACCTGTTAACCATTTAACCATTTAACCATCATTTTTGAGAAACCAACAATTTAACCATTTAATCCTGTTAACCATCAATTTGTCAAACATGAAAAAATTGATCAAATCCTCAAGATGGTTCTCAAGCTTGAGAAATTTAAGCAAACATGTTAATCAAGCTTGAGAAATTTGATTAATCCTGTTAACATGTTCAAAATGTTCGAAATCAAGCTTGAGAAATTTGATTAATCCTGTTAACATGATCAAAATGTTAGAAATCAAGCTTAAGAAATTGAGAACCATTTAATCCTGTTAACCAAGCTTGAGAAATTGATCAAATCCTGTTAACCATTTAACCATCCAAGATTGAGAACCATCCAAACATGTTCAACTATTTTGGGTCATGTTAACCATTTAACCATCCAAGCTCATGTTAACCATTCAACTATTTTGGGTCATGTTAACCATTTAACCATTTAACCATTTAAACATAAAAGCTCATGTCAAGATATCATAAAACTCCTGTCAAGCTATACATACACAGTTAAATAACCATAAAAGCAAGCTCATTCTTAAGCATTATAAATGATTCATAACCACCAATTCATAAAACTCATGTCAAGTTATCTTGAATGTTGGTTTTCATGCAAAATATATAAACTTCAAAGACAAAAATTTCAGAGATATATAAAATGAAATCTCATAACCATATACAAAAGTCTCATAAACAATTTTATAACTTCATAGACAAAATACTCACCTATCTTGAATGTTATCAACTTCAGGAAAAAAATTCAAATAATATGCTAAACCCAACATTCAAACCCATTAAATTGAACTTGCAAGTTTACAAAATCCATTCTTTTTAACCCAACATTCAGTTGCAACAAAAGTGAAACCTGAATGAAATTTTTAAACCAACAAAAAAATATAAACTTGCAAGCTATCTTGAATGTGTGTGTAATTGCTAAACCCAACATTCAAAAAACTGATATGCATATTATTTCAAGATTAACATTCAAAAACCTGATATTGATAGTGCAAATTGATAACCTGATCCATAAAAATTTCTTCTCAAATTCAATTCAGAAGTGCATAAATGAAAAATGGACTGAAAAATTTGAATAATTTCATTCTCAAAATTTCATTCTCAAAATTTTGAGAATGAAATGCAATATTAAATCATTCTCAAAAATGATAACCAATCAAAAAAAATACCAATCTCTGAAATTTCAGGTCAAATAAAACAAATAACAGGGACAATATAAAAAAATATTGTATTCTCACCTATCTTGAGCATAACATCAAATACAACATCAACAATGATTGACAAAAATTTTAAATTGCAACATGTATTCAACTTGCAATATCATCAAATACTACAGGACTGACAGTTGCAAATTCTCAAATTGACTAAAATTTTTGTCCTTGTTTTTTTTGCAAACATCTCTATCCTGTCAAGCTATACACAGAGAAATGATTCATAACAATAAAAGCAAGCTCATTCTTAAGTAATATAAATGATTCATAACCACCAATTCTCTTATCCAAGCAACTTGCTTTTATGGTTATCCATTATATAAGCAATTCATCATGTATAAGCAAGTTCAGGTTATCCATTATATTTATGTAAGAATGATCTATTATCCAACTACACATAACACCCAATTACACATAAACATAACACCTAATTTATATGTGTAATTACACATAAATTCAGCCCTAAAATGAGTGAAGCAAATATTAGAAGCATGTCAATTACATATGCAATTTCAAGTAAAAACTCAATCCACTCCTGTGAATGGAGTCAGCAATATAAATGATTCATTGTGAATGGACTCAGCAATATAAACATCACATGGACAAAAATTGAACTAAGTTGAACCCTGACTAATTTGAACTAATTTGGACAAATATATAAACATCACATTTGGGCTAATGGCAAGAATGGTAGTCAAATTAAATTTCTCAATCATTGGCATTTTCAGACTTGAGTATTCAAATTATCAAATTTCTCATGATTATCAGACTCCCATTGGCAAAAATCATTGGCATTCAAATGTTGAACCCTCAACTTGTGATAATTTGGCAAAAATCATTGGCAGTCAAATTGAACCCTCAAAGTTGATTTCTCAAATTTTGATAATCATGCCTACTTGATTTCTCAAATTATCACATCAACTCATGAGAAATTTCTGACTTCATTATTCAAATCATTGGCAAAAATCTGAAAATATCAAATTATCAAATTATCATTTCAAATGCAAATGAACTTATGGGCATTCAAATTATCAAATTATCAAATTGTTAAACACCCTGGAATGTTTAAGATTACTCAAGCATACACTAATACTCAACTATTCATATTGTTAAACATACTCAAGCACCAATGTGAGTATACTAAAAACAGGATTCTCAACTACTCAAATGCTGAATAGTTGAGTATGTTAAACATACTCAAGCACAAATACTGAACTATTCATATGCATACTCAACTACTCAATTTTCAAACTGGAATTTATTTTAGCATCTCTCAATTACTACTAAAAACTGGAATTTATTTTCAAACTACTAAAAACAGCATACTCAACTACTATATTTAGTTTAGTATTTTCAGTTTTTACCAGTTTTTAGCCATTGGTTTGCAATACATATGAAGAGAATATAATGGGAGTCTGATTTTTGCCATACATGTATATTGCTATGGAAAAAAATTACAATATATTGCATATGAAAAAAATTATATAGCCATTGGCAAAAATCAAATTTTTTTGAATGCCAATGATATAGCCAATGGCATTATATATACAGCATGTAAATATACTCACCATTGGCAAAAAAAATATTGGTTTGCAAATGGCTATATAATTTTTGAATTTTTACATGCTGTTTGTATTTCGTGGCAATGGTGTTATATACTCACCATGCTGTTTGAATTGAGTGAGTACACATGTATATTGCTATATTAATGGTTTATTGTGAGTACACATGTATATTGCTATATTGCCATTTGACCATTTGCATATAACCATTTGCAAATAGCTATATATAACCATGTATAACCATTCTCCTTTATATAGCAATATATAGCCACTGGGAAAATTCAAACAGCATGGTGAGTATATATAGCCATTTGCAAACCATTCTCCTTTATATTGCCATTTGCAAAATTCAAACACATGTATATTGCTATATTGCCATTTGAAAATTCAAACAGCATGGTGAGCATGGTGAGTAAAAATTCAAACAGCATGGTGTTATATTGCCAATATATATAGCCAATTGCCAATAAATATAATTTTTGAATTTTTACATGCTGTTTGTATTTCGTGCCAATTGCCAATGTAAAATATTGAATTTTTACATAAAAATAATGCCATTGGCAATGGTGAGTATATTTACATTTTCATATTCAAAAAATTTGATTTTTGAATTATACTCACCTTATTTTTGAATATGAAAAAAAATATTGCATAGAAATTGCCCACCTATATAAACAGCATGTAAATATAAAAAAATATTTACATGAACTATGAAGAGAATATAATGGAACAGGACATAGAGAATTTGGCATTCCGTATGTCATTTTGGCATTCCGTATGTTATGCTAATCAATTAACATAGAGAATTTTGCAACAGGACATTGAGAATTTTTGGTTCCTGTCATTTTGGCATTGCTTTTAGCCTTCATTGAAAGCTCAAATACATTGATAGCTCAACCATTCTCCTATTCAAGCTCATTCAAGATCATCCAAGCTCATCCATTCTCAAAATACATAATGCAAAACAGAATATTAACAGGACACCAATTGCCAACAAAACTCACCAAGAGTTGAGGAGGAGAGGAAGTGATGAAGCTCTCAAGCTCTGAAACTCAAACTCAGCAAACCGTGTTGAAGCTTCTTGATGATGTGCTGCTTCGTGATAATGGAGGTAGAAGAAGAAGAGGGTGATCTTCGTGATGTGCTGCTTCTTGGCGTTTGTGAAGGAAGAAGAAGAGGAAGTTGGAGGTAGAAGAAGATGGCGTTGGTGAAATGAGAGTAGCTGCGTAGAAGAAGATGGCTGGCTCTCCAACTCAAAAGCAAAATCCCAAACCTTTCCCTCACAAATTTTGAGTTGATCTTGCCGTCTGTGATTTGATCAAAAAACCATTCCCGCCCAAAATTTCCCTCACAATTTTGATGTTAAGATGGAAACGGAAATTTTGAAATCAAATTTTTTTTTAAAAAATGATTTGAAGGAGAAGCTGTGACAGGATTTGATGTGAGTGAGGAAAATGATTTATTATATCCAATATCTCTTATCTCAATTTCTCATCATACCCTATATACAATCTATACTATATAACCATCACACCCAATTACACATAACCAAAAACAAATTCTCTTATCCATTATCTCTTATCCATTTTCTCTTATCCAAAATCTCTTATACAACAATTCACATATTCTAATCCACAAACAACAATACACATAACCAATATCTCTTATCCAAATTCTCTTATCCAAAAACCCATGATAACATCCCTGTTTTATAATATAGATATCTCTTATCCAATTTCTCTTGTCCAATATCTCTTATCCAATTTCTCTTGATAACATCCCTGTTTTATAATATAGATATCTCTTATCCAATTTCTCTTGTCCAATATCTCTTATCCAATTTCTCTTGATAACATCCCTCTTTTATAATATAGATATCTCTTATCCAATTTCTCTTGTCCAATATCTCTTATCCAATTTCTCTTGATAACATCCCTGTTTTATAATATAGATATCTCTTATCCAATATCTCTTGTCCAATATCTCTTATCCAATTTCTCTTGATAACATCCCTCTTTTATAATATAGATATCTCTTATCCAATTTCTCTTGTCCAATATCTCTTATCCAATTTCTCTTGATAACATCCCTGTTTTATAATATAGATATCTCTTATCCAATTTCTCTTGTCCAATATCTCTTATCCAATTTCTCTTGATAACATCCCTGTTTTATAATATAGACTAGTCTATAACCCGTGCCCGAGGGCACGGTTCAATTTAGATATTTCCCACTCAAAATCTTAGTTCCCCCGAAAATGTGGGCACGATTCATTGTAGATATTCCCCCCTAAAAATCATAGTTCCCCCGAAAATGTGGGCACGATTCATTGTAGATATTCCCCCCCTCAAAATCTTAGTTCCCCCGAAAATGTGGGCACGATTCATTGTAGATATTCCCCTCTCAAAATCTTAGTTCCCCTGAAATTGTGTATATGATTCGTTTTAGAAATACCCCCTCAAAATCTTAGTTCCCCAATCAAAGTCTTAGTTCCCCAAAATTTAGGTCACCTCAAGAGATTTTAGTTCTCACATTGCTTAATTACTCAAAAAAAATTTAATTACTGGCAAAAATGTTTGTCCCCCAATATGTATTTCGTTTATAAATTTTTTTGTAAAGTTAGTTGCATTTCCCCCCATTTTTTAGACATCTATTCTATAAAGATGGGAGCTAAAACACATGTTACAATATTAAGATACATGAACAAACATAAAAATAGAGAAGGACGTAAAAATTAGCCATGTCACCAAAACCTAGGAGTGCGAAAGTTAGCAGCATTGATCAAATTATGTGTATTAGCCATGTCACCACGTTCCCCCCAATCACATCCAACCATGAAAACAATTGAAATTGGTGAAGTAAAAAACCATGCAAGCAACTATTGAACTTTACATTTCTAACATCAAAAAGTAACACCTTAATAACGTTACACAAAAGTAATATAGATCCAGTTCTCTTAGTCTAAGCCAAGTAACACCATAATAATATTTACATTTGTTACATCAAAAATACATCTGTTACATCAACGCTGTTAATACGCAATCCATCATGGTTCAACAGGAAACTTCCTCTGCATTACAATATAAAAGGAATGCGTGTCAATCTCAATCCAACAGCGTGTGTCATCTGGATGCACAATAACCTAGGTAATTACAAACGTAAATTGGTTAGAGAAATAAAGAAATATGTGATAACATTAATATTTAAACTTAAAAGGCTTTTACCTTATGCGGGGGGAGCATATGTGGACGTGCTTTACGGACCCAATCAAGCTCCTTAAGAACTAACTTCCAATTCTATAACACAAACGATATTATGTTGATATTCAATGAAAATGATAGTGTGGGAATAAAATTCTAATAGTTTTTTACATTACCTCCATAACACATTTTTCAGGTGCATCAATATTCCCTGTCACCTGTGCATCTACAATTCTTTTTGCTTCTTGCTGTTAATAATAATAATAATAATAATTTACTAACTTAAAAAGTCTTAATATGAAAATGATAACTTATTTATTGATCAGCATACCTTGTCCCACCAAATTCTTTTATAATCACGCAACTTGACAGCTATATTATTGGCAGCAAGTAACACAACCTATAAGAACAAAAAATATTAAGAAATCAAATGAAATGAAATGAAATAAAAGAATAAAAAGTTATGATTAAAGACTTACAGTTTTAAACAAATCTGCATCAACCTGTATATAAAAATACAAACAAATATTTTAGCTAACCATTCATATTTAAAGATTCAAATTGAAACAAATAATAAGGCAAAAATGATTTTTTACTTAAGTTAAAAATTTCTTACATCGCCATATATAGTGACGCCAATCCACATTATGCAGCTAGTGGTTATATGATAATGGTGTACCTGTATGGTAGACAACAGTCGATAAATAATTTTTTTAAAGAATGACTAAATGAATAAAATAAATAGAAATATTTACAAAAAAATTAAACTACTAACTTACAATATTAATCATATAGTGGAATTCATAGCAAAACATCTGGATAAACGATGTTTAATGTTTTATTTGAATCGGCCGGAAGAAGGACACATACACGATCAAAAGATGTGCACCGTGAAAGTGCCACATAAAGATGTCCATGACTGAAAACTGGGGTCCGCAAATCCACTCCAACAAACTTTACAGATTGTCCCTGAGCTTTATTAATTGTCATGGCATAAGTTACACGGACAGGAAACTGCCGTCTTGTCATATGAAATGGTAATGTTGTAGCCGAAGGTGACAAAGATATTCTTGGAATAAACACAAAACTACCGGCTTTATCCCCATTTAAAATTTGAGCTTCAATGACACGTGATGCACATCTGACAACCATCAATCGAGTGCCATTGCAGAGCCCATCTTTTGGTGCAATATTTCGTAATAAAATAATAGGACAACCCACCTTAAGATCAAGTTTAAATTGTGGCAACCCAGGAAGATCCAAAGAGTTTATGTACTCAGTTGGAAATCGATTTATAATGGTTGGGTCTGTTTCATCATTTTCAGACAGGCTGTCTGCAGCTAGATATGTAATCTTTTGTCCCGGAAAAATGTGTAATGCAGCAGCATTTATAAAAGCAACATCATCATTCCGTGCAGAAAGAATTATTCGTTCAGTCAGGTATGCCGGAGTCACTGCACCCTCAATATCAAGCTGCGGATAAATTCGAAGTAATAACTCGTTTAAATCCTTGCACCTGAATATGTGAGAAGGAAGTTCTACCACCTCTGTAGGATTTGTGCCAACCTAATACATTATATAGATAAAATTTAAGTTAAGGAATGGCTAAGATAAAAATAGTAAGTAAAATTAAATTAGGCATGAAATAAAATACCTCCAAAATGAATTTTGCAAAATTTGCATTCTCAACTGATGAGTTATTTAACCGCATATTTTGATCCAAGATCAAAACTTGTACAGAGCACCATAATACAGATCGTCTCAATGAGGCACCAACAATTTCTTCTCGAACCCCCTTTGGTATGACGGGCAAGATTTGTCGGAAATCCCCACCAAGAACAACAGTAATACCACCAAATGCTCTGGGGTTATCACAAATATCTTGTAATGATCGATCCACTGCCTCAACACAGTGCCGATGTTGCATAGGTACTTCATCCCATATTATAAGTTTTGCTTTTCTGAATAATTGAGCTTGCATGGATTGCTTGCTAAAATTACAAATTGAAGTATCATGCACATCTAACGGGATACGAAATGTGGAATGTGCAGTCCGGCCGCTAAGCAGCAATGATGCAATACCGGATGACGCGACGGTGATAACTATATGTCCAAGACTCCGCAACATTGTTGCAAGTGCATTGTACAAAAAAGTCTTTCCAGTTCCAGCACCGCCGCTCAAGAAGAATGTAGTACCTTTATTTTCAAATACAGATGAAGTAATTGCCGAGTAAGCATGGCGTTGTGCATCATTGAGGCAATCAATGTCTTTTTGAGCATCCATTTGTTTAGCCTTATTTATAAGTTCCTGATGTTCATACAACAATCTATTGCCAACAATTGCATTCCAATCTCCAGCAGGAAGTGGCATTGGTGGGAAGTCAGATAGACACTTACCGTACTCCTGAAGCAATTCATTGATAAGGAATAATCCATAATCTTCAAGTTGGCATTGAGATGGGAAAGAAATTGCAAATAAAGTTTGCAATTTATGTGGAAGATCATCGCAAATGTGCACTGAAAATTCATTCCATAATGCAAGTGGGTCGATCGGCAAACATTCGATAAGAATAATGCAAAACAGTCTTCGTAATTGATATCCTGTTTTCATAATTGAAGCCTCGGAAAGACATTGTCTCCACTCGGAATCATCTTCAAGAAGACCTCTTGCAATACATGTTGCTTTGAATGTAGGGTACTCGATAGAATTGAATGTGCGTAAATTTTCCCACGATGTTGGCCCTTTAACAACTGTTAGTAGCAACCGTAGATAAAATCTCTCACCAGAATTAGGGGAGGCAAAATACATTCGGCCAATTGCATATCCAGATTGTCTTGGAGTCCAGACCTTTGTTGACGAATGCCACACAAACTTTTGAGGAAATTCTTGATATGTGAGATCATGTGCAGACTCATGTAAAGCGCAACATGTAAAAAATTCAGTCAAAGTTGTCTTATCATTTTCAGCCCTAGACCTTATTGCATCTACATCTTCATCTGGATCAAAAATAACACGGTGTTGCCCTGGTAAATGAAGTATCAATCTTTGAACTGACGGAATCTCTTGATGCAAAGGATGCTCGAATATTCGCCAAGCAGCCTCAGGTGGTCCAATATATCTTGCATCAAGGTATTGTTGGATCTCATTTACTGCGCCCAATACCATTGTGGTCCGATCATGACCTTTATAAATATACTTATGAATGTACTTCACACATCTTACCCCGGCACAAACTTCGACATTAATGTGGCAGTTAAAGAGCCTTGAGAGATACCTGTTGTGCGGCACAACATCGCGGTTATCAACCTGATGCCCCCTTACAGTATATAGATGCCCATTACTACGACGACGGTAAATAGGATATCCATCACGATCCAAGGTTGTTGCATCTGCATAATTTCGAGGGTATTTCTTAGTACACTTACGATTTTCCATGCATGAAGCATTTGGATTCCGAGCACCACATGGTCCATGTACCATACATTTTGACACAGTATCGAATAATGCAGGATCTTGAGCAGGATCAGGAAATTCAGCACATACAATTCTATCCACTTGATCACATGTATGAATCTTATCGGGTCCACGAAGAAAGAAAAGAGCATGCATATGTGGAAGACCCCGTTTCTGAAATTCAATTGTAAATACATGTGCTACTTTCTTTCCAAATACATTATTGCCATCAATCTCCTTCATCAAAGCCTTTCTTTTTAACTCAAATACACGTGCGACTAAATCTGGACGGTCGGTAGCCTTTTGATTGGGCAGTAGAGCTGAAGTAATTTCTGGCCACTTTGGATTTGCGGTCATGGTAAGAAAAATATCCGGGTGCTGGTTATAACGTGTGATAGCCATCGAGTCTTGAAATATTTCAAACATGTGACGTGCACTGCCAGTGAAAGATGAAGGAAGTATCATGCGCTGTCCAATTTGGTCGCATCTGGCATATGCATCGATATCTGCAAGACCCTGATAGAGCTCTGAGCGGAGTTTTCGTTGATTAAGTTTGATGAATGTCAAACGATGTTGCTCAATTGCTGCCCAAGCATCAACTATGAACTCCTGGAATAACTTTCCCGCTCTCAAAATTGAAGAATACTCGTTCTGTCTTTCAAACAGACGGTAGCTATAAAACTCACACATGGTCAGGCGTCTACTTGATGCTATGTTTTGAACTGGATCCCACTGCTTCAACTCAGGTTCCCATCCAAGCTGACCATCAGGAAATAATAAGACGTAGTGTAATGGTAAGTATGCAGGATGAGTCTCATTGATTTGCATTAATTGATGATTTCCTCGAAGATGTAAAACTATATCTCGCATCCCGGAAGGTCGATAGCCATCGCCAGGTAAAATAACCGCAATCTCATCTACGGTTGGGAGGTTATAACGGCGACGATCCTTGTTTGAATTGTAATGCAGATATACAGGAAGATCATGACCACATGAATCTGCTTGAGATAAAACAGAATACGCCTGACAATATAGTTTGATGAATGGATTTATGCCCGATAAACAATTTTGAATAATTTGTAAGACATCCTTGCTCAAATGTGGATTTCTATTACTTCGAAACTCCATAGCAGAATCCGGATCATATATGTAAAGTTGACAATAACTTGCTGTTTGATCCGGTTGGGGCAGAAGTGATCCTGTTCGATGGCGTAATTCCCCATGAATAGTAAATATGTTCGGGCCTCTGCCAGCAATCAATCTTTGATCCATTGTCACACCAAGGCTGGTAAATGCATTAGCTGCATTATACTCCCGAGTATACATTCGAAATGATTTTGATGCCTCACTGTCACCATCATATAATTCTCTAAGTGCTGGAGGGGGTTCATTAAGTTTCGGCAATTTTACTTTTCCTTGCAAACAACATGTTCCAAAAAGATGTGTTCTCAAAGTTGACTTCGACAACTGTTCATCCAACCAGTGTAAGGCTGAACAATGAGGGCATGGAATGTTCATTAATCCAAGATGGTGCCGACCAAAATCAACCTGAGTTGGTGGACCAGAGCCATGCTGAGTTGACCGACATCGGAAGATCGAGGATGAGCCAGCGTCTTCTTGTTCAACTGGAGAAGTTGTTAATCCAAGTGTTATTTGAGTTATACACATAGGAGTCATATATCGAGATATGTTTCGTTGAGCTTTTTCTCGTTCTCTCCTGTGACATTGAGCTAAACACCTAGCCAAAATAAAACCATAATAATTAAATAAAATTAATTTACATTAAAGAAGAGGAGCTCTTATGAATAATAACCTGGCAGATGGTTCATCATCTTCAGCACATATCGTAGAGATGTGCGAGGCTGAGACCTCATCTACATGTTCAACATGAGAAGTTGGTACTGCATATGTGCTTTGAGGCATGTCGAGTACACTGGTAGGAGTCATATATCGAGATGTGTTTGCTTGTATTTGTTCTCGTTCTCTCCTTTTGCGTTGAGCTAAAGCCCTATACAAATTTAAATAGAAAAATAAACACAACTAAAATACATGGCATGGTGAAAAGGTTTTATGTACAGTCGGGTTGATAATGACCTGATAGATGGTCCAGGAACTTGCCCGGAGATCATAGCGTTACGCGAGGCTGAGACAGCATCTTCTTGTTCAACCGGAGAAGTTGTCACGGCTGGTGTTATGTGAGGTATATCAAGGACACCGTCAGAAGGCAGAGAATGAGATATATTTCGTTGTTCATGTTCTCGTTCTCTCCTTTTGCGTTGAGCTAAAGCCCTATACAAATTTAAACAGAAAAATAAACACTACTAAAATAAATGGCTTGGTGAAAAGGTTTTATGTACAGTCGGGTTGATAATGACCTGACAGATGGTCCAGAAACTTGCCCGGAAATCATATCGTTACGCGAGGCCGAGACAGCATCTTCTTGTTCAACCGGAGAAGTTGTCACGGCTGGTGTTATGTGAGGTATATCAAGGACACCGTCAGAAGGCAGAGCATGAGATATGTTTCGTTGTTCCTGTTCTCGTTCTCTCCTTTTGCGTTGAGCTAAAGCCCTATACAAATTTAAACAGAAAAATAAACACAACTAAAATACATGGCTCGGTGAAAAGGTTTTATGTACAGTCGGGTTGATAATGACCTGACAGATGGTCCAAGAACTTCCCCAGAAATCATATCATTACGCGAGACCGAGACAGCATGTTCTTGTTCAACCGGAGAAGTTGTCACGGCTGGTGTTATGTGAGGTATATCAAGGACACCGTCAGAAGGCAGAGCGTGAGATATGTTTCGTTCTTCCTGTTCTCGTTCTCTCCTTTTGCGTTGAGCTAAAGCCCTATACAAATTTAAATAGAAAAATAAACACAACTAAAATACATGGCTTGGTGAAAAGGTTTTATGTACAGTCGGGTTGATAATGACCTGATAGATGGTCCAGGAACTTGCCCGGAGATCATAGCGTTACGCGAGGCTGAGACAGCATCTTCTTGTTCAACCGGAGAAGTTGTCACGGCTGGTGTTATGTGAGGTATATCAAGGACACCGTCAGAAGGCAGAGCGTGAGATATGTTTCGTTGTTCATGTTCTCGTTCTCTCCTTTTGCGTTGAGCTAAAGCCCTATCCAAATTTAAACACAAAAATAAACACTACTAAAATACATGGCTTGGTGAAAAGGTTTTATGTACAGTCGGGTTGATAATGACCTGACAGATGGTCCAGGAACTTGTCCGGAAATCATATCGTTACGTGAGGCCGAGACATCATCTTCTTGTTCAACCGGAGAAGTTGTCATGGCTGGTGTTATGTGAGGTATATCAAGTACACCGTCAGAAGGCAGAGCGTGAGATATATTACGTTGTTCTTGTTCACGTTCTCGTTCTATCCTACTGCGTTGAGCTAAAGCCCTATCCAAATTAAGCCCAAACTAATTACAATTAAAATACATTATTAGCGTATATTAGATGTTCATTTTGAGAATATGGTATATGTTCAATTAAAATACTCCCATTTACATAATCAAGCTCTTCATTTTTGAAATTAACATTTTGAAATTCAATTGGGTACATGATAATACAAAATTAACATGATATCAAGTTTTTTGGCCAAGTTTTTTGGCCAAGTTTTTTGGAAATGAGCATATCTGTTTATATAAAATGAAATTGGTGGCCATGTTTTTTTTGCAAACCAACATTCTGAATATGAGCAACAGGACAGAGAGAATTGGCTATTTAATATTTGTTATCAGGACATTCTCTATATGTTATCAGGACATAGATAATATGAGCAAAATATTTGTTATCAGATATTCATAACCAACATGTTATGAGCAAAAATTGGCTATATGTCAGAATTGGCTATGTTGGTTATGATCAAAAAAATTCAGATGTTATGAGCAAAATATCTGAATAATTGGCTATTCATA
Organism: Scilla litardierei; assembly: GCA_030789695.1. NCBI lineage: Eukaryota > Viridiplantae > Streptophyta > Magnoliopsida > Asparagales > Asparagaceae > Scilla > Scilla litardierei. The sequence goes on from CM061130.1 coordinate 73,084,257, forward strand.
TTCATAACCAAATATTCTCTATAGCAAATATTCATATTCAAATATCAGAATTCTCTATATGCATATCTGGTTATGAATATTTAGTTATGAATATTTGGTTATAGGAATGCTAATCAATTATGCAGTATTCAGATATGACAGGACCCAATTGAATTTGGTTATAGGAATATGAATTTGGTTATAGGAATGCTAATCTGAATATTTGGTTATGAATGTTGGTTATGAATATTTGTTTATGAATTTTGGTTATGAATTTGGTTATATTTGGTTAGGACATAGAGAATTTTGGTTATAACAAATGCTAATATTCAGATGCTAATCAATTCTTAGAGAATTGACATATGTCCTAACCAAAATTCATATGAGCATTTGGTTATAACCAACAGGACAGTCATTTGCTCATATGAATTTGGGTATAACAAAGAGAATTTTGGTTATAACATAGAGAATTTTGGCCAACAGGACCCAAAATTTTGCTTATAACATAGAGAATTTTAAGCAACATGACACAAAAAAATTGATTAGCATTCCTTATTTTTGGGTCCTGTCATTTAACCAAAATTTTGGGTCCTGTTGGTTATAACATAGATTAGCATAAGGAATGCTAATCAATTTTGGCATTCCTTATGTTATGCTAATCAATTAACATAGAGAATTGATAAAAAAAATTTTGGTCCTGTTGGTAATAACATAGAGAATTTTGCTTATAAGCAACAGGACATTCATTCACGTAGATAATTTTGGTTATAACATAGAGAATTTTGGCTATATGCAACAGGACATAGAGAATTTTGGTTATGAATGTTGGTTATAACCAAATTCATATGAGCAACAACAAAAATTCATAACAAAAATTCATAACAAAAAATTCATAATTCAGATATTCAGATAGGAATACAAATATTCTCTTGAACTGAATGTACATAAAATTTTTGAATGTACTGAATGTACATATTTTTAAGTACATATTTCTGAGGAATTCTCAAGAGTACTCCTGAATGTACTAAATTTCACATTCAGTACAACTTTTAAGTACTCCTGAATATTTACATGACAATGAATGGGTTATCCTTGAGAATATCCTGATAACAATCAATTTTTGAATTTGAAGATTTTTTAAGTACTCATGTTATGCCTATCATTGTTATGGCTATCAGGATATTCATAACAATGATAGCCATAACAATGATATTCATTGTTTTTTGAAGATTTTTTAATTAGTCCTATTATGGCTATCATTGTTTTAAATTTGAAGAATTTTTAAGTACTCCTGTTATATTTAAGTATACTCCTGTTATGAATATCCTGATATCATTGTTATGGCTATATTTAAGTACTCCTGTGATAATTCAGGATATCAGTTCTCATATATGTTACAGTAATTAAGACATGAATGAATGAAGATTATGTTCAAACTATCAGTTCTCAATTTGAATGAAGATGAATGAAGACAGGAATGAATGAAAATTATCAGTTCTCAATTTGAAGTGTAAATCAAAAATTTTTGTAATCACATATATTCAAACTTAAAATATATGTCCAAACTTAAAATATAGATTTTATGTTCAAACTTCAAACTTAAAATTCAAACTAAAATTCAAGAAATTTATAACCAATTCTCTAAATTCATAACCAAGTCATAACCAATTCTCTCAAACCAATTCATAACCAATTCTCTAAATTTTTGTCCGTGTTTTTTTGCAAACATCTCAATTCATTAGCACATGGACAGAAATTTATATATTCTCAAGTATTATTTAAAAACATCTAGAAATTTTATACATAGGTGAGAATACTACACATGCTTACAATGTGTATTATCCAGTTTACTTGAACTTTAGCATATCCCAGTCCAAGTAACTAAAATTCAAAGTCAAAATTCAAATTGAGAATATATCATATAACAATTCAAATTGATATTCAAAATTCCAATTCATATACAAAATCCCAATTCAATTCACATATTCAAAATTGTTACTTGACAGGATATTGCTCTCCCAATTCAATTCAATTCACATATCCCAATCTTGAACTCAATTGTTCATATCCCAGGATATTGCTAGGATCCAGTTACTTGAAATTTAGCATCCCACTTCAAAATTGAGTTCAAAAATGATGAAGAGAATGATGAATATGTGAATATCAAATTCATTCACATATATTTTACAGTAATAAAAAATGAAATTGATTCAAAAATATTTCATGGAATACTCAATTTGAAGTGTATGCAGTATATTGAACTTAAACTTGACTAATATTCAATAGTGCAGTATTCTTAGCAATACAATTTTCTTATCATTTTCTCTTCAATGTATTCTGATCAAAAAAATTCCAAATAAGCTCATCATTTTAACCCAATTTACTCATATGTACTGGAATGATAGGGAAATTTACTTATATGATTAAATACATGGACTTATGTTATTTAGCACCAAAAATTTCATTGTATCATGCTATTCTGGAAGTAATGGCCAAAATTAAGTAAGTATGAGTCCAGGATAATCAACTTTTGACAATTACAACATAAGAACACACAAAAACAAACAATATCATGTGATTGAGGAAATTTCCAGTTTGCATATGTCCTGGAAATTTCCAGTTGATGCAAACTAACATGTCCAGTATCTCCTCTCCAAGGAAATTTGGTTATGTGTATTATTTGAGGATGTTTTTGGATAATATATAATATATAAGCCTAAAATCATAATTGGGGATCCCCAAATTATTATTTGAGGATGTTTTTGGATCCAAGGAAATTTCCAACTATTATTTGAGGATGTTTTTGGGGATCCCCAAGTATTATCCAAAAACATCCCTAAATTATTATTAATATTAGAAGTGATCCAAGGAAATTTCCAAGATAATGTATAAGCCTAAAATCATCCTCAATCCTATCATTGCTAACCAAAATTAGTTTCTTTTGCTTTGGACTAAAAATCATCAATCCTGTCATTGATAAAAATCCTGTCATTGCCATGAATTTGAGGAATTGGGGAAGACAAAATAACTCATATACATACCCAAAGGTAAACAGATCAACAAAATTTCCTGATTGAGGAAATCATCAAATTCATACCCAAAAAAACATTTCAGACATGCTCATAGTTTTTTTGTCCATTGATAATCATTTGAAATGTTTTTTTTGAAATGCATTGCCATCTAATGGTAATGTGATTTGTTTGAATCTTGGCAAATTGATTTGAATAGCAGGACAATGCCATTGATAATCCTGGCCAAATGATAATGTGAAGTGTATTCATTTAGAAAAAAATGGACTGAAATGTTTTGTTTGAAATCCTGGCAATGCATTGTCAAGTGAAATGATTTGTTTTTATCACATTGTTTGAAATCCTAGCAATGGCAATGCATTGCTGAAATGAATTTGCCAAACTATCACATTATTTGAAATCCTGGCAATGGCAATGCATTTCTCAATGTTTGAAATCCTGGCAATGGCAAATTCATTGTTTGAAATCATGACAATGCATTGCCAGGAATGCATTGCCATTGCCAATGCATTGTCATTGCCAGGATTTCTGAAATGAATTTGAAATCCTGGCAATGGCAATGCATTGTCCTGTGAAATGATTTGATTGAAATCTTGGCAATGGCAATGCATTTCACATTTGGCATTTTTATCTAAATGAAAATCAGTTGCCATTTTTATCTAAATGGATTCAAACTCTTACCCAAATGATAATGTGAGACTAAATTTCAAACTCTTACCCAAAACCAATTGCACCAAATTACACATATTGAACCAATTGCACCAAATCATTTTATTGAATGAAAATCATTTCAGGATAGTCAATTTAGTTTAGCATCTATCCTATATTTATTTTAGCAATTTCAGATTTTACCAGTTTTTATCCATTGGTTTGCAATACATATGAAATAGAATATTGACAGTCCTTATATCATTTTTGATAACCCAAAATTCTCTATTTTTGATAAACATATAGAAGTGATAAACATATGAGAAAGTAGAGAATTTAGCATATGAAAAAAACAATTTTTTTGGGTCCTGTCAATGAGAATTATAACAACAGAATAATTGAATACATAATGCAAATCATTGGCATTCCAATCAAATTGACATTGAACTCAAATTATCAAAGTATCATTTCAAATGCAAATGAACTCATAGGCATTCAAAGTATCATTTTATACACAGAACCATTTCAAATTCTCAAATTCTCAAATTTCAAATTTCAAATGATCACTGTTTTCCATAACAAAAACTCAAATCCATGATGAAGCTGAAACATTCAAGCTCAAGCTTGCAATATAAACTTGATGTGAAGAACTCAACACTTTGGTTTTGGTTTAAATATTTGCAGGACAAATTAACATTGCAGGACAAATATTTAAACCAAAATTTTTGAATGCCTCTTTGATTTCAAGCTCAAGCTTGCAATATAAGCTTGCAATACAATTCTCTCAAACTCACCAACGGTTGAGGCGAAGAGGAGGTGGATGAAGCCCTCAAACCCACACCAAGAGTTGAGTTGCTGAGGCCATGATGAAGCTGAAAAAGCTGCAATGTGAGGGTAAATTAAAAGAAAAAATTGTGAGTGCCATATAAAAGTTTTATATAAATTTACATGATCAACAGGACATCCATATATGGATAGCAAACAGGAAATTTGAAATAGCAAACATGATCAACCAGGACATTTGAAATGGCAAATTTGAAATGTTTCCAATAGCAAACAGGAAATTTGATAATTTCAGAGATATATAAAATGAAATCTCAATTTCAACACCAACATTTGATAATTTCAAGGTCAACATTTTTCTTATATCATCAACATTTCAAGCTCTCTTTTATGCAGGTATAATCTTGTTAACTTCATTATTAAATTTTCAAAGTAACAAAATTTAACAAAATGTCCTGTTATGACATCAAAGTAACATGACATCAAAGTAAAACAATCAACAGAATTTAACATGAAAATGAAAATAATCAACAGAATTTCATGAGGACACTTTCCTGTTAACATGAGTCAACAGGACACTTTGAAACTCAATTCTCTCAACATGAAAATGAAGAGCTTATTCATAACATCAAAGTAACAAAAAAACCACATTTTGAAACTCAATTCTCTCAACATTCAACAGGACACTGAAAGCAGAGAAATTGATGCATTGGATTTATTTTGAATACATGAATTGGGTCCTGTCAACTATTTTGAATTCATGATTTATTTTGCAAACATGTTCACAATTTTAGAAATCAAATCTTGAGAAATTGATCAAGCTTGAGAACATTTTGATTTCTAACCTGTTAACCATTTAACCATTTAACCATCATTTTTGAGAAACCAACAATTTAACCATTTAATCCTGTTAACCATCAATTTGTCAAACATGAAAAAATTGATCAAATCCTCAAGATGGTTCTCAAGCTTGAGAAATTTAAGCAAACATGTTAATCAAGCTTGAGAAATTTGATTAATCCTGTTAACATGTTCAAAATGTTCGAAATCAAGCTTGAGAAATTTGATTAATCCTGTTAACATGATCAAAATGTTAGAAATCAAGCTTAAGAAATTGAGAACCATTTAATCCTGTTAACCAAGCTTGAGAAATTGATCAAATCCTGTTAACCATTTAACCATCCAAGATTGAGAACCATCCAAACATGTTCAACTATTTTGGGTCATGTTAACCATTTAACCATCCAAGCTCATGTTAACCATTCAACTATTTTGGGTCATGTTAACCATTTAACCATTTAACCATTTAAACATAAAAGCTCATGTCAAGATATCATAAAACTCCTGTCAAGCTATACATACACAGTTAAATAACCATAAAAGCAAGCTCATTCTTAAGCATTATAAATGATTCATAACCACCAATTCATAAAACTCATGTCAAGTTATCTTGAATGTTGGTTTTCATGCAAAATATATAAACTTCAAAGACAAAAATTTCAGAGATATATAAAATGAAATCTCATAACCATATACAAAAGTCTCATAAACAATTTTATAACTTCATAGACAAAATACTCACCTATCTTGAATGTTATCAACTTCAGGAAAAAAATTCAAATAATATGCTAAACCCAACATTCAAACCCATTAAATTGAACTTGCAAGTTTACAAAATCCATTCTTTTTAACCCAACATTCAGTTGCAACAAAAGTGAAACCTGAATGAAATTTTTAAACCAACAAAAAAATATAAACTTGCAAGCTATCTTGAATGTGTGTGTAATTGCTAAACCCAACATTCAAAAAACTGATATGCATATTATTTCAAGATTAACATTCAAAAACCTGATATTGATAGTGCAAATTGATAACCTGATCCATAAAAATTTCTTCTCAAATTCAATTCAGAAGTGCATAAATGAAAAATGGACTGAAAAATTTGAATAATTTCATTCTCAAAATTTCATTCTCAAAATTTTGAGAATGAAATGCAATATTAAATCATTCTCAAAAATGATAACCAATCAAAAAAAATACCAATCTCTGAAATTTCAGGTCAAATAAAACAAATAACAGGGACAATATAAAAAAATATTGTATTCTCACCTATCTTGAGCATAACATCAAATACAACATCAACAATGATTGACAAAAATTTTAAATTGCAACATGTATTCAACTTGCAATATCATCAAATACTACAGGACTGACAGTTGCAAATTCTCAAATTGACTAAAATTTTTGTCCTTGTTTTTTTTGCAAACATCTCTATCCTGTCAAGCTATACACAGAGAAATGATTCATAACAATAAAAGCAAGCTCATTCTTAAGTAATATAAATGATTCATAACCACCAATTCTCTTATCCAAGCAACTTGCTTTTATGGTTATCCATTATATAAGCAATTCATCATGTATAAGCAAGTTCAGGTTATCCATTATATTTATGTAAGAATGATCTATTATCCAACTACACATAACACCCAATTACACATAAACATAACACCTAATTTATATGTGTAATTACACATAAATTCAGCCCTAAAATGAGTGAAGCAAATATTAGAAGCATGTCAATTACATATGCAATTTCAAGTAAAAACTCAATCCACTCCTGTGAATGGAGTCAGCAATATAAATGATTCATTGTGAATGGACTCAGCAATATAAACATCACATGGACAAAAATTGAACTAAGTTGAACCCTGACTAATTTGAACTAATTTGGACAAATATATAAACATCACATTTGGGCTAATGGCAAGAATGGTAGTCAAATTAAATTTCTCAATCATTGGCATTTTCAGACTTGAGTATTCAAATTATCAAATTTCTCATGATTATCAGACTCCCATTGGCAAAAATCATTGGCATTCAAATGTTGAACCCTCAACTTGTGATAATTTGGCAAAAATCATTGGCAGTCAAATTGAACCCTCAAAGTTGATTTCTCAAATTTTGATAATCATGCCTACTTGATTTCTCAAATTATCACATCAACTCATGAGAAATTTCTGACTTCATTATTCAAATCATTGGCAAAAATCTGAAAATATCAAATTATCAAATTATCATTTCAAATGCAAATGAACTTATGGGCATTCAAATTATCAAATTATCAAATTGTTAAACACCCTGGAATGTTTAAGATTACTCAAGCATACACTAATACTCAACTATTCATATTGTTAAACATACTCAAGCACCAATGTGAGTATACTAAAAACAGGATTCTCAACTACTCAAATGCTGAATAGTTGAGTATGTTAAACATACTCAAGCACAAATACTGAACTATTCATATGCATACTCAACTACTCAATTTTCAAACTGGAATTTATTTTAGCATCTCTCAATTACTACTAAAAACTGGAATTTATTTTCAAACTACTAAAAACAGCATACTCAACTACTATATTTAGTTTAGTATTTTCAGTTTTTACCAGTTTTTAGCCATTGGTTTGCAATACATATGAAGAGAATATAATGGGAGTCTGATTTTTGCCATACATGTATATTGCTATGGAAAAAAATTACAATATATTGCATATGAAAAAAATTATATAGCCATTGGCAAAAATCAAATTTTTTTGAATGCCAATGATATAGCCAATGGCATTATATATACAGCATGTAAATATACTCACCATTGGCAAAAAAATATTGGTTTGCAAATGGCTATATAATTTTTGAATTTTTACATGCTGTTTGTATTTCGTGGCAATGGTGTTATATACTCACCATGCTGTTTGAATTGAGTGAGTACACATGTATATTGCTATATTAATGGTTTATTGTGAGTACACATGTATATTGCTATATTGCCATTTGACCATTTGCATATAACCATTTGCAAATAGCTATATATAACCATGTATAACCATTCTCCTTTATATAGCAATATATAGCCACTGGGAAAATTCAAACAGCATGGTGAGTATATATAGCCATTTGCAAACCATTCTCCTTTATATTGCCATTTGCAAAATTCAAACACATGTATATTGCTATATTGCCATTTGAAAATTCAAACAGCATGGTGAGCATGGTGAGTAAAAATTCAAACAGCATGGTGTTATATTGCCAATATATATAGCCAATTGCCAATAAATATAATTTTTGAATTTTTACATGCTGTTTGTATTTCGTGCCAATTGCCAATGTAAAATATTGAATTTTTACATAAAAATAATGCCATTGGCAATGGTGAGTATATTTACATTTTCATATTCAAAAAATTTGATTTTTGAATTATACTCACCTTATTTTTGAATATGAAAAAAAATATTGCATAGAAATTGCCCACCTATATAAACAGCATGTAAATATAAAAAAATATTTACATGAACTATGAAGAGAATATAATGGAACAGGACATAGAGAATTTGGCATTCCGTATGTCATTTTGGCATTCCGTATGTTATGCTAATCAATTAACATAGAGAATTTTGCAACAGGACATTGAGAATTTTTGGTTCCTGTCATTTTGGCATTGCTTTTAGCCTTCATTGAAAGCTCAAATACATTGATAGCTCAACCATTCTCCTATTCAAGCTCATTCAAGATCATCCAAGCTCATCCATTCTCAAAATACATAATGCAAAACAGAATATTAACAGGACACCAATTGCCAACAAAACTCACCAAGAGTTGAGGAGGAGAGGAAGTGATGAAGCTCTCAAGCTCTGAAACTCAAACTCAGCAAACCGTGTTGAAGCTTCTTGATGATGTGCTGCTTCGTGATAATGGAGGTAGAAGAAGAAGAGGGTGATCTTCGTGATGTGCTGCTTCTTGGCGTTTGTGAAGGAAGAAGAAGAGGAAGTTGGAGGTAGAAGAAGATGGCGTTGGTGAAATGAGAGTAGCTGCGTAGAAGAAGATGGCTGGCTCTCCAACTCAAAAGCAAAATCCCAAACCTTTCCCTCACAAATTTTGAGTTGATCTTGCCGTCTGTGATTTGATCAAAAAACCATTCCCGCCCAAAATTTCCCTCACAATTTTGATGTTAAGATGGAAACGGAAATTTTGAAATCAAATTTTTTTTTAAAAAATGATTTGAAGGAGAAGCTGTGACAGGATTTGATGTGAGTGAGGAAAATGATTTATTATATCCAATATCTCTTATCTCAATTTCTCATCATACCCTATATACAATCTATACTATATAACCATCACACCCAATTACACATAACCAAAAACAAATTCTCTTATCCATTATCTCTTATCCATTTTCTCTTATCCAAAATCTCTTATACAACAATTCACATATTCTAATCCACAAACAACAATACACATAACCAATATCTCTTATCCAAATTCTCTTATCCAAAAACCCATGATAACATCCCTGTTTTATAATATAGATATCTCTTATCCAATTTCTCTTGTCCAATATCTCTTATCCAATTTCTCTTGATAACATCCCTGTTTTATAATATAGATATCTCTTATCCAATTTCTCTTGTCCAATATCTCTTATCCAATTTCTCTTGATAACATCCCTCTTTTATAATATAGATATCTCTTATCCAATTTCTCTTGTCCAATATCTCTTATCCAATTTCTCTTGATAACATCCCTGTTTTATAATATAGATATCTCTTATCCAATTTCTCTTGTCCAATATCTCTTATCCAATTTCTCTTGATAACATCCCTCTTTTATAATATAGATATCTCTTATCCAATTTCTCTTGTCCAATATCTCTTATCCAATTTCTCTTGATAACATCCCTGTTTTATAATATAGATATCTCTTATCCAATTTCTCTTGTCCAATATCTCTTATCCAATTTCTCTTGATAACATCCCTCTTTTATAATATAGATATCTCTTATCCAATTTCTCTTGTCCAATATCTCTTATCCAATTTCTCTTGATAACATCCCTGTTTTATAATATAGATATCTCTTATCCAATTTCTCTTGTCCAATATCTCTTATCCAATTTCTCTTGATAACATCCCTCTTTTATAATATAGATATCTCTTATCCAATTTCTCTTGTCCAATATCTCTTATCCAATTTCTCTTGATAACATCCCTGTTTTATAATATAGATATCTCTTATCCAATTTCTCTTGTCCAATATCTCTTATCCAATTTCTCTTGATAACATCCCTGTTTTATAATATAGACTAGTCTATAACCCGTGCCCGAGGGCACGGTTCAATTTAGATATTTCCCACTCAAAATCTTAGTTCCCCCGAAAATGTGGGCACGATTCATTGTAGATATTCCCCCCTAAAAATCATAGTTCCCCCGAAAATGTGGGCACGATTCATTGTAGATATTCCCCCCCTCAAAATCTTAGTTCCCCCGAAAATGTGGGCACGATTCATTGTAGATATTCCCCTCTCAAAATCTTAGTTCCCCTGAAATTGTGTATATGATTCGTTTTAGAAATACCCCCTCAAAATCTTAGTTCCCCAATCAAAGTCTTAGTTCCCCAAAATTTAGGTCACCTCAAGAGATTTTAGTTCTCACATTGCTTAATTACTCAAAAAAATTTTAATTACTGGCAAAAATGTTTGTCCCCCAATATGTATTTCGTTTATAAATTTTTTTGTAAAGTTAGTTGCATTTCCCCCCATTTTTTAGACATCTATTCTATAAAGATGGGAGCTAAAACACATGTTACAATATTAAGATACATGAACAAACATAAAAATAGAGAAGGACGTAAAAATTAGCCATGTCACCAAAACCTAGGAGTGCGAAAGTTAGCAGCATTGATCAAATTATGTGTATTAGCCATGTCACCACGTTCCCCCCAATCACATCCAACCATGAAAACAATTGAAATTGGTGAAGTAAAAAACCATGCAAGCAACTATTGAACTTTACATTTCTAACATCAAAAAGTAACACCTTAATAATGTTACACAAAAGTAATATAGATCCAGTTCTCTTAGTCTAAGCCAAGTAACACCATAATAATATTTACATTTGTTACATCAAAAATACATCTGTTACATCAACGCTGTTAATACGCAATCCATCATGGTTCAACAGGAAACTTCCTCTGCATTACAATATAAAAGGAATGCGTGTCAATCTCAATCCAACAGCGTGTGTCATCTGGATGCACAATAACCTAGGTAATTACAAACGTAAATTGGTTAGAGAAATAAAGAAATATGTGATAACATTAATATTTAAACTTAAAAGGCTTTTACCTTATGCGGGGGGAGCATATGTGGACGTGCTTTACGGACCCAATCAAGCTCCTTAAGAACTAACTTCCAATTCTATAACACAAACGATATTATGTTGATATTCAATGAAAATGATAGTGTGGGAATAAAATTCTAATAGTTTTTTACATTACCTCCATAACACATTTTTCAGGTGCATCAATATTCCCTGTCACCTGTGCATCTACAATTCTTTTTGCTTCTTGCTGTTAATAATAATAATAATAATAATTTACTAACTTAAAAAGTCTTAATATGAAAATGATAACTTATTTATTGATCAGCATACCTTGTCCCACCAAATTCTTTTATAATCACGCAACTTGACAGCTATATTATTGGCAGCAAGTAACACAACCTATAAGAACAAAAAATATTAAGAAATCAAATGAAATGAAATGAAATAAAAGAATAAAAAGTTATGATTAAAGACTTACAGTTTTAAACAAATCTGCATCAACCTGTATATAAAAATACAAACAAATATTTTAGCTAACCATTCATATTTAAAGATTCAAATTGAAACAAATAATAAGGCAAAAATGATTTTTTACTTAAGTTAAAAATTTCTTACATCGCCATATATAGTGACGCCAATCCACATTATGCAGCTAGTGGTTATATGATAATGGTGTACCTGTATGGTAGACAACAGTCGATAAATAATTTTTTTAAAGAATGACTAAATGAATAAAATAAATAGAAATATTTACAAAAAAATTAAACTACTAACTTACAATATTAATCATATAGTGGAATTCATAGCAAAACATCTGGATAAACGATGTTTAATGTTTTATTTGAATCGGCCGGAAGAAGGACACATACACGATCAAAAGATGTGCACCGTGAAAGTGCCACATAAAGATGTCCATGACTGAAAACTGGGGTCCGCAAATCCACTCCAACAAACTTTACAGATTGTCCCTGAGCTTTATTAATTGTCATGGCATAAGTTACACGGACAGGAAACTGCCGTCTTGTCATATGAAATGGTAATGTTGTAGCCGAAGGTGACAAAGATATTCTTGGAATAAACACAAAACTACCGGCTTTATCCCCATTTAAAATTTGAGCTTCAATGACACGTGATGCACATCTGACAACCATCAATCGAGTGCCATTGCAGAGCCCATCTTTTGGTGCAATATTTCGTAATAAAATAATAGGACAACCCACCTTAAGATCAAGTTTAAATTGTGGCAACCCAGGAAGATCCAAAGAGTTTATGTACTCAGTTGGAAATCGATTTATAATGGTTGGGTCTGTTTCATCATTTTCAGACAGGCTGTCTGCAGCTAGATATGTAATCTTTTGTCCCGGAAAAATGTGTAATGCAGCAGCATTTATAAAAGCAACATCATCATTCCGTGCAGAAAGAATTATTCGTTCAGTCAGGTATGCCGGAGTCACTGCACCCTCAATATCAAGCTGCGGATAAATTCGAAGTAATAACTCGTTTAAATCCTTGCACCTGAATATGTGAGAAGGAAGTTCTACCACCTCTGTAGGATTTGTGCCAACCTAATACATTATATAGATAAAATTTAAGTTAAGGAATGGCTAAGATAAAAATAGTAAGTAAAATTAAATTAGGCATGAAATAAAATACCTCCAAAATGAATTTTGCAAAATTTGCATTCTCAACTGATGAGTTATTTAACCGCATATTTTGATCCAAGATCAAAACTTGTACAGAGCACCATAATACAGATCGTCTCAATGAGGCACCAACAATTTCTTCTCGAACCCCCTTTGGTATGACGGGCAAGATTTGTCGGAAATCCCCACCAAGAACAACAGTAATACCACCAAATGCTCTGGGGTTATCACAAATATCTTGTAATGATCGATCCACTGCCTCAACACAGTGCCGATGTTGCATAGGTACTTCATCCCATATTATAAGTTTTGCTTTTCTGAATAATTGAGCTTGCATGGATTGCTTGCTAAAATTACAAATTGAAGTATCATGCACATCTAACGGGATACGAAATGTGGAATGTGCAGTCCGGCCTCCGCTAAGCAGCAATGATGCAATACCGGATGACGCGACGGTGATAACTATATGTCCAAGACTCCGCAACATTGTTGCAAGTGCATTGTACAAAAAAGTCTTTCCAGTTCCAGCACCGCCGCTCAAGAAGAATGTAGTACCTTTATTTTCAAATACAGATGAAGTAATTGCCGAGTAAGCATGGCGTTGTGCATCATTGAGGCAATCAATGTCTTTTTGAGCATCCATTTGTTTAGCCTTATTTATAAGTTCCTGATGTTCATACAACAATCTATTGCCAACAATTGCATTCCAATCTCCAGCAGGAAGTGGCATTGGTGGGAAGTCAGATAGACACTTACCGTACTCCTGAAGCAATTCATTGATAAGGAATAATCCATAATCTTCAAGTTGGCATTGAGATGGGAAAGAAATTGCAAATAAAGTTTGCAATTTATGTGGAAGATCATCGCAAATGTGCACTGAAAATTCATTCCATAATGCAAGTGGGTCGATCGGCAAACATTCGATAAGAATAATGCAAAACAGTCTTCGTAATTGATATCCTGTTTTCATAATTGAAGCCTCGGAAAGACATTGTCTCCACTCGGAATCATCTTCAAGAAGACCTCTTGCAATACATGTTGCTTTGAATGTAGGGTACTCGATAGAATTGAATGTGCGTAAATTTTCCCACGATGTTGGCCCTTTAACAACTGTTAGTAGCAACCGTAGATAAAATCTCTCACCAGAATTAGGGGAGGCAAAATACATTCGGCCAATTGCATATCCAGATTGTCTTGGAGTCCAGACCTTTGTTGACGAATGCCACACAAACTTTTGAGGAAATTCTTGATATGTGAGATCATGTGCAGACTCATGTAAAGCGCAACATGTAAAAAATTCAGTCAAAGTTGTCTTATCATTTTCAGCCCTAGACCTTATTGCATCTACATCTTCATCTGGATCAAAAATAACACGGTGTTGCCCTGGTAAATGAAGTATCAATCTTTGAACTGACGGAATCTCTTGATGCAAAGGATGCTCGAATATTCGCCAAGCAGCCTCAGGTGGTCCAATATATCTTGCATCAAGGTATTGTTGGATCTCATTTACTGCGCCCAATACCATTGTGGTCCGATCATGACCTTTATAAATATACTTATGAATGTACTTCACACATCTTACCCCGGCACAAACTTCGACATTAATGTGGCAGTTAAAGAGCCTTGAGAGATACCTGTTGTGCGGCACAACATCGCGGTTATCAACCTGATGCCCCCTTACAGTATATAGATGCCCATTACTACGACGACGGTAAATAGGATATCCATCACGATCCAAGGTTGTTGCATCTGCATAATTTCGAGGGTATTTCTTAGTACACTTACGATTTTCCATGCATGAAGCATTTGGATTCCGAGCACCACATGGTCCATGTACCATACATTTTGACACAGTATCGAATAATGCAGGATCTTGAGCAGGATCAGGAAATTCAGCACATACAATTCTATCCACTTGATCACATGTATGAATCTTATCGGGTCCACGAAGAAAGAAAAGAGCATGCATATGTGGAAGACCCCGTTTCTGAAATTCAATTGTAAATACATGTGCTACTTTCTTTCCAAATACATTATTGCCATCAATCTCCTTCATCAAAGCCTTTCTTTTTAACTCAAATACACGTGCGACTAAATCTGGACGGTCGGTAGCCTTTTGATTGGGCAGTAGAGCTGAAGTAATTTCTGGCCACTTTGGATTTGCGGTCATGGTAAGAAAAATATCCGGGTGCTGGTTATAACGTGTGATAGCCATCGAGTCTTGAAATATTTCAAACATGTGACGTGCACTGCCAGTGAAAGATGAAGGAAGTATCATGCGCTGTCCAATTTGGTCGCATCTGGCATATGCATCGATATCTGCAAGACCCTGATAGAGCTCTGAGCGGAGTTTTCGTTGATTAAGTTTGATGAATGTCAAACGATGTTGCTCAATTGCTGCCCAAGCATCAACTATGAACTCCTGGAATAACTTTCCCGCTCTCAAAATTGAAGAATACTCGTTCTGTCTTTCAAACAGACGGTAGCTATAAAACTCACACATGGTCAGGCGTCTACTTGATGCTATGTTTTGAACTGGATCCCACTGCTTCAACTCAGGTTCCCATCCAAGCTGACCATCAGGAAATAATAAGACGTAGTGTAATGGTAAGTATGCAGGATGAGTCTCATTGATTTGCATTAATTGATGATTTCCTCGAAGATGTAAAACTATATCTCGCATCCCGGAAGGTCGATAGCCATCGCCAGGTAAAATAACCGCAATCTCATCTACGGTTGGGAGGTTATAACGGCGACGATCCTTGTTTGAATTGTAATGCAGATATACAGGAAGATCATGACCACATGAATCTGCTTGAGATAAAACAGAATACGCCTGACAATATAGTTTGATGAATGGATTTATGCCCGATAAACAATTTTGAATAATTTGTAAGACATCCTTGCTCAAATGTGGATTTCTATTACTTCGAAACTCCATAGCAGAATCCGGATCATATATGTAAAGTTGACAATAACTTGCTGTTTGATCCGGTTGGGGCAGAAGTGATCCTGTTCGATGGCGTAATTCCCCATGAATAGTAAATATGTTCGGGCCTCTGCCAGCAATCAATCTTTGATCCATTGTCACACCAAGGCTGGTAAATGCATTAGCTGCATTATACTCCCGAGTATACATTCGAAATGATTTTGATGCCTCACTGTCACCATCATATAATTCTCTAAGTGCTGGAGGGGGTTCATTAAGTTTCGGCAATTTTACTTTTCCTTGCAAACAACATGTTCCAAAAAGATGTGTTCTCAAAGTTGACTTCGACAACTGTTCATCCAACCAGTGTAAGGCTGAACAATGAGGGCATGGAATGTTCATTAATCCAAGATGGTGCCGACCAAAATCAACCTGAGTTGGTGGACCAGAGCCATGCTGAGTTGACCGACATCGGAAGATCGAGGATGAGCCAGCGTCTTCTTGTTCAACTGGAGAAGTTGTTAATCCAAGTGTTATTTGAGTTATACACATAGGAGTCATATATCGAGATATGTTTCGTTGAGCTTTTTCTCGTTCTCTCCTGTGACATTGAGCTAAACACCTAGCCAAAATAAAACCATAATAATTAAATAAAATTAATTTACATTAAAGAAGAGGAGCTCTTATGAATAATAACCTGGCAGATGGTTCATCATCTTCAGCACATATCGTAGAGATGTGCGAGGCTGAGACCTCATCTACATGTTCAACATGAGAAGTTGGTACTGCATATGTGCTTTGAGGCATGTCGAGTACACTGGTAGGAGTCATATATCGAGATGTGTTTGCTTGTATTTGTTCTCGTTCTCTCCTTTTGCGTTGAGCTAAAGCCCTATACAAATTTAAATAGAAAAATAAACACAACTAAAATACATGGCATGGTGAAAAGGTTTTATGTACAGTCGGGTTGATAATGACCTGATAGATGGTCCAGGAACTTGCCCGGAGATCATAGCGTTACGCGAGGCTGAGACAGCATCTTCTTGTTCAACCGGAGAAGTTGTCACGGCTGGTGTTATGTGAGGTATATCAAGGACACCGTCAGAAGGCAGAGAATGAGATATATTTCGTTGTTCATGTTCTCGTTCTCTCCTTTTGCGTTGAGCTAAAGCCCTATACAAATTTAAACAGAAAAATAAACACTACTAAAATAAATGGCTTGGTGAAAAGGTTTTATGTACAGTCGGGTTGATAATGACCTGACAGATGGTCCAGAAACTTGCCCGGAAATCATATCGTTACGCGAGGCCGAGACAGCATCTTCTTGTTCAACCGGAGAAGTTGTCACGGCTGGTGTTATGTGAGGTATATCAAGGACACCGTCAGAAGGCAGAGCATGAGATATGTTTCGTTGTTCCTGTTCTCGTTCTCTCCTTTTGCGTTGAGCTAAAGCCCTATACAAATTTAAACAGAAAAATAAACACAACTAAAATACATGGCTCGGTGAAAAGGTTTTATGTACAGTCGGGTTGATAATGACCTGACAGATGGTCCAAGAACTTCCCCAGAAATCATATCATTACGCGAGACCGAGACAGCATGTTCTTGTTCAACCGGAGAAGTTGTCACGGCTGGTGTTATGTGAGGTATATCAAGGACACCGTCAGAAGGCAGAGCGTGAGATATGTTTCGTTCTTCCTGTTCTCGTTCTCTCCTTTTGCGTTGAGCTAAAGCCCTATACAAATTTAAATAGAAAAATAAACACAACTAAAATACATGGCTTGGTGAAAAGGTTTTATGTACAGTCGGGTTGATAATGACCTGATAGATGGTCCAGGAACTTGCCCGGAGATCATAGCGTTACGCGAGGCTGAGACAGCATCTTCTTGTTCAACCGGAGAAGTTGTCACGGCTGGTGTTATGTGAGGTATATCAAGGACACCGTCAGAAGGCAGAGCGTGAGATATGTTTCGTTGTTCATGTTCTCGTTCTCTCCTTTTGCGTTGAGCTAAAGCCCTATCCAAATTTAAACACAAAAATAAACACTACTAAAATACATGGCTTGGTGAAAAGGTTTTATGTACAGTCGGGTTGATAATGACCTGACAGATGGTCCAGGAACTTGTCCGGAAATCATATCGTTACGTGAGGCCGAGACATCATCTTCTTGTTCAACCGGAGAAGTTGTCATGGCTGGTGTTATGTGAGGTATATCAAGTACACCGTCAGAAGGCAGAGCGTGAGATATATTACGTTGTTCTTGTTCACGTTCTCGTTCTATCCTACTGCGTTGAGCTAAAGCCCTATCCAAATTAAGCCCAAACTAATTACAATTAAAATACATTATTAGCGTATATTAGATGTTCATTTTGAGAATATGGTATATGTTCAATTAAAATACTCCCATTTACATAATCAAGCTCTTCATTTTTGAAATTAACATTTTGAAATTCAATTGGGTACATGATAATACAAAATTAACATGATATCAAGTTTTTTGGCCAAGTTTTTTGGCCAAGTTTTTTGGAAATGAGCATATCTGTTTATATAAAATGAAATTGGTGGCCATGTTTTTTTTGCAAACCAACATTCTGAATATGAGCAACAGGACAGAGAGAATTGGCTATTTAATATTTGTTATCAGGACATTCTCTATATGTTATCAGGACATAGATAATATGAGCAAAATATTTGTTATCAGATATTCATAACCAACATGTTATGAGCAAAAATTGGCTATATGTCAGAATTGGCTATGTTGGTTATGATCAAAAAAATTCAGATGTTATGAGCAAAATATCTGAATAATTGGCTATTCATATTCATAACCAAATATTCTCTATAGCAAATATTCATATTCAAATATCAGAATTCTCTATATGCATATCTGGTTATGAATATTTAGTTATGAATATTTGGTTATAGGAATGCTAATCAATTATGCAGTATTCAGATATGACAGGACCCAATTGAATTTGGTTATAGGAATATGAATTTGGTTATAGGAATGCTAATCTGAATATTTGGTTATGAATGTTGGTTATGAATATTTGTTTATGAATTTTGGTTATGAATTTGGTTATATTTGGTTAGGACATAGAGAATTTTGGTTATAACAAATGCTAATATTCAGATGCTAATCAATTCTTAGAGAATTGACATATGTCCTAACCAAAATTCATATGAGCATTTGGTTATAACCAACAGGACAGTCATTTGCTCATATGAATTTGGGTATAACAAAGAGAATTTTGGTTATAACATAGAGAATTTTGGCCAACAGGACCCAAAATTTTGCTTATAACATAGAGAATTTTAAGCAACATGACACAAAAAAATTGATTAGCATTCCTTATTTTTGGGTCCTGTCATTTAACCAAAATTTTGGGTCCTGTTGGTTATAACATAGATTAGCATAAGGAATGCTAATCAATTTTGGCATTCCTTATGTTATGCTAATCAATTAACATAGAGAATTGATAAAAAAAATTTTGGTCCTGTTGGTAATAACATAGAGAATTTTGCTTATAAGCAACAGGACATTCATTCACGTAGATAATTTTGGTTATAACATAGAGAATTTTGGCTATATGCAACAGGACATAGAGAATTTTGGTTATGAATGTTGGTTATAACCAAATTCATATGAGCAACAACAAAAATTCATAACAAAAATTCATAACAAAAAATTCATAATTCAGATATTCAGATAGGAATACAAATATTCTCTTGAACTGAATGTACATAAAATTTTTGAATGTACTGAATGTACATATTTTTAAGTACATATTTCTGAGGAATTCTCAAGAGTACTCCTGAATGTACTAAATTTCACATTCAGTACAACTTTTAAGTACTCCTGAATATTTACATGACAATGAATGGGTTATCCTTGAGAATATCCTGATAACAATCAATTTTTGAATTTGAAGATTTTTTAAGTACTCATGTTATGCCTATCATTGTTATGGCTATCAGGATATTCATAACAATGATAGCCATAACAATGATATTCATTGTTTTTTGAAGATTTTTTAATTAGTCCTATTATGGCTATCATTGTTTTAAATTTGAAGAATTTTTAAGTACTCCTGTTATATTTAAGTATACTCCTGTTATGAATATCCTGATATCATTGTTATGGCTATATTTAAGTACTCCTGTGATAATTCAGGATATCAGTTCTCATATATGTTACAGTAATTAAGACATGAATGAATGAAGATTATGTTCAAACTATCAGTTCTCAATTTGAATGAAGATGAATGAAGACAGGAATGAATGAAAATTATCAGTTCTCAATTTGAAGTGTAAATCAAAAATTTTTGTAATCACATATATTCAAACTTAAAATATATGTCCAAACTTAAAATATAGATTTTATGTTCAAACTTCAAACTTAAAATTCAAACTAAAATTCAAGAAATTTATAACCAATTCTCTAAATTCATAACCAAGTCATAACCAATTCTCTCAAACCAATTCATAACCAATTCTCTAAATTTTTGTCCGTGTTTTTTTGCAAACATCTCAATTCATTAGCACATGGACAGAAATTTATATATTCTCAAGTATTATTTAAAAACATCTAGAAATTTTATACATAGGTGAGAATACTACACATGCTTACAATGTGTATTATCCAGTTTACTTGAACTTTAGCATATCCCAGTCCAAGTAACTAAAATTCAAAGTCAAAATTCAAATTGAGAATATATCATATAACAATTCAAATT
The DNA here is from genome assembly GCA_030789695.1 of Scilla litardierei. Classification (NCBI taxonomy): domain Eukaryota; kingdom Viridiplantae; phylum Streptophyta; class Magnoliopsida; order Asparagales; family Asparagaceae; genus Scilla; species Scilla litardierei. The sequence goes on from CM061130.1 coordinate 73,105,156, forward strand.
GATATTCAAAATTCCAATTCATATACAAAATCCCAATTCAATTCACATATTCAAAATTGTTACTTGACAGGATATTGCTCTCCCAATTCAATTCAATTCACATATCCCAATCTTGAACTCAATTGTTCATATCCCAGGATATTGCTAGGATCCAGTTACTTGAAATTTAGCATCCCACTTCAAAATTGAGTTCAAAAATGATGAAGAGAATGATGAATATGTGAATATCAAATTCATTCACATATATTTTACAGTAATAAAAAATGAAATTGATTCAAAAATATTTCATGGAATACTCAATTTGAAGTGTATGCAGTATATTGAACTTAAACTTGACTAATATTCAATAGTGCAGTATTCTTAGCAATACAATTTTCTTATCATTTTCTCTTCAATGTATTCTGATCAAAAAATTCCAAATAAGCTCATCATTTTAACCCAATTTACTCATATGTACTGGAATGATAGGGAAATTTACTTATATGATTAAATACATGGACTTATGTTATTTAGCACCAAAAATTTCATTGTATCATGCTATTCTGGAAGTAATGGCCAAAATTAAGTAAGTATGAGTCCAGGATAATCAACTTTTGACAATTACAACATAAGAACACACAAAAACAAACAATATCATGTGATTGAGGAAATTTCCAGTTTGCATATGTCCTGGAAATTTCCAGTTGATGCAAACTAACATGTCCAGTATCTCCTCTCCAAGGAAATTTGGTTATGTGTATTATTTGAGGATGTTTTTGGATAATATATAATATATAAGCCTAAAATCATAATTGGGGATCCCCAAATTATTATTTGAGGATGTTTTTGGATCCAAGGAAATTTCCAACTATTATTTGAGGATGTTTTTGGGGATCCCCAAGTATTATCCAAAAACATCCCTAAATTATTATTAATATTAGAAGTGATCCAAGGAAATTTCCAAGATAATGTATAAGCCTAAAATCATCCTCAATCCTATCATTGCTAACCAAAATTAGTTTCTTTTGCTTTGGACTAAAAATCATCAATCCTGTCATTGATAAAAATCCTGTCATTGCCATGAATTTGAGGAATTGGGGAAGACAAAATAACTCATATACATACCCAAAGGTAAACAGATCAACAAAATTTCCTGATTGAGGAAATCATCAAATTCATACCCAAAAAAAACATTTCAGACATGCTCATAGTTTTTTTGTCCATTGATAATCATTTGAAATGTTTTTTTTGAAATGCATTGCCATCTAATGGTAATGTGATTTGTTTGAATCTTGGCAAATTGATTTGAATAGCAGGACAATGCCATTGATAATCCTGGCCAAATGATAATGTGAAGTGTATTCATTTAGAAAAAAATGGACTGAAATGTTTTGTTTGAAATCCTGGCAATGCATTGTCAAGTGAAATGATTTGTTTTTATCACATTGTTTGAAATCCTAGCAATGGCAATGCATTGCTGAAATGAATTTGCCAAACTATCACATTATTTGAAATCCTGGCAATGGCAATGCATTTCTCAATGTTTGAAATCCTGGCAATGGCAAATTCATTGTTTGAAATCATGACAATGCATTGCCAGGAATGCATTGCCATTGCCAATGCATTGTCATTGCCAGGATTTCTGAAATGAATTTGAAATCCTGGCAATGGCAATGCATTGTCCTGTGAAATGATTTGATTGAAATCTTGGCAATGGCAATGCATTTCACATTTGGCATTTTTATCTAAATGAAAATCAGTTGCCATTTTTATCTAAATGGATTCAAACTCTTACCCAAATGATAATGTGAGACTAAATTTCAAACTCTTACCCAAAACCAATTGCACCAAATTACACATATTGAACCAATTGCACCAAATCATTTTATTGAATGAAAATCATTTCAGGATAGTCAATTTAGTTTAGCATCTATCCTATATTTATTTTAGCAATTTCAGATTTTACCAGTTTTTATCCATTGGTTTGCAATACATATGAAATAGAATATTGACAGTCCTTATATCATTTTTGATAACCCAAAATTCTCTATTTTTGATAAACATATAGAAGTGATAAACATATGAGAAAGTAGAGAATTTAGCATATGAAAAAAACAATTTTTTTGGGTCCTGTCAATGAGAATTATAACAACAGAATAATTGAATACATAATGCAAATCATTGGCATTCCAATCAAATTGACATTGAACTCAAATTATCAAAGTATCATTTCAAATGCAAATGAACTCATAGGCATTCAAAGTATCATTTTATACACAGAACCATTTCAAATTCTCAAATTCTCAAATTTCAAATTTCAAATGATCACTGTTTTCCATAACAAAAACTCAAATCCATGATGAAGCTGAAACATTCAAGCTCAAGCTTGCAATATAAACTTGATGTGAAGAACTCAACACTTTGGTTTTGGTTTAAATATTTGCAGGACAAATTAACATTGCAGGACAAATATTTAAACCAAAATTTTTGAATGCCTCTTTGATTTCAAGCTCAAGCTTGCAATATAAGCTTGCAATACAATTCTCTCAAACTCACCAACGGTTGAGGCGAAGAGGAGGTGGATGAAGCCCTCAAACCCACACCAAGAGTTGAGTTGCTGAGGCCATGATGAAGCTGAAAAAGCTGCAATGTGAGGGTAAATTAAAAGAAAAAATTGTGAGTGCCATATAAAAGTTTTATATAAATTTACATGATCAACAGGACATCCATATATGGATAGCAAACAGGAAATTTGAAATAGCAAACATGATCAACCAGGACATTTGAAATGGCAAATTTGAAATGTTTCCAATAGCAAACAGGAAATTTGATAATTTCAGAGATATATAAAATGAAATCTCAATTTCAACACCAACATTTGATAATTTCAAGGTCAACATTTTTCTTATATCATCAACATTTCAAGCTCTCTTTTATGCAGGTATAATCTTGTTAACTTCATTATTAAATTTTCAAAGTAACAAAATTTAACAAAATGTCCTGTTATGACATCAAAGTAACATGACATCAAAGTAAAATAATCAACAGAATTTAACATGAAAATGAAAATAATCAACAGAATTTCATGAGGACACTTTCCTGTTAACATGAGTCAACAGGACACTTTGAAACTCAATTCTCTCAACATGAAAATGAAGAGCTTATTCATAACATCAAAGTAACAAAAAAACCACATTTTGAAACTCAATTCTCTCAACATTCAACAGGACACTGAAAGCAGAGAAATTGATGCATTGGATTTATTTTGAATACATGAATTGGGTCCTGTCAACTATTTTGAATTCATGATTTATTTTGCAAACATGTTCACAATTTTAGAAATCAAATCTTGAGAAATTGATCAAGCTTGAGAACATTTTGATTTCTAACCTGTTAACCATTTAACCATTTAACCATCATTTTTGAGAAACCAACAATTTAACCATTTAATCCTGTTAACCATCAATTTGTCAAACATGAAAAAATTGATCAAATCCTCAAGATGGTTCTCAAGCTTGAGAAATTTAAGCAAACATGTTAATCAAGCTTGAGAAATTTGATTAATCCTGTTAACATGTTCAAAATGTTCGAAATCAAGCTTGAGAAATTTGATTAATCCTGTTAACATGATCAAAATGTTAGAAATCAAGCTTAAGAAATTGAGAACCATTTAATCCTGTTAACCAAGCTTGAGAAATTGATCAAATCCTGTTAACCATTTAACCATCCAAGATTGAGAACCATCCAAACATGTTCAACTATTTTGGGTCATGTTAACCATTTAACCATCCAAGCTCATGTTAACCATTCAACTATTTTGGGTCATGTTAACCATTTAACCATTTAACCATTTAAACATAAAAGCTCATGTCAAGATATCATAAAACTCCTGTCAAGCTATACATACACAGTTAAATAACCATAAAAGCAAGCTCATTCTTAAGCATTATAAATGATTCATAACCACCAATTCATAAAACTCATGTCAAGTTATCTTGAATGTTGGTTTTCATGCAAAATATATAAACTTCAAAGACAAAAATTTCAGAGATATATAAAATGAAATCTCATAACCATATACAAAAGTCTCATAAACAATTTTATAACTTCATAGACAAAATACTCACCTATCTTGAATGTTATCAACTTCAGGAAAAAAATTCAAATAATATGCTAAACCCAACATTCAAACCCATTAAATTGAACTTGCAAGTTTACAAAATCCATTCTTTTTAACCCAACATTCAGTTGCAACAAAAGTGAAACCTGAATGAAATTTTTAAACCAACAAAAAAATATAAACTTGCAAGCTATCTTGAATGTGTGTGTAATTGCTAAACCCAACATTCAAAAAACTGATATGCATATTATTTCAAGATTAACATTCAAAAACCTGATATTGATAGTGCAAATTGATAACCTGATCCATAAAAATTTCTTCTCAAATTCAATTCAGAAGTGCATAAATGAAAAATGGACTGAAAAATTTGAATAATTTCATTCTCAAAATTTCATTCTCAAAATTTTGAGAATGAAATGCAATATTAAATCATTCTCAAAAATGATAACCAATCAAAAAAAATACCAATCTCTGAAATTTCAGGTCAAATAAAACAAATAACAGGGACAATATAAAAAAATATTGTATTCTCACCTATCTTGAGCATAACATCAAATACAACATCAACAATGATTGACAAAAATTTTAAATTGCAACATGTATTCAACTTGCAATATCATCAAATACTACAGGACTGACAGTTGCAAATTCTCAAATTGACTAAAATTTTTGTCCTTGTTTTTTTTGCAAACATCTCTATCCTGTCAAGCTATACACAGAGAAATGATTCATAACAATAAAAGCAAGCTCATTCTTAAGTAATATAAATGATTCATAACCACCAATTCTCTTATCCAAGCAACTTGCTTTTATGGTTATCCATTATATAAGCAATTCATCATGTATAAGCAAGTTCAGGTTATCCATTATATTTATGTAAGAATGATCTATTATCCAACTACACATAACACCCAATTACACATAAACATAACACCTAATTTATATGTGTAATTACACATAAATTCAGCCCTAAAATGAGTGAAGCAAATATTAGAAGCATGTCAATTACATATGCAATTTCAAGTAAAAACTCAATCCACTCCTGTGAATGGAGTCAGCAATATAAATGATTCATTGTGAATGGACTCAGCAATATAAACATCACATGGACAAAAATTGAACTAAGTTGAACCCTGACTAATTTGAACTAATTTGGACAAATATATAAACATCACATTTGGGCTAATGGCAAGAATGGTAGTCAAATTAAATTTCTCAATCATTGGCATTTTCAGACTTGAGTATTCAAATTATCAAATTTCTCATGATTATCAGACTCCCATTGGCAAAAATCATTGGCATTCAAATGTTGAACCCTCAACTTGTGATAATTTGGCAAAAATCATTGGCAGTCAAATTGAACCCTCAAAGTTGATTTCTCAAATTTTGATAATCATGCCTACTTGATTTCTCAAATTATCACATCAACTCATGAGAAATTTCTGACTTCATTATTCAAATCATTGGCAAAAATCTGAAAATATCAAATTATCAAATTATCATTTCAAATGCAAATGAACTTATGGGCATTCAAATTATCAAATTATCAAATTGTTAAACACCCTGGAATGTTTAAGATTACTCAAGCATACACTAATACTCAACTATTCATATTGTTAAACATACTCAAGCACCAATGTGAGTATACTAAAAACAGGATTCTCAACTACTCAAATGCTGAATAGTTGAGTATGTTAAACATACTCAAGCACAAATACTGAACTATTCATATGCATACTCAACTACTCAATTTTCAAACTGGAATTTATTTTAGCATCTCTCAATTACTACTAAAAACTGGAATTTATTTTCAAACTACTAAAAACAGCATACTCAACTACTATATTTAGTTTAGTATTTTCAGTTTTTACCAGTTTTTAGCCATTGGTTTGCAATACATATGAAGAGAATATAATGGGAGTCTGATTTTTGCCATACATGTATATTGCTATGGAAAAAAATTACAATATATTGCATATGAAAAAAATTATATAGCCATTGGCAAAAATCAAATTTTTTTGAATGCCAATGATATAGCCAATGGCATTATATATACAGCATGTAAATATACTCACCATTGGCAAAAAAATATTGGTTTGCAAATGGCTATATAATTTTTGAATTTTTACATGCTGTTTGTATTTCGTGGCAATGGTGTTATATACTCACCATGCTGTTTGAATTGAGTGAGTACACATGTATATTGCTATATTAATGGTTTATTGTGAGTACACATGTATATTGCTATATTGCCATTTGACCATTTGCATATAACCATTTGCAAATAGCTATATATAACCATGTATAACCATTCTCCTTTATATAGCAATATATAGCCACTGGGAAAATTCAAACAGCATGGTGAGTATATATAGCCATTTGCAAACCATTCTCCTTTATATTGCCATTTGCAAAATTCAAACACATGTATATTGCTATATTGCCATTTGAAAATTCAAACAGCATGGTGAGCATGGTGAGTAAAAATTCAAACAGCATGGTGTTATATTGCCAATATATATAGCCAATTGCCAATAAATATAATTTTTGAATTTTTACATGCTGTTTGTATTTCGTGCCAATTGCCAATGTAAAATATTGAATTTTTACATAAAAATAATGCCATTGGCAATGGTGAGTATATTTACATTTTCATATTCAAAAAATTTGATTTTTGAATTATACTCACCTTATTTTTGAATATGAAAAAAAATATTGCATAGAAATTGCCCACCTATATAAACAGCATGTAAATATAAAAAAATATTTACATGAACTATGAAGAGAATATAATGGAACAGGACATAGAGAATTTGGCATTCCGTATGTCATTTTGGCATTCCGTATGTTATGCTAATCAATTAACATAGAGAATTTTGCAACAGGACATTGAGAATTTTTGGTTCCTGTCATTTTGGCATTGCTTTTAGCCTTCATTGAAAGCTCAAATACATTGATAGCTCAACCATTCTCCTATTCAAGCTCATTCAAGATCATCCAAGCTCATCCATTCTCAAAATACATAATGCAAAACAGAATATTAACAGGACACCAATTGCCAACAAAACTCACCAAGAGTTGAGGAGGAGAGGAAGTGATGAAGCTCTCAAGCTCTGAAACTCAAACTCAGCAAACCGTGTTGAAGCTTCTTGATGATGTGCTGCTTCGTGATAATGGAGGTAGAAGAAGAAGAGGGTGATCTTCGTGATGTGCTGCTTCTTGGCGTTTGTGAAGGAAGAAGAAGAGGAAGTTGGAGGTAGAAGAAGATGGCGTTGGTGAAATGAGAGTAGCTGCGTAGAAGAAGATGGCTGGCTCTCCAACTCAAAAGCAAAATCCCAAACCTTTCCCTCACAAATTTTGAGTTGATCTTGCCGTCTGTGATTTGATCAAAAAACCATTCCCGCCCAAAATTTCCCTCACAATTTTGATGTTAAGATGGAAACGGAAATTTTGAAATCAAATTTTTTTTTAAAAAATGATTTGAAGGAGAAGCTGTGACAGGATTTGATGTGAGTGAGGAAAATGATTTATTATATCCAATATCTCTTATCTCAATTTCTCATCATACCCTATATACAATCTATACTATATAACCATCACACCCAATTACACATAACCAAAAACAAATTCTCTTATCCATTATCTCTTATCCATTTTCTCTTATCCAAAATCTCTTATACAACAATTCACATATTCTAATCCACAAACAACAATACACATAACCAATATCTCTTATCCAAATTCTCTTATCCAAAAACCCATGATAACATCCCTGTTTTATAATATAGATATCTCTTATCCAATTTCTCTTGTCCAATATCTCTTATCCAATTTCTCTTGATAACATCCCTGTTTTATAATATAGATATCTCTTATCCAATTTCTCTTGTCCAATATCTCTTATCCAATTTCTCTTGATAACATCCCTCTTTTATAATATAGATATCTCTTATCCAATTTCTCTTGTCCAATATCTCTTATCCAATTTCTCTTGATAACATCCCTGTTTTATAATATAGATATCTCTTATCCAATATCTCTTGTCCAATATCTCTTATCCAATTTCTCTTGATAACATCCCTCTTTTATAATATAGATATCTCTTATCCAATTTCTCTTGTCCAATATCTCTTATCCAATTTCTCTTGATAACATCCCTGTTTTATAATATAGATATCTCTTATCCAATTTCTCTTGTCCAATATCTCTTATCCAATTTCTCTTGATAACATCCCTGTTTTATAATATAGACTAGTCTATAACCCGTGCCCGAGGGCACGGTTCAATTTAGATATTTCCCACTCAAAATCTTAGTTCCCCCGAAAATGTGGGCACGATTCATTGTAGATATTCCCCCCTAAAAATCATAGTTCCCCCGAAAATGTGGGCACGATTCATTGTAGATATTCCCCCCCTCAAAATCTTAGTTCCCCCGAAAATGTGGGCACGATTCATTGTAGATATTCCCCTCTCAAAATCTTAGTTCCCCTGAAATTGTGTATATGATTCGTTTTAGAAATACCCCCTCAAAATCTTAGTTCCCCAATCAAAGTCTTAGTTCCCCAAAATTTAGGTCACCTCAAGAGATTTTAGTTCTCACATTGCTTAATTACTCAAAAAAATTTTAATTACTGGCAAAAATGTTTGTCCCCCAATATGTATTTCGTTTATAAATTTTTTTGTAAAGTTAGTTGCATTTCCCCCCATTTTTTAGACATCTATTCTATAAAGATGGGAGCTAAAACACATGTTACAATATTAAGATACATGAACAAACATAAAAATAGAGAAGGACGTAAAAATTAGCCATGTCACCAAAACCTAGGAGTGCGAAAGTTAGCAGCATTGATCAAATTATGTGTATTAGCCATGTCACCACGTTCCCCCCAATCACATCCAACCATGAAAACAATTGAAATTGGTGAAGTAAAAAACCATGCAAGCAACTATTGAACTTTACATTTCTAACATCAAAAAGTAACACCTTAATAATGTTACACAAAAGTAATATAGATCCAGTTCTCTTAGTCTAAGCCAAGTAACACCATAATAATATTTACATTTGTTACATCAAAAATACATCTGTTACATCAACGCTGTTAATACGCAATCCATCATGGTTCAACAGGAAACTTCCTCTGCATTACAATATAAAAGGAATGCGTGTCAATCTCAATCCAACAGCGTGTGTCATCTGGATGCACAATAACCTAGGTAATTACAAACGTAAATTGGTTAGAGAAATAAAGAAATATGTGATAACATTAATATTTAAACTTAAAAGGCTTTTACCTTATGCGGGGGGAGCATATGTGGACGTGCTTTACGGACCCAATCAAGCTCCTTAAGAACTAACTTCCAATTCTATAACACAAACGATATTATGTTGATATTCAATGAAAATGATAGTGTGGGAATAAAATTCTAATAGTTTTTTACATTACCTCCATAACACATTTTTCAGGTGCATCAATATTCCCTGTCACCTGTGCATCTACAATTCTTTTTGCTTCTTGCTGTTAATAATAATAATAATAATAATTTACTAACTTAAAAAGTCTTAATATGAAAATGATAACTTATTTATTGATCAGCATACCTTGTCCCACCAAATTCTTTTATAATCACGCAACTTGACAGCTATATTATTGGCAGCAAGTAACACAACCTATAAGAACAAAAAATATTAAGAAATCAAATGAAATGAAATGAAATAAAAGAATAAAAAGTTATGATTAAAGACTTACAGTTTTAAACAAATCTGCATCAACCTGTATATAAAAATACAAACAAATATTTTAGCTAACCATTCATATTTAAAGATTCAAATTGAAACAAATAATAAGGCAAAAATGATTTTTTACTTAAGTTAAAAATTTCTTACATCGCCATATATAGTGACGCCAATCCACATTATGCAGCTAGTGGTTATATGATAATGGTGTACCTGTATGGTAGACAACAGTCGATAAATAATTTTTTTAAAGAATGACTAAATGAATAAAATAAATAGAAATATTTACAAAAAAATTAAACTACTAACTTACAATATTAATCATATAGTGGAATTCATAGCAAAACATCTGGATAAACGATGTTTAATGTTTTATTTGAATCGGCCGGAAGAAGGACACATACACGATCAAAAGATGTGCACCGTGAAAGTGCCACATAAAGATGTCCATGACTGAAAACTGGGGTCCGCAAATCCACTCCAACAAACTTTACAGATTGTCCCTGAGCTTTATTAATTGTCATGGCATAAGTTACACGGACAGGAAACTGCCGTCTTGTCATATGAAATGGTAATGTTGTAGCCGAAGGTGACAAAGATATTCTTGGAATAAACACAAAACTACCGGCTTTATCCCCATTTAAAATTTGAGCTTCAATGACACGTGATGCACATCTGACAACCATCAATCGAGTGCCATTGCAGAGCCCATCTTTTGGTGCAATATTTCGTAATAAAATAATAGGACAACCCACCTTAAGATCAAGTTTAAATTGTGGCAACCCAGGAAGATCCAAAGAGTTTATGTACTCAGTTGGAAATCGATTTATAATGGTTGGGTCTGTTTCATCATTTTCAGACAGGCTGTCTGCAGCTAGATATGTAATCTTTTGTCCCGGAAAAATGTGTAATGCAGCAGCATTTATAAAAGCAACATCATCATTCCGTGCAGAAAGAATTATTCGTTCAGTCAGGTATGCCGGAGTCACTGCACCCTCAATATCAAGCTGCGGATAAATTCGAAGTAATAACTCGTTTAAATCCTTGCACCTGAATATGTGAGAAGGAAGTTCTACCACCTCTGTAGGATTTGTGCCAACCTAATACATTATATAGATAAAATTTAAGTTAAGGAATGGCTAAGATAAAAATAGTAAGTAAAATTAAATTAGGCATGAAATAAAATACCTCCAAAATGAATTTTGCAAAATTTGCATTCTCAACTGATGAGTTATTTAACCGCATATTTTGATCCAAGATCAAAACTTGTACAGAGCACCATAATACAGATCGTCTCAATGAGGCACCAACAATTTCTTCTCGAACCCCCTTTGGTATGACGGGCAAGATTTGTCGGAAATCCCCACCAAGAACAACAGTAATACCACCAAATGCTCTGGGGTTATCACAAATATCTTGTAATGATCGATCCACTGCCTCAACACAGTGCCGATGTTGCATAGGTACTTCATCCCATATTATAAGTTTTGCTTTTCTGAATAATTGAGCTTGCATGGATTGCTTGCTAAAATTACAAATTGAAGTATCATGCACATCTAACGGGATACGAAATGTGGAATGTGCAGTCCGGCCTCCGCTAAGCAGCAATGATGCAATACCGGATGACGCGACGGTGATAACTATATGTCCAAGACTCCGCAACATTGTTGCAAGTGCATTGTACAAAAAAGTCTTTCCAGTTCCAGCACCGCCGCTCAAGAAGAATGTAGTACCTTTATTTTCAAATACAGATGAAGTAATTGCCGAGTAAGCATGGCGTTGTGCATCATTGAGGCAATCAATGTCTTTTTGAGCATCCATTTGTTTAGCCTTATTTATAAGTTCCTGATGTTCATACAACAATCTATTGCCAACAATTGCATTCCAATCTCCAGCAGGAAGTGGCATTGGTGGGAAGTCAGATAGACACTTACCGTACTCCTGAAGCAATTCATTGATAAGGAATAATCCATAATCTTCAAGTTGGCATTGAGATGGGAAAGAAATTGCAAATAAAGTTTGCAATTTATGTGGAAGATCATCGCAAATGTGCACTGAAAATTCATTCCATAATGCAAGTGGGTCGATCGGCAAACATTCGATAAGAATAATGCAAAACAGTCTTCGTAATTGATATCCTGTTTTCATAATTGAAGCCTCGGAAAGACATTGTCTCCACTCGGAATCATCTTCAAGAAGACCTCTTGCAATACATGTTGCTTTGAATGTAGGGTACTCGATAGAATTGAATGTGCGTAAATTTTCCCACGATGTTGGCCCTTTAACAACTGTTAGTAGCAACCGTAGATAAAATCTCTCACCAGAATTAGGGGAGGCAAAATACATTCGGCCAATTGCATATCCAGATTGTCTTGGAGTCCAGACCTTTGTTGACGAATGCCACACAAACTTTTGAGGAAATTCTTGATATGTGAGATCATGTGCAGACTCATGTAAAGCGCAACATGTAAAAAATTCAGTCAAAGTTGTCTTATCATTTTCAGCCCTAGACCTTATTGCATCTACATCTTCATCTGGATCAAAAATAACACGGTGTTGCCCTGGTAAATGAAGTATCAATCTTTGAACTGACGGAATCTCTTGATGCAAAGGATGCTCGAATATTCGCCAAGCAGCCTCAGGTGGTCCAATATATCTTGCATCAAGGTATTGTTGGATCTCATTTACTGCGCCCAATACCATTGTGGTCCGATCATGACCTTTATAAATATACTTATGAATGTACTTCACACATCTTACCCCGGCACAAACTTCGACATTAATGTGGCAGTTAAAGAGCCTTGAGAGATACCTGTTGTGCGGCACAACATCGCGGTTATCAACCTGATGCCCCCTTACAGTATATAGATGCCCATTACTACGACGACGGTAAATAGGATATCCATCACGATCCAAGGTTGTTGCATCTGCATAATTTCGAGGGTATTTCTTAGTACACTTACGATTTTCCATGCATGAAGCATTTGGATTCCGAGCACCACATGGTCCATGTACCATACATTTTGACACAGTATCGAATAATGCAGGATCTTGAGCAGGATCAGGAAATTCAGCACATACAATTCTATCCACTTGATCACATGTATGAATCTTATCGGGTCCACGAAGAAAGAAAAGAGCATGCATATGTGGAAGACCCCGTTTCTGAAATTCAATTGTAAATACATGTGCTACTTTCTTTCCAAATACATTATTGCCATCAATCTCCTTCATCAAAGCCTTTCTTTTTAACTCAAATACACGTGCGACTAAATCTGGACGGTCGGTAGCCTTTTGATTGGGCAGTAGAGCTGAAGTAATTTCTGGCCACTTTGGATTTGCGGTCATGGTAAGAAAAATATCCGGGTGCTGGTTATAACGTGTGATAGCCATCGAGTCTTGAAATATTTCAAACATGTGACGTGCACTGCCAGTGAAAGATGAAGGAAGTATCATGCGCTGTCCAATTTGGTCGCATCTGGCATATGCATCGATATCTGCAAGACCCTGATAGAGCTCTGAGCGGAGTTTTCGTTGATTAAGTTTGATGAATGTCAAACGATGTTGCTCAATTGCTGCCCAAGCATCAACTATGAACTCCTGGAATAACTTTCCCGCTCTCAAAATTGAAGAATACTCGTTCTGTCTTTCAAACAGACGGTAGCTATAAAACTCACACATGGTCAGGCGTCTACTTGATGCTATGTTTTGAACTGGATCCCACTGCTTCAACTCAGGTTCCCATCCAAGCTGACCATCAGGAAATAATAAGACGTAGTGTAATGGTAAGTATGCAGGATGAGTCTCATTGATTTGCATTAATTGATGATTTCCTCGAAGATGTAAAACTATATCTCGCATCCCGGAAGGTCGATAGCCATCGCCAGGTAAAATAACCGTAATCTCATCTACGGTTGGGAGGTTATAACGGCGACGATCCTTGTTTGAATTGTAATGCAGATATACAGGAAGATCATGACCACATGAATCTGCTTGAGATAAAACAGAATACGCCTGACAATATAGTTTGATGAATGGATTTATGCCCGATAAACAATTTTGAATAATTTGTAAGACATCCTTGCTCAAATGTGGATTTCTATTACTTCGAAACTCCATAGCAGAATCCGGATCATATATGTAAAGTTGACAATAACTTGCTGTTTGATCCGGTTGGGGCAGAAGTGATCCTGTTCGATGGCGTAATTCCCCATGAATAGTAAATATGTTCGGGCCTCTGCCAGCAATCAATCTTTGATCCATTGTCACACCAAGGCTGGTAAATGCATTAGCTGCATTATACTCCCGAGTATACATTCGAAATGATTTTGATGCCTCACTGTCACCATCATATAATTCTCTAAGTGCTGGAGGGGGTTCATTAAGTTTCGGCAATTTTACTTTTCCTTGCAAACAACATGTTCCAAAAAGATGTGTTCTCAAAGTTGACTTCGACAACTGTTCATCCAACCAGTGTAAGGCTGAACAATGAGGGCATGGAATGTTCATTAATCCAAGATGGTGCCGACCAAAATCAACCTGAGTTGGTGGACCAGAGCCATGCTGAGTTGACCGACATCGGAAGATCGAGGATGAGCCAGCGTCTTCTTGTTCAACTGGAGAAGTTGTTAATCCAAGTGTTATTTGAGTTATACACATAGGAGTCATATATCGAGATATGTTTCGTTGAGCTTTTTCTCGTTCTCTCCTGTGACATTGAGCTAAACACCTAGCCAAAATAAAACCATAATAATTAAATAAAATTAATTTACATTAAAGAAGAGGAGCTCTTATGAATAATAACCTGGCAGATGGTTCATCATCTTCAGCACATATCGTAGAGATGTGCGAGGCTGAGACCTCATCTACATGTTCAACATGAGAAGTTGGTACTGCATATGTGCTTTGAGGCATGTCGAGTACACTGGTAGGAGTCATATATCGAGATGTGTTTGCTTGTATTTGTTCTCGTTCTCTCCTTTTGCGTTGAGCTAAAGCCCTATACAAATTTAAATAGAAAAATAAACACAACTAAAATACATGGCATGGTGAAAAGGTTTTATGTACAGTCGGGTTGATAATGACCTGATAGATGGTCCAGGAACTTGCCCGGAGATCATAGCGTTACGCGAGGCTGAGACAGCATCTTCTTGTTCAACCGGAGAAGTTGTCACGGCTGGTGTTATGTGAGGTATATCAAGGACACCGTCAGAAGGCAGAGAATGAGATATATTTCGTTGTTCATGTTCTCGTTCTCTCCTTTTGCGTTGAGCTAAAGCCCTATACAAATTTAAACAGAAAAATAAACACTACTAAAATAAATGGCTTGGTGAAAAGGTTTTATGTACAGTCGGGTTGATAATGACCTGACAGATGGTCCAGAAACTTGCCCGGAAATCATATCGTTACGCGAGGCCGAGACAGCATCTTCTTGTTCAACCGGAGAAGTTGTCACGGCTGGTGTTATGTGAGGTATATCAAGGACACCGTCAGAAGGCAGAGCATGAGATATGTTTCGTTGTTCCTGTTCTCGTTCTCTCCTTTTGCGTTGAGCTAAAGCCCTATACAAATTTAAACAGAAAAATAAACACAACTAAAATACATGGCTCGGTGAAAAGGTTTTATGTACAGTCGGGTTGATAATGACCTGACAGATGGTCCAAGAACTTCCCCAGAAATCATATCATTACGCGAGACCGAGACAGCATGTTCTTGTTCAACCGGAGAAGTTGTCACGGCTGGTGTTATGTGAGGTATATCAAGGACACCGTCAGAAGGCAGAGCGTGAGATATGTTTCGTTCTTCCTGTTCTCGTTCTCTCCTTTTGCGTTGAGCTAAAGCCCTATACAAATTTAAATAGAAAAATAAACACAACTAAAATACATGGCTTGGTGAAAAGGTTTTATGTACAGTCGGGTTGATAATGACCTGATAGATGGTCCAGGAACTTGCCCGGAGATCATAGCGTTACGCGAGGCTGAGACAGCATCTTCTTGTTCAACCGGAGAAGTTGTCACGGCTGGTGTTATGTGAGGTATATCAAGGACACCGTCAGAAGGCAGAGCGTGAGATATGTTTCGTTGTTCATGTTCTCGTTCTCTCCTTTTGCGTTGAGCTAAAGCCCTATCCAAATTTAAACACAAAAATAAACACTACTAAAATACATGGCTTGGTGAAAAGGTTTTATGTACAGTCGGGTTGATAATGACCTGACAGATGGTCCAGGAACTTGTCCGGAAATCATATCGTTACGTGAGGCCGAGACATCATCTTCTTGTTCAACCGGAGAAGTTGTCATGGCTGGTGTTATGTGAGGTATATCAAGTACACCGTCAGAAGGCAGAGCGTGAGATATATTACGTTGTTCTTGTTCACGTTCTCGTTCTATCCTACTGCGTTGAGCTAAAGCCCTATCCAAATTAAGCCCAAACTAATTACAATTAAAATACATTATTAGCGTATATTAGATGTTCATTTTGAGAATATGGTATATGTTCAATTAAAATACTCCCATTTACATAATCAAGCTCTTCATTTTTGAAATTAACATTTTGAAATTCAATTGGGTACATGATAATACAAAATTAACATGATATCAAGTTTTTTGGCCAAGTTTTTTGGCCAAGTTTTTTGGAAATGAGCATATCTGTTTATATAAAATGAAATTGGTGGCCATGTTTTTTTTGCAAACCAACATTCTGAATATGAGCAACAGGACAGAGAGAATTGGCTATTTAATATTTGTTATCAGGACATTCTCTATATGTTATCAGGACATAGATAATATGAGCAAAATATTTGTTATCAGATATTCATAACCAACATGTTATGAGCAAAAATTGGCTATATGTCAGAATTGGCTATGTTGGTTATGATCAAAAAAATTCAGATGTTATGAGCAAAATATCTGAATAATTGGCTATTCATATTCATAACCAAATATTCTCTATAGCAAATATTCATATTCAAATATCAGAATTCTCTATATGCATATCTGGTTATGAATATTTAGTTATGAATATTTGGTTATAGGAATGCTAATCAATTATGCAGTATTCAGATATGACAGGACCCAATTGAATTTGGTTATAGGAATATGAATTTGGTTATAGGAATGCTAATCTGAATATTTGGTTATGAATGTTGGTTATGAATATTTGTTTATGAATTTTGGTTATGAATTTGGTTATATTTGGTTAGGACATAGAGAATTTTGGTTATAACAAATGCTAATATTCAGATGCTAATCAATTCTTAGAGAATTGACATATGTCCTAACCAAAATTCATATGAGCATTTGGTTATAACCAACAGGACAGTCATTTGCTCATATGAATTTGGGTATAACAAAGAGAATTTTGGTTATAACATAGAGAATTTTGGCCAACAGGACCCAAAATTTTGCTTATAACATAGAGAATTTTAAGCAACATGACACAAAAAAATTGATTAGCATTCCTTATTTTTGGGTCCTGTCATTTAACCAAAATTTTGGGTCCTGTTGGTTATAACATAGATTAGCATAAGGAATGCTAATCAATTTTGGCATTCCTTATGTTATGCTAATCAATTAACATAGAGAATTGATAAAAAAAATTTTGGTCCTGTTGGTAATAACATAGAGAATTTTGCTTATAAGCAACAGGACATTCATTCACGTAGATAATTTTGGTTATAACATAGAGAATTTTGGCTATATGCAACAGGACATAGAGAATTTTGGTTATGAATGTTGGTTATAACCAAATTCATATGAGCAACAACAAAAATTCATAACAAAAATTCATAACAAAAAATTCATAATTCAGATATTCAGATAGGAATACAAATATTCTCTTGAACTGAATGTACATAAAATTTTTGAATGTACTGAATGTACATATTTTTAAGTACATATTTCTGAGGAATTCTCAAGAGTACTCCTGAATGTACTAAATTTCACATTCAGTACAACTTTTAAGTACTCCTGAATATTTACATGACAATGAATGGGTTATCCTTGAGAATATCCTGATAACAATCAATTTTTGAATTTGAAGATTTTTTAAGTACTCATGTTATGCCTATCATTGTTATGGCTATCAGGATATTCATAACAATGATAGCCATAACAATGATATTCATTGTTTTTTGAAGATTTTTTAATTAGTCCTATTATGGCTATCATTGTTTTAAATTTGAAGAATTTTTAAGTACTCCTGTTATATTTAAGTATACTCCTGTTATGAATATCCTGATATCATTGTTATGGCTATATTTAAGTACTCCTGTGATAATTCAGGATATCAGTTCTCATATATGTTACAGTAATTAAGACATGAATGAATGAAGATTATGTTCAAACTATCAGTTCTCAATTTGAATGAAGATGAATGAAGACAGGAATGAATGAAAATTATCAGTTCTCAATTTGAAGTGTAAATCAAAAATTTTTGTAATCACATATATTCAAACTTAAAATATATGTCCAAACTTAAAATATAGATTTTATGTTCAAACTTCAAACTTAAAATTCAAACTAAAATTCAAGAAATTTATAACCAATTCTCTAAATTCATAACCAAGTCATAACCAATTCTCTCAAACCAATTCATAACCAATTCTCTAAATTTTTGTCCGTGTTTTTTTGCAAACATCTCAATTCATTAGCACATGGACAGAAATTTATATATTCTCAAGTATTATTTAAAAACATCTAGAAATTTTATACATAGGTGAGAATACTACACATGCTTACAATGTGTATTATCCAGTTTACTTGAACTTTAGCATATCCCAGTCCAAGTAACTAAAATTCAAAGTCAAAATTCAAATTGAGAATATATCATATAACAATTCAAATTGATATTCAAAATTCCAATTCATATACAAAATCCCAATTCAATTCACATATTCAAAATTGTTACTTGACAGGATATTGCTCTCCCAATTCAATTCAATTCACATATCCCAATCTTGAACTCAATTGTTCATATCCCAGGATATTGCTAGGATCCAGTTACTTGAAATTTAGCATCCCACTTCAAAATTGAGTTCAAAAATGATGAAGAGAATGATGAATATGTGAATATCAAATTCATTCACATATATTTTACAGTAATAAAAAATGAAATTGATTCAAAAATATTTCATGGAATACTCAATTTGAAGTGTATGCAGTATATTGAACTTAAACTTGACTAATATTCAATAGTGCAGTATTCTTAGCAATACAATTTTCTTATCATTTTCTCTTCAATGTATTCTGATCAAAAAAATTCCAAATAAGCTCATCATTTTAACCCAATTTACTCATATGTACTGGAATGATAGGGAAATTTACTTATATGATTAAATACATGGACTTATGTTATTTAGCACCAAAAATTTCATTGTATCATGCTATTCTGGAAGTAATGGCCAAAATTAAGTAAGTATGAGTCCAGGATAATCAACTTTTGACAATTACAACATAAGAACACACAAAAACAAACAATATCATGTGATTGAGGAAATTTCCAGTTTGCATATGTCCTGGAAATTTCCAGTTGATGCAAACTAACATGTCCAGTATCTCCTCTCCAAGGAAATTTGGTTATGTGTATTATTTGAGGATGTTTTTGGATAATATATAATATATAAGCCTAAAATCATAATTGGGGATCCCCAAATTATTATTTGAGGATGTTTTTGGATCCAAGGAAATTTCCAACTATTATTTGAGGATGTTTTTGGGGATCCCCAAGTATTATCCAAAAACATCCCTAAATTATTATTAATATTAGAAGTGATCCAAGGAAATTTCCAAGATAATGTATAAGCCTAAAATCATCCTCAATCCTATCATTGCTAACCAAAATTAGTTTCTTTTGCTTTGGACTAAAAATCATCAATCCTGTCATTGATAAAAATCCTGTCATTGCCATGAATTTGAGGAATTGGGGAAGACAAAATAACTCATATACATACCCAAAGGTAAACAGATCAACAAAATTTCCTGATTGAGGAAATCATCAAATTCATACCCAAAAAAAACATTTCAGACATGCTCATAGTTTTTTTGTCCATTGATAATCATTTGAAATGTTTTTTTTGAAATGCATTGCCATCTAATGGTAATGTGATTTGTTTGAATCTTGGCAAATTGATTTGAATAGCAGGACAATGCCATTGATAATCCTGGCCAAATGATAATGTGAAGTGTATTCATTTAGAAAAAAATGGACTGAAATGTTTTGTTTGAAATCCTGGCAATGCATTGTCAAGTGAAATGATTTGTTTTTATCACATTGTTTGAAATCCTAGCAATGGCAATGCATTGCTGAAATGAATTTGCCAAACTATCACATTATTTGAAATCCTGGCAATGGCAATGCATTTCTCAATGTTTGAAATCCTGGCAATGGCAAATTCATTGTTTGAAATCATGACAATGCATTGCCAGGAATGCATTGCCATTGCCAATGCATTGTCATTGCCAGGATTTCTGAAATGAATTTGAAATCCTGGCAATGGCAATGCATTGTCCTGTGAAATGATTTGATTGAAATCTTGGCAATGGCAATGCATTTCACATTTGGCATTTTTATCTAAATGAAAATCAGTTGCCATTTTTATCTAAATGGATTCAAACTCTTACCCAAATGATAATGTGAGACTAAATTTCAAACTCTTACCCAAAACCAATTGCACCAAATTACACATATTGAACCAATTGCACCAAATCATTTTATTGAATGAAAATCATTTCAGGATAGTCAATTTAGTTTAGCATCTATCCTATATTTATTTTAGCAATTTCAGATTTTACCAGTTTTTATCCATTGGTTTGCAATACATATGAAATAGAATATTGACAGTCCTTATATCATTTTTGATAACCCAAAATTCTCTATTTTTGATAAACATATAGAAGTGATAAACATATGAGAAAGTAGAGAATTTAGCATATGAAAAAAACAATTTTTTTGGGTCCTGTCAATGAGAATTATAACAACAGAATAATTGAATACATAATGCAAATCATTGGCATTCCAATCAAATTGACATTGAACTCAAATTATCAAAGTATCATTTCAAATGCAAATGAACTCATAGGCATTCAAAGTATCATTTTATACACAGAACCATTTCAAATTCTCAAATTCTCAAATTTCAAATTTCAAATGATCACTGTTTTCCATAACAAAAACTCAAATCCATGATGAAGCTGAAACATTCAAGCTCAAGCTTGCAATATAAACTTGATGTGAAGAACTCAACACTTTGGTTTTGGTTTAAATATTTGCAGGACAAATTAACATTGCAGGACAAATATTTAAACCAAAATTTTTGAATGCCTCTTTGATTTCAAGCTCAAGCTTGCAATATAAGCTTGCAATACAATTCTCTCAAACTCACCAACGGTTGAGGCGAAGAGGAGGTGGATGAAGCCCTCAAACCCACACCAAGAGTTGAGTTGCTGAGGCCATGATGAAGCTGAAAAAGCTGCAATGTGAGGGTAAATTAAAAGAAAAAATTGTGAGTGCCATATAAAAGTTTTATATAAATTTACATGATCAACAGGACATCCATATATGGATAGCAAACAGGAAATTTGAAATAGCAAACATGATCAACCAGGACATTTGAAATGGCAAATTTGAAATGTTTCCAATAGCAAACAGGAAATTTGATAATTTCAGAGATATATAAAATGAAATCTCAATTTCAACACCAACATTTGATAATTTCAAGGTCAACATTTTTCTTATATCATCAACATTTCAAGCTCTCTTTTATGCAGGTATAATCTTGTTAACTTCATTATTAAATTTTCAAAGTAACAAAATTTAACAAAATGTCCTGTTATGACATCAAAGTAACATGACATCAAAGTAAAATAATCAACAGAATTTAACATGAAAATGAAAATAATCAACAGAATTTCATGAGGACACTTTCCTGTTAACATGAGTCAACAGGACACTTTGAAACTCAATTCTCTCAACATGAAAATGAAGAGCTTATTCATAACATCAAAGTAACAAAAAAACCACATTTTGAAACTCAATTCTCTCAACATTCAACAGGACACTGAAAGCAGAGAAATTGATGCATTGGATTTATTTTGAATACATGAATTGGGTCCTGTCAACTATTTTGAATTCATGATTTATTTTGCAAACATGTTCACAATTTTAGAAATCAAATCTTGAGAAATTGATCAAGCTTGAGAACATTTTGATTTCTAACCTGTTAACCATTTAACCATTTAACCATCATTTTTGAGAAACCAACAATTTAACCATTTAATCCTGTTAACCATCAATTTGTCAAACATGAAAAAATTGATCAAATCCTCAAGATGGTTCTCAAGCTTGAGAAATTTAAGCAAACATGTTAATCAAGCTTGAGAAATTTGATTAATCCTGTTAACATGTTCAAAATGTTCGAAATCAAGCTTGAGAAATTTGATTAATCCTGTTAACATGATCAAAATGTTAGAAATCAAGCTTAAGAAATTGAGAACCATTTAATCCTGTTAACCAAGCTTGAGAAATTGATCAAATCCTGTTAACCATTTAACCATCCAAGATTGAGAACCATCCAAACATGTTCAACTATTTTGGGTCATGTTAACCATTTAACCATCCAAGCTCATGTTAACCATTCAACTATTTTGGGTCATGTTAACCATTTAACCATTTAACCATTTAAACATAAAAGCTCATGTCAAGATATCATAAAACTCCTGTCAAGCTATACATACACAGTTAAATAACCATAAAAGCAAGCTCATTCTTAAGCATTATAAATGATTCATAACCACCAATTCATAAAACTCATGTCAAGTTATCTTGAATGTTGGTTTTCATGCAAAATATATAAACTTCAAAGACAAAAATTTCAGAGATATATAAAATGAAATCTCATAACCATATACAAAAGTCTCATAAACAATTTTATAACTTCATAGACAAAATACTCACCTATCTTGAATGTTATCAACTTCAGGAAAAAAATTCAAATAATATGCTAAACCCAACATTCAAACCCATTAAATTGAACTTGCAAGTTTACAAAATCCATTCTTTTTAACCCAACATTCAGTTGCAACAAAAGTGAAACCTGAATGAAATTTTTAAACCAACAAAAAAATATAAACTTGCAAGCTATCTTGAATGTGTGTGTAATTGCTAAACCCAACATTCAAAAAACTGATATGCATATTATTTCAAGATTAACATTCAAAAACCTGATATTGATAGTGCAAATTGATAACCTGATCCATAAAAATTTCTTCTCAAATTCAATTCAGAAGTGCATAAATGAAAAATGGACTGAAAAATTTGAATAATTTCATTCTCAAAATTTCATTCTCAAAATTTTGAGAATGAAATGCAATATTAAATCATTCTCAAAAATGATAACCAATCAAAAAAAATACCAATCTCTGAAATTTCAGGTCAAATAAAACAAATAACAGGGACAATATAAAAAAATATTGTATTCTCACCTATCTTGAGCATAACATCAAATACAACATCAACAATGATTGACAAAAATTTTAAATTGCAACATGTATTCAACTTGCAATATCATCAAATACTACAGGACTGACAGTTGCAAATTCTCAAATTGACTAAAATTTTTGTCCTTGTTTTTTTTGCAAACATCTCTATCCTGTCAAGCTATACACAGAGAAATGATTCATAACAATAAAAGCAAGCTCATTCTTAAGTAATATAAATGATTCATAACCACCAATTCTCTTATCCAAGCAACTTGCTTTTATGGTTATCCATTATATAAGCAATTCATCATGTATAAGCAAGTTCAGGTTATCCATTATATTTATGTAAGAATGATCTATTATCCAACTACACATAACACCCAATTACACATAAACATAACACCTAATTTATATGTGTAATTACACATAAATTCAGCCCTAAAATGAGTGAAGCAAATATTAGAAGCATGTCAATTACATATGCAATTTCAAGTAAAAACTCAATCCACTCCTGTGAATGGAGTCAGCAATATAAATGATTCATTGTGAATGGACTCAGCAATATAAACATCACATGGACAAAAATTGAACTAAGTTGAACCCTGACTAATTTGAACTAATTTGGACAAATATATAAACATCACATTTGGGCTAATGGCAAGAATGGTAGTCAAATTAAATTTCTCAATCATTGGCATTTTCAGACTTGAGTATTCAAATTATCAAATTTCTCATGATTATCAGACTCCCATTGGCAAAAATCATTGGCATTCAAATGTTGAACCCTCAACTTGTGATAATTTGGCAAAAATCATTGGCAGTCAAATTGAACCCTCAAAGTTGATTTCTCAAATTTTGATAATCATGCCTACTTGATTTCTCAAATTATCACATCAACTCATGAGAAATTTCTGACTTCATTATTCAAATCATTGGCAAAAATCTGAAAATATCAAATTATCAAATTATCATTTCAAATGCAAATGAACTTATGGGCATTCAAATTATCAAATTATCAAATTGTTAAACACCCTGGAATGTTTAAGATTACTCAAGCATACACTAATACTCAACTATTCATATTGTTAAACATACTCAAGCACCAATGTGAGTATACTAAAAACAGGATTCTCAACTACTCAAATGCTGAATAGTTGAGTATGTTAAACATACTCAAGCACAAATACTGAACTATTCATATGCATACTCAACTACTCAATTTTCAAACTGGAATTTATTTTAGCATCTCTCAATTACTACTAAAAACTGGAATTTATTTTCAAACTACTAAAAACAGCATACTCAACTACTATATTTAGTTTAGTATTTTCAGTTTTTACCAGTTTTTAGCCATTGGTTTGCAATACATATGAAGAGAATATAATGGGAGTCTGATTTTTGCCATACATGTATATTGCTATGGAAAAAAATTACAATATATTGCATATGAAAAAAATTATATAGCCATTGGCAAAAATCAAATTTTTTTGAATGCCAATGATATAGCCAATGGCATTATATATACAGCATGTAAATATACTCACCATTGGCAAAAAAATATTGGTTTGCAAATGGCTATATAATTTTTGAATTTTTACATGCTGTTTGTATTTCGTGGCAATGGTGTTATATACTCACCATGCTGTTTGAATTGAGTGAGTACACATGTATATTGCTATATTAATGGTTTATTGTGAGTACACATGTATATTGCTATATTGCCATTTGACCATTTGCATATAACCATTTGCAAATAGCTATATATAACCATGTATAACCATTCTCCTTTATATAGCAATATATAGCCACTGGGAAAATTCAAACAGCATGGTGAGTATATATAGCCATTTGCAAACCATTCTCCTTTATATTGCCATTTGCAAAATTCAAACACATGTATATTGCTATATTGCCATTTGAAAATTCAAACAGCATGGTGAGCATGGTGAGTAAAAATTCAAACAGCATGGTGTTATATTGCCAATATATATAGCCAATTGCCAATAAATATAATTTTTGAATTTTTACATGCTGTTTGTATTTCGTGCCAATTGCCAATGTAAAATATTGAATTTTTACATAAAAATAATGCCATTGGCAATGGTGAGTATATTTACATTTTCATATTCAAAAAATTTGATTTTTGAATTATACTCACCTTATTTTTGAATATGAAAAAAAATATTGCATAGAAATTGCCCACCTATATAAACAGCATGTAAATATAAAAAAATATTTACATGAACTATGAAGAGAATATAATGGAACAGGACATAGAGAATTTGGCATTCCGTATGTCATTTTGGCATTCCGTATGTTATGCTAATCAATTAACATAGAGAATTTTGCAACAGGACATTGAGAATTTTTGGTTCCTGTCATTTTGGCATTGCTTTTAGCCTTCATTGAAAGCTCAAATACATTGATAGCTCAACCATTCTCCTATTCAAGCTCATTCAAGATCATCCAAGCTCATCCATTCTCAAAATACATAATGCAAAACAGAATATTAACAGGACACCAATTGCCAACAAAACTCACCAAGAGTTGAGGAGGAGAGGAAGTGATGAAGCTCTCAAGCTCTGAAACTCAAACTCAGCAAACCGTGTTGAAGCTTCTTGATGATGTGCTGCTTCGTGATAATGGAGGTAGAAGAAGAAGAGGGTGATCTTCGTGATGTGCTGCTTCTTGGCGTTTGTGAAGGAAGAAGAAGAGGAAGTTGGAGGTAGAAGAAGATGGCGTTGGTGAAATGAGAGTAGCTGCGTAGAAGAAGATGGCTGGCTCTCCAACTCAAAAGCAAAATCCCAAACCTTTCCCTCACAAATTTTGAGTTGATCTTGCCGTCTGTGATTTGATCAAAAAACCATTCCCGCCCAAAATTTCCCTCACAATTTTGATGTTAAGATGGAAACGGAAATTTTGAAATCAAATTTTTTTTTAAAAAATGATTTGAAGGAGAAGCTGTGACAGGATTTGATGTGAGTGAGGAAAATGATTTATTATATCCAATATCTCTTATCTCAATTTCTCATCATACCCTATATACAATCTATACTATATAACCATCACACCCAATTACACATAACCAAAAACAAATTCTCTTATCCATTATCTCTTATCCATTTTCTCTTATCCAAAATCTCTTATACAACAATTCACATATTCTAATCCACAAACAACAATACACATAACCAATATCTCTTATCCAAATTCTCTTATCCAAAAACCCATGATAACATCCCTGTTTTATAATATAGATATCTCTTATCCAATTTCTCTTGTCCAATATCTCTTATCCAATTTCTCTTGATAACATCCCTGTTTTATAATATAGATATCTCTTATCCAATTTCTCTTGTCCAATATCTCTTATCCAATTTCTCTTGATAACATCCCTCTTTTATAATATAGATATCTCTTATCCAATTTCTCTTGTCCAATATCTCTTATCCAATTTCTCTTGATAACATCCCTGTTTTATAATATAGATATCTCTTATCCAATTTCTCTTGTCCAATATCTCTTATCCAATTTCTCTTGATAACATCCCTCTTTTATAATATAGATATCTCTTATCCAATTTCTCTTGTCCAATATCTCTTATCCAATTTCTCTTGATAACATCCCTGTTTTATAATATAGATATCTCTTATCCAATTTCTCTTGTCCAATATCTCTTATCCAATTTCTCTTGATAACATCCCTCTTTTATAATATAGATATCTCTTATCCAATTTCTCTTGTCCAATATCTCTTATCCAATTTCTCTTGATAACATCCCTGTTTTATAATATAGATATCTCTTATCCAATTTCTCTTGTCCAATATCTCTTATCCAATTTCTCTTGATAACATCCCTCTTTTATAATATAGATATCTCTTATCCAATTTCTCTTGTCCAATATCTCTTATCCAATTTCTCTTGATAACATCCCTGTTTTATAATATAGATATCTCTTATCCAATTTCTCTTGTCCAATATCTCTTATCCAATTTCTCTTGATAACATCCCTGTTTTATAATATAGACTAGTCTATAACCCGTGCCCGAGGGCACGGTTCAATTTAGAT
Organism: Scilla litardierei; assembly: GCA_030789695.1. Classification (NCBI taxonomy): domain Eukaryota; kingdom Viridiplantae; phylum Streptophyta; class Magnoliopsida; order Asparagales; family Asparagaceae; genus Scilla; species Scilla litardierei. Next base: position 73,132,533 of record CM061130.1, read on the forward strand.
ATTTCCCACTCAAAATCTTAGTTCCCCCGAAAATGTGGGCACGATTCATTGTAGATATTCCCCCCTAAAAATCATAGTTCCCCCGAAAATGTGGGCACGATTCATTGTAGATATTCCCCCCCTCAAAATCTTAGTTCCCCCGAAAATGTGGGCACGATTCATTGTAGATATTCCCCTCTCAAAATCTTAGTTCCCCTGAAATTGTGTATATGATTCGTTTTAGAAATACCCCCTCAAAATCTTAGTTCCCCAATCAAAGTCTTAGTTCCCCAAAATTTAGGTCACCTCAAGAGATTTTAGTTCTCACATTGCTTAATTACTCAAAAAAATTTTAATTACTGGCAAAAATGTTTGTCCCCCAATATGTATTTCGTTTATAAATTTTTTTGTAAAGTTAGTTGCATTTCCCCCCATTTTTAGACATCTATTCTATAAAGATGGGAGCTAAAACACATGTTACAATATTAAGATACATGAACAAACATAAAAATAGAGAAGGACGTAAAAATTAGCCATGTCACCAAAACCTAGGAGTGCGAAAGTTAGCAGCATTGATCAAATTATGTGTATTAGCCATGTCACCACGTTCCCCCCAATCACATCCAACCATGAAAACAATTGAAATTGGTGAAGTAAAAAACCATGCAAGCAACTATTGAACTTTACATTTCTAACATCAAAAAGTAACACCTTAATAATGTTACACAAAAGTAATATAGATCCAGTTCTCTTAGTCTAAGCCAAGTAACACCATAATAATATTTACATTTGTTACATCAAAAATACATCTGTTACATCAACGCTGTTAATACGCAATCCATCATGGTTCAACAGGAAACTTCCTCTGCATTACAATATAAAAGGAATGCGTGTCAATCTCAATCCAACAGCGTGTGTCATCTGGATGCACAATAACCTAGGTAATTACAAACGTAAATTGGTTAGAGAAATAAAGAAATATGTGATAACATTAATATTTAAACTTAAAAGGCTTTTACCTTATGCGGGGGGAGCATATGTGGACGTGCTTTACGGACCCAATCAAGCTCCTTAAGAACTAACTTCCAATTCTATAACACAAACGATATTATGTTGATATTCAATGAAAATGATAGTGTGGGAATAAAATTCTAATAGTTTTTTACATTACCTCCATAACACATTTTTCAGGTGCATCAATATTCCCTGTCACCTGTGCATCTACAATTCTTTTTGCTTCTTGCTGTTAATAATAATAATAATAATAATTTACTAACTTAAAAAGTCTTAATATGAAAATGATAACTTATTTATTGATCAGCATACCTTGTCCCACCAAATTCTTTTATAATCACGCAACTTGACAGCTATATTATTGGCAGCAAGTAACACAACCTATAAGAACAAAAAATATTAAGAAATCAAATGAAATGAAATGAAATAAAAGAATAAAAAGTTATGATTAAAGACTTACAGTTTTAAACAAATCTGCATCAACCTGTATATAAAAATACAAACAAATATTTTAGCTAACCATTCATATTTAAAGATTCAAATTGAAACAAATAATAAGGCAAAAATGATTTTTTACTTAAGTTAAAAATTTCTTACATCGCCATATATAGTGACGCCAATCCACATTATGCAGCTAGTGGTTATATGATAATGGTGTACCTGTATGGTAGACAACAGTCGATAAATAATTTTTTTAAAGAATGACTAAATGAATAAAATAAATAGAAATATTTACAAAAAAATTAAACTACTAACTTACAATATTAATCATATAGTGGAATTCATAGCAAAACATCTGGATAAACGATGTTTAATGTTTTATTTGAATCGGCCGGAAGAAGGACACATACACGATCAAAAGATGTGCACCGTGAAAGTGCCACATAAAGATGTCCATGACTGAAAACTGGGGTCCGCAAATCCACTCCAACAAACTTTACAGATTGTCCCTGAGCTTTATTAATTGTCATGGCATAAGTTACACGGACAGGAAACTGCCGTCTTGTCATATGAAATGGTAATGTTGTAGCCGAAGGTGACAAAGATATTCTTGGAATAAACACAAAACTACCGGCTTTATCCCCATTTAAAATTTGAGCTTCAATGACACGTGATGCACATCTGACAACCATCAATCGAGTGCCATTGCAGAGCCCATCTTTTGGTGCAATATTTCGTAATAAAATAATAGGACAACCCACCTTAAGATCAAGTTTAAATTGTGGCAACCCAGGAAGATCCAAAGAGTTTATGTACTCAGTTGGAAATCGATTTATAATGGTTGGGTCTGTTTCATCATTTTCAGACAGGCTGTCTGCAGCTAGATATGTAATCTTTTGTCCCGGAAAAATGTGTAATGCAGCAGCATTTATAAAAGCAACATCATCATTCCGTGCAGAAAGAATTATTCGTTCAGTCAGGTATGCCGGAGTCACTGCACCCTCAATATCAAGCTGCGGATAAATTCGAAGTAATAACTCGTTTAAATCCTTGCACCTGAATATGTGAGAAGGAAGTTCTACCACCTCTGTAGGATTTGTGCCAACCTAATACATTATATAGATAAAATTTAAGTTAAGGAATGGCTAAGATAAAAATAGTAAGTAAAATTAAATTAGGCATGAAATAAAATACCTCCAAAATGAATTTTGCAAAATTTGCATTCTCAACTGATGAGTTATTTAACCGCATATTTTGATCCAAGATCAAAACTTGTACAGAGCACCATAATACAGATCGTCTCAATGAGGCACCAACAATTTCTTCTCGAACCCCCTTTGGTATGACGGGCAAGATTTGTCGGAAATCCCCACCAAGAACAACAGTAATACCACCAAATGCTCTGGGGTTATCACAAATATCTTGTAATGATCGATCCACTGCCTCAACACAGTGCCGATGTTGCATAGGTACTTCATCCCATATTATAAGTTTTGCTTTTCTGAATAATTGAGCTTGCATGGATTGCTTGCTAAAATTACAAATTGAAGTATCATGCACATCTAACGGGATACGAAATGTGGAATGTGCAGTCCGGCCTCCGCTAAGCAGCAATGATGCAATACCGGATGACGCGACGGTGATAACTATATGTCCAAGACTCCGCAACATTGTTGCAAGTGCATTGTACAAAAAAGTCTTTCCAGTTCCAGCACCGCCGCTCAAGAAGAATGTAGTACCTTTATTTTCAAATACAGATGAAGTAATTGCCGAGTAAGCATGGCGTTGTGCATCATTGAGGCAATCAATGTCTTTTTGAGCATCCATTTGTTTAGCCTTATTTATAAGTTCCTGATGTTCATACAACAATCTATTGCCAACAATTGCATTCCAATCTCCAGCAGGAAGTGGCATTGGTGGGAAGTCAGATAGACACTTACCGTACTCCTGAAGCAATTCATTGATAAGGAATAATCCATAATCTTCAAGTTGGCATTGAGATGGGAAAGAAATTGCAAATAAAGTTTGCAATTTATGTGGAAGATCATCGCAAATGTGCACTGAAAATTCATTCCATAATGCAAGTGGGTCGATCGGCAAACATTCGATAAGAATAATGCAAAACAGTCTTCGTAATTGATATCCTGTTTTCATAATTGAAGCCTCGGAAAGACATTGTCTCCACTCGGAATCATCTTCAAGAAGACCTCTTGCAATACATGTTGCTTTGAATGTAGGGTACTCGATAGAATTGAATGTGCGTAAATTTTCCCACGATGTTGGCCCTTTAACAACTGTTAGTAGCAACCGTAGATAAAATCTCTCACCAGAATTAGGGGAGGCAAAATACATTCGGCCAATTGCATATCCAGATTGTCTTGGAGTCCAGACCTTTGTTGACGAATGCCACACAAACTTTTGAGGAAATTCTTGATATGTGAGATCATGTGCAGACTCATGTAAAGCGCAACATGTAAAAAATTCAGTCAAAGTTGTCTTATCATTTTCAGCCCTAGACCTTATTGCATCTACATCTTCATCTGGATCAAAAATAACACGGTGTTGCCCTGGTAAATGAAGTATCAATCTTTGAACTGACGGAATCTCTTGATGCAAAGGATGCTCGAATATTCGCCAAGCAGCCTCAGGTGGTCCAATATATCTTGCATCAAGGTATTGTTGGATCTCATTTACTGCGCCCAATACCATTGTGGTCCGATCATGACCTTTATAAATATACTTATGAATGTACTTCACACATCTTACCCCGGCACAAACTTCGACATTAATGTGGCAGTTAAAGAGCCTTGAGAGATACCTGTTGTGCGGCACAACATCGCGGTTATCAACCTGATGCCCCCTTACAGTATATAGATGCCCATTACTACGACGACGGTAAATAGGATATCCATCACGATCCAAGGTTGTTGCATCTGCATAATTTCGAGGGTATTTCTTAGTACACTTACGATTTTCCATGCATGAAGCATTTGGATTCCGAGCACCACATGGTCCATGTACCATACATTTTGACACAGTATCGAATAATGCAGGATCTTGAGCAGGATCAGGAAATTCAGCACATACAATTCTATCCACTTGATCACATGTATGAATCTTATCGGGTCCACGAAGAAAGAAAAGAGCATGCATATGTGGAAGACCCCGTTTCTGAAATTCAATTGTAAATACATGTGCTACTTTCTTTCCAAATACATTATTGCCATCAATCTCCTTCATCAAAGCCTTTCTTTTTAACTCAAATACACGTGCGACTAAATCTGGACGGTCGGTAGCCTTTTGATTGGGCAGTAGAGCTGAAGTAATTTCTGGCCACTTTGGATTTGCGGTCATGGTAAGAAAAATATCCGGGTGCTGGTTATAACGTGTGATAGCCATCGAGTCTTGAAATATTTCAAACATGTGACGTGCACTGCCAGTGAAAGATGAAGGAAGTATCATGCGCTGTCCAATTTGGTCGCATCTGGCATATGCATCGATATCTGCAAGACCCTGATAGAGCTCTGAGCGGAGTTTTCGTTGATTAAGTTTGATGAATGTCAAACGATGTTGCTCAATTGCTGCCCAAGCATCAACTATGAACTCCTGGAATAACTTTCCCGCTCTCAAAATTGAAGAATACTCGTTCTGTCTTTCAAACAGACGGTAGCTATAAAACTCACACATGGTCAGGCGTCTACTTGATGCTATGTTTTGAACTGGATCCCACTGCTTCAACTCAGGTTCCCATCCAAGCTGACCATCAGGAAATAATAAGACGTAGTGTAATGGTAAGTATGCAGGATGAGTCTCATTGATTTGCATTAATTGATGATTTCCTCGAAGATGTAAAACTATATCTCGCATCCCGGAAGGTCGATAGCCATCGCCAGGTAAAATAACCGCAATCTCATCTACGGTTGGGAGGTTATAACGGCGACGATCCTTGTTTGAATTGTAATGCAGATATACAGGAAGATCATGACCACATGAATCTGCTTGAGATAAAACAGAATACGCCTGACAATATAGTTTGATGAATGGATTTATGCCCGATAAACAATTTTGAATAATTTGTAAGACATCCTTGCTCAAATGTGGATTTCTATTACTTCGAAACTCCATAGCAGAATCCGGATCATATATGTAAAGTTGACAATAACTTGCTGTTTGATCCGGTTGGGGCAGAAGTGATCCTGTTCGATGGCGTAATTCCCCATGAATAGTAAATATGTTCGGGCCTCTGCCAGCAATCAATCTTTGATCCATTGTCACACCAAGGCTGGTAAATGCATTAGCTGCATTATACTCCCGAGTATACATTCGAAATGATTTTGATGCCTCACTGTCACCATCATATAATTCTCTAAGTGCTGGAGGGGGTTCATTAAGTTTCGGCAATTTTACTTTTCCTTGCAAACAACATGTTCCAAAAAGATGTGTTCTCAAAGTTGACTTCGACAACTGTTCATCCAACCAGTGTAAGGCTGAACAATGAGGGCATGGAATGTTCATTAATCCAAGATGGTGCCGACCAAAATCAACCTGAGTTGGTGGACCAGAGCCATGCTGAGTTGACCGACATCGGAAGATCGAGGATGAGCCAGCGTCTTCTTGTTCAACTGGAGAAGTTGTTAATCCAAGTGTTATTTGAGTTATACACATAGGAGTCATATATCGAGATATGTTTCGTTGAGCTTTTTCTCGTTCTCTCCTGTGACATTGAGCTAAACACCTAGCCAAAATAAAACCATAATAATTAAATAAAATTAATTTACATTAAAGAAGAGGAGCTCTTATGAATAATAACCTGGCAGATGGTTCATCATCTTCAGCACATATCGTAGAGATGTGCGAGGCTGAGACCTCATCTACATGTTCAACATGAGAAGTTGGTACTGCATATGTGCTTTGAGGCATGTCGAGTACACTGGTAGGAGTCATATATCGAGATGTGTTTGCTTGTATTTGTTCTCGTTCTCTCCTTTTGCGTTGAGCTAAAGCCCTATACAAATTTAAATAGAAAAATAAACACAACTAAAATACATGGCATGGTGAAAAGGTTTTATGTACAGTCGGGTTGATAATGACCTGATAGATGGTCCAGGAACTTGCCCGGAGATCATAGCGTTACGCGAGGCTGAGACAGCATCTTCTTGTTCAACCGGAGAAGTTGTCACGGCTGGTGTTATGTGAGGTATATCAAGGACACCGTCAGAAGGCAGAGAATGAGATATATTTCGTTGTTCATGTTCTCGTTCTCTCCTTTTGCGTTGAGCTAAAGCCCTATACAAATTTAAACAGAAAAATAAACACTACTAAAATAAATGGCTTGGTGAAAAGGTTTTATGTACAGTCGGGTTGATAATGACCTGACAGATGGTCCAGAAACTTGCCCGGAAATCATATCGTTACGCGAGGCCGAGACAGCATCTTCTTGTTCAACCGGAGAAGTTGTCACGGCTGGTGTTATGTGAGGTATATCAAGGACACCGTCAGAAGGCAGAGCATGAGATATGTTTCGTTGTTCCTGTTCTCGTTCTCTCCTTTTGCGTTGAGCTAAAGCCCTATACAAATTTAAACAGAAAAATAAACACAACTAAAATACATGGCTCGGTGAAAAGGTTTTATGTACAGTCGGGTTGATAATGACCTGACAGATGGTCCAAGAACTTCCCCAGAAATCATATCATTACGCGAGACCGAGACAGCATGTTCTTGTTCAACCGGAGAAGTTGTCACGGCTGGTGTTATGTGAGGTATATCAAGGACACCGTCAGAAGGCAGAGCGTGAGATATGTTTCGTTCTTCCTGTTCTCGTTCTCTCCTTTTGCGTTGAGCTAAAGCCCTATACAAATTTAAATAGAAAAATAAACACAACTAAAATACATGGCTTGGTGAAAAGGTTTTATGTACAGTCGGGTTGATAATGACCTGATAGATGGTCCAGGAACTTGCCCGGAGATCATAGCGTTACGCGAGGCTGAGACAGCATCTTCTTGTTCAACCGGAGAAGTTGTCACGGCTGGTGTTATGTGAGGTATATCAAGGACACCGTCAGAAGGCATAGCGTGAGATATGTTTCGTTGTTCATGTTCTCGTTCTCTCCTTTTGCGTTGAGCTAAAGCCCTATCCAAATTTAAACACAAAAATAAACACTACTAAAATACATGGCTTGGTGAAAAGGTTTTATGTACAGTCGGGTTGATAATGACCTGACAGATGGTCCAGGAACTTGTCCGGAAATCATATCGTTACGTGAGGCCGAGACATCATCTTCTTGTTCAACCGGAGAAGTTGTCATGGCTGGTGTTATGTGAGGTATATCAAGTACACCGTCAGAAGGCAGAGCGTGAGATATATTACGTTGTTCTTGTTCACGTTCTCGTTCTATCCTACTGCGTTGAGCTAAAGCCCTATCCAAATTAAGCCCAAACTAATTACAATTAAAATACATTATTAGCGTATATTAGATGTTCATTTTGAGAATATGGTATATGTTCAATTAAAATACTCCCATTTACATAATCAAGCTCTTCATTTTTGAAATTAACATTTTGAAATTCAATTGGGTACATGATAATACAAAATTAACATGATATCAAGTTTTTTGGCCAAGTTTTTTGGCCAAGTTTTTTGGAAATGAGCATATCTGTTTATATAAAATGAAATTGGTGGCCATGTTTTTTTTGCAAACCAACATTCTGAATATGAGCAACAGGACAGAGAGAATTGGCTATTTAATATTTGTTATCAGGACATTCTCTATATGTTATCAGGACATAGATAATATGAGCAAAATATTTGTTATCAGATATTCATAACCAACATGTTATGAGCAAAAATTGGCTATATGTCAGAATTGGCTATGTTGGTTATGATCAAAAAAATTCAGATGTTATGAGCAAAATATCTGAATAATTGGCTATTCATATTCATAACCAAATATTCTCTATAGCAAATATTCATATTCAAATATCAGAATTCTCTATATGCATATCTGGTTATGAATATTTAGTTATGAATATTTGGTTATAGGAATGCTAATCAATTATGCAGTATTCAGATATGACAGGACCCAATTGAATTTGGTTATAGGAATATGAATTTGGTTATAGGAATGCTAATCTGAATATTTGGTTATGAATGTTGGTTATGAATATTTGTTTATGAATTTTGGTTATGAATTTGGTTATATTTGGTTAGGACATAGAGAATTTTGGTTATAACAAATGCTAATATTCAGATGCTAATCAATTCTTAGAGAATTGACATATGTCCTAACCAAAATTCATATGAGCATTTGGTTATAACCAACAGGACAGTCATTTGCTCATATGAATTTGGGTATAACAAAGAGAATTTTGGTTATAACATAGAGAATTTTGGCCAACAGGACCCAAAATTTTGCTTATAACATAGAGAATTTTAAGCAACATGACACAAAAAAATTGATTAGCATTCCTTATTTTTGGGTCCTGTCATTTAACCAAAATTTTGGGTCCTGTTGGTTATAACATAGATTAGCATAAGGAATGCTAATCAATTTTGGCATTCCTTATGTTATGCTAATCAATTAACATAGAGAATTGATAAAAAAAATTTTGGTCCTGTTGGTAATAACATAGAGAATTTTGCTTATAAGCAACAGGACATTCATTCACGTAGATAATTTTGGTTATAACATAGAGAATTTTGGCTATATGCAACAGGACATAGAGAATTTTGGTTATGAATGTTGGTTATAACCAAATTCATATGAGCAACAACAAAAATTCATAACAAAAATTCATAACAAAAAATTCATAATTCAGATATTCAGATAGGAATACAAATATTCTCTTGAACTGAATGTACATAAAATTTTTGAATGTACTGAATGTACATATTTTTAAGTACATATTTCTGAGGAATTCTCAAGAGTACTCCTGAATGTACTAAATTTCACATTCAGTACAACTTTTAAGTACTCCTGAATATTTACATGACAATGAATGGGTTATCCTTGAGAATATCCTGATAACAATCAATTTTTGAATTTGAAGATTTTTTAAGTACTCATGTTATGCCTATCATTGTTATGGCTATCAGGATATTCATAACAATGATAGCCATAACAATGATATTCATTGTTTTTTGAAGATTTTTTAATTAGTCCTATTATGGCTATCATTGTTTTAAATTTGAAGAATTTTTAAGTACTCCTGTTATATTTAAGTATACTCCTGTTATGAATATCCTGATATCATTGTTATGGCTATATTTAAGTACTCCTGTGATAATTCAGGATATCAGTTCTCATATATGTTACAGTAATTAAGACATGAATGAATGAAGATTATGTTCAAACTATCAGTTCTCAATTTGAATGAAGATGAATGAAGACAGGAATGAATGAAAATTATCAGTTCTCAATTTGAAGTGTAAATCAAAAATTTTTGTAATCACATATATTCAAACTTAAAATATATGTCCAAACTTAAAATATAGATTTTATGTTCAAACTTCAAACTTAAAATTCAAACTAAAATTCAAGAAATTTATAACCAATTCTCTAAATTCATAACCAAGTCATAACCAATTCTCTCAAACCAATTCATAACCAATTCTCTAAATTTTTGTCCGTGTTTTTTTGCAAACATCTCAATTCATTAGCACATGGACAGAAATTTATATATTCTCAAGTATTATTTAAAAACATCTAGAAATTTTATACATAGGTGAGAATACTACACATGCTTACAATGTGTATTATCCAGTTTACTTGAACTTTAGCATATCCCAGTCCAAGTAACTAAAATTCAAAGTCAAAATTCAAATTGAGAATATATCATATAACAATTCAAATTGATATTCAAAATTCCAATTCATATACAAAATCCCAATTCAATTCACATATTCAAAATTGTTACTTGACAGGATATTGCTCTCCCAATTCAATTCAATTCACATATCCCAATCTTGAACTCAATTGTTCATATCCCAGGATATTGCTAGGATCCAGTTACTTGAAATTTAGCATCCCACTTCAAAATTGAGTTCAAAAATGATGAAGAGAATGATGAATATGTGAATATCAAATTCATTCACATATATTTTACAGTAATAAAAAATGAAATTGATTCAAAAATATTTCATGGAATACTCAATTTGAAGTGTATGCAGTATATTGAACTTAAACTTGACTAATATTCAATAGTGCAGTATTCTTAGCAATACAATTTTCTTATCATTTTCTCTTCAATGTATTCTGATCAAAAAAATTCCAAATAAGCTCATCATTTTAACCCAATTTACTCATATGTACTGGAATGATAGGGAAATTTACTTATATGATTAAATACATGGACTTATGTTATTTAGCACCAAAAATTTCATTGTATCATGCTATTCTGGAAGTAATGGCCAAAATTAAGTAAGTATGAGTCCAGGATAATCAACTTTTGACAATTACAACATAAGAACACACAAAAACAAACAATATCATGTGATTGAGGAAATTTCCAGTTTGCATATGTCCTGGAAATTTCCAGTTGATGCAAACTAACATGTCCAGTATCTCCTCTCCAAGGAAATTTGGTTATGTGTATTATTTGAGGATGTTTTTGGATAATATATAATATATAAGCCTAAAATCATAATTGGGGATCCCCAAATTATTATTTGAGGATGTTTTTGGATCCAAGGAAATTTCCAACTATTATTTGAGGATGTTTTTGGGGATCCCCAAGTATTATCCAAAAACATCCCTAAATTATTATTAATATTAGAAGTGATCCAAGGAAATTTCCAAGATAATGTATAAGCCTAAAATCATCCTCAATCCTATCATTGCTAACCAAAATTAGTTTCTTTTGCTTTGGACTAAAAATCATCAATCCTGTCATTGATAAAAATCCTGTCATTGCCATGAATTTGAGGAATTGGGGAAGACAAAATAACTCATATACATACCCAAAGGTAAACAGATCAACAAAATTTCCTGATTGAGGAAATCATCAAATTCATACCCAAAAAAACATTTCAGACATGCTCATAGTTTTTTTGTCCATTGATAATCATTTGAAATGTTTTTTTTGAAATGCATTGCCATCTAATGGTAATGTGATTTGTTTGAATCTTGGCAAATTGATTTGAATAGCAGGACAATGCCATTGATAATCCTGGCCAAATGATAATGTGAAGTGTATTCATTTAGAAAAAAATGGACTGAAATGTTTTGTTTGAAATCCTGGCAATGCATTGTCAAGTGAAATGATTTGTTTTTATCACATTGTTTGAAATCCTAGCAATGGCAATGCATTGCTGAAATGAATTTGCCAAACTATCACATTATTTGAAATCCTGGCAATGGCAATGCATTTCTCAATGTTTGAAATCCTGGCAATGGCAAATTCATTGTTTGAAATCATGACAATGCATTGCCAGGAATGCATTGCCATTGCCAATGCATTGTCATTGCCAGGATTTCTGAAATGAATTTGAAATCCTGGCAATGGCAATGCATTGTCCTGTGAAATGATTTGATTGAAATCTTGGCAATGGCAATGCATTTCACATTTGGCATTTTTATCTAAATGAAAATCAGTTGCCATTTTTATCTAAATGGATTCAAACTCTTACCCAAATGATAATGTGAGACTAAATTTCAAACTCTTACCCAAAACCAATTGCACCAAATTACACATATTGAACCAATTGCACCAAATCATTTTATTGAATGAAAATCATTTCAGGATAGTCAATTTAGTTTAGCATCTATCCTATATTTATTTTAGCAATTTCAGATTTTACCAGTTTTTATCCATTGGTTTGCAATACATATGAAATAGAATATTGACAGTCCTTATATCATTTTTGATAACCCAAAATTCTCTATTTTTGATAAACATATAGAAGTGATAAACATATGAGAAAGTAGAGAATTTAGCATATGAAAAAAACAATTTTTTTGGGTCCTGTCAATGAGAATTATAACAACAGAATAATTGAATACATAATGCAAATCATTGGCATTCCAATCAAATTGACATTGAACTCAAATTATCAAAGTATCATTTCAAATGCAAATGAACTCATAGGCATTCAAAGTATCATTTTATACACAGAACCATTTCAAATTCTCAAATTCTCAAATTTCAAATTTCAAATGATCACTGTTTTCCATAACAAAAACTCAAATCCATGATGAAGCTGAAACATTCAAGCTCAAGCTTGCAATATAAACTTGATGTGAAGAACTCAACACTTTGGTTTTGGTTTAAATATTTGCAGGACAAATTAACATTGCAGGACAAATATTTAAACCAAAATTTTTGAATGCCTCTTTGATTTCAAGCTCAAGCTTGCAATATAAGCTTGCAATACAATTCTCTCAAACTCACCAACGGTTGAGGCGAAGAGGAGGTGGATGAAGCCCTCAAACCCACACCAAGAGTTGAGTTGCTGAGGCCATGATGAAGCTGAAAAAGCTGCAATGTGAGGGTAAATTAAAAGAAAAAATTGTGAGTGCCATATAAAAGTTTTATATAAATTTACATGATCAACAGGACATCCATATATGGATAGCAAACAGGAAATTTGAAATAGCAAACATGATCAACCAGGACATTTGAAATGGCAAATTTGAAATGTTTCCAATAGCAAACAGGAAATTTGATAATTTCAGAGATATATAAAATGAAATCTCAATTTCAACACCAACATTTGATAATTTCAAGGTCAACATTTTTCTTATATCATCAACATTTCAAGCTCTCTTTTATGCAGGTATAATCTTGTTAACTTCATTATTAAATTTTCAAAGTAACAAAATTTAACAAAATGTCCTGTTATGACATCAAAGTAACATGACATCAAAGTAAAATAATCAACAGAATTTAACATGAAAATGAAAATAATCAACAGAATTTCATGAGGACACTTTCCTGTTAACATGAGTCAACAGGACACTTTGAAACTCAATTCTCTCAACATGAAAATGAAGAGCTTATTCATAACATCAAAGTAACAAAAAAACCACATTTTGAAACTCAATTCTCTCAACATTCAACAGGACACTGAAAGCAGAGAAATTGATGCATTGGATTTATTTTGAATACATGAATTGGGTCCTGTCAACTATTTTGAATTCATGATTTATTTTGCAAACATGTTCACAATTTTAGAAATCAAATCTTGAGAAATTGATCAAGCTTGAGAACATTTTGATTTCTAACCTGTTAACCATTTAACCATTTAACCATCATTTTTGAGAAACCAACAATTTAACCATTTAATCCTGTTAACCATCAATTTGTCAAACATGAAAAAATTGATCAAATCCTCAAGATGGTTCTCAAGCTTGAGAAATTTAAGCAAACATGTTAATCAAGCTTGAGAAATTTGATTAATCCTGTTAACATGTTCAAAATGTTCGAAATCAAGCTTGAGAAATTTGATTAATCCTGTTAACATGATCAAAATGTTAGAAATCAAGCTTAAGAAATTGAGAACCATTTAATCCTGTTAACCAAGCTTGAGAAATTGATCAAATCCTGTTAACCATTTAACCATCCAAGATTGAGAACCATCCAAACATGTTCAACTATTTTGGGTCATGTTAACCATTTAACCATCCAAGCTCATGTTAACCATTCAACTATTTTGGGTCATGTTAACCATTTAACCATTTAACCATTTAAACATAAAAGCTCATGTCAAGATATCATAAAACTCCTGTCAAGCTATACATACACAGTTAAATAACCATAAAAGCAAGCTCATTCTTAAGCATTATAAATGATTCATAACCACCAATTCATAAAACTCATGTCAAGTTATCTTGAATGTTGGTTTTCATGCAAAATATATAAACTTCAAAGACAAAAATTTCAGAGATATATAAAATGAAATCTCATAACCATATACAAAAGTCTCATAAACAATTTTATAACTTCATAGACAAAATACTCACCTATCTTGAATGTTATCAACTTCAGGAAAAAAATTCAAATAATATGCTAAACCCAACATTCAAACCCATTAAATTGAACTTGCAAGTTTACAAAATCCATTCTTTTTAACCCAACATTCAGTTGCAACAAAAGTGAAACCTGAATGAAATTTTTAAACCAACAAAAAAATATAAACTTGCAAGCTATCTTGAATGTGTGTGTAATTGCTAAACCCAACATTCAAAAAACTGATATGCATATTATTTCAAGATTAACATTCAAAAACCTGATATTGATAGTGCAAATTGATAACCTGATCCATAAAAATTTCTTCTCAAATTCAATTCAGAAGTGCATAAATGAAAAATGGACTGAAAAATTTGAATAATTTCATTCTCAAAATTTCATTCTCAAAATTTCATTCTCAAAATTTTGAGAATGAAATGCAATATTAAATCATTCTCAAAAATGATAACCAATCAAAAAAAATACCAATCTCTGAAATTTCAGGTCAAATAAAACAAATAACAGGGACAATATAAAAAAATATTGTATTCTCACCTATCTTGAGCATAACATCAAATACAACATCAACAATGATTGACAAAAATTTTAAATTGCAACATGTATTCAACTTGCAATATCATCAAATACTACAGGACTGACAGTTGCAAATTCTCAAATTGACTAAAATTTTTGTCCTTGTTTTTTTTGCAAACATCTCTATCCTGTCAAGCTATACACAGAGAAATGATTCATAACAATAAAAGCAAGCTCATTCTTAAGTAATATAAATGATTCATAACCACCAATTCTCTTATCCAAGCAACTTGCTTTTATGGTTATCCATTATATAAGCAATTCATCATGTATAAGCAAGTTCAGGTTATCCATTATATTTATGTAAGAATGATCTATTATCCAACTACACATAACACCCAATTACACATAAACATAACACCTAATTTATATGTGTAATTACACATAAATTCAGCCCTAAAATGAGTGAAGCAAATATTAGAAGCATGTCAATTACATATGCAATTTCAAGTAAAAACTCAATCCACTCCTGTGAATGGAGTCAGCAATATAAATGATTCATTGTGAATGGACTCAGCAATATAAACATCACATGGACAAAAATTGAACTAAGTTGAACCCTGACTAATTTGAACTAATTTGGACAAATATATAAACATCACATTTGGGCTAATGGCAAGAATGGTAGTCAAATTAAATTTCTCAATCATTGGCATTTTCAGACTTGAGTATTCAAATTATCAAATTTCTCATGATTATCAGACTCCCATTGGCAAAAATCATTGGCATTCAAATGTTGAACCCTCAACTTGTGATAATTTGGCAAAAATCATTGGCAGTCAAATTGAACCCTCAAAGTTGATTTCTCAAATTTTGATAATCATGCCTACTTGATTTCTCAAATTATCACATCAACTCATGAGAAATTTCTGACTTCATTATTCAAATCATTGGCAAAAATCTGAAAATATCAAATTATCAAATTATCATTTCAAATGCAAATGAACTTATGGGCATTCAAATTATCAAATTATCAAATTGTTAAACACCCTGGAATGTTTAAGATTACTCAAGCATACACTAATACTCAACTATTCATATTGTTAAACATACTCAAGCACCAATGTGAGTATACTAAAAACAGGATTCTCAACTACTCAAATGCTGAATAGTTGAGTATGTTAAACATACTCAAGCACAAATACTGAACTATTCATATGCATACTCAACTACTCAATTTTCAAACTGGAATTTATTTTAGCATCTCTCAATTACTACTAAAAACTGGAATTTATTTTCAAACTACTAAAAACAGCATACTCAACTACTATATTTAGTTTAGTATTTTCAGTTTTTACCAGTTTTTAGCCATTGGTTTGCAATACATATGAAGAGAATATAATGGGAGTCTGATTTTTGCCATACATGTATATTGCTATGGAAAAAAATTACAATATATTGCATATGAAAAAAATTATATAGCCATTGGCAAAAATCAAATTTTTTTGAATGCCAATGATATAGCCAATGGCATTATATATACAGCATGTAAATATACTCACCATTGGCAAAAAAATATTGGTTTGCAAATGGCTATATAATTTTTGAATTTTTACATGCTGTTTGTATTTCGTGGCAATGGTGTTATATACTCACCATGCTGTTTGAATTGAGTGAGTACACATGTATATTGCTATATTAATGGTTTATTGTGAGTACACATGTATATTGCTATATTGCCATTTGACCATTTGCATATAACCATTTGCAAATAGCTATATATAACCATGTATAACCATTCTCCTTTATATAGCAATATATAGCCACTGGGAAAATTCAAACAGCATGGTGAGTATATATAGCCATTTGCAAACCATTCTCCTTTATATTGCCATTTGCAAAATTCAAACACATGTATATTGCTATATTGCCATTTGAAAATTCAAACAGCATGGTGAGCATGGTGAGTAAAAATTCAAACAGCATGGTGTTATATTGCCAATATATATAGCCAATTGCCAATAAATATAATTTTTGAATTTTTACATGCTGTTTGTATTTCGTGCCAATTGCCAATGTAAAATATTGAATTTTTACATAAAAATAATGCCATTGGCAATGGTGAGTATATTTACATTTTCATATTCAAAAAATTTGATTTTTGAATTATACTCACCTTATTTTTGAATATGAAAAAAAATATTGCATAGAAATTGCCCACCTATATAAACAGCATGTAAATATAAAAAAATATTTACATGAACTATGAAGAGAATATAATGGAACAGGACATAGAGAATTTGGCATTCCGTATGTCATTTTGGCATTCCGTATGTTATGCTAATCAATTAACATAGAGAATTTTGCAACAGGACATTGAGAATTTTTGGTTCCTGTCATTTTGGCATTGCTTTTAGCCTTCATTGAAAGCTCAAATACATTGATAGCTCAACCATTCTCCTATTCAAGCTCATTCAAGATCATCCAAGCTCATCCATTCTCAAAATACATAATGCAAAACAGAATATTAACAGGACACCAATTGCCAACAAAACTCACCAAGAGTTGAGGAGGAGAGGAAGTGATGAAGCTCTCAAGCTCTGAAACTCAAACTCAGCAAACCGTGTTGAAGCTTCTTGATGATGTGCTGCTTCGTGATAATGGAGGTAGAAGAAGAAGAGGGTGATCTTCGTGATGTGCTGCTTCTTGGCGTTTGTGAAGGAAGAAGAAGAGGAAGTTGGAGGTAGAAGAAGATGGCGTTGGTGAAATGAGAGTAGCTGCGTAGAAGAAGATGGCTGGCTCTCCAACTCAAAAGCAAAATCCCAAACCTTTCCCTCACAAATTTTGAGTTGATCTTGCCGTCTGTGATTTGATCAAAAAACCATTCCCGCCCAAAATTTCCCTCACAATTTTGATGTTAAGATGGAAACGGAAATTTTGAAATCAAATTTTTTTTTAAAAAATGATTTGAAGGAGAAGCTGTGACAGGATTTGATGTGAGTGAGGAAAATGATTTATTATATCCAATATCTCTTATCTCAATTTCTCATCATACCCTATATACAATCTATACTATATAACCATCACACCCAATTACACATAACCAAAAACAAATTCTCTTATCCATTATCTCTTATCCATTTTCTCTTATCCAAAATCTCTTATACAACAATTCACATATTCTAATCCACAAACAACAATACACATAACCAATATCTCTTATCCAAATTCTCTTATCCAAAAACCCATGATAACATCCCTGTTTTATAATATAGATATCTCTTATCCAATTTCTCTTGTCCAATATCTCTTATCCAATTTCTCTTGATAACATCCCTGTTTTATAATATAGATATCTCTTATCCAATTTCTCTTGTCCAATATCTCTTATCCAATTTCTCTTGATAACATCCCTCTTTTATAATATAGATATCTCTTATCCAATTTCTCTTGTCCAATATCTCTTATCCAATTTCTCTTGATAACATCCCTGTTTTATAATATAGATATCTCTTATCCAATTTCTCTTGTCCAATATCTCTTATCCAATTTCTCTTGATAACATCCCTCTTTTATAATATAGATATCTCTTATCCAATTTCTCTTGTCCAATATCTCTTATCCAATTTCTCTTGATAACATCCCTGTTTTATAATATAGATATCTCTTATCCAATTTCTCTTGTCCAATATCTCTTATCCAATTTCTCTTGATAACATCCCTGTTTTAATATATATATATATATATATATATATATATATATATATATATATATATATATAATTGATTTCATAAATATGGTCAAAAGATACAACCAGCTAAGCAGAATTTGGAGTACATGGGGACTGGGGAAAAGAGTGAAGACACCCAAAAATCTAGGACCATAGCACCCCAAAGCTAGATAAACCCAACTACAACCCATACAAACAAACTAGACCAACCATCCACCATGGCATTAATGACATGACTGGACAAAACAATCCCAACAAAACATGCTCCAAGATCGGAAAACAATCCAGGAGTTTCAGGTCATGTACTCGTGCTATACTCGCCCCACCCTGAGCCAAGAACTCCTGCAAGAAGGAAGTGAACCCTGGAATGACGTCTTCTTCACAGAAGTAGCAACCAACTGCTCCCAATCGGGATTTTCGGTAACAAGGGGAAAGGATGGCCAATCGTCGTCATCATGGTAAGATTCATCGAGAAGCGATGGACGAGGATGAGCGATCCCAGCCGTCTCCGAAGGAGCTGGGTGATCCTCAGATTAATGAGCCGATGCTAAGGCTGGTGTCACCATAGCAACATGCAAATAGTCACCAATAGTAGAGGCCACATCCCCCCAACATCATCCACATTAAGGGGAGCCGAAGAACAAGCTTCCCTAAACGAATAAGGTTGAGAGAGCTTAGGTCAGTGCTCTACACCCAAATCTTCTACATCATCCTCATCAGATAGCAACTCCACCCCACGATCAACTTCCTTACCTTTGTCTCTATCCTCCTCAGGGACAATAGGCTTAGGATCAACAACAACTGTGTCTCCCACTCCAACATCTATCTCACCAGTACCACCAACATTAATCGGGTCAACCATAGACCCTTCAGGGACAAGTCCACCATCACCCTGCTCCTCCTACACTCCCCCACCCTCTTTAGCATCCAACACATCTTTTTCGAAATCCATAGATGGGCCAGTCTCCCCCAATGATACCAGCAGGCACTGAATGGCAATATGACCAAATGACAAACACTTGGTGCACCTCGGAGGTTCGCCTTCATACTTAATCTCAAGAACAAGTGATGATCCATCTTCAAACAGCATGTTGACTTTTTTAGAGAGCAGCAAGGAGGCATCTACATCAATAAATCATCGGGCAAATTCAATCTGCTCAAGATTGGCCGTCGCATGATCCATGTATATAGGGTCACCAACCAAACTAGAGATAATGTTCAGAATCTCAGGTGACCAAAGGTTGTGAGGAAGATTGGGAAATCTCACCCAAACTGGGACATGACAGAGGAGATCTCGCTCAAGCTTGAGCTCAGGGGACCAGCATCGTAGAACTATCAGACGACCATCAAGGAGCCACGAGCCCCCCTGTAGCACGTTTTCACAATATTTAGCCTGATCAAATTTGAAGTAGAAGAACTCGTTTTCACGGGAGAACACCCGTAAACATGCTTTCATCTTCCATAAGCGACTAACACAAGCTCGCACTTGGATGTAGAATGGGTGATTGCCAACAATGTGGCCGACGAGTGTGTTATCCCAATGTCTCGCATTGGCCAAAATATAATGATCAAGTATTAGCCCTGCCGGTGCACCGTCACCTCCCAACATGGGGGCTACGAACGAAAGTTTGCGACTTGGATCGCTAGATCTGATTCCTGAACATATATCTTTCCAAGAGCCCGTCGGAGTCACCTTACTGAAGTGGAGAGGATTGGCCTCGTCGCGTATTTGGCGAGGAGTTTATTCAGAACTGATCAGGCCAAATGAGTACGTTGTTTACCATTATCGAATGCCTCACCCAATTTCTTTCCCGCAAAGGTAGTAGATTTAGTCTGGGACTTTCTACCATGCCTCTGAACAACCTTCCAAGCACCCTCAGCTCCGTCTGAGACTGCAACATTCAACGCCATCTTCTTAAAGAAGTAGTCATTGCATTGGTGATATGGATTGGATGCATTGATGCATATATCCATCCTCAGTCCAAAGCCACAAATAACAAACACCAACAATAATCAGATCTGATAGCTACGACAACATCCGACAAGCAACCGACGAGATCTAAGATCGTCGGAACATGCACCAGATCTCGACTGCAGTGGCCTCGGATCAACTTACATGAACCCTTGACTCGGATGACGACGCTGTGCTCCTGCTAGACGCGAGATCTGAAATCGAAAGTTGGATCCCTGATCTGAAATCGAAGGCTGGATGCAAGATCTAAAATTGCAGGTGGTCGGTGCCCTGTGAATCGAATCATGAACGTGCTGATCTCGCTGGTTAGTGCCCTGGTCGGTGCCCTGATCTGAAACTCGCTGGTCACAAATAAAGACCACCTGGGAATTGAATCAACTCGACCTACGATGCTGGATCTCAGAGGACCTGCTAGATCTCGGAGCAATCGGATCGAATCGAAGCACTTGATGGATCTGCGAATCGAATCAGATCTCGAATCGAAGCACATGCTGGATCTCAAAGATGGCAGACCACCTGGGAAGACCACCTACGCTGGATCTCGGAGATGGCGAGACGTCGAAAACCGGTCAGAAGGCTGGTGAAGACTCGTAACCACCAGATCCTAGGGCCGGCTGCCTTCTCTCTCCTAGGGCCGGCTTAAGTGGCTAAAGTGGAATTATACGCAAGATTTTGATTCTAACCCTCTTTCTCTCATCAACCCTCTTTTACATATACATATATATATATATACATATATATATATATATATATATATATATATATATATATATATATATATGCTAATATGAGATGGTGAGATGGTGAGATAAGATATTCATATCTCGAACTAGCCAAAACTATTTGCCAAATCATCAATCGGAACCGTCCATCTTCTTCTATCTATCAAGTGATCTTTATGTATAATTTTTTGTGTCATTTGGACATTTCTATCAGATCCATCAAGTGTTTGCAAGATGAACGGTTTACAAGCTGCCTGTAAATGTAACAAAATTGGAACGGGTTGATCCATAGGATTTTGGGGTTTATAATCTCTAATTTTTTTAGGGTATAGATCTATCGACATGCTCTTGAAGATGAACGGTGCCGATCGTTAATTGGTGTTGCCGATTGTGCTAGCTCACGATAAGGATTTGAGCTCACCATCTCATACTAGCATTACTATATATATATATATATATATATATATATATATATATATATATATATATATATATATATATATATATATATATATATATATATATATATATATATATATGGATTAATGGGTATCATACGCCATATGAGGGCCTCTCTCATACACACTCTCACATAAAGCACCCAAGTACAACCAAGTACAAGCCCATGTGGGCTTGTACTTGGGTGCTTTATGTGAGAGGGCGTATGAGAGAGGCTCTCATATGGCGTATGATAGCCATTATTCTCATATATATATATATATATATATATATATATATATATATATATATATATATAATGGTAAGCGTATATATATTTATCACTAGACAAAATAATCTCTACACAAGAAAAGGGATAAAAAATACGAAGGGGGAGAGGACACAAGCGTCGTCACCCTTCACTACAAATCACCCCCATCCCTAAGTAGAGACAAAGAACCCACAACATGCCAACCTCTCTCAATCACCTCCCAGACCCCAAATAGAAAAGTGGATAGTAGCAGTAGGGTTGTCATATTCAATTGATAAAGAGCATTCCTAACATCAGCGGCAATATCCTCAAAGAGAAAACTCTTGAGAGAGCTAATCCCCTCAAAAATCCTCCTAATGCCAAACAGAGGTCGCCAAAGTAGTATTGGCCAAGATACCAACACTATCCTTCTTATCATATGAGGAAAGGAGAATATCACCAACCCCCGAGAGAGAGAGAGAGGAGGGTCCATCGCCAGGCCCAGCTTAAGGAAGCACCGACAGAAAATATACATCGAATAGCTGCACTCGAAGAAGAGATGACCAACACTCTCATGAGAACCATCATCACATAGGAGACAAAGAGGAGAGGTGGAAAACCCCCAATGGAGAAGAATATCCTTGGTGAGAAGCTTGCTAAGCATGGTGCAAAGCAACGTAATGGTCATCTTAGGAATATGCACACGGAACCATATAATACCATAGTAGGGAAATCGGGGCCTACGTACGCGTGTACCCTCCCATGCCTCACACAAGGAGCAACTGGAGCTAGGAGACCAAGGCTAGGAGTTATCACTATACGTGAGAGAGATCTGATTCAAGAGGCTGAATGGCCAAAATAGCCTTATCATCAATCCATCCCAAGGGCGACCAATAGTCACTAACTAACTTCCGCTTATCCCCAGCCGGGACCTCATGAGAAAGATGGAGGGGGCCACAATGGAGCCAACTGGCATACCAAAAGCGAGTTGTGGAGCCATCCGTGACGATTCGCTTAATGAGATTCTTTGAACTACTGTGGCAATGAAGAAGAAATTTCCAGGTCCCAGCCTGCATAGGCCTACCCTTGGCCAAAAAGAATCCCACGTCCCCCATTTAGTGGCGCCTCATATAAGAGGCACAAGCCACATCATGTGTAAGCATACGCCAAGTCAAACGGACCACATAGGCATTATTAAAATCAGAGAAGAGACGAAGGCCATCTCCTCCCTCAGACTTGGGGGCACACATATCTTTCCAAGCCCAAATATGAGAATTCCCCAAAATGAACTTCCTGCATATGGAAGTAATAAAGCACAAAACAGCGCTAGGAATGCAAAAATCTTGCATCCAGAATCCAACCATACCATATATGATCGATTTGACTAACTCAAAACTCCCCGAGATAGAGAGCAAATAGGAGGTCCAACCCTGCAGCCTGCTTCTACACAAATCAACCAATCGGGTAAAATAGGAAGCCTTGGGGTACATAGCAGAAAGAGGGAGACCCAAATAGGTGGTAAGCGAATGCAACAACCGAATGCCAAGCAAATCCGTGAGATGACTAGGGTCATTTGCACATTTACTAAACATAACAGCACTCTTCCCTTAATTAACCTCAAGACCTGTAAAGTACTCGAAGGTAGTAAGGATCTCACTGAGACCCTCAAAGGATCTGATATTAGCATGAAAAACACCAAAAGATCATCCGTAAAAAGTAGATGTGAGATACCCCCAACCTCCTCATAGACAAGACACAACCTGAAGCATACACCCTATCCATCAACAAAGAGAATCCCTCCACAACCATAACAAAAAGATGGGGAGATAATGGACCACCCTGCCTCAAGCCCCTGTTGGAATGAAACATACCATGGGGAGAACCATTAATCAAGACAGAAAAGGTTGGAGTGGAAATACATTCACATATCCAGCCAATAAATCTGCCATCGAACCCCATCTGATGTAACATGAAATAGATGAACTCCATGTTCACACTATCAAAAGCTTTGTGGAGATCCAACTTAATGCAAGCTCGGGCACCCATGGGATTACTAAAATCTCGAATATGCTCATGAGCAAGTACAACACAATCAGCAAGAAAATGACCTTTGAGAAAAGCATCCTGATTAGGGGAGATAAGTTCCAAAACAACCCTCTTCAGCCTATTACATAGAACCTTACTAATGATTTTGTATAACACATTGCAACAAGCAATCGACCTGTAATCACTAAGACTAGTAGCATTAGCCCCTTTAGGGATAAGAGTCAAAAAAAAGTTTGATTAATTTGGCGCAACATCTGACCAGAACGAAAGAAAGATAGCACCCCACTAGTGACCTCCCTCTAAATAGTAGCCCAGGAATTCTGATAAAAGAAACCATCGTAACCATCAGGCCCATGAGATTTATCCTTTTCGATCTGAAAAATAGCCTCTCTAACCTCTTACTCAATAATAGGTCGGTCCAGCCAAACCACAGCCTCACTAGTGAGAATCCTCCTGGGAATGAGATATGGAAAAACATTCCAAAAATAATCTTGATTATAAAGGGCCTCATAGAATTTAGGAGCATAAACCTTAAGCCTATTTGCAGTATCATCACGTGTACCATCTGCAGCAATAAGGTGCCCAAGACTATTGCGGCTCTACCGAGCTCTCATAGGGGTTTAGAAAAACCTACTATTTCTGTCACCCAAATGCATCCAATCTTACCTACTCTTTTGTCTTAGATTAGCCTCCTCAAACTCAATAGCATCCACCACATGGTAAGACAAAACATGTTCCTCGTGTTGAAGGATGGGACAAGCATGCAAATCAGGCTTAGATTGAATATGTTCCAACTCCGCCCGACACTTAAGAACGTCATTTGCACCGGAAGGCTTTTACCCAAATACCGTAAACCCACTTTAAGGTATTTGAGTTTAGTAACAAGCCTCATCATTGGGGTTCCCACAACAAGCCTATTCCAATTCTCACACAAAACCCTCGAGTAATCAGGTGATTCAACCTAAGAATTGAAAATTTTTGAACGGCTTAGGCTCAGAAGTGTAAGGACCGTCTACCTTGCAATACTAACAATAAATACTCTAGAGGGGGTGAATAGAGTAATTGTAATAAATTGTACAATTAAAATTTAACTTGCAAATGCGGAATAATAAACACAAGAGGAATTAATCAACATAATCAATCCAAACGCAGACACAAGATAGTACACTGGTTCCCCAAACTTGGGTACGTCCAGCCACACCAATATCCACTAAAATTCACACAAAGAGAAGTGAATACAATTCCACACAGAGATACCTCACACAGAGGATTTTTTCATACACAAGAACCAAACCAACCCTACACAAGGGTCAAATTTCCACACAGAGAATTACTAATTCCCACACAGAGAATTAGGGTTAGTCCTACACTAGGACACCAAACTCCCACAAAGAGAGTAACTCCCACAAAGAGAGTAACCAACTCCCACAAAGAGAGTATCTAATTCCCACAAAGAGAATTATAGTTTCAAAGAAACACAAAGTAAAACAAATACTCTTACTTATGCTTGATGATGAACTTACTCATTAATAAATGCAAGACATGTAAGAGGATCTCCAAGTGATGAGATTAGCTTGAAAGCACTTGGATGATTTCCATTGAGCTTGACTTAAATGCATGGAGAGGAATATGAGCTCTAAGAGGGGAATGAGAGAGTTTGAGAGTGGCTTAATCAATTTCTAATGATCTTCAATAGTTCCAAGAAGTTCTAATGAACTCAGCCCTCTCTTATATATAGGAACCCCATATGAACTCTCAAAACCCAAGGAAAAAGCCAAAAACAAAAAGCTGTAACGGCTAGAATCTGGGCTGAGTCATCAGCGACAGTCGACTGATGAACATCTGACAGTCGACTAACCAACGCCATAAAATTCCCAACGGCTATAATCTGAGCTAGGACAGGGGACTGTAGATGACTACACAGGCGTTTGTACAATGGACAGGAGCCTGTATATACTTCAACAGGCTACTGTCATTTGGGATGGAAATGGAGCTGGAAAATGCAACTTTCGCACTAGTTCCTTGAGACGTAGATGACCATTTCACAGGCGACTATAAATAGACAGGCGACTATAAATAATTCATCAGTCGACTGACTTGTAAATTAGGATGAAGCCCAGAAAATACAAGTTGCGCACAGACGACTGTAGATCAATTCCCAGGCGACTGTTGGTAGACAGGCGACTGTAAAATGAACTTCAGTCGACTTAGGCAAAAAACTCAAGAAGAGTCAAGAATTAAGTTGACTTAAGCTGTGCATACTAGTCGGCTGTAGAAGGCTGGGCAGACGCCTGGAATCACCCAGTCGCCTGTCATGCCTTCATCAATCGACTGATGGAGAGCCAAAAACTCTAGTTTGAGTTTAAGGCATGGTGAACTTATTTGGATGATTTCTATGATAATCCTAAGGCTCACTAAGATGGTTCTATGCATATGCAAGAATGAGTAGACCATCTATCAAGGCATTAACCTAGACTCAAAAATAGAAAAGCAAAAAATTAAATATTACATGGATTACATTTCTTTCCTTAGAGTCTATGGATTCAACCTTGATGCCTTGATACTCCTCCATCATCTCCAAGCTTTGGCACCCCTTGAATCCAAGCTTTGGCATTGCTCCTCTTGATGTCCATCCTTGCACCAAGCTATTAGTCTCCAAATTATGCTCTTCTCCATTTGATAAACATGAGACTAAACAAGAGAGACATTAGCAACAACATAGTATTGTGATCATCATCAAAACAATATTGGTATGAAAAACCAATACTCAACAAGAAGCAATGCACGGGTGAAGTCGAATAAGGAGGGTAGAGTGATCACTAGTTCCCTCCAACATACGCACACTAGGCGAAAGGGAGACAATCCAACCATTTATTGTTAAAAAAACCTCGATCAAGCATAGCAACAATCCGATGAGTGCCCAAACTACGATTAGTCTAGCTAAAGGGATTGCTAGTGGACTTGAGCTCAAGGAGAGCACTAGAGTCAATACAGTCCTTGAACTCCTGAACCACATGATGTAAGAGGTGTCTTCCTCCAATTTTATCCTTAGCATATCTGACACAATTGAAATCCCCACATATAATCCAAGGGATGAGAGCATGCATCGTAGAACCATCCATAATAGCATTCCAAAAAGAACGTTTATCGCCATGAAGATCAAAAGCATACACAAAAGTCAACATCATGTAGAAACCTGCCACAATGCCATAAGACAAAGTGATATGCTGAGCAGACATATCCTCAATAGCACACCTCCACACAAGGGGGTCAACCAAGACTACAATACGCCCAGTCCGGTGATGAGCACGGTTATCAAACACAATCCATCCCTTAGGAAATTATTTGGTAATCTTACTCAAGTTCTCCAAAACCACCATAGTCTCCAATAACCCAACCAATGAGGGCATGAACTTATGGAAGCGATCCTTAAGTTCACGATGCCTAACGACATTATTGAGCATGTGGGTGTTCCAAACAAACAACGTTATTTGCAAGTGCAAGGAGTGGGAACCGAATGTTTCCAATTATACCTCGTGCTTTTCCTAACACCCTTAGACAACACAACACCTTTCGATGACTCAACCGCTTTAGCGAGTTTACAACCTTTACTAGTTTGCTTTAGTATTTCCTGCTCAATAAACCAGGCCCCATTGACTCTCGTCATAACAAGGGGTTCACGATCAGAATCGGACAAGTTAGCCAATAGAGAAGGCTCAGAGTGAGTGTGAGGGCTAAAAACTTGACTAACATCACTACCATTTGAGCTGGGAATAGTATGGCAGTCACCAACAATATGCTTTGCATTCAATACAGCCGAAACATCCACACATATCTCATCAAGAGTATGAACTGAGCAGTTCGCCAAATCACCTAATGGATTCGCTAAATCAACCAAAAGCAGGGATATCATATTTGATTTATCCGACGAGCGTTGAATGCCCAAGTGCTAAATATCTGAACGGTTTGCTATATCACCCAAAAGAGGGGATATCATATTCAATTTATTCGACGAGGGTTGAATGCCCCAGTGAT
This sequence comes from Scilla litardierei, assembly GCA_030789695.1. Taxonomy (NCBI): domain Eukaryota; kingdom Viridiplantae; phylum Streptophyta; class Magnoliopsida; order Asparagales; family Asparagaceae; genus Scilla; species Scilla litardierei. The sequence goes on from CM061130.1 coordinate 73,160,636, forward strand.
GAATATCCGAATGATTCATTAAATCGCTCAAAGAAGGGGGTATCATATTGACGAGTGTTCATATTTCACCGTTTGCACATGCGCTTCATCGTGTTTTCATATGTGTTTCATCTCATTCCATGTTGTATATATCACATTTTGGTTCATATTGACTATTGGGTGTATTGTTTGTATTTCAGGTAAATGTCGGCATTTCGGTGTCTTCTGGAGTCAACCTTGCATGTCGGGACCAAAGCGCGCTTATACGGTAATGCTCCGATGGTCAAAGATGAGGATTTGAAGTTTTGGAGCTTCAACCGGTCGTGTGGATGAGCCACCTGATCGGTTCGTGCACCGTATCAGACCCGAGGAGGAGCAAGCAAAGAAGCGAACCCCAACAGATCGGTTCAGTGATCGGTTGGGTGTGACAGTGCTATCTGTTTTTGAGTACCAAAGACCACCCAATCGGTTGACTTGTCAATGGATTGTGTGGTCTCCTTCGGTCATCTTGGGGAAGAACTCACTCGACCGGTTGACACTTCAACCGATCGGGTGGCCTTTTCTTCCCCTTTTGTGCACTGCTGATGCATTCATTGAAGATCTGCTACCATTCCAGTGGGATTTTGGATGATATCTTATTTTTCTAGTTTCGACATCGTCGTTAGCTTTCCAACGATAGGTCGCATGCCCAAATCCGATTTTTCTACATTTTTCTGTAATTTTCTGAGCGCAGGTGGGTGCTGAAATTCTGGGCTGTCTGGAATTTGAACTTGAACCGATCGGGTGAGCTATCCAACCGACCGGTTGAGCCCATTTTCAGCAGTTCTGAGTTACTGTTTGTTTCCTCCCGATCGATTGAACTTCCATCCGATCGGGTGGCCCTTTTTCAACAGTTTTAGTGGGTTTCTGGACCTGCACTGTTATGGTTTTGTGGGGGGCCTATAAATATGAGATGTTGGACGGCCTGTAATGGGTTCCCTTCTATTTTTCAAGCGCTTTCCTCCCCTTTCATGGGAGCCTTAGATTAGGTTAGATTAGGATTTCTATTTCAATAAATCTTGGAATGGATTGATGGATTCAAATGCAAGATAAGTATTTCTTTTCCTTATTTCCATTGCTTTGTGTTGTTTTCAATGAGCTTGATGGTGAATGTTTGTTTGTCCCTTTTATTGCTTGCTATCATGTTCTTCACCATTGAGTAGTGTTTGATGAACCCTAATATGGGTTAGAGTAGGATTGATGCTTGGGATATTTCATTTGACTTGATTGCATGGCAAGTGTTTGATGGAATGTGTCAATGGTGATATCTAGCAATCTGATACCAATCCGTATGGCAACACACTAGATGGAGTTGGGGGTTGGGCTCCAGATGCTTGTCCCGTCAAGATCCTCTTTGATGTATTGCTAGAAATCACATTCGACCTATTTGGCCATTCGGGTTACGTAGGGCGTTTTATTATCATTGGCGGGAGAAAGACCGCCTTTGACCGTCGGGCCAAGGGGAAATAAAACGGGAGTTTGATTCTCTAGTAATAGCTCATGCCCTAGCGTTGACATCGAGTCCTTGCACGTGGGAACGGCTTGGATGAAATGTTGGGAGCTATCATTGTGGCCTTAATACTCTCGGTTGCGGAGGGTGTTGGACACGGGAATGGCCTCCGTCCGAAATTAGGTAGACATAGCGTATCATCCTGGGCACCGACCAGAATATCGAGCCCACAGAGCGCTAGGTACCACCTTTTGGGGGAAATGTCTCACCCTAGGTCGAGTCGAATACCAAGTGTCATGAGTGCTCTAGCCCGTGTTAGCGGGGATTCATTTCTTGTCTTTTACATTTCTTTCCTTTGTTTCTACACTACCCACTCATATCATCTGCGTAGCTCACACACAACCTAGGCGAGACTAGTAGCCATCAAGCCATCCACCTCCCTGTGTTCGATATACCCGCACCCTACACTAACCGTGCACTTGCGGTAAAACGACACCGCGCCCTAATCATAAACGGGGTGCCGGTCAAGTTTTTGGCGCCGTTGCCGGGGAGGCGTTCGGTTTGATATTAGCTTAGCTTAGGTTCGTTAGACTACACATAAAAACATTTAAAAAACAAATACAATAACCAAGAAATTTTTCCCCTCCACCATATTTTGCATTATCTTTTTGTTATTCTCTTATACTATTGACGCTCCTCTCGAGTTTTCTATTTGTGTTGTGCAGATATATATTTGCTTGCAATGTGGAATTCTTGTTCCAATGCTCTAGTGGGAGGAACCGGTTCATTTGAGATGGTTGTTTGTGAGGATTGTGGCATGGCGGGACACGAAAGATTAGAGTGCATATTTACTTCCCGTACCCTCACCCCACACCCAAACTCCAACAGCACATTCCTATACCCCTCCAACCAATTTCCTCATCACATCCCTCCACCACCCATGGAAATATCTGCCCTTGTTCCCTTTCTCAATGAGGCCTTTGTTCCCTTCTCGAGGACATTGTTCGTCGACAAAACTCCATAATCTCCGAGCTATTAGCCATCACTCTTGCAGAGATTGCGCATGACCAGAGCCACTACACCGAAATCCTAGAAGCCATTCCCCGAGATCCAATTCCCCAAGCAACCCGCTACATTTGCAATGCACCCTCGGCCTTTATGGGAGGAATCTTTTACCTCCGTGGCGACCACACCATTGAGGATGAGGTGAAGGTTGGTGCATTGGTGAACGAAGCCATTGTCTCTTCTCGAGACGTTCTCGAAGCTTCTACCAGTGTGGCTACTTTGGAGATTCTCGAGTGCAGTGGAGGTGCACCTTCTAACTTGCTGCTACACGTCGACCCCTTCTTCCGCGTCTAGGAATTGGATAACAATGCATTCTTCTCGGACAGCGAGAGTGACAGTGGGCATGTGACTGCCATGGGGGAGAGACTTTCATTTTGGACGGCTACCCCTCTTGGAGTCACCAGAGGATGTTGTTCTGAAAGGCACATTCCAGTACCTCACATGTGCAGATGGACTTCACACCTCACCTTGCGGAGATGGATGTGCACGATACGTTGGCAGTGACATCACCAAGAGTACCAAGGAGCCTACATAGACTACACATACTTGCGAGTGGGACATCCAGGAGTACTTGGACTTCAGGATCATTCCTGAGGATTCCACAGCTTCACCATCTCCTCAGCTACCTCTACAGCCCTGCTTCTGCATCTGGTGTTGGAGGACCACGATGACGTCATCTGGGACGATGAGCACGACTCCGAGGAGTGGGTCCCCTTGGAGCATGAACTGCAGTGCAATGAGCGGTTGGAGGAGTCTTTCCCTCCCTTGGTGGCGTCCACAGAGCCTACCTGTCGTGCCACCTTCCACGTCGATAATGTGGAAGACTTCAACAGGGTATTGGAGCCTGCACACAGTGATGCTGAGAGCGATGAGTGTGCCTCTAGCATAGAGGATAGCATACCATTTCCAGGGAGTATTCGCCACATTTCATATATTTTCCCATCATATACTGGCGACTATCTCTGGGATATATTTTTTTGGGAAATGATTTCTTGCCATGGACTAATGCACCTCATCCTTTGTAGGTCACAGGTGGACACCTATCAAGGATGCGTGGAGATGCATTGCTTGGGTCCATTGGCACACGTGGCACAGCGCTTCTGGCAGAGCCATAGTAGGAACAGTTAGAGCAGCTACCTACCCCACTCCAGATTCTGGATCCGCCTATGCTCAGGTGAATCCTAATCTAGTAGTGTAAATATTTACCGCTTTCTAGTTTAGATTAGAATAATTTCGTCTCCTCTCATTAGCGAGGGGAGCGTATCTAGGGTTTGCTTTTGCATCATAATAATCCATCATGTTGTGCCCTTCTATCATTTCTCCCCCATCACCCTATCCTTGTTCTTTTGGCATTTTTCTTGGCCCCGTTATCATTTTTCTCCATGAGACCCCTACCACCTCCAAAGGGTGGTGATGCCTATTTTGCCTATTGTTCACTTTCACCTTTATCTTTTATGCCCCGTATCGGATTTTCATATCTTTTGGGCATAGCTTATATTAGCTTGGGGGAGAGTATCACCCATAGTCATTTTTGTTATTTTTGATGCATTTTCCCTCCCATTTTATCTTTGCCCTCTCATGTGTGATCTTATTGCATTGAGTGCAATGCAAGCTTTAGCTTGGGGGAGTTTCATTTCATGCATGTTTCCTTTATTTTTCTTCCATTTTCACCTTTTTCATTCATCAAAAATTTTTCTTTTCATTTTTATGCATCATTCCCATCATGCATTTTTCTTTCTCCATTTGATTCTTGACTCTTTCTAGAGATGAACCCTCAATGATATTTTGCCACTCATGCTTCACTTTTCGCATTTGAGCACCTTTTTTCCATCACGCTATTTCTTTGATTATTCAATGCTCATATATGTGTTTTGCCATCTTTTGGGTTTATTTTCTATATTTCAAGATTGTTGGTTGTGACTGTATTTAAGGCATGCTTCTAGCTATATATCATATTTTAATATGCCCTCTATTTTGAAGTTCCTAGATTTTCACGCTTCATTTCCAAAAAAACGGTTATTTTACCATCCTACCCCCGTGCTTCTAACTCTTGCATGAAATACTATATGTGTACTCTTATCGCATGTGTTAGCTACCTTTCAACGGGATTAGGATATCCACGCCTTTGTTCCGTGCTTTAATTCATGGAGGATTTTCTTGCCATACTTAGATTTCTCAAAAATTCTCTTTTGTTTTACTTTGTACATTCCCCCTCGTCGTGCATCGTTCTCCCATTTAGGGGAGTGCACACTTTTCATTTTCCAAAAAAAAAAACATTACCCAAATAAACACTTTTGTACGTATTTTTGTATAATGGTCCTTCGGGGTTCTTCGTAACCCGACGCCCTAAAGCCATCTAGCTTGGGATGCGTAGGCCGCCCTTGCATTCCATTGCGATTCCGCAAGTTTGCAAGACAAAAATATTAAAATCAAATCAAAAACAACAAAAACAAACCGAAAACCAAAAATACGTATATATGACACATTCTTCTCTTTTCCGTCGCTCTCCACATCTCCTATGTTTGAGAGCACCAATGTATATAGGGAAGGCGAGAGTTTGTACAAAGTGATATTTCCACATCTTCTCCATCCCCTTTTGAAAATACAAGGAAGGCAAGAAAGTGTTTCAAAAATCAAAAATGACAAGTGTGTGTGGTGATTCCTTACATCCTAAAGATTGATAGTTATTCCCATGATTCATATCTATTCTTTCTTACTTTTTCATGCATGTACGGGTATCTCGTATTCACCGTTTGGAAGATTTGTTTATGAATTTTGAGCTTCCTCATATTTGGACATATTATCTACTATAACATGCTGTGATAGCTATGCCTTTGCCAATGTCACGCTTCTATCTCTCTTGTGCTCTATTGATATGAACCCCATGATGCTATATTATGAGATTGAATTCTTGATTTAGATTGTGATATGCTTTTCCCTTGTGCTTAATTGTGTTGGTGATTACATTTGTGGTTTGGAGAGGGTGATCAAGGATTCGTCGCTTTCCTTTCTTGCTCTCTCGTCCGATCTTCATTCCAACTCGCCTTCCTCGGGACGAGGAAGAGTTTAGCTTGGGGGCTTGATGCGTGTTCATATTTCACATTTTGCACATGCTTTTCATCGTGTTTTCATATGTGTTTCATCTCATTCCATGTTGTATATATCACATTTTGGTTCATATTGACTACTGGGTGTATTGTTTGTATTTCAGGTAAATGCCGGCATTTCGGTGACTTCTGGAGTCAACCTTGCATGTCGGGACCAAAGCGCGGTTATACGGCAAAGATCTATTGAGTATTGATTCCCCGGATTTGGTTTTGATGATGAACAAACATAAATATCGTGAACTAACTCTTTGTGAGCGCAGTTATGGAGATCGTCGCCAAAATTCTATGTACATCAAAAGCGACGTCTCAAGACTTCTCAAGGCGCATGATCATGTGCCTGAAGCTTCGTTGAAGCTCTAGGAGCATTACTGAAGTCAAGAGATTCGGATTGAAGCTTTGAAGACGGTTCGTCTAGTTTATTTTATAGTCTTCTAGCTTCTTTTCATAGAATGTTAAGCCTTGAGTAGGACTTACATTATAATCTTCATAACGCTCATATCTTAGAGCAAGGATTATCTTAGAAGCCCATAGATACTTTCCTGAAGCTTTGCGCTTCATTTTGCGGCATCTTGTGCATCTTAGTTGGTTCAAGAAGAAGAACCAACCGACTAGATTGTCATCTAGTCGGTTAAGAATCCTTCTTGAACCGACTAGATTTCCTTGCTCAATTCTACCTAGGCACTGTTGACCAATTAGTCGGTCCAAGAAGATTCATCGACCGACTAGGTGTCAAACTAGTCGGTTGGGAATCCTTCTTAGACCGACTAGTTATACTCTCATTTTTTCAGCCTAGTGGTGGGCTCCGAAAGGTGCTTCTCTCAAGCGCAAGAGTCCGTTCAAGTAGTAAAATCTGGGAGTCCAGATGTCGAATCCTCGGGAGAATCTGTTGAAACCACAAGTCTAAGTCAAATAGAGTAACTACGAATAAAATCTAAGCACTTTAATAGTGATGGTGAAGGTGGTATGAAAAGTGTGTGGTGATGGAATTGTTACGTGCGAACAACGAACTCTAATTTGTGAAAAATAGATATAAAAGGCATGTACATGGCATGGGTTCATTAGGATCAGCGAATCGTAAGCTTTGGTTGATCAAGTATAACACAACGAAACCTCCTTTTGGGAGCGAATCGTCGGAAGATGTCCTTTTGGGAGTTAACGCATCAATTCTAATAATATATCGCTAAAGTTGTAAACGTACATATGAAGTATGAAGCTCTCTTTTGGAGAGATCAAATCTCACCCTTGTGGGGTGATCATCTATTAGATCAATTCTTTTGGAATATGAAAAAAATAGATTTAAGAGCGACGATTAAACTTTAGCAAATATAGCGATTAAGCGCAATAATACAACCAACGAATACGATTCACATCACCTAATTACTCCATACCATGCACATAAAATATTTAGCTACTCATGGTGCAAAAATAAACAATTTTCAGATCAGAATTCATAGGTTTAATAGCAAAATACGGAAGTTTAGAGGCAAAATACAAGCTAAAACACCCAAATACAAGCTAAAGTTGAAGAAAATATCACCAATTCTCTCTGAAAAGTCTTCAAAACTCTCTGGAAATTAGAAACTAGGCTCTGGAATTTTACAGAATTTTTGCAGAAGAAAATACGGCTCCTAAGTGCTCCAATACGCCAATTATACGCCCAAAAACCCTAGAATACGCTTAAATAATAACATTGCGGGTTTATTGGGCTTAACGGGTTTAAAATCCGCACCCGCTTCAATCTGGGCCGCAGATCTAAAGCGGGGCAAACCTCAGCCGTTGATCAATGCGGGATCGAGCGTGGGGTCGACGCGTGGCTTCCAAGATTCGCGCCCAGCGCTTCGCGGATCCGACTCCGCTTCGGGGTTGATACTGACCGTCCGATCTAACCATCATGAGATCTCGCCCGCTCGTTCCGCTTCAAGATTCGTGATGCAGCTTTCGACTCGCGAGGTGATTTGCGACCGTCCGATTCGAATCGGGTGGTCGAGACGTCGCCACGTCACCATGTGTAACGATCGCTGCTTCGTTCGAGCGGGATCGTTCTCCGCCGCAGGATCTTCATCGAACGGTCCACGCTATGCCGCGTGTCCTCCCGCTCCGCTGAGTTTTGAGCTGCCGAACGCCGTCCGATCTCCGATCGACCGCCCTCAACGTGCCACGTCACCTGCTTTTAAACTTCTCCGCAGCTGCTGATGGGCGAGATATCTACCGTTCGATCTCGATCGAACGGTCGATAATTAATACCATTTATACCTTGCTGCGGCCGTAGGATGAAGGCTGGAGGGTGGAGATCACGCCACGTGTCGGTCGTTTATTGGCCGTCGACCATATTTTGCGTATTTTGAGTGTATTTCCTCATTTAATTGGTATTCTGCATTCAATAAATCACAGAAATTAGCACATATCTCAGAAAAATACAAATAAATAGTCGTTGGAATCGTGAGATCGAGACGGTGCTAGGAAAAATATAAAAAGTGCAGAAATGCTTTGTTAATTGCTGTTTTGTGCTCAAATAGTGTGTTTTCTCTAATAAATAAATGTGTAGAAAATACGTATGTAATAGAGACCAATGTAGAATCACATGAGCACAAAATAGGGCTAAATGGGGGGTTAAATACGCAATATTGAACCCAAATCACACCCCCCAACTAGCGTTTTGCTAGTCTCTAGCAAAAAGAGCGATTAAAAATACGCCTAGATCACCTTATCAGATCTCAAATTACTCACCATCATACTACTACGACAAAAGAGATAACCGCACACTAATATCAAAATTTCAAGCTCATCAAGTAATGGTACTTGTGGGTTTTCAAAAAAATGAATGTCAAGCATCTCAAATGGTTATAAAATAGACTCAAATTCACTATCCATTACTTCATAGCTCATAGTACACAAAATCAATGGCCCACACCGTTCAATCAAATATTTTAACTTGGAGCGTAGATGGTTCATGCAAAGCAAGCATCAAAAGTAGGATGGTATCAAGACATACACACGTCAATCTCTATTCATAGGAACTCACACCACATCTTGCGTTTTCTTTAAGCTTTGGAAGTTTTCTTGCTTCGCTAATCATGCACACTTATTCTCTATGTTCTTTCACTTTTTTTTTCATAGTTCCGCGTAACGCGCATCAAGCAACATTCGTAGAAAAGTATATAACTTGGATCGCCCCATCAAATAATTGAGGTTCCGGTCAATGGCTCCCAAATCAGACGATAATAGGGCATTAGGCCAAGAAGGACCCCTCGGACTGTACTACTCGAGCCAACCAAGTTATTTCTTTAATAGCACATTTATTCATTCTTTTCTTCCTCCTTCATCTCATTTTTTCTTCGTTTGTGTGTGCATAAACAACGTGGCAATATAACTTCCTCTGCTTTAATTTTTCACAAGAGTGGGTATCCTAATCATTTCAAATGACGTGGTACGTTTTTCTACCCAAAATTACACCAAGCATGCAAATGGCAATGAATACGAGATAAAGAACAATGCTCCAGTTAATTTATGAATTATTGGTACATGAACTTTGGTGTGTTCCAATGAAAGCATACCACTTGCTAATCCATAATTTTTAGATTCATTAAGTCATCGATTAATCTTGCCATTGAGATGTATAAAAAGAAATTCACCACAAGCACTCAAATTCATGTAAAATGAGATTGAAATGTTGAATAATAGTGGTGGAGAAAATAAATTACGAGTGTACGGTGGTGAATAAATATCGAGAAATTTCATCACATAGGGGTCATTTCTAGGAAAAGATAGACTTTGGTGATATTTCTTAACTCAAAAAAATTTTTTTTTTCAATGCAAAAAGGGAACTAAAAAAAATAAAATCCTAAAAGAAAAAGAAAAAGAAAATAAAAGTCCTAAAAGAAAAAGAAAAAGCAAATAAAAATCCTATAAAAGTTATTTCCCTCCCCCCAACTTAAAATAGACATTGTCCTCAATGTTAGGAAGAGGGAATCATGGAAAGAACACACCTGATTAGTTCCCACCCGAAGGTGGGTCTGTGAGATCCATGGTGCTCGCTTCCTTGGTCCAAGGCTCGTGAAAATGTTTCAATCTCTGGCCATTCACCTTGAACTCGCTTCCATCTTTCTCATTTAGTAAGAGCACAGCGCCATGTGGGAAAACTTCTTTGACGACGAAAGGTCCATACCACCTAGAGCGAAGCTTCCCAGGAAAGATGTGTAGCCTGGAATTGTATAGGAGTACTTTTTGGCCTGGGGTGAACTCCCTCCTCAAGATCATCATGTCATGGACGGATTTCATCCTCTCTTTTGAAATTTTAGCGTTGTCGTACGCATTTCTCCTCAACTCCTCCAGCTCCAACAATTGTAACCTGCGAGAAGAAAAAGAGACATCAGTATCAAAATTCATTTTCTTTATAGCCCAATAAGATCTATGCTCTATCTCAACAGGTAAGTGACAAGACTTCCCAAATACAAGGCGGTAAGGTGACATCCCCAAAATTGTTTTGTAGGCCGTCCTGTAGGCCCACAACGCTTCAGGTAAGCGCAAACTCCAATCTTTCCTTGATGGATTCACCGTTTTCTGCAAAATTCCTTTGATCTCTCTATTTGCCAACTCTGATTGGCCATTGGTTTGGGGGTGATACGGAGTAGAAACTTTATGTGTGACCCCAAACCTCTTCATTAAAGTAGCGAACATGCGGTTGCAAAAGTGAGACCCTCCGTCACTGATCAAGGCCTTGGGCACTCCAAACCTAGAGAAAATGTTCTCTTTGAGGAACTTAAGCACAACGGAAGTGTCGTTCGACCTGCAAGGAATAGCTTCCACCCATTTAGAAACATAATCAATACAAACCAAAATATAAGCATATCCAAATGAAGGTGGGAAAGGTCCCATGAAGTCTATGCCCCAACAATCAAATATTTCAATCTCTAAAATGGGGTTCAGAGGCATCATGTTACGTTTAGTAATACCCCCTAATTGTTGGCATGCAGCACAAGTCTTGCAATAATGAAATGTGTCTTTAAACATAGATGGCCAATAAAAGACACATTGCGAGATTTTTGCCACAGTTTTGTTCGCTGAAAAGTGTCGACCACATACTCCATCATGGCAAAATTGTATCACACTGGTTATTTCATGATCAGGAATGCATCTCCTAACAATTTGGTCACTACAATATTTATATAAGTACGGATCATCAAAGAAGAAATATTTTACCTCGTACTTGAACCGTTTAAAGTCTTGAAGAGACCAAGTGTCAGGGGTCTTACCAGTTACCAGATAATTAACGATATCAGCATACCATGGAGAGGTGGAGACGCTAAAAAGATGCTCGTCAGGAAAGGAGTCCTTCAAGGGCACATCTGCTGAATCAAGGCCTACTGTCAAACGTGATAAATGGTCAGCTACTAGATTCTCCACACCTTTCTTGTCCTTGATTGTGACATTGAACTCCTGCAACAATAAAATCCATCGTATCAATCGAGGCTTAGCATCTTTTTTAGACAATAAATATTTTAAAGCAGAGTGATCAGTATATATCAAAATTGGTGATCCCAAAATATAGCTCCTGAATTTTTCCAACGCAAAGACTACTGCCAGCAACTCCTTCTCTGTTGTTGTATAATTCCTTTGAGCGTCATTTAATGTCTTGCTGGCGTAGTAAATCACTACTGGAACTTTGTCTTTTCTTTGGCCTAGGACTGCACCAACTGCGTAATTGCTTGCATCACACATTATTTCAAATGGTAGGGACCAGTCTGGCACCTGCAAAATAGGAGCAGAAATCAGCAACTTCTTTAAAGTTTCAAAAGAAAGTTGACACTCAGGTGTCCAAATAAAGTCCACATTTAAAGTAAGTAAGTTGCAAAGAGGGCGAGATATAGCGCTAAAATCTTTGATGAACCGCCTATAAAATCATGCATGTCCCAAAAATGATCTGATGTCCTTCACGCATTTAGGACTTGGTAGCTTCTCAATTACTGCTACCTTGGCTCTGTCTACCTGTATACCATCCTTAGAAACCAGGTGACCTAGGACAAGTCCCTCTGTGGTCATAAAATGACACTTCTCCCAATTCAATAGGAGGTTCTTTTCAATGCACCTGTCAAGAACAAGAGCCAAGTTAGCTAAACAATCATGGAAAGAGCTACCATATACTGAAAAATCATCCATAAATACCTCAACGATTTTCTCAACCATATCATCAAAAATACTGAGCATGCATCGCTGAAAAGTAGCTGGAGCATTACATAAACCAAACGGCATTCTTTTAAATGCAAAAGTACCAAAGGGACAGGTAAAAGTGGTCTTTTCCTGGTCCTCAGGCGCAATCTCAATCTGGTAATAACCTGAATAACCGTCTAGAAAGCAATAATATTCATGTCCAGCTACCCTCTCTAAAATTTGGTCAATAAATGGAAGAGGGAAATGATCTTTTCTAGTTCTAGAATTCAACTTCCTATAGTCTATACACATCCTCCAACCTGTGGTGGCTCTAACTGGGATAAGCTCATTATTCTCATTTTTAACCACGGTGAGGCCAGACTTTTTAGGAACAACCTGTGTAGGGCTAACCCACTTGCTGTCGGAAATAGGATAAATAATGCATGCATCCAATAATTTTAAAACTTCGCCTTTCACCACTTCTTTTAATGTTGGATTTAACCTACGTTGCAGTTCTCTAGTGGGTTTGGCGTCATCCTCTAAATAAATGTGATGCATGCATACAATAGGGCTTATACCTTTTATGTCAGCAATGGACCAACCAATAGCACCTCTATGTTTCCTCAGCACATCAAGTAAAGAGCTTTCCTGTTCTAGAGTAAGTTTAGAAGATATTACCACAGGGAAGCTGTTTTCATCTCCAAGAAAAGCGTACTTAAGGTAGTCAGGAAGTGGCTTCAACTCTGGCTTTGGATCCTCCACCTCAGATGGAATTTGAATTGATGCATTAGGTGGCAAAGCCTCAAACCTAGACTCCCATACCGCATTGAGCTCCTTCACGTTCTCCTGCACAAAAGACATGTCATCAGAATCAACAATAAAAGTCTCAACAAGAGAAGCATCATCACAAAATTCAGAACAAATATACTCATCCACCAACGAATCAATCATATGCACCCTCTCAATCTCATCATCTACATGTGGCAACTTGCAAGTATTAAAAATATTCAAGTCCAAAGTCATGTTGCCAAAAGTTAGTTTCAGCTGACCATCTCTACAATTTATTAAAGCATTGCATGTCGCTAGGAATGGTCTACCTAGGATGATATGAGTAGCATTGGCAGTTTGGGGTCCCTGGATGTCTACAACTATAAAGTCCGCGGGGTAGTAAAATTTTTCCACCTGAACGAGGACATCCTCAATGCATCCCTTAGGAACTTTAATAGATCTATCAGCTAGTTGTAATATAACAGATGTAGGCTTTAGCTGTCCTAACCCAAGCTGCACAAAAATAGGATATGGCAAAATATTGACACTAGAACCTAAATCCAATAAAGCATTTCCAATTTTCTTAGTGCCAATGGTGCAAGTGATGGTGGGTGATCCAGGGTCTCTAAATTTAGGTGGTGTATTTTGTTGCACAATAGAGCTAACCTGTTCAGTCAAGAATGCTTTCTTTTTCACATTTAACTTTCTTTTAACAGTGCACAAATCTTTCAGAAATTTAGCATAAGCAAGTATTTGATTAATAGCATCAAGCAATGGAATATTGATCTGGCACTTCTGAAAAATTTCACGAATCTCAGTTTGATACTTATCTTTGCTTTTCTGAAGTAGCCGATGAGGGTAGGGTGCTGTAGGTACATATGCTGCGGGCTCCTTCTCTTTAATGACGCTTTTGCTCACACCCACATCCGCGCTCTCTTCCTGCACCTCCTCTTGTTCTTTGATTCCCTCTTCTTGGATCTGAATTTCCTCTTCCTGCTCAGCTTGTTTGCTCGGTGGATCAGGCTTCTGAATCTCTTTTCCACTCCTCAAAGTGGACACCTCTTGGCAAGGCTTCATATTATTTCCTGCAGAAGAAGATGAGCCCATATTAGGATTTGGAATTGACTGAGATGGAAGCTTACCTTTTTCTAATGTCGCTGTAAGCCTCGCCAAGCTCTCGCTCATCTGCTGATTCTGAGTCTGTTGAGCCAGAAATTGAGCCTGCTGTTGCTGCATCTGAGCTTGTTGCAATTGGATAAGCTGCTGAAGCGCATCACCAAATGGTTGCATCTGCTGTTGTTGCACTGGCTCATGGTCCCTCCTCTGGTTCCCACCTTGACAGTTGTTGTTGTTGTATTGAGGTTGTCGGAACTGAGGGGGAGCCTGCTGCTGCTGAGTCTGCTGATTGGGGCCCCAGTTCAAGTTTGGATTGTTGCGCCACCCCTTGTTGGAATTGAAGTTCTGGTAGTTCGAAGAAACTTGATTCACCCCAGTAGGATTTCCTAGCATGCTCTTCAAGGCTGGAAGTGTGGGGCATGCACTGGTGTCATGGCCACTGACGTCGCAAAGTGCGTAAATCTGCTCTATCTCAACTGCCTTGGCCTCTTTCAAATTCATTGCATGAAGCTTGTTTGAGATCATGGCCTCCATCTTTGCCTCCAACGCATCCTCTTGCTTCAAATTATAAGCCACTCCTCGCGTAGGCTGGGATGGTGCAGAATGGCCTCCTCTCTCGTAGTCTGAAGTGGTGTCCCATGTCTGCGCATTCTCTGCTATCTCCTCCAGGTACGTCCAAGCTTCGTCTGGCTCTTTATCAAAGAATCCTCCATTGCACATCATCTCTACAAATTGCTTCATTTGCGGCTGCAGTCCATCGTAGAAGAAGCCAATAATCCTGCTTTTGTCGAAGCCATTGTGCGGACATGCGAGCAGCAACTCATTGAACCTTTCAAATGCCTGGTAGAATGTTTCCTCGCTTTTCTGGGCAAAGTTCATAATCTGCCGCTTCAGTCCCTGTGTCCTGTGAATAGGAAAAAACTTCTTTAGAAATTCAGCCTGCAAATCAATCCATGTAGTAATAGAACGTGATGGCAATGCATTCAACCAATTCTTACCTTTGTCTTTCAATGAAAATGGGAAAAGTTTAAGATATTCCGTATCCTCGCTAGTTTTCCCATCAAAGCATGTCAAGCAAACCTCCTCAAATCCATTAATATGAAGATATGGATTTTCCTTGTCTAACCCATGAAAGGTGGGCAAGAGTTGGATCACCCCAGGTTTAAAATTGAAAGAATTTGCATCGTTAGGTAAAACAAAGCATGAAGCAGTGCTAGTCCTAGTGGGTCGAAGTAAATCTTTTAAAGTCCTAGGCACTCCAGGTTGCACATTATTCTCGTTATTGTTGCTAAAATTTTCATCCATATTATTATTAGCCATATCAAAACGTCGAGTCAACCTATGTGTCCTAGGAGTCCTATGCCACATACACTAGCACAAATATTTTTTTTTATATGAAAGCAAACAAAAGTTTATATACAATAAAGTGGAAGGATCTCACCGAAGGTCCTCTGAATGAAATAAACCGTAGTAACAAACCGTTCTCCCCGGCAACGGCGCCAAAAACTTGGTGGGCTCCGAAAGGTGCTTCTCTCAAGCGCAAGAGTCCGTTCAAGTAGTAAAATCTGGGAGTCCAGATGTCGAATCCTCGGGAGAATCTGTTGAAACCACAAGTTTAAGTCAAATAGAGTAACTACGAATAAAATCTAAGCACTTTAATAGTGATGGTGAAGGTGGTATGAAAAGTGTGTGGTGATGGAATTGTTACGTGCGAACAACGAACTCTAATTTGTGAAAAATAGATATAAAAGGCATGTACATGGCATGGGTTCATTAGGATCAGCGAATCGTAAGCTTTGGTTGATCAAGTATAACACAACGAAACCTCCTTTTGGGAGCGAATCGTCGGAAGATGTCCTTTTGGGAGTTAACGCATCAATTCTAATAATATATCGCTAAAGTTGTAAACGTACATATGAAGTATGAAGCTCTCTTTTGGAGAGATCAAATCTCACCCTTGTGGGGTGATCATCTACTAGATCAATTCTTTTGGAATATGAAAAAAATAGATTTAAGAGCGACGATTAAACTTTAGCAAATATAGCGATTAAGCGCAATAATACAACCAACGAATACGATTCACATCACCTAATTACTCCATACCATGCACATAAAATATTTAGCTACTCATGGTGCAGAAATAAACAATTTTCAGATCAGAATTCATAGGTTTAATAGCAAAATACGGAAGTTTAGAGGCAAAATACAAGCTAAAACACCCAAATACAAGCTAAAGTTGAAGAAAATATCACCAATTCTCTCTGAAAAGTCTTCAAAACTCTCTGGAAATTAGAAACTAGGCTCTGGAATTTTACAGAATTTTTGCAGAAGAAAATACGGCTCCTAAGTGCTCCAATACGCCAATTATACGCCCAAAAACCCTAGAATACGCTTAAATAATAACATTGCGGGTTTATTGGGCTTAACGGGTTTAAAATCCGCACCCGCTTCAATCTGGGCCACAGATCTAAAGCGGGGCAAACCTCAGCCGTTGATCAATGCGGGATCGAGCGTGGGGTCGACGCGTGGCTTCCAAGATTCGCGCCCAGCGCTTCGCGGATCCGACTCCGCTTCGGGGTTGATACTGACCGTCCGATCTAACCATCATGAGATCTCGCCCGCTCGTTCCGCTTCAAGATTCGTGATGCAGCTTTCGACTCGCGAGGTGATTTGCGACCGTCCGATTCGAATCGGGTGGTCGAGACGTCGCCACGTCACCATGTGTAACGATCGCTGATTCGTTCGAGCGGGATCGTTCTCCGCCGCAGGATCTTCATCGAACGGTCCACGCTATGCCGCGTGTCCTCCCGCTCCGCTGAGTTTTGAGCTGCCGAACGCCGTCCGATCTCCGATCGACCGCCCTCAACGTGCCACGTCACCCGCTTTTAAACTTCTCCGCAGCTGCTGATGGGCGAGATATCGACCGTTCGATCTCGATCGAACGGTCGATAATTAATACCATTTATACCTTGCTGCGGCCGTAGGATGAAGGCTGGAGGGTGGAGATCACGCCACGTGTCGGTCGTTTATTGGCCGTCGACCGTATTTTGCGTATTTTGAGAGTATTTCCTCATTTAATTGGTATTCTGCATTCAATAAATCACAGAAATTAGCACATATCTCAGAAAAATACAAATAAATAGTCGTTGGAATCGTGAGATCGAGACGGTGCTAGGAAAAATATAAAAAGTGCAGAAATGCTTCGTTAATTTCTGTTTTGTGCTCAAATAGTGTGTTTTCTCTAATAAATAAATGTGTAGAAAATACGTATGTAATAGAGACCAATGTAGAATCACATGAGCACAAAATAGGGCTAAATGGGGGGTTAAATACGCAATATTGAACCCAAATCACCTAGCTTTTGTTGACTAGTTAGTCGGTCTAAGAACATCTATCGACCGACTAGTTGTGAAACTAGTCGGTTGGAATTTGTTCTTAGACCGACTAGTTCTCCTTGTGATCAGCCTATTGAATTTCAACTACTTAGTCGGTCAAAGAACACTCACCGACCGACTAGTTGTCAAACTAGTCGGTTGACATGTCTTCTTAAACCGACTAGTTCTATCTCCTGAATTCTCTATCTTGGCTGTCAACCATCTAGTCGGTCCAAGAAGGATAACCGACCGATTAGTTTTGCAACTAATCGGTCAGTGATCCTTCTTAGACCGATTAGACTGCTTCAGAAATAGATCCGTTGGGCATTTAATGCCACGATTTTGCTCTTCTCTTCTCACACTCCTATATATACTTGAAGTGCTTCTAACCTAGCATTCAAGGCTGCCATTATTGAGATTTAGAGAATCAAAGAGAAAGCATTCAATTCTCATTTCTAAGCTCTCTCTTCTCACAAGAATCTCTCCCTCACTCTTTGAGCCCTATTTCCTCAAGAGAGATTCTCTTCATTGTGAGCCACTCAAGCCAAGAGCTT
The DNA here is from genome assembly GCA_030789695.1 of Scilla litardierei. NCBI lineage: Eukaryota > Viridiplantae > Streptophyta > Magnoliopsida > Asparagales > Asparagaceae > Scilla > Scilla litardierei. The sequence goes on from CM061130.1 coordinate 73,178,235, forward strand.
GATTCAAAGTCACCAACTCCATCCTAGCCTTCGAACGTTGTTCATCTTGGTGGAGCTAGGGTTTGGTGACATTCTTCCTCAAAATCCTTCTTGCCCTAAAATCAGTAAGTATTTCTCAAGGCATATGTTTTTGTGGTAAGTATTTCATTGTTTCATTTACATTGATATTTCAGTTATCTCTCGGTTGTGAGAGAAGTTCGTGATCCCGGGTTGTGGGAGTCACGTTTTCATTTGTGTATGATTTGATCTTGTAGAGGGTTTCTACAAGAATTTCATAATGCAAACTTGGGTTAGAGGATTCTAACTCAAGTAGCCGGAGGGGATCTAGGTGTCTGAGACGTAGGATCGCCGGTAACAAGTCGGGGAGACTTGGGTGGATCCGAACCTGTTACATCGCTTGTTTGCATTGTCTTTCTTTGTTGTCATATTTTCATTCTGCATTGTTGGTTTCCCCATTGTTGGTTGAGTTTGCACAATAATTAGGAATAATTATCTTGATTATTTTAAAGTACTATTCACCCCCCTCTAGTACTTGTGTAGTAGCTATTAGGGCATTACATTTGGTATCAGAGCCAAGTTAATAGCTATGTCTACCAACGACAACAAGACCGTTCGTCCACCTTCAGACTATAGCACCTTCAAGAACCTTGAAGGAGCTTCTTCGGTGATGGAAGGACACTCCTCAACTAGGCCTCCTTACTTCAACGGTTCCAATTATGGGTACTGGAAATGCCGGATGGAAACATTCCTCCGGAGCACTTCACTATGGAGAGCTACGTTGACGGAGTATGTCGAGCCCGCCGAACAAGACTTTGCTAAGTGGACTATCGCGGAGGTCGCCACGGAGGTAAACAATGCCAAGGCAATGAATGCCTTGCAATGTGTGTTGGAGCCCGAAGACTTCAACAAGATATGCATATGTAAGAGTGCATATTAAATCTGGAACTCACTCCTCATCTTGCATGAAGGAACGAGTAGGGTAAGAGACTCCAAACTCACTGTTGTAAATAAAGAATTCAAATTATTTCACATGCAACAGGGTGAGAAGATGAAGGAGTACTATGCTCGCTTCGTTGACATTACCAATGAGTTGGAGGCTCTTGGAAAGACTAACACCCAAAAGGAGAAAGTCTCAAAGATTATTGACGGACTTCCTTCTTGTTGGGAAAAGCGTACCTTCGCCATCGAGGAAGGTAACGATATGAATAAGTATACTGTCGTACAACTAATGGGTACCTTGATATCCTATGAGGTATGCAAGGACAGTAAAATAAAGATGCAGGACAAGATGAAGTCGTACTTGAAGCAAGATGAGCCGAAGAAAGAGGCGATTGCGTTCAAGGCCGCTCCATCTACATCTACCGATGTTGAAGAATCGGAAGACGAGTTGGACTTAGAATCCATTGCCCTTATGGCAAAGAAGTTCAACCGATTTTTCCGGAAAGGGAACTTCAAGAACAAATCTAAATTTAGTTCTACTAACGCCTCCGCTCCTTTGTGTTTTAAATGCAACAAGCCAGGACACATCAAAGCGGATTGTCCTGAAAACAAACAAAAGGAGAAATGGAAGGCGCCAAAGTTCGACAAGTCTCAAAAGTACAAGAAAGGGTACAAGAAAGGACGTGTCGGCACATTCACCGACTCCGACGAGGACTCCTCAAGTGGAGAGTCGGATGATGAACAAGTGGAGCAAGCACACATGTGCTTCATGACAAGATAGGAACATGATCAAGAGACCTCTTCCGATGAAAGCGAGGATGAAGGCGATGAGGTAACAATGGATGACCTTAGATTAGCTAACGAGCAAATTTGGTCTAAGTATTCTAAATTTGTAAATAGATATACTAAGACTAAAGATGAGCTAACTAGTCTCCAAACCTCATCTAAGCCTATCATCATCATCAACGACACCGTTGTTGAAGGCTTAAGAAATGAGATTGAAAATCTCAAATCTTAACTTGAGCATGGTCATATTGAGAATTCGGATGAACGCGAGATAGCGGATTTGATTTCTCGAAACTCAACTTTAAGTATTGAGAATGAGAATCTCAAGTCTCGTGTTTGTGTACTCACAACTCAAGTGTCCACTCTGGATACTTCAATACTTTCTCTCACCGAGAAGTATGAGTCCAAATTAGGCCGAATTAATAAATTCAACAAAGGCAAGGACCATTTGGATAATATCCTAAATGATTTACTTCCGGCCAATCATCGTATTGGCTTGGGGTATAGAAAGGAAAATTCATCCAAATCTTCCACCACCTTTGTAAGGCCAACTTCCGATGCCTCAACGAGTGGGAGCAAACACCCCATTGGTAGTTCATCTACCAATGGTGCTTCCACTTCTTACACACCCCCGATTGGAAAGAAACCCACTTTGGGTGGACCTCCAAAGAAGTGTCATGCATTTATGTACACCAATACTATGCCACGTAGGAACACACCTCCTACTCCACATGTTCACACGTATGATGATTTTTATGCTCCACGTCCACGAGCACGTGCACACCAAGTGAGACACACTCACGCACGTGCTCCCCCACATGCATATGTTCATCCACATCACTATCATATGAATGATTATCATCATGCACCATATCATATGTCGCCACCACCATTTCATCATGTGCCATATGCTTATCCACGTCATGCATACCCTAGGCCACTTCCTCGTAGGCCACATGTGTAATGCCATGCGTAGCTACTGCACAAGTACTAGAGGGGGGTGAATAGTACTTTAAAATAATCAAGAGTATAATTTCTAATTATTTTGCAAACACAAACAACAATGGGGAATGACTACAAACAACAAGAATTAAACAATGCAAACATGCGATATAACGGGTTTGGATCCACCCAAGTCTCCCCGACTTGTTCTCGGTGATCCTACGTCCCAAACACCCGGATCCCCTCCGGCTACTTGAGTTAGAAACCACTAACCCAAGTTTGCACTATGAAATTCTTGTAGAAAAACTCTACAAGATCAAATCATACACAAATGAAAACGTGACTCCCACAACCCGGGATCACGATCTTCTCTCACACCCGAGAGATAAACTTAATAGCAAAGTAAATGAAACGATAAAACACTTACCAACAAAATCATATCCCTTGAGTAAAACTTACTGATTTTAGGGCAAGAGGGATTTTGAGGAAGAAGCAAGCACTAAACCCTAGCTCCACCAAGATGACCAGCAATAGATGGCTAGGGAGGAGTTGGTGACTTGGATTCAAGCTCTTGGATTGAGAAGCTCACAATGGAGAGAATCTCTCTTGAGGAATTAGGGCTCAAAGAGTGAGGGAGAGATTCTTGTGAGAAGAGAGAGCTTGGAAATGAGATTGAATGGCTCTTCTCTTGGATGTGAAAATGTCTCTATTATCAGCCTTGAATCCCTGGTTTGAAGCCCTCAAACATATATAGGGAAGAGACAAAACGGTCACAAAATTCGTGGCATTAAATGCCCATCAGCTCTATTTCTGAAGCAGTCTAATCGGTCTAAGAAGGATCACTGACCGATTAGTTTCTTAACTAGTCGGTCGGTGATTCTTCTTGGACCGACTAAAAGATTCACAGCCAAGATAGGAAAGTTCAGGAGATATAGAACTAGTCGGTCTAAGAAGACTTGCCAACCGACTAGTTTGCCAACTAGTCGGTCGGTGAGTGTTCTTTGTTCGACTAAGAGTTGAAACTCAATAGGCTGAACACAAGGATAACTAGTCGGTCTAAGAACAAATTCCAACAGACTAGTTTCACAACTAGTCGGTCGATAGTTGTTCTTGGACCGACTAAGAGTAAACAGTAGCTAGGCTATGAAAATGAAGTTATAACTAGTCGGTCTAAGAGGGATTCCAAACCGACTAGTTTGACAACTAGTCGGTCGGTGAACCTTCTTGGACCGACTAATTGGTCAAGAGTGAAGAGGCTGAATTGAGCAAGGAGATCTAGTCGGTTCAAGAAGGATTACTGACCGACTAGATGAAAATCTAGTCGGTTGGTTCTTCTTCTTGAACCAACTAAGATGCACAAAAAGCCGCAAAATGAAGCGTGAAGCTTCGGGAAAGTTTCTATGGGCTTCTAAGATAATCCTAGCTCTAAGATATGAGTGTTATGAAGATAATCATGTAAGACCTACTCAAGGCTTAACATTCTACGAAAAGAAGCTAGACGACTATAAATTAAACTAGACGAACCGTCTTCAAAGCTTCAATCCGAATCTCTTGACTTCAATAATGCTCCTTGATCTTCAACGAAGCTTCAGGCACACGATCACGTGCTTTGAGAAGTCTTGAGACGTTGCTTTAGATGTACGAAGTAATTTGGCGACGATCTCTATAACTGCGCTCACAAAGAGTTAGTTCACGATATTTATGTTTGTTCATCATCAAAACCAAATCCGGGGAATCAATACTCAACATTCTCCCCCTTTTTGGTGATGACAAACCAACATAAATAATAATCAATAATAATGATTCAAATGAAATTTACTTACTCCCCCTGCATTGATGACACGTTAATTCTGAATTAAATAATAAACATAAGCATCAAGCAGACGAGAAAAGTATAACACATGATCCAATTATTGAAATTTAGGATCTAAATCCATTTTTATATCTTCACTCCACCTGAATCTAACATATCAAATTGGATTCACGGTAAATTGCTTTAAATTATCATTTAGCACATCGTCATTATTAATTCTATCCCCCTTTGGCATTAGCAAAAAGATCGGGAGGAGATCAACGACAATGGCTAAAAAATAAAAGCAAGAGAGTCGAAGAATACGACCTCTAAATGACACCAATGTAAAATACCGAAGAAAATCAAAGCGTACCAACGAGACCATAGTCGAAAAGCGCAATCATCAAAACTCAAAACAGATTCACGTATTGAGTTATGGAACATACTCTCCAATATCAACATTCATACCGAATTGAGTGCATGGAAAATAATTCTATGTTTTCATACAAACAAATCTATTTAATCAATATAATCGTCGAGCGACGAAGTCAACATTAGAGACAAAAATACAATGTGCACAAGAAAAGAATGGCAACATGATGTACACATCATACAACACCAAATGTCACACCATAGATTGAAGAGGATCACAAAGAGAAAGCATACCAAATCTAAGTGAAGTGTGCAATGTCAGGTGACAAGGTGATTAAAACAATATGAATATCAACTATCAATATTGTGCAAAAGTGTTATGCCAAAAATAGATAGTAACTTCATAAAACTTATGGCATACACAATTCTAGTACACTAGGATACTAATTGAAACAATGTTCAAAAGAACCATAGTACAAACATGCATTCCAAAAGAGATACTCAATAAATGAGTCAATAAAAAGCATGGAATGCCATGAGCATAAGAAAGATAAATACTATATCATAAGCTCAATACTAGCATTAAGCAAGAGCATGTAGAGATGATATCCAGTATTAAGAATACACAAAGTGACATCTACATGCATTCAACACACATGGAAACCAAATGTAAGAATATACTTACAACATTAAGCTACTCCCACTTTGGTGCATCACTTAAGCACCATCAACTCCATTTGAATGAAAAACTTTGCAAATCAAGGAGTTGGTAGGGTTGGTATCCCACGATGGATTGAACCTAGAAAACATAATTGATATCCAATTATTCTTGGAGCTAAATTTTGAATTGCTGCTCCTTCTCTTATTCTTGAGTACCTGAAGATAAAAATATCATTCCATGGTACCCAAGGTCATTGGGTCCTAAGAGATTAGACCTTTGGAAGCCAAGTCCAATTGGACTTAGACTTCCTAACAAAATCATCATTGTGCACAACATTCATGAAATACGAATTAATAGACGCTTGTTTTTCATGCATGCTAGTGTTCTTCGGGCCCCAAATAGTGAATTTCTTGGGAGCCCTATTCCTATTGGGAGCATGCACATGTTGTTGATTTCTATGTGATGCATGTGGCCTACGAGGAAGTGTCCTAGGATATACATGACGTGGATAAGCATACGGCACATGATGAAATGGTGCATGATGGTAATTGTTCATATGATAGTGATGTGGATGAACATATGCATGTGGAGGAACACGTGCATGAGTGTGTCTCACATGGTATGCACGTGCTCGTGGACGTGGAGCATAAAAATCATCATACGTGTGAACATATGGAGTAGGAAGTGTGTTCCTACGTGACATGGTATTGGTGTACATAAAAGCATGACCCTTCTTTGGAGGTCCACCCAAAGTGGGTTTCTTTCCAAACGGGGATGTGTACCTAATGGAAGCACCATTGGTAGAAGACCTACCCATGGGGTGTTTACTCCCTCTAGTTGAGGCATCAGAAGTTGGCCTAACAAAGGTGGTGGACGATTTGGATGAGTCTCCCATCTTATACCCCAAGCCAATGTGATGATTGGCCGGAAGTAAGTCATTTAGGATATTATCCAAATGGCCCTTACCTTTATTGAATTTATTAATTCGGCCTAATGTGCACTTATACTTCTCGGTGAGAGAATGCATAGAAGCATCCAAGGTGGACACTTGCGATGTGAGTACATAAACACGAGACTTGAGATTCTCATTCTCAATACTCAAAGTTGAGTTTTGAGAGGTCAAATCAGCTATATCGTGTTCATCCGAATTCTCAATATGAACATGCTCAAGTTGAGATTTGAGATTTACAATCTCATTTCTCAACCCTTCAACAACGGTGTCGTTGTTGATGATGTTAGGCTTAGGTGAGGTTGGAGACTAGTTAGCTCATCTTTAGTCTTAGTATATCTATTTACTAGTTTAGAATACTGAGACCAAATTTGCTCGTTAGCTAATCTAAGGTCATCCATTGTTACCTCATCACCTTCATCCTCGCTATCATCGGAAGAGGATTCTTGATCATGTTCCTCTCTTCACATGAAGCACATGTGTGCTTTCTCCACTTGTTCATCATCCGATTCTCCACTTGAGGAGTCCTCTTCGGAGTCGGTGAAAGAGCCGACAAGCCCTTTCTTGTACCCTTTCTTTTTCTTTCTTGACTTGTCGTACTTGGGGGCCTTCCACTTCTCCATGTGTTTGTTGAGAGGACAATCTGCCTTGATGTGTCCTGGCTTGTTGCATTTATAACACAAAGGAGTGGAGGCATTAGTCGAACTAAATTAGATTTATTCCTAAACTTACCTTTTCGGAAGAATCGGTTGAACTTCTTTGCCAAATCGGCCAAAGCTTCTATGTCCAACTCGTCTTCCGATTCTTCATCATCGGTAAATGTAAATGGAGCGGCCTTGAACGCAATCGCCTTTTTCTTTGGCTCGTCTTGCTTCAAGTACGACTTCATCTTGTCTTGCATCTTTATTTTACTGTCCTTGCGTACCTCATAAGACATCAAGGTACCCATTAGTTGAACGATAGTATATTTACTCATATCGTTACCTTCCTCGATGGCGAAGGTACGCTTTTCCCAACAAGAAGGAAGTCCGTCAATAATCTTTGAGACTTTCTCCTTTTGGGTGTAGGTATTTCCAAGAGACTTCAACTCATTGGTAATGTCAACGAAGCGAGCATAGTACTCCTTCATCTTCTCACCCTGTTGCATGTGAAATAATTCGTAATCTTTATTGACAACAGTGAGTTTGGAGTCTCTTAACCTACTCGTTCCTTCATGCAAGATGAGGAGTGAATTCCAGATTTGATATGCACTCTTACATGTGCATATCTTGTTGAAGTCTTCGGACTCCAACGCACATTGCAATGCATTCATTGCCTTGGTGTAACGACTGGTTTCCTTGTATCTGGATTTATTATATTATAATATATGTTTTGGTGGATTTTCTCCTTTTGTGTGACTTTCGTCGCCGTAACTTTCATTTTCGATCATTTTGTCGTGTTTTCTCGTTTCTTCCTTAGGATCGTCGATTTCGAAGTATGTCATTCGTGACGGGCTTCATAACGGTCATATCTTACTGTTAGATCAAGCCTAGGAGTCTTAGGAATCGATCCCGGAGCTCCGCGCTCCGTGTCGGAACTTTTGGTGCTTATTAGTCGGTATAAGAAGGGGCACCGACCGACTAGATGACGATCCAGTCGGTCGGCAATCCTTCTTGGACCGACTAGTTGGCTTTCTAAATTTCTCAGGAGTTACTGTTTATCGTTAGTCGGTCTAAGAACGTTGGTTGACCGACTAGGTTGCAAACTAGTCGGTCGGCAATGCTTCTTTAACCGACTAACACATCATCTAAATTTTAATATCAGTACTGTTCATTCTTAGTCGGTCTAAGTTCATCTTTCGACCGACTAGTTGTTAAACTAGTCGGTTAAGTTTTGTACTTAGACCGACTAATTCTTGGTTCTACTGTACAGTCGAGTTACTGTTTACTCTTAGTCGGTTTACGTTGGTCGACCGACCGACTAGTTGCCAAACTAGTCGGTCAGTGGTTGCTCTTTGACCGACTAATCTGTGTTAAAACCCTAATTTCTGGGCAGCCGCCAGCCCATCCTATTTAAACCCCTCCCAAACGTTTTCTTCTTCCTCCACTCGACCTAAAACCCTAAAATCTCCCCCATTGAGCCTCCTTCCACCTCCAACCCTTATTCCTTCATTCCAAGCCCTAAATCCATCATCCAAACCATCCATCAACTCATTCTACCTCTCATCTTCCCCAAAATCCCCCAATTTGCCCTAGTTCTCCAAACTTCTCCAATGTTTTCCAGATCTGATCCATAGGTTCTCCGGGGTGTTTCTTCCGCTTCCTCTCGGTAAGAAATCGATCTCTTGATGTTTTCATAACCTATTGTATTTTTTATGAAACCCTAATGAATGAATGTTGTTTGATGATTGTTTCCCCATAACAGCGATTTCCCCCGTAGATTAGCATCCGCGAGACGAACCTTCGTGATCGTCATCCCCGGTGCTAGGCAAGTGAAACTTGCCACTTAGGGTTTGGGCCATGTTTTAGGCCATTTTGCTTGTTGTAGGCGTAAAAGAGGCTAGGCGACGAAATGATACTCGCCTAGGCGCAAATTGAGGAACTAGCTTGACAACGAAGCTAGTCCTGACATTTAGCATGTTGCACAATTACCATGTCATGTTTACTTTCCATTAACGGTACACGAATTAATTGTCATGTCATTGCATTCTTTTAGTGATCCCGTGATTGCGTAGCATCGCTACAATACTTGTGTTTCCTGGCTCGTGACCAGAAGCGAGCATAATGAGTTGCTAACCCCAACGCTCGATATTGAATTGTGAACTAAGAAACGAGCTCCCGTGCGGGGCAACCCTGGCTCACTTGCTGGGCTCATGTACAGGGACCCTGGCTTTTTTACGTGTGGGATGGGGTAAGAGTTAAGCGGTCATTCAACTGGGGGTCTGCCTGATCAGCAACTGCAGTTGTAAGACGTAAACTCTGGGGTGGGGTAGTGTTTAGTGCCGATCAGTGTGAATGTTGTACCATTCCGCTGAAGGGCGTAAACATCTACAAAACAACAGTGAAACGTGAATAGGAATTGATTGAGATTGTTAGTAGCTTGGATACTCTTGTCTTGTCCCGATACTTGTTCTCTTGCACTTACTGTTCACCATGTCTTAATTGTGCACTCATGTTATAACTGCCATGTCATGCATACTAAAACTGCTAGGTTGCTAGTTGCCTTACTTTCAGTTTCCTTGCCCAAGTCTCTTAGACTTGCTGACATGTTCCCCTTTACTCTTTTGGGTGACACATGTTAGATCCTGAGCCTGAGTACCTTGTTGAGTACGAGGTGTTTGCTGACGCCGAGCCCGAGCTTGTGTTTGACGGGGAGTACGTGGACACTGGGGACCAGTCCTAGTGTCTTCGTTGTGTTTTCCTTTTGTTTAGACTGCTGTTTTGTTGTCGATGCGTAGCACCTATACTTTGTAGCGTTGTTGCTTTTGTTGGCCTTGTTCTGGGCCTTAGACTCTTTCTTTTAGCCTGGTGGCTTTTCTGGATGTTGGACTCATTTTCATGTTGGACAATTTATGAGATATGAGATTTTATTTCAGTCTCTCCTTGTGTTATTATTGTTGTTCCGTTGTGGTTACAGGGACCTGCTTATGTTTTATTGACGCTTATCGGGTTTGGGGCTTCACAGCTCCACTCTCGTGCGGACCTTTTCACGTCTCGCCTCCATTTTAGGGAAGCGGGTCGTGACAGGTTTTGTTGGTGGCCCATGCAGGTCCTTCTGTAACTGCGATTGTCGGAATAGCGATAATAATATTAGATGTCCAACAAACTATGTTCGACGTCCGAGTCATAAGCTGTGAGTCTAATCTGATTCGTTTTCTGTGTCACTAGATGGCAGGAAGACGATTCACCCATGGTGGGGGCAGCGGGGCGCTCCCTCATAATGAGGAGCCTGAGCGGGAACCCACCAATGGTGAGATGATGCGGATGATGCTCCAGATGATGCAAGTGCAGCAGGGCGTGCTCCTGCAAGTCCAGAATGCTCCACTTGCTCGAGCTGCCCGGGCTCTTCCGGATGCCCATCGCTCTGAGCCAGGAGCGAAGCAATTTCGGGAGCTGGGTCCCGCGTATTTTGATGGGTCTGAGGGTCCTCTATCTGCCGATGAGTGGATTCGAAACATAGAGGATAATCTGAAGAAGGCCAAGATCACCCCGGCTGGATGGGTTGATTTGGCGAAGAGGCAACTCAAGGATAATGCTCGGAATTGGTGGGATGCGGAAGAGAAGATGTTGGTGGAGCCAATAGCTTGGACTACCTTTAAGTCCAGGTTTGATGAGGAGTTCTTTCCGAAGGCTGCGAAGAAGGAGATGCTGCAGCGCTTCATTGATCTGAAGCAAGTGAGCTTGACGGTGGACCAGTACCACCAAGAGTTCACTAGGTTGAGTCGGTTCGCACCGAAGATGGTGCAGGATGCTGATGAGAGGGCTCAGAGGTTCCTGCAGGGACTTGCTTTGGAGCTCCAGAGTTTTGTGTCTTCCTCCGATCTGGACTCTTATCAGAAGGTTTTGGTCGCTGCCAGGAGGCAGGAGCTGAACCTGAGTCAGAGGAGAGGACATGTTGTTGGTGCTGGGAAGAGGCTTATGGAGCAGGCCAGAGCGGTGGTTAGGCCTGGTTTCAAGCCTAATCAGGCAGCTCAGTTTAAGAGGCCAGGAGGTCCTATTCGGAAGACTTGCCATTTCTGCGGCAAGCCTGGCCATGTCAAGGATCAGTGTCGGAAGTTTTTGGGCCAGTGTCTGGTTTATGGTGATGCTTCCCATGTCGCGAAGGATTGTCGGCATGCGGGACAGCTGCGGAGGGCACCTGTTGCAGCACAGCCGTTGCAGCAGCGAGCGTCTGTTCCTGCTGGACGTGGAGCAGCTCTTGTTCCGCAGAGGCAGGCTTTTCAGCAGGCTGTTCCGCCGAGGAGGCAAGCTTTTCTGATGACCGCTGTGGAGAGCGAGGCTGCGGATGAGGTTATCGCAGGTAACCCTCAATCTAGCTATTACTTTCCTAACTGGTTTTGATTGTTAGATTTTGGTTGTTTGCTTGAGCATGATTGTCTGCTAGAATAGGGTTTGATTGTTAAAATTGCCTGTTAGGTGTGGTTTTGGTGTGCACATTTCCTGCACGAGTCCTCTTTGACTCTGGTGCATCGATGTGCATTATTTCTCGGAGCTTCGTGGAGAGGCATTCCTTGTCGACGTCCCCTCTCCCCAAGAGTTGGAATATCGTTACAGGGAATGGCGTGGTCTCGGTGCATCGTGGTTGTAATTCTTGCTCGTTGGTGGTCTGTGGACATGAGCTTTTCACTGATTTCATTGTCCACGACATCATCAACTATGATGCAGTTCTTGGGATGGACTGGCTTGCGAGCTTCTATGCTACGATCGACTGTCGGAGGAAGAAGGTGGTGTTCGAGATTCCTGGACATCCAGTATTTGAGTTCAGTCGTGGTAGCAGTTCGCTTGGTCCTGTCAGATTTCGGGCCAGGCCGGTGGAGGTTGTGGCTATGCAGATGGAGTTGGAGTGGCCAGCTGTGGTGCGTGATTTTGGCGACGTCTTCCCCAGGAGATGTCTGGTTTGCCACCTGATCGAGCTTTGGAATTTTCTATCGATCTTGTTCCAGGTGCGCAGCCGATTTCGAAGGCGCCGTATCGTATGGCACCTGCAGAATTGGAAGAGTTGCGGGAGCAGCTGGATGAGCTTTTGCAGAAGGGTTATATTAATCCTAGTGTGTCTCCGTGGGGAGCACCGGTGCTACTGGTGAAGAAGAAGGATGGTTCGCGTCGCATGTGCGTGGACTATCGAGAGTTGAATGCGGTGACCATTAAGAATAAATACCCGTTGCCTCGCATCGATGATATTTTTGATCAGCTTGGAGGTTCGAGGGTATTCTCTAAATTGGATTTGAGGAGTGGTTACCATCAGTTGAAGGTGAAGAAGGATGATGTTCCGAAGACAGCGTTCAGGACGAAGTATGGCCACTACGAGTTTGTGGTTATGCCTTTCGGTGTAACCAATGCACCCGCAGTTTTCATGAATCTGATGAACCTGATTTTCTACGACTTTTTGGATAAGTTCGTCGTTATCTTTATTGATGACATTCTGATCTATTCGAAGTCGGAGGAAGAGCATGCCTCGCACTTGAGGATGGTATTGGAGATTCTGAGGAAGCATCGGTTGTATGCTAAGTTTTCAAAGTGCGAGTTTTGGCTGGATAGAGTTGCTTTTCTCGGGCATGTGGTGACTGGAGATGGTATTTCAATGGATCCCGAGAAGATTAGGGCCATCAGAGAGTGGCCTGTTCCGTCGTCTGCGTCTGAGATTCGGAGTTTCCTTGGACTTGCTGGTTACTATCGGCGATTCATTAAGGACTTTTCTCGTATTGCTGAGCCGATGACCAGGTTGACGCGGAAGGATGTGCCTTTTGTTTGGTCGGGTGATTGTGAGAGTGCTTTTGGCGTTTTGAAGGAGAGGTTGACGACTGCCCCTATTCTTGTTGTGCCTGATCACAGCGGTGGATTTGAGATCTTTTACGATGCTTCTGGCAAGGATCTCGGTTGTGTGTTGCATCAGCACGGGCACGTTGTGGCGTATGCGTCTCGTCAGCTTAAGGTTCATGAGAAGAATTACCCGACGCATGATTTGGAGTTGGCTGCCATTGTGTTTGCTCTTAAGATTTGGAGGCACTTCCTGCTGAGTGAGAAAGTGAAGATTTTCACCGATCACAAAAGCTTGAAGTATATTTTTACTCAGAAGGAGCTCAACATGCGACAGCGTCGATGGTTGGAGCTTATGTCAGATTATGAGATTGATTTGAAGTTTCACCCTGGCAAGGTGAATGTGGTCCCTGATGCGCTGAGTAGGCTTCCAGCGGTGATGATTTTGACCTCGCAGTGGAGATTGCAGCAGGATTTTTGCGAGTCTGGCGTTGAGATTGTCCTTCCTGGGGAGGCTTCGTCATTGATGTACATGCAGGTACAGTCGACGATCGTGGATCGGATTAAGGCTGGCCAGGCTGAGGATCTGAAGCTGGCAAAGATTCGGGAGCAGGTGGAAGCCGGTCTGCGGACTGACTTTTTGATTCATGAGGATGGCTCGCTGAGGTTTGGAGCCAGGTTGTGTGTGCCCGCGGGGGATATTAGAGAGGAGATATATGGAGGAGGTCGTGCGACTTCATGGAGTCCCCGTGAGTATCGTGTCGGACAGAGACACGAGGTTCACATCTCAGTTCTGGCAGAGTTTGTAGAAGAGCTTGGGTACGCGTCTGAGTTTCAGCACGGCGTACCATCTGCAGACGGATGGCCAGTCCGAGAGGACGATTCAGATTTTGGAAGACATGCTGAGGGCGTGCATGTTGGATTTTAAGAGTTCGTGGGAGGACCATCTGCATTTGGTGGAGTTCTCTTACAACAACAGCTTCCAGGCGAGTATTGGCATGGCGCCTTTCACCGCTCTTTATGGGAGGAAATGTCGATCGCCATTGAGTTGGGATGACGTTGGTGATCGGGAGCTGTTGGGACCTGAGATGATCGTGGAGGCCGTGGATATCGTCAGGAATATTCGGGAGAGGTTGAGACTTGCTCAGGACCGTTTTAAGCATTGGGCGGATGCTAAACATCGTCCTTTGGAGTTTGAGCCGGGAGACCATGTGTTCTTGAAGATTTCCCCGAATCGTGGTGTGATTCGTTTTGGGAAGCGAGGGAAGTTGAGCCCGCGATACATTGGACCGTTTGACATTTTGGAGAGAGTTGGCGAGGTAGCTTATCGCTTGGCCTTGCCACCATCTTTGGAAGGGGTTCACAATGTTTTCCATGTGTCGCAGCTTCGTCGATACATTAGCGATCCATCTCATGCTGTGGATTTTTCGGAGATTACCGTTCGCCCCGTGTAACGACCACTTTTCGTTGTTCGTTGTTCGTGCACGTGCTTTTGGCCGTGCACGTGTTTATTTTAGACTTTATTTGTTTGTGAACACTTTTGTGTGATATGCCGTTGTGAACGTCTCTGAGAGTATTAAATAGTGGCACTATATTGGAATGACGTTTCTCGAGTCGTTTTCCCACAATTTAAACTTATTCGATGAGACGTGGCGATTTTCACTTTTGACGGGAGACGTTTCTATTTTTAGTTTCGTCGTCTGACGTCAAAATTGAGATCCGTCTTCTTAGTTAGCTCAAATTCATCGTCACGATCACCCCGATATTTATTTTATAATTTTTGGAGTTCATTTGACCACTTTTATATTTTTAACAAGTTTTATATTATTTTTAATAATTAATTTTTAAATTATTTTCGGCCAAATAAAATTTATTTGAGTTTAAAACGTTTTAAAGAATTTTTGAGCCAATTTCCAGCTCATTTGGACCAAGTCAAATCCTTGGGTAGGTTGGAGAAGTTGAATTTCAAATTTTAAATTATTTTAAACTTCTAATCCTATTAGATTTAGCCCTAGACCAAGTCAACCCATCTACACTATATAAGCAACCCCTAGGAAGACCTATTTTCGCAAGAAATTAGCCCTAGCCTCGTCCAAAACTCAAATTGGACGTTGCGACGATTCGTCGCAACGTTGCGACGAAGCAGCTCCGCACCGACCGAGAGAACGGCCTCCGTTCGCCCGCTCTGACCGATAGCCAAGCCCGCACCGCTGCTGTCGCCACCCCGCTCCCCGCTCCCCGCTCTGACCGAGGACATCTCTCGGTCTGACCGAGAGATCTCCCCGCCTCCGCTCCGCTCCGCAACGTTGCAACTGCAACGTTGCAACCCCCGCACCGACCGACGCTCCCGCCCGCACCGACCGAAGCGGTCCCCCGCATCGCCCGCTCCTCCGCTCCGTTGCAACCCGCCTCGCTGCAGCCCCCGCATCCGCTCGCCCCGACCGACAGATCCCCTCGCTCCGGGCCGCTGTGACCGAGCGCCAAGCCTTGCAACACTCTCTGCTGCACTGCGACCGTCCCCCTCGCTGTGTTCTCTCGGTCTGACCGAGAGAATCTCTCGCAGCGGCTCGGTCTGACCGAGCGACGTTCGTCGAAACCCCGCATCCGTCGCACCGCTTGCCACCGTGGGCCCCCCAAGTTCTCCAGAGGTATTGTGGGTCCCCCAAAGGTCCCTAGGACTACTGTGGGCCCCACCAAGGTGCGTTCTCTTCGACGACTTGCCGCGTACGACGTCGTCGCACGTCGTAGCCCGTCGTCGCACGTGCGAGCCTTGGAATCTGGAATCGTCGCCCGGTCGATTGCTCTGAAATTTCCAGCGAGGAATCCAATTGGAATCAGGACTTGGAGCGCATTCTTCTATTCCAACCCCCCGGCGTCGCTACCCGACGCCGGTGTAGCTTTCGCGTCGTGTTGAGGTAACGCTTTGCACCCCTAGGACCCCCAACCCAATGCATGCTAATCAAGACTAAAATCAGTATTTTCAAAGTATTTTAAATGTTTTAAATTCACTTATGAAGATTAATAATATGGACTTTAGGCCGGTGGACTTGTGCACGTAGGTTGTTTGTGACTTGCGGACTTTTGGGCAGTGTTTTCAGACGTCAGACTTGCAGGCAAGTGAAACTTGCCAAATCTTGTGTAGGGCCATGTTTTTAGGCCACTTCCTTGTTTTCAGCGTAAAAGAGACTAGTCAGTGAAATGATAGCTGGCTAGACGCTTATTTGATCTAGTTTGACAACGAAACTAGATCCGTCACCTAATTGATCTAGCTTGACAACGAAGCTAGATCCAACCCTTTAAAACTTGTTGTTCATGCATACTAAACTGTCACGTTTACTTTTCTTATCTGTACGCACTTTTAACTGCCATGCATTGCATTCTACATGTCATCCAAGTTGAATATTGCATTCGTAGCACACGCTACATACTTGTACTTGCTTGTCCTGGCTAGGTGCACCCCTATGCCATCATGAAAAACACTTCCTGGCTCGTGTTCCAGAAGCGAGCATTACCGTTCGGGGGTAAGGCCCTGGCTCGATACACGTGCGATGGGGTAAGAGTTAAGCGGCCAATCAGCTGGGAGTCTGCCTGATCAGCAATTGCAGCTGTAAGGCGTAAACTCTGGGTGGGGCGGAGTTAAGCGACCAATCAGTGTGAAAGAAAGTCATTTCAGCTGTAAGGCGTAAACTCTGCACATGACATGAAAACATGACTAGAGAAATCCTTGTAAATGTTATTAGTCTTACCACACTTGCCATGCCATGCTAGTTTACTTGTTGTTTTCTTTACCTGCTGCACACATACATTAACTGCCATGTCATTGCATCATGCTAGAACTGTTAGGTTGCTTTACTTTCAGTTTCAGTTTCCTTGCACAAGTCTCTTGTAGACTTGCTGACATGTGCCCCTTGCTCTTTTGGGTGTCACATGTTAGACCCTGAGCCAGAGACCGTTGCTGAGTACGGGATGATTTGCTGAGTCTGAGTCCATGATTGCCCAGGAGGATCTTGGTGGACACCGGTGACCATTCTTTGAGTCTTTGTTGAGATTTATTTTGTTTTAGGCCTTTTGTTAGTTGTTGGTGCGCAGCACCGTTGTTTTGTACGCTGTACTTTTGTTGGCCATGTTTGGGCCTTTAGTCTCTTTTTCTTTTAGCCTGGTGGCTTTTCTGCGATGTTGGAATTTATATTTATGGATAATCTGAGATTATTCTTTTGTCTCATTTCATTATTATTATCTTTGTTTCGTTCGCTTTGCAAGGACCTGCAGTTTTAAATTTGATTGACGCTTATCGGACTTGCAGCTTTGTAGCTTCAAGTCTGAGCGGACCTTCTCACGCTTCGCCTCCATATTTTTGGGAAGCGGGGCATGACAGGTTTTGTTGGTGGCCCATGCAGGTCAGTCTTGCAATTGCGAATTAACGGAACAACGATAATAACGGAATGTCCATTAAATAAATTGCAACATCCGAGTCATAAGCCCTGAGTCTAGTCGTTTTCTTACGACACTAGGTGGTAAGAAGACTTAGTTAGACGTCCGTACTTGCTAGTTAGAGGCCCCTGATTGATAGTTAGGCTCCCTTTTAGCAATTGATTTGCTCGACATAGGAGTTACCTTAGTGGTTCATGTCTACCCCTGACCATATTAGACTTCTAGAATTTCCTTTAGTCGTTCGCTTGGGTTCATCGATTTCGGACCAAGCTGAACGCATTCATTTACCGTCTAACCTTTAGAAGTCTTAGCGCCTAGTTCCTAATCTTTAGTTGGTCGACCGTAGGAGTTTCCCCGTAGACTCTTCTGATTCATATCCTAGACGTATGTATGTTTTGATCACCTGACCAATTTCCTTGCCTCGATTCACGAGATCGCCTCATGACGATCGTCGTCAATTTTCGAACCTCTCCATTACGAACCTTGAATCTCCTGAAAGCATTTTTCGACTTCCTCCTCTCCGAAGTTTAACCTTGTTCCAAATCTTAATGCATATATACTTATACTTCATCCTCCTTCGTTGATTTAAAATTTAAAAAAAAAAAACTTTTGTCGGAAATTTTGAACTCTAGCTTATAATATTTTTCCAGCTTATATTTTTCGTACTTATGTCAATGCGTTGTCCCCACATATATTAATTTTATTCTGAACCGTACTTTCGCCTTGCCCAATTCGATTTATAATTTCCTTCGTATTTGTAACGACCACTTTTCGTGGTACGTTGTTCGTGCACGTGCTTTTGTCCGTGCACGTGTTCGTTTTAGACTTTGTTTGTTTGTGAACACTTTCGTGTGATATGCCGTTGTGAACGTCTCTGAGAATATTAAATAGTGGCACTATTTTGGAACGACGTTTCTCGAGTCGTTTTCCCACAATTTACACTTATTCGATGAGACGTGGCGATTTTCACTTTTGACGGGAGACGTTTCTATTTTTAGTTTCGTCGTCCGACGTCAAAATTGAGATCCGTCTTCTTAGTTAGCTCACTTTCGTCATCACGATCACCCTGATATTTATTTTATAATTTTTGGAGTTTATTTGACCACTTTTATATTTTTAACAAGTTTTATATTATTTTTAATACTTAATTTTAAAATTATTTTCGGCCAAATAAAATTTATTTAAGTTTTAAACGTTTTAAAGAATTTTTGAGCCAATTTCCAGCTCATTTGGACCAAGTCAAATCCTTGGATGAGTTGGAGAAGTTGAATTTCAAATTTTAAATTATTTTAAACTTCTAATCCTATTAGATTTAGCCCTAGACCAAGTAAACCCATCTCCACTATATAAGAAACCCCTAGAAAGACCTATTTTCGCAAGAAATTAGCCCTAGCATCTTCCAAAACTCAAATTGGACGTTGCGACGATTCGTCGCAACGTTGCGACGTTCAGCCCCCGCACGACCGAGAAAACCACGCCCGTTCCCCCGCTCCGACCGAAGGCCAACCCCGCATCCGCCCCGCTCCGCACGCAGCAGCGACCGACCGCTCCGTTCCCTCGGTCTGACCGAGGCATTGGCCCGCACCAAGCCACCCCGCATCGCAGCACAGCGCTCCGCACCGTCGCCGCTTATCGCCCCGCTCCGCACCCCGCACGACCGACCCGCTGCTCCGCACCGATCGACGTTGCAAGTGTTGCAACGTCGCAACATCGCCCCGCCCGCATCCAAGTGCCTGAACGACTCTCCCCATCGATCTGACCGAAGGAAATCTCGCACCACAGCCACCCCGCAGCCGCTGCACGCCCCAAGCGCCGTTTCCCTGTGTCTGACCGAGCCAAGTCCCCGCACCGAGGCTGTACGACCGAGAGCCACTCGTCGCAACCCCGCATCCGTCGCACCACTTGCCTCCGTGGGCCCCCCAAGTTCTCCAGAGTTATTGTGGGTCCCCCAAAGGCCCCTAGGACTGTTGTGGGCCCCACCTAGGTGTGTTCTCTTCGACGACTTGCCGCGTACGACGTCGTCGCACGTCGTAGCCCGTCGTCGCGCGTGCGAGCTTTGGAATCTGGAATCGTCGCCCGGGTTGATGCTCTGAACTTTCCAGCGAGGAAACCAAATTGGAATCAGGACTTGGAGCGCGTTCTATTATTCCAACCCCCGGCGTCGCTACCCGACGCCGGTGTAGCTTTCGCGTCGTGTTGAGGTAACGTTTTGCACCCCTAGGACCCCCAACCAAATTGCATGATAACCAAGACTAAAAATCAGTATTTTAAAGTATTTTAAATGTTTTAGAAATCACTAATCAAGATTAATAAAACGGATGTAGGCCGGTGGACTTGTGCACGTAGGAATCGTGACTTTGGACTCGTTGGACGATGTTTTCTTGACGTGATAATTGCAGGCAAGTGAAACTTGCCAACTCTTGTGTAGGGCCATATTTTTAGGCCACTTCCTTGTTCCTAGCGTAAAAGAGACTAGTCAGTGAAATGATAGCTGGCTAGACGCCTACTTGATCTAGTTTGACAACGAAACTAGATCCGTCACCTAATTGATCTAGCTTGACAACGAAGCTAGATCCACCCCTTAAACTTGTTGTTCATGCATACTAAACTGTCACGTTTACTTTCCTTACTTGTACGCTTTACTACTTGCCATGCCATGTCATCCATGCATTGAATGTCGCATTCGTAGCACACGCTACAATACTTGTACTCGTACTACTTGTCCGGCTAGGTGCACCCCTACGCCATACTTGTTTAAACACTTCCTGGCTCGTGGTCCAGAAGCGGGCCTCATGTGTTGGCTAGAAACCAATGCCCGATACACGTGGAGGGGTAGGGATAAACGGTTACTTGAGCTTAGGAGTGGCCTGATCCGCCCTCTAGCCAAAAGACGGAATCTCTGTGCACGAGGTGCTTACTTTTCTTGTCTTGTACTTGTCTTGTGAATGATTCATGTAATACTTGTCATCCATGCCATGCCATGCTCGTACTTTACTTTACTTTACTTTACCTGCTGCACCCATACTTTAACTGCCATGTCATCGCATCATGCTAGAACTGCTAGGTTGCTTTACTTGTACTTTCAGTTTCACTTGCACAAGTCTTCCAGACTTGCTGACATGTGCCCCTTTCTCTTTGGGTGTCACATGTTAGACCCTGAGCCAGAGATAGTTGTAGCGGACGAGGTAGTTGCTGACACTGAGCCTACGTTCGTCGAGGAGTTCGTGGACACCGGAGACCAGTTTTAGAGACTGTTGGCGTTGCTTTTGCTTTAGGTTGCTGTTAGATGTCGGTGCTTGCACCATTACTTTGTTGTTGTACTTTGTACTTTTGTTGGCCATGCTCGGCCTCTTTTAGACTCTTTTCTTTTAGCCTGGTGGCTTTTTCTGTGATGTTGAGATTTATTGCTATGGATATTCTGAGATATTTCTTTTGTCTCTTTCGTTATTATTATCTTTGTTTCGTTTCGCGTTGCAAGGACCTGCAGTTTTAATTTTGATTGACGCTTATCGGTCTTGCAGCTTTGTAGCTTCAAGTCTGAGCGGACCTTCTCACGCTTCGCCTCCACGTTCTTGGGAAGCGGGGCGTGACAAGTTTTGTTGGTGGCCCATGCAGGTCAGTCTTGCAATTGCGAGTTAACGGAACAACGATAATAACGGAATGTCCATTAAATAAATTGCAACATCCGGGTCATAAGCCCGAGTCTAGTTGTTTTCTTAGGACGCTAGGTGATAAGAAGGCTTAATTAGACGTCTGTGCTTGCTAGTTAGAGGCCCTGATTATAGTTAGACTCCCTTTTAGCAATTGATTTGCTCGCCATAGGAGTTACCTTAGTGGTTCATGTCTACCCCTGACCATATTAGACTTCTAGAATTTCCTTTAGTCGTTCGCTTGGGTTCATCGATTTCGGACCAAGCTGAACGCATTCATTTACCGTCTAACCTTTAGAAGTCTTAGCGCCTAGTTCCTAATCTTTAGTTGGTCGACCGTAGGAGTTTCCCCGTAGACTCTTCTGATTCATATCCTAGACGTATGTATGATTTGATCATCCGACCAATTTCCTTGCCTCGATTCACGAGATCGCCCCGTGACGATCATCGTCAATTTTCAAACATCGCCATTGCAAAACTTGTACCTTCTGAAAGTATTTTTCAATCTTCTCTTCCACTAAGTTTAATTTTGTTCAAAATTTTAATATACCTATATTTCATCCTCCTTCATTGATTTAAATTTTTAAAACGTTTGTCGGAATTTTTGAATACTAGCTTATGGTATTTTCCCAGCCTATATTATTTTTTATACTTATGTAAATGAGTCGTTCTTTCATATATTAGTTTTACTTTTGCCCTGCCCAATTCGATTTATAATTTTCCATCTTATTTGTGTTATTCGAATGATACGTCGTGTTTACTTTAATATACTTTCAAGACACATGGAATTTCAGCGTTCAGCAAGTTGGTTTTTGATCGTCGTTCTCGCTATTTCAGATTTTTGCAAAATTACTATTTTCATAACCTCTTCTTGCTTTAGACCCTCCCTGATTTGATTTTAAAGATTTGCTATTCGATCTTGATAATTCTTATGTTAAGTTACTATTATTTTCTTTCCGCTCACCATACACGCTTTTAGAAAAATTTCTAAACCAAATTGAATTTCAATTATTTTTATATCCGTGCCAGACTTGATGTGCTCGTATATTAAGAACCCTGTGTAAATCAGTTCTTCATTTTTGGCAAACCCTGGTTCTCTAAAAGTAGTTTCAAACTGATCATTTTAAATTTTTCCATAGCCTAAGAGTTTTGAAAGCATTTAACATGAGTTTAAATTTTTCCGTTACTTGATTTCATTCTTCGACTTTCCAAAACTTTTGACAACATTATATTAAATTACTGACGTATAAATTTTCTAAACCTTGTCCTTAAATATTCGAGTAAATGATCTTACTTCCTTTTACAATGATTTTATATAAACCAATAAAACATTTTCTCTTATTATGAATATTCGACTCAAACTTATTATAACTCGTTTTATCAATCTCCAAATATTTCTTTTCAGACTGGGATTTCAACTTTTGAAGAACGACAGTTTTCAAAATCCACGTATTTTAGCTTATGCTATTCACCCTATTTCTTTTCCCCTCCTATATAAGCATCACTACATCTCCCTTTTCCCTCAACCTAAACATCACCATTGAGCCAATGTTTTCCCTAACCAAGCCGTCTCCTTGTATTCGTTCTATCTAAACTCGTGCTTATCGATCCTTCCCTCGTCACGCTCTCGACCTCTCTTTATTGCTTAGGCCTTAGGGTCCGTCAATGTCTGTGTCAACCCTTAATTGTTAGTAGGCCCTTGGACCTTGTGAGGTAGTCGTAGTGCACATACCTAAGTTGTGTACGTGGGCTTGAATGAGTATACCCCCATAGTATATTGATGCTTGCCTATTGTGTGATATATATATATACATACTCGGAGTTATTCGTGATAGTATGAAGTTGTTGTGTGTTAGTAGTCATAAATTTTTTGTGTGGATAGTTATACTATACTAGGGATGCCGGTGTATATAAGAGTTAGCGTTGGAATGTCTATTGGAGTGTATGCAATTAAAGAATACTTATAATGGTTGAAATAAAATGATTGGTAAAGCTATGAATATGCTAGGTGTGATGATAATAAGAGTACATATAGATAAGTAAGTAGGCCTATTGTGTGACCCATATATTAGTATGTATGAGTATGTGCTCGTAGGTAGATATGTAAGGTGTTTAGACGTAAGTAGTTATGTTTTGTTGCCTGAATATATACGTGATATACATATGGTAGTAGAATTATAAATTTGATTGGTATTGCTTGCTCTTGCGGGATGTTGCATGCGTGCATACCGTGAGGTATACACGACTATTGCACATCTTAATTATGTATGTGTGAATGTGTTAGTATACTAATTATAGGTAGTAGGCTATGGTGTGAATATATACATTACTTAGGTGTGACTATACGGTGAATGTTTGTACTAGGGAGGGTATTATAAATATGTGGGTACTGATGTCTGTAATGTTATGATTATGGTATATAATTAGATTGAACTATGTGGGTGTTATCCGACTAAATATTAAGTGTGATTGCCTTATGGTATGCATATGGTTGTATTGGTAGACATATATATATATATATACAATGGAGTGGTATTGGTATATGTATAAATGCCGTGTTACGTATATAGAATATTCTAATGTGTGTATTGAGTCTCACTCAAGCTTGAGTGGGTATACTCTAAGTATATTGAATGTATGTTTGTAGTTTGAATATAGCAATGCTTGATGTATGTATAGTGATAGAAGTGTTTGTGCCTGGTCGAGTTACGCACATGATTGTGGGTCGCTACGCCAGTATATAGTTATAGGTGTTGGTTTTGTGGTATAGTTAATTACTAAGGTCTTGCTCGTGTGAACGTATGTGTACTAGCTAAAATTAGGTGTGTATGTGTGCTAGTTATATAATGGTATGATTGGTGTATGTAAATGAAATGTTAGCGTGTATGGGTGTGCACCATGCACGGGTAAGTATGTGCTTAGTTATAGGTATTGATGACTACGATATATGTGGTGTGTCGTAAATACAGTTATAGGACCGTATGTGATGAGAATATATGGTGAATCATTTGCATGCACTGTATGGCTATATATCGTGAAATTATAGTAGTGGTGAATGTATATTAGATATAGTGAATTTGATTTAATAATGGTATGGTGTGACTATATGGGTTGAGATGTTTGGTATTGGATGACTATTAGAGGGTAGTATACCCTTGATGTTTGTGCATAGGTAGCTACATATAGGTAGAGCAATGATTGCATTTGCTAAGTGTGAGACTATCCTTATATGAGTATCTGAAATATTGTTTTGTGTTTAGGTAAGTAGTAGTGATATAAGGAATGTATGCTTATATATATGATTGAAATACATGTATAAATTTTACTGACTATAATAAGAATAAGTATATGACGTACGTGAATGTATATACGTGTTGGTAGCATTAATGTTTGACTACTTAGTGCATATATAAGCACTTGTAATGACTATACCTGGTTGAATTATTATATGACTTGATTGGGGTAGTTACTAGAGCGACTAGCTATATTAGAAAGTCCGAGGACGGACTTTATTCTAAGGTGGGGAGGATGTAACGACCACTTTTCGTGGTACGTTGTTCGTGCACGTGCTTTTGTCCGTGCACGTGTTCGTTTTAGACTTTGTTTGTTTGTGAACACTTTCGTGTGATATGCCGTTGTGAACGTCTCTGAGAATATTAAATAGTGGCACTATTTTGGAACGACGTTTCTCGAGTCATTTTCCCACAATTTACACTTATTCGATGAGACGTGGCGATTTTCACTTTTGACGGGAGACGTTTCTATTTTTAGTTTCGTCGTCTGACGTCAAAATTGAGATCCGTCTTCTTAGTTAGCTCACTTTCGTCATCACGATCACCCCGATATTTATTTTATAATTTTTGGAGTTTATTTGACCACTTTTATATTTTTAACAAGTTTTATATTATTTTTAATAATTAATTTTAAAATTATTTTCGGCCAAATAAAATTTATTTAAGTTTTAAACGTTTTAAAGAATTTTTGAGCCAATTTCCAGCTCATTTGGACCAAGTCAAATCCTTGGGTGAGTTGGAGAAGTTGAATTTCAAATTTTAAATTATTTTAAACTTCTAATCCTATTAGATTTAGCCCTAGACCAAGTCAACCCATCTCCACTATATAAGCAACCCCCTAGAAAGACCTATTTTCGCAAGAAATTAGCCCTAGCATCTTCCAAAACTCAAATTGGACGTTGCGACGATTCGTCGCAACGTTGCGACGTTCAGCCCCCGCACGACCGAGAAAACCACGCCCGTTCCCCCGCTCCGACCGAAGGCCAACCCCGCATCCGCCCCGCTCCGCACGCAGCAACGACCGACCGCTCCGTTCCCTCGGTCTGACCGAGGCATTGGCCCGCACCAAGCCACCCCGCATCGCAGCACAGCGCTCCGCACCGTCGCCGCTTGTCGCCCCGCTCCGCACCCCGCACGACCGACCCGCTGCTCCGCACCGATCGACGTTGCAAGTGTTGCAACGTCGCAACATCGCCCCGCCCGCATCCAAGTGCCTGACCGACTCTCCCCATCGATCTGACCGAAGGAAATCTCGCACCACAGCCACCCCGCAGCCGCTGCACACCCCAAGCGCCGTTTCCCTGTGTCTGACCGAGCCAAGTCCCCGCACCGAGGCTGTACGACCGAGAGCCACTCGTCGCAACCCCGCATCCGTCGCACCACTTGCCTCCGTGGGCCCCCCAAGTTCTCCAGAGTTATTGTGGGTCCCCCAAAGGCCCCTAGGACTGTTGTGGGCCCCACCTAGGTGTGTTCTCTTCGACGACTTGCCGCGTACGACGTCGTCGCACGTCATAGCCCGTCGTCGCACGTGCGATCTTTGGAATCTGGAATCGTCGCCCGGGTTGATGCTCTGAACTTTCCAGCGAGGAAACCAAATTAGAATCAGGACTTGGAGCGCGTTCTATTATTCCAACCCCCGGCGTCGATACCCGACGCCGGTGTAGCTTTCGCGTCGTGTTGAGGTAACGTTTTGCACCCCTAGGACCCCCAACCAAATTGCATGATAACCAAGACTAAAAATCAGTATTTTAAAGTATTTTAAATGTTTTAGAAATCACTAATCAAGATTAATAAAACGGATGTAGGCCGGTGGACTTGTGCACGTAGGAATCGTGACTTTGGACTCGTTGGACGGTGTTTTCTTGACGTGATGATTGCAGGCAAGTGAAACTTGCCAACTCTTGTGTAGGGCCATGTTTTTAGGCCACTTCCTTGTTCCTAGCGTAAAAGAGACTAGTCAGTGAAATGATAGCTGGCTAGACGCCTACTTGATCTAGTTTGACAACGAAACTAGATCCGTCACCTAATTGATCTAGCTTGACAACGAAGCTAGATCCACCCCTTAAACTTGTTGTTCATGCATACTAAACTGTCACGTTTACTTTCCTTACTTGTACGCTTTACTACTTGCCATGCCATGTCATCCATGCATTGAATGTCGCATTCGTAGCACACGCTACAATACTTGTACTCGTACTACTTGTCCGGCTAGGTGCACCCCTACGCCATACTTGTTTAAACACTTCCTGGCTCGTGGTCCAGAAGCGGGCCTCATGTGTTGGCTAGAAACCAATGCCCGATACACGTGGAGGGGTAGGGATAAACGGTTACTTGAGCTTAGGAGTGGCCTGATCCGCCCTCTAGCCAAAAGACGGAATCTCTGTGCACGAGGTGCTTACTTTTCTTGTCTTGTACTTGTCTTGTGAATGATTCATGTAATACTTGTCATCCATGCCATGCCATGCTCGTACTTTACTTTACTTTACTTTACCTGCTGCACCCATACTTTAACTGCCATGTCATCGCATCATGCTAGAACTGCTTGGTTGCTTTACTTGTACTTTCAGTTTCACTTGCATAAGTCTTCCAGACTTGCTGACATGTGCCCCTTTCTCTTTGGGTGTCACATGTTAGACCCTGAGCCAGAGATAGTTGTAGCGGACGAGGTAGTTGCTGACACTGAGCCTACGTTCGTCGAGGAGTTCGTGGACACCGGAGACCAGTTTTAGAGACTGTTGGCGTTGCTTTTGCTTTAGGTTGCTGTTAGATGTCGGTGCTTGCACCATTACTTTGTTGTTGTACTTTGTACTTTTGTTGGCCATGCTCGGCCTCCTTTAGACTCTTTTCTTTTAGCCTGGTGGCTTTTTCTGTGATGTTGAGATTTATTGCTATGGATATTCTGAGATATTTCTTTTGTCTCTTTCGTTATTATTATCTTTGTTTCGTTTCGCGTTGCAAGGACCTGCAGTTTTAATTTTGATTGACGCTTATCGGTCTTGCAGCTTTGTAGCTTCAAGTCTGAGCGGACCTTCTCACGCTTCGCCTCCACGTTCTTGGGAAGCGGGGCGTGACAGTATTTGTGTCATACGAATGATACGTCGTGTTTACTTTAATATACTTTCAAGACACATGGAATTTCAGCTTTCAGCAAGTTGGCTTTGCTCGTCGTTTCGCTACTTCAGATTTTTTTTCAAAATTACTATTTTCATAACCACTTCCTGATTTAGACCCTCCATGATTTGATTTTTAAGACTTGCTATTCGATTTCGATAATTCTACTACTAAGTTAATATTATTTTCCGTGCACCATACATACTTTCAACTATTTTTATATCCGTGCCAGACTTGTTGTGCTCGTATATTAAGAACTTTATGTAAATCAGCTTCTCATTTTTGGCAAACCATGGTTTTCTAAAAGAAGTTTCAAAATTGATTATTTTAAATCCTCCGAAGCCTAAAAGTTTTGAAGCATTTAACATGAGTTTAAATTCTCCCGTTACCTGACTTCATTCTTTGACTTTCAAAACTTTTGACAACATTGTATTAAACTACTAACGTATAAGATTTCTAAAACCACGTCCTTAATATTCGTGTAAATGATTTTACTTCCTTTTACATTGATTTTATATAAACCAATAAAACATTTTCTCTTATTATGAATGTTCGACTCAAATTTATTTTGAACAACTCGTTTTATCGATTCCGAAATATTTCTTTTCAGACGAGGATTCTGATTCGGAAGAAAAACAGTTTTCAGATTTCACGTATTTTAGCTTGTGCTACTTACCCTATCTTCTTTTCTATATCCTATATAAGCATCACTACATCTCCCTTTTCCCTCAACCTAAACATCACCATTGAGCCAATGTTTCGTCTAACCAAGCTGTCTCCTTGTATTCGTCCTATCTGAACTCGTGCTTATCGATCCTTCCCTCGTCACGCTCTCGACCTCTCTTTATTGCTTAGGCCTTAGGGTCCTTCAATGTCTGTGTCAACTCTTAGTTGTTAGTAGACCCTTGGACCCTTGTGAGGTTGTCGTTGTGCACGTACCTAAGCTGTGTACGTGGGCTTGAATGAGTGTACCCCCATAGTATATTGATGCTTGCCTATTGTGTGGTATATAAATATATATATACTCGGAGTATTCGTGATATTATGAAGTTGTCGTGGGTTAGGAGTTATAGATTTTTGTGTGGCTAGCTATACTATACTAGGGATGCCTGTGTATATATGAGTTAGCGTTGAAATATCTAAGTTGTGTATGAAGTTAGGGATACTTGTGATGGTTGAAATAAAATGATTGGTAAAGCTATGTGTATGATAGTAGTGATAATAATAAGAGTACGTATGGTTTAGAGGGTAGGCCTATTATGTGATCTATATGTTAGCACGCATGAGTGTGTGCTCGTATGTGGGTATGTATTGTGTTTAGACGTGAGTAGTTATGTTTTGTTGCCTGAGTATATAGGTGATATACATATGGTAGTAGGAGTATAATTTTGATTGGTATTGCTTGCTTTTTGGGATGTTGCATGCGTGCATACCGTGAGGTATACACGACTATTGCACATCTTAATTATGTATGTGTGAATGTGTTAGTATACTAATTATAGGTAGTAGGCTATGGTGTGAATATATACATTATTTATGTGTGACTATACGGTGAATGTTTGTACTAGGGAGGGTATTATAAATATGTGGGTACTGGTGTCTGTATTATTATTATGGTATATAAATTGATTTAACTACGTGAGTATTGCCTGACTAAATATTAAGTGTGATTGATTTATGGAATGTATATGGTTGTATTGGTAGATGTATATATATGGGAGTGGTATTGGTATAGGTATGAATGTCGTGTTACGTATATAGAATATTCTGTTATATGTACCGAGTCTCACTCAAGCTTGAGTGGGTATACTCTAAGTATATTGAATGTAAGTTGTAGTTTGAATATATCAATGTTTGATGTATGTATAGTGATAGGAGTGTTTGTGCCTGGTTGTGCTACGCACATGATTGTGGGTCGCTAAGCCAGTATATAGTTATAGGTGTTGGTCTTGTGGTATAGCTAATTACTATGGACTTGCTCATGTGAACGTATGTGTACTAGCTAAAACTAGGTGTGTTTGTGTGCTAGTTATATAATAGTATGATTGGTGTATGTAAATGAAATGTTAGCGTGTATGGGTGTGCACCATGCACGGGTAAGTATGTGCTTAGTTATAGGTATGGATGACTACGATATATGTGGCGTGTCGTAAATACAGGTATAGGACCGTACGTAATGTGAATGTATGGTGAAATATTGGAATGCATTTGAATGACTATATATATTAGGAAATTATAGAAGTGGTGAGTGTATATTATATATGGTGAATTTGATTTAATAGTGGTATGGTGTGACTATATGTGTTGAAATGTTTTGTATTGGATGAATATTAGAGGGTAGATACCCTTGATGTTTGTGCATAGGTAGCTACATATAGGTAGAGCAATGATTGTATTGGCTAAGTGTGAGACTATCCTTATATGAGTATCTGAACTATTGTTTTGTGAGTAGCAGTCATATAAGAGATGTATGTTTATATACCTGATTGAAATACATGTATGAGTCTGACTATAATAGGTATAAATGTATAACGTACGTGAATATATATATAAATATATATATACGTGTTGGTAGTATTAATGTTTGACTACCTAGTGCATATATAAGCACTTGTAATGACTATATCTGGTTGAATTATTATATGACCTGATTGGGGTAGTTACTAGAGCGACTAGCTATATTAGAAAGTCCGAGGACGGACTTTATTCTAAGGTGGGGAGGATGTAACGACCACTTTTCGTTGTTCGTTGTTCGTGCACGTGCTTTTGGCCGTGCACGTGTTTATTTTAGACTTTATTTGTTTGTGAACACTTTTGTGTGATATGCCGTTGTGAACGTCTCTGAGATTATTAAATAGTGGCACTATATTGGAACGACGTTTCTCGAGTCGTTTTCCCACAATTTAAACTTATTCGATGAGACGTGGCGATTTTCACTTTTGACGGGAGACGTTTCTATTTTTAGTTTCGTCGTCCGACATCAAAATTGAGATCCGTCTTCTTAGTTAGCTCAAATTCATCGTCACGATCACCCCGATATTTATTTTATAATTTTTGGAGTTCATTTGACCACTTTTATATTTTTAACAAGTTTTATATTATTTTTAATAATTAATTTTTAAATTATTTTCGGCCAAATAAAATTTATTTGAGTTTAAAACGTTTTAAAGAATTTTTGAGCCAATTTCCAGCTCATTTGGACCAAGTCAAATCCTTGGGTAGGTTGGAGAAGTTGAATTTCAAATTTTAAATTATTTTAAACTTCTAATCCTATTAGATTTAGCCCTAGACCAAGTCAACCCATCTACACTATATAAGCAACCCCTAGGAAGACCTATTTTCGCAAGAAATTAGCCCTAGCCTCTTCCAAAACTCAAATTGGACGTTGCGACGATTCGTCGCAACGTTGCGACGAAGCAGCTCCGCACCGACCGAGAGAACGCCCTCCGTTCGCCCGCTCTGACCGATAGCCAAGCCCGCACCGCTGCTGTCGCCACCCCCGCTCCCCGCTCCCCGCTCCGACCGAGGACATCTCTCGGTCTGACCGAGAGATCTCCCCGCCTCCGCTCCGCTCCGCAACGTTGCAACTGCAACGTTGCAACCCCCGCACCGACCGACGCTCCCGCCCGCACCGACCGAAGCGCTCCCCCACATCGCCCGCTCCCCCGCTCCGTTGCAACCCGCCTCGCTGCAGCCCCCGCATCCGCTCGCCCCGACCAACAGATCCCCTCGCTCCGGGCCGCTGTGACCGAGCGCCAAGCCTTGCAACGCTCTCCGCTGCACTGCGACCGTCCCCCTCGCTGTGTTCTCTCGGTCTGACCGAGAGAATCTCTCGCAGCGGCTCGGTCTGACCGAGCGACGTTCGTCGCAACCCCGCATCCGTCACACCGCTTGCCACCGTGGGCCCCCCAAGTTCTCCAGAGGTATTGTGGGTCCCCCAAAGGTCCCTAGGACTACTGTGGGCCCCACCAAGGTGCGTTCTCTTCAACGACTCCAGTTTTAAATTTGATTGACGCTTATCGGACTTGCAGCTTTGTAGCTTCAAGTCTGAGCGGACCTTCTCACGCTTCGCCTCCATATTTTTGGGAAGCGGGGCGTGACACCCCGATATGACGTATGACCAGCATCCAGTGCAGATTCTGGACAGGCGTCAGAAATCGCTTCGGAACAGGATTGTAAATCTTGTCAGGGTGATGTGGCGACACGGCTCACATGGAGAGTCTACTTGGGAGAATGAGGATGAGATGCGAGAGCGTTTCCCACTTTTGTTTCCGGATACGTGAGTGTTTGGAAATTCCGAGGACGGAATTTTTCTTAAGTTGGGGAGGATGTAACGACTGGTTTCCTTGTATCTGGATTTATTATATTATAATATATGTTTTGATGGATTTTCTCCTTTTGTGTGACTTTCGTCGTCGTAACTTTCATTTTCGATCATTTCGTTGTGTTTTCTCGTTTCTTCCTTAGGATCGTCGATTTCGAAGTATGTCATTCGTGACGGGCTTCATAACGGTCGTATCTTACTGTTAGATCAAGCCTAGGAGTCTTAGGAATCGATCCCGGAGCTCCGCGCTCCGTGTCGAACTTTTGGTGCTTATTAGCCGGTATAAGAAGGGGCACCGACCGACTAGATGACGATCCAGTCGGTCGGCAATCCTTCTTGGACCGACTAGTTGGCTTTCTAAATTTCTCAGGAGTTACTGTTTATCGTTAGTCGGTCTAAGAACGTTGGTTGACCGACTAGGTTGTAAACTAGTCGGTCGGCAATGCTTCTTTAACCGACTAACACATCATCTAAATTTTAATATCAGTACTGTTCATTCTTAGTCGGTCTAAGTTCATCTTTCGACCGACTAGTTGTTAAACTAGTCGGTTAAGTTTTGTACTCAGACCGACTAATTCTTGGTTCTATTGTACAGTCGAGTTACTGTTTACTCTTAGTCGGTTTACGTTGGTCGACCGATCGACTAGTTGCCAAACTAGTCGGTCAGTGGTTGCTCTTTGACCGACTAATCTGTGTTAAAACCCTAATTTCTGGGCAGCCGCCAGCCCATCCTATTTAAACCCCTCCCAAACGTTTTCTTCTTCCTCCACTCGACCTAAAACCCTAAAATCTCCCCCATTGAGCCTCCTTCCACCTCCAACCCTTATTCCTTCATTCCAAGCCCTAAATCCATCATCCAAACCATCCATCAACTCATTCTACCTCTCATCTTCTCCAAAATCCCCCAATTTGCCCTAGTTCTCCAAACTTCTCCAATGTTTTCCAGATCTGATCCATAGGTTCTCCGGGGTGTTTCTTCCGCTTCCTCTCGGTAAGAAATCGATCTCTTGATGTTTTCATAACCTATTGTATTTTTTATGAAACCCTAATGAATGAATGTTGTTTGATGATTGTTTCCCCATAACAGCGATTTCCCCCGTAGATTAGCATCCGCGAGACGAACCTTCGTGATCGTCATCCCCGGTGCTAGGCAAGTGAAACTTGCCACTTAGGATTTGGGCCATGTTTTAGGCCATTTTGCTTGTTGTAAGAGTAAAAGAGGCTAGGCGACGAAATGATACTCGCCTAGGCGCAAATTGAGGAACTAGCTTGACAACGAAGCTAGTCCCGACATTTAGCATGTTGCACAATTACCATGTCATGTTTACTTTCCATTAATGGTACGCGAATTAATTGTCATGTCATTGCATTCTTTTAGTGATCCCGTGATTGCGTAGCATCGCTACAATACTTGTGTTTCCTGGCTCGTGACCAGAAGCGAACATAATGAGTTGCTAACCCCAACGCTCGATATTGAATTGTGAACTAAGAAACGAGCTCCCGTGCGGGGCAACCCTGGCTCACTTGCTGGGCTCATGTACAGGGACCCTGGCTTGTTTACGTGTGGGATGGGGTAAGAGTTAAGCGGTCATTCAACTGGGGAGTCTGCCTGATCAGCAACTGCAGTTGTAAGACGTAAACTCTGGGGTGGGGTAGTGTTTAGTGCCGATCGGTGTGAATGTTGTACCATTCCGCTGAAGGGCGTAAACATCTACAAAACAACAGTGAAACGTGAATAGGAATTGATTGAGATTGTTAGTAGCTTGGATACTCTTGTCTTGTCCCGATACTTGTTCTCTTGCACTTACTGTTCACCATGTCTTAATTGTGCACTCATGTTATAACTGCCATGTCATGCATACTAAAACTGCTAGGTTGCTAGTTGCCTTACTTTCAGTTTCCTTGCCCAAGTCTCTTAGACTTGCTGACATGTTCCCCTTTACTCTTTTGGGTGACACATGTTAGATCCTGAGCCTGAGTACCTTGTTGAGGACGAGGTGTTTGCTGACGCCGAGCCCGAGCTTGTGTTTGACGGGGAGTACGTGGACACTGGGGACCAGTCCTAGTGTCTTCGTTGTGTTTTCCTTTTGTTTAGACTGCTGTTTTGTTGTCGATGCGTAGCACCTATACTTTGTAGCGTTGTTGCTTTTGTTGGCCTTGTTCTGGGCCTTAGACTCTTTCTTTTAGCCTGGTGGCTTTTCTGGATGTTGGACTCATTTTCATGTTGGACAATTTATGAGATATGAGATTTTATTTCAGTCTCTCCTTGTGTTATTATTGTTGTTCCGTTGTGGTTACAGGGACCTGCTTATGTTTTATTGACGCTTATCGGGTTTGGGGCTTCACAGCTCCACTCTCGTGCGGACCTTTTCACGTCTCGCCTCCATTTTAGGGAAGCGGGTCGTGACACTTGGCATTGTTTAACTCTGCGGCGACCTCCGCGGTAGTCCACTTAGCGAAGTCTGGTTCGGGGGGCTCGACATACTCCGTCAACGTAGCTCTCCATAGTGAAGTGCTCCGGAGGAACGTTTCCATCCGGCATTTCCAGTACCCATAATTGGTACCATTGAAGAAGGGAGGCCTAGTTGAGGAATGTCCTTCCATCACCGAAGAAGCTCCTTCACGATTCTTGAAGACGATGTAGTCGTTGTTTGTCATCGCTATGAACTTGGCTCTGATATCAAATGTAATGCCCTGCGTAGCTACTGCACAAGTACTAGAGGGGGTGAATAGTACTTTAAAATAATCAAGAGTATAATTCCTAATTATTGTGCAAACACAAACAACAATGCGGAATGACTAGAAACAACAAGAATTAAACAATGCAAACATGCGATATAACGGGTTCAGATCCACCCAAGTCTCCCCGACTTGTTCCCAGTGATCCTAGATCCCAAACACCCGGATCCCCTCCGGCTACTTGAGTTAGAAACCACTAACCCAAGTTTGCACTATGAAATTCTTGTAGAAAACCTCTACAAGATCAAATCATACACAAATGAAAACGTGACTCCCACAACCCGGGATCACGGTCTTCTCTCACACCCGAGAGATAAACTTAATAGCAAAGTAAATGAAACGATAAAACACTTACCAACAAAATCTTATGCCTTGAGTAAAACTTACTGATTTTAGGGCAAGAGGGATTTTGAGGAAGAAGCAAGCACCAACCCCTAGCTCCACCAAGATGACCAGTAATAGATGGCTAGGGAGGAGTTGGTGACTTGGATTCAAGCTCTTGGCTTGAGAATCTCACAATGGAGAGAATCTCTCTTGAGGAATTAGGGCTCAAAGAGTGAGGGAGAGATTCTTGTGAGAAGAGAGAGCTTGGAAATGAGATTGAATGGCTCTTCTCTTGGATGTGAAAATGTCTCTATTATCAGCCTTGAATCCCTGGTTTGAAGCCCTGAAACATAGATAGGGAAGAGACAAAACGGTCACAAAATTCGTGGCATTAAATGCCCCAACTGCTCTATTTCTAAAGCAGTCTAATCGGTCTAAGAAGGATCACTGACTGATTAGTTTCTCAACTAGTCGGTCGGTGATTCTTCTTGGACCGACTAAAAGGTCCACAGCCAAGATAGGAAAGTTCAGGAGATATAGAACTAGTCGGTCTAAGAAGACTTGCCAACTGACTAGTTTGCCAACTAGTCGGTCGGTGAGTGTTCTTTGACCGACTAAGAGTTGAAACTCAATAGGCTGAACACAAGGATAACTAGTCGGTCTAAGAACAAATTTCAACCGACTAGTTTCACAACTAGTCGGTCGATAGTTATTCTTGGACCGACTAAGAGTAAACAGTAGCTATGCTGTGAAAATGAAGTTATAACTAGTCGGTCTAAGAAGGATTCCAAACCGACTAGTTTGACAACTAGTCGGTCGACGAACCTTCTTGGATCGACTAATTGGTCAAGAGTGAAGAGGCTGAATTGAGCAAGGAGATCTAGTCGGTTCAAGAAGGATTACTGACCGACTAGATGATAATCTAGTCGGTTGGTTCTTCTTCTTGAACCAATTAAGATGAACAAAAAGCCGCGAAATGAAGCGTGAAGCTTCGGGAAAGTTTCTATGGGCTTCTAAGATAATCCTAACTCTAAGATATGTGTGTTATGAAGATAATCATGTAAGACCTACTCAAGGCTTAACATTTTACGAAAAGAAGCTAGACGACTATAAATTAAACTAGACGAACCGTCTTCAAAGCTTCAATCCGAATCTCTTGACTTCAATAATGCTCCTTGAGCTTCAACGAAGCTTCAGGCACATGATCACGCGCTTTGAGAAGTCTTGAGACGTCGCTTTAGATGTACGAAGTAATTTGACGACGATCTCCATAACTGCGCTCACAAAGAGTTAGTTCACGATATTTATGCTTGTTCATCATCAAAACCAAATCCGGGGAATCAATACTCAACAACATGCATCACGTAGAAACCAACCACATGTGCATTCTCCCAATAGGAATAGGGCTCCCAAGACATTCACTATTTGGGCCCCGAAGGACACAAGCATGCATGAAAAATAAGCATACATTAATTCTTATTTTATGAATGTCGTGCATAATGATGATTATATTGGGAAGTCTAAGTCCACTTGGACTTGGCTTCCAAAGGTCTAATCTCTTAGGACTCAATGACCTTGAGTACCATGATACGATATGTTTTATCGTCAGGTACTCAAGAAAAAGAAAAGGAGCAACAAATCAAAATTTAGCTCCAAGGATGGGTGGATACTCGATAGCGGGTGTTCAAAACACTTGACGGGTGAAGCTCAATTGCTCTCCGGAGTGGTGCCCATTAAGAATGTGAACCGAGTAGTCTTTGGAGGCAACGAGAGCGGAACCATCATTGGTGTTGGTAAAGTTGATAACCCATCTAAACCTCTAATAAGTGATGTTTACCTTATTAAAGGCTTAAATCACAATCTTACTTCAATAAGCCACCTTTGTGACAAGGGTTACAAAGTTAGCTTTGCGAAAGGAATGTGTCATATTTTGAGTAAAGCTACTAATAATGTGTTATTCTCTGGCACACGTCATAAGGATATATATATCCTAGATCTTCCAAAATCACATGAACAATGTCTCATTGCCAACACAAGTGAACAACACTTGTGGCATCGACGTTTTGGTCATGTGAACTTTGGAACACTTTTTAAGCTATCCAAGTTAAACTCTATAAAAGGATTTCCTAAGCTTGCCTTCCAAAAGAAAAGCTTTTGTGACTTGTGTCAACGAGGCAAACTTCCAAAATCGTCATTCAAACCTAAGAAGAGCATATCCTCTAAACGGCTTATAGAGCTTTTACATCTAGATCTTTTTGGGCCAACTAGAGTTGCTTCATTAGGGAATGCTCGATATGGACTTGTCATCATTGATGACTTTTCTAGATTTACTTGGGTATTTTCTTTAAGTAATAAAAATGATGTTTTTGAAAACTTCACAATATTTGTGAAGAAAGTACAAAATCTCATTGGAACAACCATTGTCACTATTCGTAGTGATCATGGAGGGGAATTTGAGAATGAGTCTTTCTCAAATTTTTGTGATGAAGTTGGTATTACACACACCTTTTCTTTCCCTCGCGCACCCCCTCAAAATGGTGTTGTTGAGAGAAAGAATAGGACGCTAGTGGAATGTGCTCGCACAATGCTTGATGATAGCCAACTTGGCAATCGATTTTGGGCAGAAGCAGTACATACTGCTTGCTATGTGTTTAATAGAATACTCTTGAGGCCTGGCACCAAACAAACTTGTTATGAATTGTTGTTTGGTAGATTGCCTCAAGTTAAACATTTTCAAGTTTTTGGTGCAAACTGTTTTATTAAAAACACGTATGGGAGCTTGGACAAATTTGATCCAAGATCCGATGAGGGGATATTTGTTGGATATTCCTCACTTAGCAAAGCCTACCGGATATACAACAAAAGAACCTCAACAATCGAGAAATCACTTCATGTTTCATTCAATGAAAATTTTGTCCCGTCTAGAATTATCATTGATGATGACTCTATGGAAGTTATATGTGATTCTATTGGTAATTCTAATTTTATTGATTCTATTGATACTAACCCTACTGATGATTCTTTTGAGAATGTTCCTAGTGATCAGGGAGTTCCCAAACGGCTTCATACAGTTCGTGACCATCCCTATGAGCAAGTCATTGGTAACTTATTTTATAGTGTCAAGACGAGATCTCAAGTCAACTACTTCGCTCATTGTGCCTTTGCCTCTTTAGTAGAGCCAAAGAATATTAACGAAGCACGCGAAGACAATGCTTGGATCCTAGCCATGGAGGAGGAACTCATTCAGTTTGAGAGGAATGAGGTTGGGGAGCTAGTTCCATTGCCTTCGAAGAACCACACCGTTATAGGAACGAAGTGGATCTTCAAGAATAAGACCGACGAGAACCAAAACGTCGTCCGAAACAAAGCTCGGTTAGTAGCTCAAGGCTACAGGCAAGAGGAAGGTATAGACTTCGAAGAATCCTTTGCTCCTATAGCTAGATTAGAATCTATTAGGTTGTTGTTATCTTTTGCATGCCATAAAGATTTTAAACTCTTTCAAATGGATGTAAAAAGTGCGTTTTTAAACGGAGATGTCGTTGAGGAAGTTTATGTTTCTCAACCTCCGGGTTTTATAAATGAAAAGTTTCCAAATCACGTTTTCAAACTTAAGAAAGCACTTTATGGTTTGAGACAAGCTCCTAGAGCTTGGTATGACCGCCTAAAGAACTTTCTTTTGGATTTGGGTTTTAAAATGGGTGAAGTTGATTCTACACTATTTGTTAAGTATGTGAATCATGATATTATTTTAGTTCAAATTTATGTTGATGATATCATTTTCGGTGCTACTAACTTCACTCTTTATGAAGAGTTTTCTAATGTCATGAAGGACCAATTTGAGATGAGCCACATGGGTGAGCTCAAATATTTCTTAGGACTCCAAATTCGCCAAATGAACGATGCAATCTTCATCCACCAAACCAAGTACACTGTGGAGTTGCTAAAGCGATTTGGAATGGAGAATGCTTCTGGCAAGAAGACTCCAATGAGCACTACTACACATCTTGATAAAGATTCGGGCGGTAAAGATGTAGACATTCGTCTATATCGAGGTATGATAGGTAGTTTATTATATCTTACTGCCAGTAGGCCTGATATAATGTTCGTCGTATGTGTTTATGCTTGGTATCAGTCATAACCTAAGGAATCACACTTAGTAGCGGTAAAACGTATTTTCCGATATTTAAGTTACACACTCGACTACAGATTATTTTATCCAAAGTCTAGCACATATGAGTTAATCTCATATAGTGACGCAGATTATGCTGGATGCAAATCCGACAGGAAGAGTACTAGTGGTACTTGCCATTTTATAGGAAATTCTCTTGTCTCTTGGTTTTCCAAGAAGCAGAATTCCGTATCACTTTCAACCACCGAGGCGGAATATATTGCCGCAGGTGCTGCATGTGCTCAGGTTCTTTGGATGAGACACACTCTTAAAGACTTCGGTATAAACTGTGATACTTGCCCTATCATGGTGGACAACCTAAGTGCAATATGTCTCTCTAAGAATTCGGTACACCACTCCCGTACCAAACACATAGATGTCCGACACCATTTCCTAGATGATCATGTTGCTAAAAAGACATCATTTTAGTGTCCGTTGAAACCCAGAAGCAAATCGCCGATATTTTCATGAAACCACTCAAGGAAGACTCCTTTGTGCGGTTAGGTCGAGAATTGGGGATTATGTGTGAATCCAAGATTTAGGATTCATATGTTTCGACAATCCTGCATGATAATGATATTTATATGCTCATGCTAGATTTGTTGTGATTTTCTGGATTTATGATTGGATTTTCGATTTGCACGTTGGATTTAAGATTTTCTGGTATTTATGGGGTAGAATAAGAGTGTATGAGAATGTTTTAGATGTTTTGTCCAAGTGTTCTTTGGAGAAAACTCAAAATTTCGTATTCTTAAATTTTTGGACTCTTTTAGTCGGTCCAAGTTCATTTGCCGACCGACTAGTTTCAGTTCTATTCGGTTAGTGATTGAACTCAGACCGACTAGTTCGTGTCCTAACTTTGGCCTCACTTGCTGTTTGCATTTAGTCGGTCCAAGCTCATCGGTCGATCGACTAGATTGCATTCTAGTCGGTCAGCACTTGAACTCAGACCGACTAGATCTGCAAGGGCATTTGTGTCTTTGACTCACTGGATCGATTTATAACTCCTCCGCACCGATTAGAACTCATTCTAATCGGTGCGATATCCTTCCCAAACCCTCAGCTCCCGCATCCCCTCAACTCCCTCCGCCATGCGCCGCCATTTTCGGCCACCGTCAGTCATCGCCGATCATCTCTCCTCCTTCCTAGGGCTCGCTTAGTATATCTCCTCGCAATCTCTCAGATTTTAGGGCTAAAATCTCGTTCATATTAGGGTTTTCGTTCGTTCAATTTCAATTTCGTTCGAATTAGGGTTTCTATCTAGTCCAATTTCGTTCGATTGTGTGTGGTCTCGTCTCAATCTCATGGTGAAGACACACATCACTGTTCGTCCTACCACTCCGTCTCCCATGACCGTCGAGCCATCAACCGACCCTAATCCTCAACCCAAACGTCGTGCCAAAACCACTCGTACGCCTACCTCTCCATCCTCTTCCTCGCCTCGTCTCAAGAAGAAAAGGATTGTCGCTTCCAAGCCAAAACCCACATCTCAATCTCAACCCAAGCCCCGGACCAAGGCCAAAGAAAAGATTTTGACTCCTGGACCCTTCCGTGCTCCCACTCCTCCCTCTAACTCCGATGATGACTATATCCCGGAGAGTGGGCTTACCGAGAAGGCTCCTACTCCTCCTCCTCGTACTTCCTCTTGTCTGTCCAAGGGGAAGGCTCCCATGCCTTCGGGTGGGGTCGATATCTCGTTGTGTCACGATGACCCGATGTGTCTTGCGGCATACAATCGTATTGAGCACTGCACGTTGATCCTCGAGCACTTTGTCCAGTTTTCTGATTTTCCTAAGCTCATCGATCTCCTGTCGTAGAGCGGCCTACTAGATTATCTTCACCATGATCCCAAGGCGAATCCTTATCCCTATCCTAGACTCGTCAAACTCTTCTATGCTAATCGAGTACGGGGTGAGTATAATGACACCCACTGCATTGAGACCACTGTCTTGGGGACACCTATTGTCCTCACGGTAGAGATCTTAGGGCAGTTGCTTGGTGTCTCCTCCTCTGGCCTGCTCCCCTCTGATATCTCCATGGATAATATCCACGATCTTGACCAGTCCATGCTTGTTGAGATGTTCCACGTTATTCCTCCCGCCATGATTGGCGTTCCATCGAAATCCTTCAAGCCGAATGCGTGGGTCCTAAATCTCATTCTGAAGTCGTGTCTTCTACCGAAGTACGGATCCTCCAGCTTGCCATCCCAGCCATTCCTGAAGCTTATCTACGCTCTTTTTATGGGGAGCGAGATAAATTGGGCCCGCATTATCCTTGACAAGATGGATTCCTTTGAGTGCATAAAGAAGTCCACCAAGTCAGCCCATATTCCTTATCCCTGCCTGCTGACCCTTGTCTTCCGCCACTTTGGCGTTCCTCTCCCTCCAGATGATCAGCGTCCTTTGGGTCCTCCCCTGAATGCGACTGCCGTCAAGAAGTCTCTTGCGGCCTTGCGTCACGTTCAGAGTACTACCCCTTCTGCTCCTCCTCCGCCTTCTTCCCCTGACTCTTCTGCTTCTTAGAGCCGTCAGGAGGCTCGTATTGCTCGATGTGAGGAGATGCTTGCTCGCATCTGTTATCACTTGGGCATTGAGGTTCCTCCTACAGTTTCTGACGAGGAGGCCATGGATGATGCTGATCTTGAGGAGCTTGTTACTTCTCCTGTTCG
This sequence comes from Scilla litardierei, assembly GCA_030789695.1. Lineage (NCBI taxonomy): Eukaryota > Viridiplantae > Streptophyta > Magnoliopsida > Asparagales > Asparagaceae > Scilla > Scilla litardierei. Next base: position 73,219,839 of record CM061130.1, read on the forward strand.
TGCCCCAGAGGGTACGTCTGCTGCTGCTTCGTCTGCTCGTGCTCTCGATAGCACTCCTTCTGCCACCATTCCTTCGGTGGACACTCCAGTCGTTCCCGAGACTTCTACTACCCCTTCTGCACAGCTTGTTGCTGCCGCTGATCCTGCCTCCGCCTCCTAAGCTTGCGTTGGAGGACTCTCCCATGTGCACTTGGATGATCTATTTTGTCGTGAGAGAGTGGTGTAGGATAGTTGGGTGGTTATGTATTTTTGGATGTTTTGGTGATACATTTTGATATATGTTCGTTTTGATGTCTGATTGAGACATGTGTTGTATGTTGTGCACCGATCTGATGATCGTTTATATTTGTGTTGGCGGATGTATACCTTTTGATGTATCCTGTTATATTTATATATATATATATATATATATATATATACATCGTGTTGCCATTTACTTCAGTGTGCACATTACATTTCTTTTTGTCTCTGATGTTGATTTCGTCGCTCGACGATTATATTCATTAAATAGAATTGTTTCTATGAAAACATAGAATTGTTTTCCATGCACTAAATTCACTAAGAATGTTGATATTGGAGAGTATGTTTCATAACTCAATACGTGAAATTGATTTGAGTTTTGATGATTTCTTTTTTCGATTTTCGACTATGGTCTCGTTGGCACGCTTTGATTTTCTTCATTAGTTTACATTGATGTCATTTGGACCGTGGTTATATTCTTCGACTCTCGTGCTTTTATTTTAGCCATTATTATTGTCGTTGATCTCCTCCAGATCTTTTTGCTAATGCCAAAGGTGGAGAAAATTAATAATGACGATGTGCTAAATGATAATTTAAAGCAATTTACCGTGAATCTAATTTGATATGTTAGATTCAGGGGGAGTTAAGACATAAAAATGGGTTTAGATCCTAAATTTCAATAATTGGGTTCATATTTTATACTTTCGTCGTCTGCTTGATGCGTATGATTATTATTTAATACGGAATTAACGTGTCATCAATGCAGGGGGAGTAAGTAAATTTCATTTGACTCATTATTATTGATTATTATTTATGTTGGTTTGTCATCACCAAAAAGGGGGAGAATGTTAAGTATTGATTCTCTGGATTTGGTTTTGATGATGAACAAACATAAATATCGTGAACTAACTCTTTGTGAGCGCAGTTATGGAGATCGTCGCCAAAAGTCTACGTACATCAAAAGCGACGTCTCAAGACTTCTCAAAGCACGTGATCGTGTGCCTGAAGCTTCGTTGAAGCTCTAGGAGCATTATTGAAGTCAAGAGATTCGGATTGAAGCTTTGAAGACGGTTCGTCTAGTTTATTTTATAGTCTTCTAGCTTCTTTTCGTAGAATGTTAAGCCTTGAGTAGGACTTACATTATAATCTTCATAACGCTCATATCTTAGAGCTAGGATTATCTTAGAAGCCCATAGAAACTTTCCCGAAGCTTTACGCTTCATTTCGCAGCTTCTTGTGCATCTTAGTTGGTTCAAGAAGAAGAACCAACCGACTAGATTGTCATCTAGTCGGTTAAGAATCCTTCTTGAACCGACTAGATTTCATTGCTCAATTCTGCCTAGGCACTGTTGACCAATTAGTCGGTCCAAGAAGATTCACCGACCGACTAGGTGTCAAACTAGTCGGTTGGAAATCCTTCTTAGACCGACTAGTTATACTCTCATTTTTTCAGCCTAGCTTCTGTTGACTAGTTAGTCGGTCCAAGAACATCCATCGACCGACTAGTTATGAAACTAGTCGGTTGGAATTTGTTCTTAGACCGACTAGTTCTCCTTGTGATCAGCCTATTGAATTTCAACTACTTAGTCGGTCAAAGAACGCTCACCGACTGACTAGTTGTCAAACTAGTCGGTTGACATGTATTCTTAGACCGACTAGTTCTATCTCCTGAATTCTCTATCTTGGCTGTCAACCATCTAGTCGGTCCAAGAAGAATCATCGACCGACTAGTTGCAAAACTAATCGGTCAGTGATCCTTCTTAGACCGATTAGACTGCTTCAAAAATAGATCCGTTGGGCATTTAATGCCACGATTTTGCTCTTCTCTTCTCACACTCCCATATATACTTGAAGTGCTTCTAACCAAGCATTCAAGGCTGCCATTATTGAGATTTAGAGAATCAAAGAGAAATCATCAATTCTCATTTCTAAGCTCTCTCTTCTCATAAGAATCTCTCCCTCACTCTTTGAGCCCTATTTCCTCAAGAGATATTCTCTTCATTGTGAGCCACTTAAGCCAAGAGCTTGATTCAAAGTCACCAACTCCATCCAAGCCTTCGATCACTGTTCATCTTGGTGGAGCTAGTGTTTGGTGACATTCTTCTTCCTCAAAATCCTTCTTGCCCTAAAATCAATAAGTATTTCTCAAGGCATAGGTTTTTGTGGTAAGTATTTCATTGTTTCATTTACATTGATATTTCAGTTTATCTCTCGGTTGTGAGAGAAGTTCGTGATCCCGAGTTGTGGGAGTCACGTTTTCATTTGTGTATGATTTGATCTTGTAGAGGTTTTCTACAAGAATTTCGTAGTGCAAACTTGGGTTAGAGGATTCTAACTCAAGTAGCCAGAGGGGATCCGGGTGTCTGGGACGTAGGATCGCCTGTAACAAGTCGGGGAGACTTGGGTGGATCCGAACCCGTTACATCGCTTGTTTGCATTGTCTTTCTTTGTTGTCATATTTTCATTCCGCATTGTTAGTTGAGTTTGTACAATAATTAGGAATAATTATCTTGATTATTTTAAAGTACTATTCACCCCACTCTAGTACTTGTGCAGTAGCTATCAGGGCATTACACGATCCGATGGCCAAAGATGAGGATTTGAAGTTTTGGAGCTTCAACCGGTCGTGTGGATGAGCCACCCAATCGGTTCGTGCATCGTATCACACCCAAGGAGGAGCAAGAAAAGAAGCGAACCCCAACCGATCGGTTCAGTGATCAGTTGGGTGTGATAGTACTCTCTATTTTTGAGTACCAAAGACCACCTGATCGGTTGACTTGTCAACGGATCGGGTCATCTCCTCCAGTCATCTTGGGGAAGAACTCACTCGACCGGTTGACACTTCAACCGATCGGGTGGCCTTTTCTTCCCCTTTCGTGCACTGCTGATGCATTCATTGAAGATCTGCTACCGTTCCAGTGGGATTTTGGATGATATATTATTTTTTTAGCATCCGCATCGTCGTTAGCTTTCCAACGATAGGTCGCATGCCCAAATCCGATTTTTCTACATTTTTTTGTAATTTTCTGAGCGCAGCTGGGTGCTGAAATTTTGGGTTGTCTGGAATTTGAACTTGAACCGATCGGGTGAGCTATCCAACCGACCGGTTGAGCCCATTTTCAGCAGTTATGAGTTACTGTTTGTTTCCACCCGATCGGTTGAACTTCCAACCGATCGGGTGGCCCTTTTCAGCAGTTTTAGTGGGTTTTTGGACCCGAACTATTAGGGTTTTGTGGGGGCCTATAAATATTAGATGTTGGACGACTTGTAATGGGTTCCCCTCTATTTCTCAGGAGCTTTCTTTCCCTTTCATGGGAGCCTTAGATTAGGTTAGATTAGGGTTTCTATTTCAATAAATCTTGTAATGAATTGATGGATTCAAATGCAAGATAAGTATTTCTTTTCCTTATTTCCATTGCTTTGTGTTGTTTTCAATAAGCTTGATGGTGAATGTTTGTTTGTCCCTTTTATTGCTTGCTATCATGTTCTTCACCATTGAGTAGTGTTTGATGAACCCTAATATGGGTTAGAGTAAGATTGATGCTTGGGATATTTCATTTGACTTGATTGCATGACAAGTGTTTGATGGAATGTGTCAATGGGGATGTCTAGCAATCTGAGACCAATCCGTATGGCAACACACTAGATGGAGTTGGGGGTTGGGCTCTGGATGCTTGTCCCGTCAAGATCCGCTTTGATGTATTTCTAGAAATCACATTCGACCTATTTGGCCATTAGGGTTACGCTAGGGCGTTTTATTGTCATTGGCGGGAGAAAAACCGCCTTTGACCGTCGGGCCAAGGGGAAATAAAACGGGAGTTTGACTCTCTAGCCATAGCTCACGCCCAAGCGTTGACATCGAGTCCTTGCACGTGGAAACAGCTTGGACGAAATTTTGGGAGCTATCATTGTGGCCTTAATGGTCTCGGTTGCGGAGGGTGTTGGACATGGGAATGGCCACCGTCTGAAACCGGGTAGACCTAGCGTATCATCCTAGGCACCGACCGGAATATCGGGCCCACGTGACGCTAGGTACCACCTTTTGGGGCAATGTCTCACCCTCGGTCGAGTCGAATACCAAGTGTCATGAGTGCTCTAGACCGTGGTAGTAGGGATTTATTTCTTGTCTTTTACATTTCTTTCCTGTGTTTCTACACTACCCACTCATATCATCTGCGTAGCTCACACCCAACCTAGGCGAGGCTAGTAGCTGTCAAGCCATTCACCTCCATGTGTTCGATATACCCGCACCCTACACTAACAGTGCACTTGCGGTAAAATGACACCGTACCCTAATCATAAACGGGGCGCCGGTCACATATTCGATTTATCCGACGAAGGTTGAATGTCGGGTTGAACACCAAATTGAGATCCTGAATGATCCATGGGTAGCATGCCCGATTGATATTAACGCTGTGAGAGGATCCCCATGCCAGCCACATCCCTATTATACATTTCCACACCCCCTGAGTACATCTCACATACGTGCCAGATGTAGCCGACCCAATTCCACTCTCACAAAACAAACCATCACCTTTCTCTCCACTGGGCACAACCAGCCTCGCATTACAATCAGACAACATAAGTCCCTTGCCCACTCCAAAACCATTCCCCCTTTTGCTAGATGCATCTAGCATTGGATTACAACCCAGCTTCCCCGAATCACAAGCACCCGTGACAACAATCCCAAAGTTCTCAGCCCCCGCCTTAACCAAATTCTCTTTTAACATCACCGAGCCATCTCTTAATCTCGACGCAGTGAGCACAGAATTACAACCCAAGTTCACATCTAAGGAGCTCACATCCCATACTCCATCACCAATTACAGACCTCACCCCAAAAACATTAGGGGAAGAAGAAGAAGAAACACCATACTTACCCTTCACAGCCAACACCACTGAATTCACCTCAGATCCCTTATCCTTCACCATCTTCTTCCTAGTAGCTGCATCAGTGCATTTGAGGTAGGAATGACCAAAACAGGCGCAACGACTACATATCGATGGCTCTCCTTTGTACACAACATCAACCCGAGAGACTGAACCATCGTCAAGCTGAACCTTAACAACTCTAGTTAGGGGAATGATGCATTGACCTTAACAAGACAGCGAGCGTATGCTAGCCTTTCTAACTGCGTCATTGCATGATCCAGACACAAGGGAATCCCAATGACGCCGGCGATAGAATTTAGAATGCATATCGACCACAAGGTCACGGGTAAGTTTGGAAGACGAATCTAAACAGGGACCTTCGTGGGGATGTCGTGGTCGAATCGTAGTGAGGCTGACCGGCGCCCTGTTTACGGTTTGGGCGCGGTGTCGTTTTACCGCAAGTGCACGGTTAGTGTAGGGTGCGGGTTTATCGAACTCAGGGAGGTGGATGGCTTGAGTGGCTACTAGCCTCGCCTAGGTTGTGTGTTAGCTACGCGGATGATATGGGTGAAGTGTAGAAATATAGAGAAGAAATAAAAAGACATGAAATGAATCCCCGCTAACATGGGCTAGAGCACTCATGACACTTGGCATTTGACTTGACCCAGGGTGAGACATTGCCCCAAAAGGTGGTACCTAGCGTCCATGGCCCGATATTCCGGTCGGTGCCAAGCACGCTAGGCCTACCCGGTTCCGGACGGTGGGCATTCACATGTCCATTAACACCTTCCACAACCGGGGGCATTAAGGCCACAATGATATCTCCCAACACTTCTTCCAAGCCGCTCCCGCGTGCTAGGATTCGGCGTCTATGCTAAGGGCGTGAGCTATGGCTAAGGAGTCAACCGCCAAGTTTATTCCCCCTTGGCCCATCGGTCAAAGGCGGTCTTTCTCCCGCCGATGACAATAAAACACCCCCGCGTAACCCTAATGGCCAAATAGGTCGAATGTGATTTCTAGAAATACATCGAAGCGGATCTTGACTGGACAATCACCGGACCCCAATCCCCAACACAACTAGTGTGTTGTCATACGAATTGGACTCAGATTGCTAGAAATTCCCATTGACACATTTCATCGAACACATGCCATGCAACCAAGTCAAATGAAACAACCCAAGCATCAATCCTACCCTAACCCGTATTAGGGTTCATCAACACTACTCTATGGTGAGAAACATAAAAACAAGAAAAACAAATAACATACAAACATTCACCATTGAGCAAAATGAAAACAACACAATACAATAGAAAATGAGAGAAGGAAAATACTTATCTTGATTCGAATCCAACAATCCGGTACAAGATTTATTGAGCAAAGACCTAATCTAATCTACCCTAAGCCTCCCAACAAAGGGGCTGAAAAAGCCCTAAAAACTAGAGGAGACTCCCCACAAGTCGGCCAGCCTCGAGTATTTATAGCCCCCAAAGAAACCCTAGCGGTTCGGGTCCAGAACCCGCAGAAAAATAGCCACCCGATCGGTTGATGAGTCAACCGATCGGGTGAGAGCTTCGAAAATCTTCAACCGGGCGCTGAGGCGAGCGGGTGGCTCAGTCTGTAGGATCCTGTCCAAAACAGAGTTAGGATCGATAATATGAAGTTTAGACTTACGCTTGCGTATGCGGCACGGTAGTCTACGAACTTCGCCTTCGGATTCGCCACGACGGATCGAGTCTTCTCACGAACGGAGTAAGGCTACTAATCCACAATCTAAATCTCTACTTTAGATTAAGAACTTGGATAGAGGGAGAGGAAGGATTTCTGCAGAGCTTCGCTATGAAGAAGATGCATGCATGAATTTCATGCAAAAGGTGTAAGAAATGGCTTACCCTTGGGTCTTATTTATAGCCCCCAAGGTAGTTATTTTAGGGTAAGTTGTTCCTTTGGAACAACTTAATTAAGGTGTACCATGATACATGGCACATTATAAGCTTAAGTTGTACCATATGCATGGTACAACATAAGCTTAAGATATTCCCCCTTTATTAGCCATATGTCGCATGCACTTATGCATATATAATGCGACTTTCCCACTCATCCAGAGATCCTCTCCGCAAGGGAACAGATTCCCTTTATACACGACTTCGTGTACACGACGTTCGAGGTCCGTATTCCCTCGTACATCCCCCACAAGGGTGTACAAACGTCTTCCATATCCAACATCTCCCACTCACACTTGAGGGGATTGTAAGAGAACGTCTTTCCCTTAGTTCTTTCATCTATCATACCGAGAAATAGACCGTGCGACCGTTATGCGCGTAGAGTCTGTTGTTGTGCACTTGTTAGAGATACACAACGACCTCGAAGGTGCAAAGTTGAGTAGTTCAACGCATGCTTTACCCTAGATTATTTCTTCACATTTCTTATACTTTATATTCAACAATTGAATCCCATCTGGATTACAATTGGCTGGCCAGCTTTGAATCATTAAAGTCCAAATGCGAATATGAAATCAATCTTCCTCTTCTTGCGAACCTTCTGATCTTGACTAGATTCGCTTTTCTAACGTGCCCCGCCGAGCCGAATTATCATAGCCCATAAGTAACACGCTAAGATAGCGATCATTTCGTCAAATCTAAAGGAACCAATTGGAGTCCTTGAGGGTAAGAGTAAAGACCCATATGGCCTTTGAGTCTCACATAATAGCAAACACTATTGCTACTAACTCAGTGGTCGAAATGCATACGTGGTATGAACACGTATTACAACATCACTCCTTTCCCAGGGAGAGTATGTCTTAATGATGTTGTACGGATGAAAAGATCAGACACCACAGTGACTATCTTTTTGAGTTCCCTTACTACTCGTGAAATATTCACGGACTCTCATCCTGCATAAGACAGATAGGAAAAAATCCTATGAGATCTCTTTCAAATATCCTTGTGATACAGATCTCAGATCTTTTGTAAGCATCCATATGATGCAGATCTTTCATTCGACTATCTTGTTTAAGTCATGACTCTAAATCATTCGTCTAATGATTTTAACTTTAAACTAGTCTCATCTCTATCTTATCCATCTGATAAGATAAGGCGGTTGCTCATGTGAGAGAGCCAACCTTAATCTGTCCGACATACACACAATTCAGCTGAGATTTCAAAAAATGTACACAAACATTTCTTAAGAAATTCATATGCAATGTTTGAAAAAGAACTTATTCTTTTATTAATTTTGATCATTTACAGACATGTGAATTTACATTGGTACAACTCAGCTCTTACGCAATCCTTGAGATGATAAGTGTTTGTAAAACACATCTCTGGGGATCGCCTTTGTAAGCGGATCCGCTATCATCTCATGCGTAGATATGTACCTTATGTCTACCTTCTTGGTCTTATCATAGTCTTTTGCAAATTTGTAGCGGATATCTATGTGTTTGGTCTTACAATGGAATTTCGGATCTTTGACATAGGCTATAGATGCTTGACTGTCGCTGTGTATAGGTACAGCACCTGAGTCACTTGCATTAATTAGCCTGTCTAAGAACTTCCTAAGCCAAACAGCCTCTTGAACTGCCATGCTAAATGCTACAAACTCGGCTTCCATGGTTGAAAGTGCGATGCAGGATTGTTTCTTGCTACTCCAGGATATTGCACCAGATCCGAGTAGAAAAACATATCCTGAGGTCGATCGTCGCTCATCGAGATCACCCGCCTAATCAGCATCAGTGTAGCCTCCGAGCCTCAAGGCATCTCCTTGATAGCATAAAGCAAAGTCTGCAGTTCCTTTGAGATACCGCATTATCCTCTTAACCGCTTTCCAGTGTACTTGCCCTGGGTTGGATTGGTAACGACTTACCATTCCAACGGCAAAACAGATGTCCGGTCTTGTACACATCATAGCGTACATTAGACTACCAACTGCACTGGAATATGGAACTTTTTCCATAATCTCCTTCTCTTTTTGGTTCTTCGGACATGATTTCAGACATAAATTGTCGAACTTGCTTATTGGAGTATCAATGGACTTGCAGTCCTGCATATTAAAACGTTCTAGAACCTTCTTTATATAAGTCTCCTGTGAAAGAGAAAGAAGTTTCTTCGAACGATTCCTTGAAATCTTAACTCCAAGGATATATGCGGCTTCTCCCATGTCTTTCATCTCAAAAACTGATGAAAGCCAAGCCTTGATATCCATCACAAAGCCCTTGTCATTTCCGGCTATTAAGATGTCATCTACATATAGAGACATAATAACATACTTGTTCTTATTCCTCTTGATATATACACAGTTATCTTCATCAAGCATGGAAAATCCATTTGATAAGACAACCTCTTGAAATCGTATATACCACTGCCTCGAGGATTGTTTAAGACCATATATGGATTTAAGAAGTTTACAAACCTTATGTTCGTTTCCTTCTTTTACAAACCCTGTTGGTTGTTCCATATAGATCTCCTCGTCCAATTCTCCATTGAGAAAAGCAGTCTTTACATCCATTTGATGTAATTCGAGGTCTAAGCAAGCTACCATTGCCAGAATCAGGCGAATTGAGGTAAAACGAACAACAGGTGAGAAGGTCTCTTCGTAGTCTATCCCTTCCTGTTGCGTAAAACCTTTCGCGACAAGGCGAGCTTTATATCTGTCAATAGAGCCATCAGCCTTATGCTCGATCTTGAGAACCCATTTGTTCCCAATAGCTCTACGTCCTCTGGGTAAGTCAACTAAGTCCCAGACTTGGTTAACTTTCATGGATTCTAATTCCTCTTGCATCGCTTCCATCCATTTGTCTTTAGCAGGGCAAGATACGGCCTGTTTGAAAGTAGCAGGCTCGTCATCTTCTTGTAGTAAAGTCATAAAGGTTTGCGGAAATTCATCCTCAAATCTTAGAGGAGCCAACCTTGTACGACTACTACGTCGTATTTGAGATTCTTCAAGTCCTTGTTGACTTGAATTTAGATCAATTCTAATATCACTCCCACTTGGAATGTCGTTAGAATTGCTCCCACTTGGATCATTATTCCCGTATGGAATAGGATAATCGTCATTCGTATAATCCATTGGTGAAGGTTGAAACGTATTTTCATTTTCACCAAGAATTCTCCCACTCGAATGAGGTAATCCTTCTTGATCATAAATCTCAAGTAGAGATAAGTCCTGACTTATCTCGCCCTGTCTTGGAAACTCGTTTTCCAAGAAAGTGACATCCCTCGACTCAAACTCAATTAGCCCACCATTGTCTTCCTGACTAACAAAAACATAACCTTTGGAGTTTTCTGCGTATCGTATAAAGATACATTTCCTTCCCCTTGGCCCAAGTTTGCTATACTTATGGGAGGAAATATGTGCGTAGGATGCACAACCCCAAGGTTTCAAAATGTTTAAGTCAGGAGACCTTTGGTTCCACAACTCATAAGGAGTGGAGCTAACTGATTTCGAGGGTACACGGTTTAAAATGAAAGTGGCCGTCAATAATGCATCTCCCCAAAAGGTGATTGGCAAGTTAGCTTGCGCCATCATTGAACGGACCATTTCCATTAAAGTCCTATTTCTCCTTTCTGCAACACCGTTTTGTTGAGGAGTATAAGGCATAGTTACCTGATGTACTATGCCTTTTTCATCACAGAGTTCCTTAAAACTTATTGATTGATATTCACCGCATAGTTACCTGAAGGCCATGCACCCCCCTCCCCATGCGGAGGGGGTTGGCTACGGCCAATAACCACCGCGGCAACCCCCTCCGGCGGGGGTGTGCGGCCTCCCATGAAAGGGGAAACCGGCCATGGCCCGGCCATGGCATTTTTTCCTTGACCGGCCATGGCCCTTTGGCCATGGCCGGTTTCCCCTTTCATGGGAGGCCGCACACCCCCGCCGGAGGGGGTTGCCGCGGTGGTTATTGGCCGTAGCCAACCCCCTCCGCATGGGGAGGGGGGTGCATGGCCTTCATAACCCATTTGGTCATGGTGCACATGCACAAAAAAATTCATCTTCCCCGATGGGAATAACCACCACCTTCTTCTCCGGTGAAGCACCCGTTCGTCGAGAAAGTAGTTGTCCTCCAATGGCCGTGTGCCAAAAAATGAACCCACTTCAAAAATTCGTAAACTACGCGCTCCACATGAAGAGAGCGCCCATTCCCTATGAATGGAGACTCAGCATCCATGAAGAGAGCGAGTTTGACGATATGAACGGTCGGTTCTTCCCGTCACGGAGAGTTCCTGCCATATCCGTAATGACAGAAGACCCTAACGTGAAAAGAACAACCGCTGCGTTCTCTCCGTCACGAAGCGTTCCTACCATATCCGTAATGGTAGGATACCCATCCGTGAAAAAGACAACGACTCGTTCATAGTTTCTCCGGGGCGAACCCGTATGGCTCTGATACCAATGTAGGATCCTGTCCAAAACAGAGTTAGGATCGATAATATGAAGTTTAGACTTACGCTTGCGTATGCGGCACGGTAGTCTACGAACTTCGCCTTCGGATTCGCCACGACGGATCGAGTCTTCTCACGAACGGAGTAAGGCTACTAATCCACAATCTAAATCTCTACTTTAGATTAAGAACTTGGATAGAGGGTGAGGAAGAATTTCTGCAGAGCTTCGCTATGAAGAAGATGCATGCATGAATTTCATGCAAAAGGTGTAAGAAATGGCTTACCCTTGGGTCTTATTTATAGCCCCCAAGGTAGTTATTTTAGGGTAAGTTGTTCCTTTGGAACAACTTAATTAAGGTGTACCATGATACATGGCACATTATAAGCTTAAGTTGTACCATATGCATGGTACAACATAAGCTTAAGATATTCCCCCTTTATTAGCCATATGTCGCATGCACTTATGCATATATAATGCGACTTTCCCACTCATCCAGAGATCCTCTCCGCAAGGGAACAGATTCCCTTTGTACACGACTTCGTGTACGCGACGTTCGAGGTCCGTATTCCCTCGTACATCCCCCACAAGGGTGTACAAACGTCTTCCATATCCAACACAGTCAGTTCGCCAAATGAGGAATTGCAGCTACAGGTGAACCGATCAGGTGATAAGTCACCCGATCGGTTGAAATTCAGCCCAAATGACAGAGAGGTCCGTCGGTTCACCCGATCGGGTGAGCTGCTATTCTTCTTCAGCTGCCACCTGGGTAGGATACGCGTGCACCAACCGATCGGGTGACTGGTCCACCCGATCGGTTGAGGGCTGAGGAATATCAATCATCATCGCTTCGACCCCCTGGATCACGCGTGACCCCTCCCGTTGCTCCAGGGACTCATGATATCGTCGTTTTATGTCCCATATACCTGTAAATTCCTGCAAAAAAATACAAAAACACGGAAAAGTGAAAGAAAACAAGAAAATACAAGAAAACACGAGAAAACGAATAAAAGACGGCGGAAAATACGGAGAAACACGGAAGAAAACGTGCGCAAATATATGAAATATAAACGCATGTCAAAATCCCCCAAGCTGAACTCTTCCTCGTCCTCGAGGAAGACGAGTGAGAGTAGGAGCTCGGAGGGAGAAAATAGAGAGAAAGAGAGAAAAAGAAAACTTTATATCCTAGATCGCCCGTCAGGGCCAACAAAGTCAAAAATGACACACCAAGCAAGCAAACACAAAATCACATCACTAAACTAAGGAATACGAGTCCAGACAAATGCAGTGGGCCCACGCGGTGAAGCGCGAGTGAGTGTGGTCGTGTGTTAGCAGACGGTGTCACTATCTACATTGTGCAATAAAGCTTGATATACACAAATCCAGGAAACGACCCAAATACCGATTCGAATTTGAAATTGCGGTGAATATTAGCTCAAGCATGCATGAGAAGAGTATAAGAATAGAAGCGTATCATGCGTCAAGGACTCCACAACTAGGGTTAAGTTAATCACCACACTATAGCCTAGATAATCGCTAGAAGGTCCCTATGCCAAGTGTTTTCGAAAACGATGGGGGTTGAGATGATGTGGAGTAGAACACTAGGTGCAAATTCTCGCCTTCCCTTTATTCTCGGTAGATAGGAAAAATATTCACATTGGAAAGTTTTGGGTTTTGGGCATTTGTATTTTTTTTTGGATTTTTGGATATACATATTTTTTTTTCTTCTTTTTTCTTTCCTTTTTCTGGGTTTTTCTTTTCTCTCCTTTTTGGATTTTTGGATATTAGGATATATACACGTGTACTCTCCCAAGTGGGAGAACGGTACACGACGAGGGGATTTGCACCAAGTAAAACAAAAAAGAAGTCGGAATCTAAACACTTGGGCAAAGGAAACTATTCTCGCTAAATAGAGCATGGGCTAAATGGGTTATCCTAGTCCTTAATTGTGGAATCCCGACACATGCAAAATGAAGTACACGATATATATATATAGCATGCAGAAGCAGACATGAGAAACAAATACCGCATATTCAAATCGAAGCATGATAATCTAGGGGTCATTCCTGGACAGGTATATAAAACACAATCACAAAGTAGAAGCACACCCAACTCTAGACACGACACACAACTCACATAAAAGCTAAGTGGACCCGCGATGCATGAAATGCAAGAGGACTCGACTTCCTAAGGCTAGTGAATGTGATTATCGAAGTCGTGCTAGGTGTGCGTGTGATCTTCGTGGCAATATTCATCATAGGCTTCATCTCTAGGAGAAAGAGATAAAAAGAAGAAAATAAAAAGGAAAAGAAAAACACGGAGAAAAACGACTCAAATAATGAAGAAAAAGAGACAAATGACGCACGAAGTGCGACTCCCCCAAGCTGAAACTTGCATTGTCCTCAATGCAATGTAGTGAATACGGGAGGGCAATGAAAATGGGGGGAGTTACGCACCGACACAAAAAATGAAAAACACGAAAAATACACGAACGAAACTGGAAACTAAAGAAAAAGAAACATACAGAATAAAAGATATAAAACGCAACGAAGGACTCAAAGATATAAACACATGACAACGACACACGAAAACATGCACACAAAAGTCGATTTCCCCCAAGCTGAACATGACAATGCTAGCAAAATGATATGATCAATGTGATGCAGAAATATGCTAGGGGAAAATCGGAAAAGAAAGAAATCAGAATGCAGGAGAGACAGTCTGCTCGTTCTCCTCGGAAGAGGATGTGGGGTGAAATGATAGAAGGGCACGACATGAAGGGTTATTAAGATGCAAAAGCAAATCCTAGATACGCTCCCCTCGCTAATGAGAGGAGACGAGATTATTCAAATCTAAACTAGAAAGCGGTAAATTTTTACACTACTGGATTAGGATACACCTGAGCATATGCGGATCCAAGATCTGAAGTGGGGCAGGTAGCTGCTCTAACTGCTCCTTTTGTGGCTCCGCCAGAAGCGTTGTGCCACGTGTGCCAATGGACCCAAGCAATGCACCTCCAAGCATCCCTCGTAGGTGTCCACCTGTGACCTGCAAAGGACAAGGTGCATTAGTCCATGGCAAGAAATTATTTCCCAAAATAAATGTATCCCAGAGATAATCGTCAACATAAGATGGAAAAATAATAAACGGGTGACGAATACTCCCTGAGAATGGGTCACTATCCTCTGTACTAGTGACGACCGAATTCTCGCTCTTCATGAGAAGTGGCTCTCCAGGTAGTGACGCACCGCAGCATACCTCAAGGGAAGTAGATCCTGTGTCTTGCGAGAGATATGGCGTGTCAAAAATATATGAGTCTAAAGAAATAGGACGTGAAAAGTGAGACTCAAATGTGGAGTGAGAGTGAGTATGAAAATCTCCCTGAGTAGGGGCAATATGCTCAAGTAGATGCTCAGCCGCAGAGGAAGTGGAGCGTGACGGTAGAGGTAGATGTGGCTCAGGCTCCATGAAGTGGATGATCGTATCCAAGCCCTCATGCACATCCTCCTCGATGATATGCTCATGCTCCTCCATCTGCCTGATGTCCTGGATGACATCCTCATGGTTGACCACCGACCAAGGAGGAAGCTGTGACAGAGATGGCTGTGGATCGGAACCCTCGTATGTGGTCGTGGTGTCCTCGTCCTCACGCACATCCTCCTCGCCTGTATGCATAATCTCTGTAAACTCCTCAGTGCTCTCGTAGGACTCATGTGGGGTATCCAAATCAAGACAAGAAATATCTCCCACAGATGCTAGATACATCTCCACATCCTCACTATCATCATCAAAAAATGCTTCGTCATCCAAGTGGTAGTGATGGAAAAATGGGGTATCGGCAATAGATGTGTCTATGGTGGCCGATGGCATGGTGGTCTCAACCATGAAAGTGGGTATATCATCTCCTTCATCCCCTCTCCTCGGTGTAGGCTCGATGATTGGTACCATTAAGTTTTGTAATATTTGGCCTTGGTTAAACATGGCACTTTCAAGGAGAGACACGAGGCTTGATTCTTCTTGTGTTTGTGGAGGGGTATAAGGTTGAGGAAATGGATGGGAGGTGTTTGGGCTAAGGTTGTGGGAAAATGTTTGGCCTTGGGGTAGGGGGAGGCTCTCAAGCGTAAATGGGCAATCATAATACACATGCCCCGCCATCCCACAAGTCTCACAAACCACAACCAAATAAGGATCGTATCCTCCCATCTGAGCATCGAAATCTGATCTCCACATGGCAATATCAAAGATACCTGGACAACGAAAATGAGCAAACTAGAGAGGAGAGTCAATAGCACAAGAGAATAACAAAAAGATAATATAATGGTGGTGGAAAAATTTCTTAGTTATTGAATATATATTATTTTTAAAAAAAGAAAAAGAAATTTTTTTTGTGTTTTTATGCGTAGTCTAACGAACCCAAGCTAAGCTAATATCAAACTGAACGCCTCCCCGGCAACGGCGCCAAAAACTTGACCGGCGCCCCGTTTACGGTTTGGGCGCGGTGTCGTTTTACCGCAAGTGCACGGTTAGTGTAGGGTGCGGGTTTATCGAACTCAGGGAGGTGGATGGCTTGAGTGGCTACTAGCCTCGCCTAGGTTGTGTGCTAGCTACGCGGATGATATGGGTGAAGTGTAGAAATATAGAGAAGAAATAAAAAGACACGAAATGAATCCCCGCTAACACGGGCTAGAGCACTCATGACACTTGGCATTTGACTTGACCCAGGGTGAGACATTGCCCCCAAAAGGTGGTACCTAGCGTCCATGGCCCGATATTCCGGTTGGTGCCAAGCACGCTAGGCCTACCCGGTTCTGGACGGTGGGCATTCCCATGTCCATTAACACCTTCCGCAACCGGGGGCATTAAGGCCACAATGATATCTCCCAACACTTCGTCCAAGCCGCTCCCGCGTGCTAGGATTCGGCGTCTATGCTAAGGGTGTGAGCTATGGCTAGGGAGTCAACTGCCAAGTTTATTCCCTCTTGGCCCATCGGTCAAAGGCGGTCTTTCTCCCACCGATGACAATAAAACACCCCCGCGTAACCCTAATGGCCAAATAGGTCGAATGTGATTTCTAGCAATACATCGAAGCGGATCTTGACTGGACAAGCACCGGACCCCAATCCCCAACACAACTAGTGTGTTGCCATACGAATTGGACTTAGATTGCTAGAAATTCCCATTGACACATTTCATCGAACACATGCCATGCAACCAAGTCAAATGAAACAACCCAAGCATCAATCCTACCCTAACCCGTATTAGGGTTCATCAACACTACTCCATGGTGAGAAACATAAAAACAAGCAAAACAAATAACATACAAACATTCACCATTGAGCAAAATGAAAACAACACAATCCAATAGAAAATGAGAGAAGAAAAATACTTATCTTGATTCGAATCCAACAATCCGGTACAAGATTTATTGAGCAAAGACCTAATCTAATCTACCCTAAGCCTCCCAACAAAGGGGCTGAAAAATCCCTAAAAACTATAGGAGACTCCCCACAAGTCGGCCAGCCTCGAGTATTTATAGCCCCCAAAGAAACTCTAGCGGTTCGGGTCCAGAACCCGCAGAAAAATAGCCACCCGATCGGTTGATGAGTCAACCGATCGGGTGAGAGCTTCGAAAATCTTCAACCGGGCGCTGAGGTGAGCGGGTGGCTCAGTCGGTTCGCCAAATGAGGAATTGCAGCTACAGGTGAACCGATCGGGTGATAAGTCACCCGATCGGTTGGAATTCAGCCAAATGACAGAGAGGTCCGTCGGTTCACCCGATCGGGTGAGCTGCTATTCTTCTTCAGCTGCCGCCCGGGTAGGATACGCGTGCACCAACCGATCGGGTGACTGGTCCACCCGATCGGTTGAGGGCTGTGGAATATCAATCTTCATCGCTTCGACCCCCTGGATCACGCGTGACCCCTCCCATTGCTCCGGGGACTCATGATATCGTTGTTTTATGTCCCATATACCGGTAAATTCCTGCAAAAAATACAAAACCACGGAAAAGTGAAAGAAAACAAGAAAATACAAGAAAACACGAGAAAACGAATAAAAGACGGCGGAAAATACGGAGAAACACAGAAGAAAACGTGCGCAAATATATGAAATATAAATGCACGTCAGAGGCACTCCAACATTGCAGCACAACCATCCTCCCATCGAATAACCATGGGCCTGCACCGAGCACCGTGTCGCATTCATCCTTGCTGCCAAACTTAAAGTAAAAGAACACGTTCTCCTTGGAGAAAATATGAAGCCCCTTCATAATCCTCCAACTTCGGTTAGCCCACACACTAATTTGGCCATAGAACGGAGTATCATCGAGCACATAACCAATTAGAGTGTTGCTCCATTTTTCTACCGCTTCCATTATCATGCTGTGAGTAACCCTAGCCAAGAGGAACCCCATTCTCATCTGTGAAAGGAGGAACATATGTCATCTCCAATGCCGCACCAAATCTGCGATGATTTGAGCAGACATCAAGCCAAGAAACTTTCTCCGTTTGAGGGTTAATCACTACAGCCACATCCGGCCGAAAAGCTCTTTTATCAATCGCTTTCTGCTCTCTGCTCTTAAAGCCTCCATCCCTAAACTGAGCAGAAGCAGGACCAGCTCTAACAGAAGAAGGCGATTGAGATCGACCATCCCCAAAACACACATACTTCCCCTTATCAGCAGCCGTGACTCTTGATTTCTTCGTGATCACCTTTTTCCATCCACCGGTAGCCAGATCTGAAGAATGATCAAAAGAAGCCCTAGCAGCATCTCCCTCTGTTTGATTAGCGCTAGAAGAGGGAGGATCAGCCATAAAAGAAGCAAAAATAAAGATTAAGGACCAAGATCGAGATCGAGATCCAAAGTAAGAACTCAATCAGAAGAACAGATCTAGGGCAAAATCAAGAAAGCGAAAGAAGAAATCAGCAAAGACGAAGTCAAAGATTAAAATCGGAGAGCAAGGAGGGGAAAACAAAGCAAGGATTTAAAGAAAAAAATCCAAAGACGCCGATGAGACGCCGGAGCCAGCCGCAGCGCCTCAAGCGAAAAATCGCCTCAAACTGGAGCTTCTCACTCTAACATTTTAGAGAGAGATAGAAAAAAGGGAACTGAAACGCTATATATATAAATAATTTTATTTATCGTTGCTATTTATTTTAAATTTAGAAAAATAATTTAGTTCTATTGTAAACCATGAAAAATGAAATACAAACTAGTCAAGAAAAATGTTTGGCACCTTGTGCTCCAGAATTTGACATGCAGATTCATATTTTATTAAATTTAATCACCTACTTTTATTTATTAAAAATTAATGTTTAAATTGGTAAATTAGTTACAATTTGTTAAATAATTTTTAAAAATACCTCTTAGGTGTAGAAAATTATATCTTGCTCTAACAAATTTATTTGGTAAATATTCTATTAAAATGATATCTGTTAATTTTTTTGAATAATTCTTGTGTAAGTTTCAACCCATTAAGATAATAATTATGAACATATTAGATATATGCATGTTTTTGTTGACTTGTCACTCATTATGAAATTGTATAGAATTATTTCCATGACGTTTTAAACTATGTAGATATGTACATACATATAAGCTATCATAGAGTTGTACAAAAATGATTAAATGATTAGTTTGGCCATATGGACATACATAGACTGTCAAAGTCAGAATTGATTGGACTTAACAAGTGTTTATCGATATATCATTTGACTTGACAAGTGGGAATGTTATAGCATATTGTCTTAGAGGGTGCAGTCATGGTTGAGTCCATCGATATTGAATTGCACTCCACTCACATAAAGTGGATGTAAGTGCTAACCATCACCCGAAACATGGGCGAAAAGTTGGCACCTCGGAGAGCTCCTGATGGTGGGGGTCCAATTTAGATTTGTATTGTGCCCTCAGATATGAACTTTGTCACTCAATTAGGTCGGCCAGATTAGTAATGTCTTGAAATATTCTATGTAGATTTCATCACTTAGTTTCCGGTAATAGTCCTTTTAGACTTTACTATTGTTAGACGTAGTTATTGCTACATTATTGGGTAGCTGGAAAATGTTTACAACTGCTAGTTACCTTTATAATGTGATTCTTCATATTTATATCGCACCTTTATTACCTTTATATTATGCCACTTTTACATTTATATCATGCACCTGGTGTGTGTGCGTGTGTGTGTGTGTGTGTGTGTGTGTGTGTGTGTGTGTTCCTTGTATAATACATTATGAAATACATATCAGGTTTCAAGGGTGATTTTCCAGACGAGTCTATTCCAAAAGTTGACCCAGTGGCCCATGATTACGCTGAGCTTCACCTTGCTGGGGATTAGTGCAGTAGCCATTATGTTTTCTTATCATGTTCTATGTATCATGTCGTAATGGCAATGCTAGGCCCATTGTTGTGTACGTTATTTTGAGACGATTGGATTGTAGGGGTAGATGTGATATCATTAAGTTAATGCGATGAAGGCGACGTCCCCTAGATTTAGCAATATTGGCAATAGGATCGGGGATACCAGATTTAAATATTTGTAACCGCAAGCGCACGGTGTTGTAGTGTGGCTTGGGGGTCGAACTCAGGGAGGCATGTGTTGTGCTTGTTGTCAAGAAGGAACCGGTTCATCCGATGGGTGAGCTAGCGCGATCAATCGGTATGTTGTCACAGAAATAGAAATACAGTGGATATAATATATAAACGGGAACCTAGGACCTTGGATTCCACCCTATCATGTGCCCTCTCTATTACAACCGACGGATAGGATTAAGATTGGATTTTAGGGTTTAGTGGTGAGACATTGCCTCTAAGAGTGATACCTAGCATCCCATGGGCCCGATATTCCGGTCGATACCCAGAATGATACGCTAGGACTTCCCGGGTTCGGTCGGTGGGCATTCCCATGTCTATTAACACCGACCGAATCCGGGAGCACTAAGCTCGCAACGATTACTCCCAACATTTCATCCTGTCGTTCACATGCGCTAGGATTCAATGTCTACGCTAGGGGCGTGAGCTGTGGCTAGTGGATCAAATGCCAGTTTTATTTCCCCTTGGCCCGATGGTCAAAGGCGGTCTTTCTCCCGCCCGTGACAATAAAACACCCCGCGTAACCATCTAAATTCCTAAACCCTATCGAAATCCTATTCCTATAGTCGTTCTAGGGAGAACCTTCGAAGGGGTTTCCACCAATGCCCTAGGTTGGGAAACTACTCACAAATCATGGCGAAAATAGCATCACAATCAAATTCAACCATTGAAATCATAATCAGACAATAAAAAAGAGAAGCTAATAGTATTAAGAACAATGTATCAAAGTTACAGAATGATTAGAACACTTACAAGATAAAATAAAATTCCAGCCGTCAAAAGTCCCAAAAAGACAGAAAAACAACGTGGATCCGCGTTTTGGAAAACCTAGGTCACTATATATAGAAAATGAGGCCACCCGATCGGTTGAAGCATCAACCGATCGGGTGAGCTGCTAGTCGCTTTGGCCATCGGGCTTCAGAAGCATCAACTGATCGCTGAGCTGAGCGGTTGGCGTCATCGGGTCATGAATTGGGGAAATGCGGCTACAGATGAACCGATCGGGTGAGATGTCACCCGATCGGTTGGAATACAGCCCAAAATAACAGAGAGCTCTGTCGATCTCACCCGATCACTGAACCGATCGGGTGAGCTACTTCTCTTCTACTGCTTCTGTCCGGGTCAGATACGCGTGCACCAACCGATCGATTGGCTCTGTCCAACCGATCGGTTGGAGGCTGAAATATAGTAATCTTCGACGTTTGGCCCTCGGGATTGTGCGTGACTCCTCCCGTTGCTCTGGGGACTCATGATATCTACTTTATATGTCCCCAACACTGGAAACTCCTGCATTTGCACAAAAACATGGAGAAAGAGAAAAGATACAAAAAACACAAAAGAACGGATATGAAACAACGGAAAACCGCAAAAAATCACGAAGAAGACGTGCACGGATATATAAAATATAAACGCACGTCAAAATCCTCCAAGCTGAACCCTTTCTTGGCCGCGAGGAAGACGAGTGAGAGTAGGAGCAGAAAGAGAGAAACAGAAAGAGAGATCAAAGTCCTAGATTGCCCGTCAAAGCCAACAAAAATCAAACACGCCAAACTAAGCAAGCCATCAATAAACCAAGGAATATGAGTCCATACAGGTGTCATGGGCCCACGCGGTGAAGCACGAGTGAGTGTGGTCGTGAGCTAGCAGACGGTGTCACTGTCTAAATTGTGCAATAAAGCTACATATACACAAATCCAAGGAATGACCCAAATATCGATTAAATTCGAATAAGCGGTGAGAATAGAATAAGAATCGAAACTATCATGTGTCGAGGACTCGACTGCTAGGAACTAGAAAATCACCACACTATAGCCTAGATAATCACTAGAAAGTTTCTATGCCAAGTGTGTTCGAAAACGAAGGAGGTTGAGAAGGTGTGGACTAGAACACTCGGTGCAAATTCTCGCCTTCCCTTTATTCACGGTGGAGGAATAGTATTCACACGTGATTTTTTTTGGGTTTTGGTTATTTGTATTTTTTGGATTTTTTTTGGATTTACATATTTTTTCTTTTTTTCTTTTCCTTTTGGATTTTTCTTTTCTTTCTTTTTTTCTTTTGGATTTTTGGATTTTTGGGTTATAAATTTGTGTACTCCCCCAAGTGGGAGAACGATACACGACGAGGATATTTGCATCAAGCAAAACAAAAAAGAAATCGAAATCTAAACACTTGGGCAAAAGAAAGGTTTTCTCGCAAATCAGAGTATAAGCTAAATGGGTTATCCTAGTCCTATTAGTAGAGTCCCGACACATGTGAATTGAAGCGTACTACATATATATATCATGTATATAGAAGCAGACAGTAGAGGCAAATACCGCATATTTCAAAATTGAACCAGGATATTCTAGGGGTCAACCAAGGACAGGTATATAAATCAAAATCACAAAGTAGAAGCACACCACTAGCTAGTCACGACAAACAACTCATACAAAAGCAAAGTGAACCCACGAAGCATGAAATGCAATAAGACTCGGCTTCCTAGGGTTAGTGAAAGTGATTATCGTAGCCATGCAAGGTGTGTGTGTAGTTTTGTGGCAATTCATCATGTGGGGTCATCTCTAGGAGAGGGAGAATAAAAAAGATAAGAAGAAAAATAAAATACGATGAAAATAACTCAAAACGATGAAAAAGACACAACTGACGCACAAAGTGCGACTCCCCCAAGCTGAAACTTGCATTGCCCTCAATGCAATAGTAGTAACTATGGGAGGGCAAAGAAAATGGGGGGAGTACGCACCGACACGAAAAGATTAAAAACGTGAAAAACACATCCAAAGAACACAGACACACAAATACAAGATAGAAAAACACATCCAAAGAGCATATATAAACAGGCACACCACAAAGACATCACACGACAAAACACACAAAAATCGATTTTCCCCAAGCTAAACATGACAATGCTAGCAATATGCTATGATCAATGTGATGCAGAAAAATGCTAGGGGGAGTGTTCACGTGAGTCTTTTGCTTGGGGGAATAATGCGAGTGTTCACGTGAGTGCGGATGTTTCGGTTTCGGAGGCGGAAATCAACAAGGGACCCCGCCGCAGTTTTGAGGGACGAGAGGAATTTGAGTGTAAGGGTGAGGTATGATTGTGCATGGGCGTTGAAGAAGCCTAGGCAACCTAAGTTTGCAAAGAGAGTCTCGACACCGGAGAAAACTCCGAGATTGATCAGTGTTTGGGTGTGGGCAAACTTAGTGGCTAAATAGGACCGTTGGTTTAGTCGATTGTAAAAATGCTTATGCTCTAGACTGAAGAAACTGTATCCCCGCGGTCCCATCAGTGGGTCCTCAGGAGGAATGATTGGTTAGGGTGGGGGTTGGGTGGGGAGGTTGAGGAGCACGTGCATGTAGAGAACGTGTAGGTTTGTGTCTCTTGCGAGACGACCCCTCTTCCCTTATGATTCCCTTACCCTTGTCCTTGGCCATGATAGTGTGGCAATGTGATGAGAATGCAAGATTATATGAATGCACACTATCAAACGAAAAATTGAGCGAAATGCAAATACTTGGGTAAAGTAAAAAGTTAAGCTTAGGAACGAGTTTACCCAATATCGAAGTGATTCTTTGCTTGCAAAGGACCCCACATGCTGCAATGGAGAGAGTTGTGAAGCCGCGGCTCTTCGATCCAACAAGAAGTGATTTTTTCGAAATGGGGGGTTAGGGCTAGGGTTAGGGCGAAATTTGGGGAGATTGTGATGGAGAGAGGATTGATTATGGGAAAGAGAGATGGATGAAGTGGTAGGAGTGAGATTTAGAGTGGTGGGAGAGGGAGATGAGATCGTTTGAGGAAGTGGGGAGACGAAACGACGAGAGAGATGAGTGAGTTCGGGTGGAAATGAATCGGTTGGAGGGGGGTTATTTATAGGGTTTAGGCGATCCGATCGGGTGAGATCTCACCCGATCGGTTGGGTTAGTTTTCAAAAAATCTTGTTGGAAGGCAGTTATAGGCGAACCGGTCGGTTGACTTTTCAACCGATCGGTTGGATGCTTCACAATTTTCCCGAGAGCACTGTCGACTTCACCCGGTCTTCCACCCGATCACCGCTTCAGCTTAACTGATCGGTTGATTTAATCCCAAAATTTTTCGAGAGTTCTACCGTTGTCACCCGATCTGCAATCCGGTCAGCCGCATTTGCCACCCGATCGGTTGGCTGATTGCTTGATATGGCCATCTTCAGATACGGCTCAACCGATCGATTGATGCATCACCCGATCGGTTGAGGGCAATTTCCTGCAAAAACACAAAAATTCATCTAAGTCTCCCGACGATTATCCCCATAACAATATTTATTCACCAAAAATAAGAAAACTAATCCTATAGTCAACGATGAAAGTTTAGAACATGGGTTGCCTCCCATGAAGCGCTGTTGTTTAAAGTCGTTTGCTCGACTCCTGGTATATGATCTTCAAGGTGGTTGGTGTGGGTGATGCCCTATGATTGGCATCCCATCAGCTTTTGGAGCAGCGGTCCTTGTCAGTGGTAGGGGTTGTAGGTAGACGCTCTCAACTATCCTCCCGCTGGTGGTGTCCGGGGGCTTCTCTCTCACGTTGGCGTCTACCGCCACTCTTCGACAATAATAAAGGGGCACATGTCAGCAAGTCTAAAGACTTGGGCAAGGAAACTGAAAGGAAAGTACACTAACAACCTAGCAGTTATAGTATGATGTATGACATGGCAAGTATAGTACAGAAGTGACAAGTAAAGGGAAGTACAAGTAGCAAGTAGCAAGTATGTCATGGATAACGAGTTTTACAAGTAAAACACGGACAAGTACAAGTCAAGTGGTTCACATCAAGTGATCACGTCAAGTAAACACGTCAAGTAAACAAGTTGTGCACAGAGATTTCATCTGCTGGCTAGAGTGGCTGATCGGGCCAACTCGTAAGCTCAGGTGACCGCTTATCCCTACCCATCCACGTGTATCGAGCCAGGGCATTACCCCGAACACGGAATGCTCGCTTCTGGATCACGTGCCAGGAAGTGTATTTAAGACGTATGGCGTAGGGTTATGCCTGCAACGCAGGTGCCTAGCCGGAAACAAGTAGATCGGGCATTGGCTATCAACCAACTCACGTGGCCCGCTTCTGGAACACGAGCCAGGAAACACAAGTATTGTAGCGTGTGCTACGAATGCGACATTCAACATGGATAGCATGGATGACAATTAATTTGTGTACCATTAATTAAAATTAAACATGACATGGTAGTACTTATGCAACATGGTAAATGACGGGTCTAACTTCGTTGTCAAGCTAGATCCTGAAATTACGCCTAGGCGAGTATCATTTCGTCGCCTAGTCTCTTTTACGCCTACAACAAGCAAATGGCCAAAGACATGGCCCAAAACCCTAAGTGGCAAGTTTCACTTGCCTAGCACCGAGGATGATGATCACGAAGGTTCGTCTCACGGACGCTAATCTACGGGGGAAGTCGCTGTTATGGAGAAACAATCATCAAACAACATTCATTTTCATTAGGGTTTCACAAAAACACAAATGGGTTATGAGAATATTAAGAGATCGATTTATTACCGTATCGGAGCGGAAGAATGATGCCGAGCAAGCACGTCAACGAAAGAAACGATCCGGGGAACCTACGGTTCAGATCTGGAAATGGGGAGAAAATCTGGAGAAATGGGGTTTTGGGGATTTTTGGGGGTTTTCCGACGACCTAGAGGTGGTGGCCGGCCAAAATGGAGAGGGGGAGAGGCTCTTGATGAAGGAGGAAGGCTAGAGGAAGGTTGGGAAAGATCAGAGGTCAAGGGGGAAGGAAAGAGGCCAGGAGAAGAGAAAGAAAGAAAAGAAACGAAGTGGGGTTTAAATAGAAAATGACCTGGCGGCTGCCCAGAAATTAGGGTTTCGACACTGATTAGTCGGTCAAAGAGCAACCTCTGACCGACTAGTTCGGGAACTAGTCGGTCGGTTGACCAACGCAGACCGACTAGTGTAAACAGTAACTCCTGTACAAAAATAGGATTTAGATTTAGTCGGTCAAAGAACAACTACTGACCGACTAGTTTCTCATCTAGTCGGTCGATGAACGTTCTTAGACCGACTAAGAATGAATAGTACTTGGAATCAAAAATGATCATAGAGCTAGTCGGTTAAAGAACGATTGCTGACCGACTAGTTTGCAACCTAGTCGGTCGACAAATGTTCTTAGACCGACTAACGATAAACAGTAACTCCTGAATAATTAACAAAGCCCACTAGTCGGTCCATGAAGGTTTGCCGACCGACTAAATCGTCATCTAGTCGGTCGGTTCCCCTTCTTGTACCGGCTAACGTGCACCGAAAGTTCCGAAATGGAGCGCGAAGCTCCGGGATCGATTCCTAAGACTCCTAGGCTTGATCTAACAATAAGATATGACCGATATGAAGCCCGTCACGAATGACTTACTCTGAAATCGACGATCAACGGAAGAAACTAGGAAAACACGACGAAACGATCGAAAATGAAAGCTACGGAGACGAAAACCACACATGAGGAGAAAATCCACCAAAACATATATATATAATATAGATAATCTAAATACATGAAAACCAGTCGTTACATCCTCTCCAACTTAAGAAAAATTCTGTCCTTGGAATTTCCAAACACTCACGTGTCCGGAAACAAAAGTGGGTAGCGCTCTTGCGTCTCATCCTCATTCTCCCAAGTAGACTCCCCAGGTGAGCCGTGTCGCCACATCACCCTCACAAGATTTACAACCTTGTTCCAGAGTGACTTCTGACGCCTGTCCAGAATCTGCACTGGCTGCTGGTCATACGTCATATCAGGGCGAACGGTAATCTCCGAGAAATCCACAACATGAGATGGATCGCTAATGTAACGACGAAGCTGCGACACATGGAAAACATTGTGAACTCCTTCCAAGGATGGCGGCAAGGCTAAGCGGTAGGCTACCTCGCCAACTCTCTCCAGAACGTCAAACGGTCCAATGTATCGCGGGCTCAACTTCCCTCGCTTCCCAAATTGAATCACACCACGATTCGGGGAAATCTTCAAGAACACATGGTCGCCCGGCTGAAACTCCAAAGGACGGCGTTTAGCATCCGCCCAATGCTTAAAATAGTCCTGAGCAATCCTCAACCTCTCCCAAATGTTCCTGACAACATCCACGGCCTCCACAATCATCTCAGGTCCCAACAGCTTCCGATCACCAACGTCATCCCAACTCAATGGCGATCGACATTTCCTCCCATAAAGCGCGGCAAAAGGCGCCATGCTAATACTCACCTGGAAGCTGTTGTTGTAGGAAAACTCTACCAGACGTAGATGGTCCTCCCACGAACCCTTGAAATCCAACATGCACGCCCTCAGCATGTCCTCCAAGATCTGAATCATCCTCTCGGACTGGCCATCTGTCTGCGGATGGTACGCCGTGCTGAAACTCAGACGCGTACCCAAACTCTTCTGCAAACTCTGCCAGAACTGAGATGTGAACCTCGTGTCTCTGTCCGACACGATACTCACAGGGACTCCGTGAAGTCGTACGACCTCCTGCACGATTCACGTTACATCACTATTTAAACTAGGAAAAAGGAAATAAAAACGGAGAGTAAAAGAATTTACCTCCAAGTATCTCCTCGCTAGCGCCTCAGTGGACTGTCCTACTCGGAATGTAATAAAGTGCGTGGATTTGGTCAATCGATCTACGATCACCCAAATCGTGTCATTCTGCTTCGGACTCCGAGGTAGTCCAGTCACGAAATCCATAGTGATTTGTTGCCACTTCCACTCCGGAATCGGAAGCGGTTGCAGCAACCCTGCCGTACGCTGATGCTCCGCTTTAACTTGCTGGCAAACCAAACACTTGGCTACACTCCGAGCCACACTCCTCTTCATACCATGCCACCAATAGTTCAGACGAAGATCCTTATACATCTTGGTCCCACCAGGATGCACAGAATACGGCGAACTGTGTGCCTCCACCATCAACTCCTCTCTAATATCCCCAGCTGGCACACACAACCTGGCTCCAAACCTCAGCGAGCCATCCTCATGAATCAAAAGGTCAGTCCGCAGACCGGCTTCCACCTGCTCCCGAATCTTCACCAGCTTCGGATCACCGGCCTGGCCAGCCTTGATCCGATCCACAATCGTCGACCGAATCTACATAGTCATCAACGAAGAGGCCTCCCCAGGAAGAACAATCTCAACTCCAGACTCGCAAAAATCCTGCTGCAATCTCCACTGCGAAGTCAAAAACATCACTGCTGGAAGCCTACTCAGCGCATCAGGAACCACATTCACCTTGCCAGGGTGATACTGCAAATCAATCTCATAATCCGCCATGAGCTCCAACCATCGACGTTGTCGCATGTTGAGCTCCTTCTGAGTAAAAATATACTTCAAGCTTTTGTGATCGATGAAGATCTTCACTTTCTCACTCAGCAGGAAGTGCCTCCAAATCTTGAGCGCAAACACGACAGAAGCCAACTCCAAGTTATGCGTCGGGTAATTCTTCTCATGAACCTTGAGCTGACGAGATGCATAAGCCACTACATGCCCGTGCTGATGCAACACATAACCGAGACCCTTGCCAGAAGCATCGCAAAAGATCTCAAATCCACCGCTGTGATCAGGCACAACAAGAATAGGGGCAGTCGTCAATCTCTCCCTCAGAACACCAAAGGCATTCTCACAATCACCCGACCAAACAAAAGGTACATCCTTCCACATCAATCTGGTCATCGGCTCAGCGATACGGGAAAAGTCCTTAATGAAGCGCCGATAGTAACCAGCAAGTCCAAGGAAACTCCGGATCTCAGGCACTGACTGCGGAACAGGCCACTCTCTTATGGCCCTGATCTTCTCGGGATCCACTGAAATACCATCTCCAGTCACCACATGCCCGAGAAAAGCAACTCTATCCAGCCAAAACTCGTACTTCGAAAACTTAGCATACAACTGATGCTTCCTCAAAATCTCCAACACTGTCCTCAAGTGCGATGCATGCTCCTCCTCTGACTTTGAATAGATCAGAATGTCGTCAATAAAGATAACGACAAACTTATCCAAAAAGTCGTAGAAAATCAGATTCATCAGATTCATGAAAACTACAGGTGTATTGGTTACACCGAAAGGCATAACCACAAACTCGTAGTGTCCATACTTCGTCTTGAATGCTGTCTTTGGAACATCATCCTTCTTCACCTTCAACTGATGATAACCACTCCTCAGATCCAACTTCGAAAACACCCTCGAACCTCCAAGCTGATCAAAAATATCATCGATGCGAGGCAACGGGTATTTATTCTTGAGGGTCACCGCATTCAACTCCTGATAGTCCACGCACATGCGCCGCGAACCATCCTTCTTCTTCACCAACAAGACCGGTGCTCCCCACGGAGACACACTAGGATTGATATAATCCTTCTGCAAAAACTCATCCAGCTGCTTCCGCAACTCCTCCAACTCAGCGGGTGCCATACGATATGGCGCCTTCGAAATCGGCTGCGCTCCCGGAACAAGATCAATAGAAAATTCCAGAGCTCGATCAGGTGGCAGTCCAGACATCTCCTCGGGGAAGACATCATCAAAGTCCCGTACAACCGCTGGCCTCTCCAGCTCCATCTGCATAGCCATAATCTCCACCGGCCTGGCCCAAAATCTGATAGGACCAAGCGAGCTGCTACCTCAGCTGAACTCAAATACTGGGTGTCCGAGAATCTCGAACACCACCTTCTTCCTCCGACAGTCGATCGTAGCATAAAAGCTCGCAAGCCAATCCATCCCAAGGACCGCATCATAGTTGATGATGTCGTGGACAATGAAATCAGCGTAAAGCTCATGTCCACAAACCACCAACGAGCAAGAATTGCAACCACGATGCACCGAGACCACGCCATTCCCTGTAACGATATTCCAAATCTTGGAAAGAGGAGACGTCGACAAGGAATGCTTCTCCACGAAGCTCCGAGAAATAATGCACATCGACGCACCAGAGTCAAAGAGGACTCGTGCAGAAAATGTGCACACCAAAATCACACCTACAAACAGTCTAACAATCAAGCCCTAGTCTAGCAAACAATCATGTGCAAGCAACCAAACATAATCTAACAGTCAAAACTAGCTAGGAAAGTAACAACTAGATTGAGGATTACCAGCGATAACCTCATCCACAGCCTCGCTCTCCACAGCGGTCATCAGAAAAGCCTGCCTCCTCGGCGAAAAAGTCTGCTGAAAAGCCTGCCTCTGTGGAACAAGAGCTGCTCCACGTCCAGCAGGAACAGACGCTCTCTGCTGCAACGGCTGTGCTGCAACAGGTGTCTTCCAAGGCTGCTTCGACCTCGGACAATCCTTCATGGTATGGGTAGGATCTCCACAGACAACACACTGGCCCAGGAATCTCCTACACTGATCCTTGATATGCCCGATCCTGCCGCAGAAATGGCAAGTCTTCTGAATAGGCCCTCCTGGCCTCTTGAACTGCACCGGATGATTAGGCTTGAAACCAGGCCTAACCATCGCTCTGGCCTGCTCCATAGGCCTCTTCCCAGCTCCAGCAACATGTCCTCTCCTCTGGCTCAGGTTCAGCTCCTGCCTCCTCGCAGCGACCAGAACCTTCTGATAAGAGTCCAGATCAGAGGAAGACACAAAACTCTGAAGCTCCAAAGCAAGTCCCTGCAGGAACCTCTGAGCCCTCTCATCAGCATCCTGCACCATCTTCGGTGCGAACCGACTAAGCCTAGTGAACTCTTGGTGGTACAGGTCCACCGTCAAGCTCCCTTGCTTCAGATCAATAAAGCGCTGCAGCATCTCCTTCCTAGCAGCCTTCGGAAAGAACTCCTCATCAAACCTGGACTTAAAGGTAGCCAAAGCTATCGGCTCCACCAACATCTTCTCTTCCGCATCCCACCAGTTCCGAGCGTTATCCTTGAGTTGCCTCTTCGCCAAATCAACCCATCCAGCCGGTCTGATCTTGGCCATCTTCAAGTTATCCTCAATGTTCCGAATTCACTCATCGGCAGCCAGAGGACCCTCAGACCCATCAAAATATGTTGGACCCTGCTCCCGAAATTACTTCGCTCCCGGCTCGGAGCGAGGGGCATCCTGAATTGCCCGACCAGCTCGAACAACTGGAGTATTCTGGACATGCAGGAGCACGCCCTGCTGCACCTGCATCATCTGAAGCATCATCCACATCATCTCCCCATTGGTGGGTTCCCGCTCAGGCTCCTCGTCATGAGGGGGCGCACCACTACCACCACCACAGGTAAATCGCCTTCCTGCCATCTAATGACACAGAAAACGAAGCAGATTAGACTCATGGCTTATGACTCGGATGTCAAACTTAGTTTATTGGACATTCTATTATTATTATCGTTATTCCGATAATCGCAGTTACAGATCGACCTGCATGGGCCACCAATAAAACCTGTCATGCCCCGCTTCCCTAAAATGGAGGCGAGACGTGAAAAGGTCCGCACGAGAGTGGAGCTGTGAAGCCCCAAACCCGATAAGCGTCAAAAAACATAAGCAGGTCCATGTAACCACAAACGGAACAACAATAATAACACAAGGAGAGACAGAAATAAAATCTCAAATCTCAGAATTTGTCCAACATTAAAATTAAGTTCAACATCCAGAAAAGCCACCAGGCTAAAAGAAAGAGTCTAAAGGCCCAGAACAAGGCCAAACAAGGACAAACATAAACAGAGTATAGGTGATGTGCACCGACAACTACAGCAGTCTAAAACAAAATGGGAAAGCTCAACGAAGACACTAGGACCGGTCCCCAGTGTCCACGTACTCCTCGCCAAACACAGGCTCGGGCTCGGCGTCCGCAAACACCTCGTCCTCAACAACGAACTCAGTCTCAGGATCTAACATGTGTCACCCAAAAGAGTAAAGGTGCACATGTCAGCAAGTCTAAAGACTTGGGCAAGGAAACTGAAAGGAAAGTACACTAACAACCTAGCAGTTATAGTATGATGTATGACATGGCAAGTATAGTACGGAAGTGACAAGTAAAGGGAAGTACAAGTAGCAAGTAGCAAGTATGTCATGGATAACGAGTTTTACAAGTAAAACACGGACAAGTACAAGTCAAGTGGTTCACGTCAAGTGATCATGTCAAGTAAACACGTCAAGTAAACAAGTTGTGCACAGAGATTTCGTCTACTGGCTAGAGTGGCTGATCGGGCCAACTCGTAAGCTCAGGTGACCGCTTATCCCTACCCCTCCACGTGTATCGAGCCAGGGCATTACCCCGAACACAGAATGCTCGCTTTTGGATCACGTGCCAGGAAGTGTATTTAACACGTATGGCGTACGGTTATGCGTGCAACGCATGTGCCTAGCCGGAAACAAGTAGATCGGGCATTGGCTATCAACCAACTCACGTGGCCCGCTTCTGGAACACGAGCCAGGAAACACAAGTATAACGACTGGTTTTTGTATGATTGGATTATCAGTGTGTTTTGCTTGCGATGGTGGGTTCTCTCCTTGTGTGGTTTCCATTTCCATAGTTCTCGCTTTCATTCATCTCGTTGAGATTTCCTAGCTTTCGTTTTCATTCCTTTTGATGTGATCTTCTAGCTTCTTCCTTAGAATCATTGAATTCGGAGTAAGTCACTCGTGACGAGCTTCATATCGATCATATCTTAGGGTATAAATCGATCCTAGAAGCCATAGAAATCTTCCCGAATCTTCGCGCTTCGAATCGGCACTTTTAGTGCATGTTAGTTGGTTCAAGAAGATCGACCGACCGACTAGATTCCAATTTAGTCGGTCAGGAAATCAACTGGAACCGACTAGTTCATTCAATCAATTATTCAGGAGCTACTGTTTACTCTTAGTCGGTCTAAGAACAACCATCGACCGACTAGATGCTAAACTAGTCGGTCAGGAATCCTTCTCAGACCGACTAACTCTCATTTCCATGATCTCTCTCAGAATTCAGCCTTTAGTCGGTCAATGAACACTCACCGACCGACTAGTTCTCAAACTAGTCGGTTGACAAGTCTTCACAGACCGACTAACTCATAGTCCAGTTTTCCTGAGCGAGCTACTGTTTACTCTTAGTCGGTCCGTGTTGAACGACCGACCGACTAGATCCTCAACTAGTCGGTCACCAATCCTTCCTTGACTGACTAATCAGCCCAGGAAACCCTAGTTTGCCCTAGCCGCCACACGATTTTCTATATAAACCCCCAATCGTTTTCTTCTCTTCCCTCTCTTCTCCTGAACCTCCTCCTTCCCCAAATCATCCCCCTTCATCCCCAGACCCTTCCTCCTTCATCCCAAGCTCATCCATCATCATCCAAACCCTCATTTCACATATCCTACCTCTCCTCAACCTCAAACCCTCATCAAATCCCCAAAAGCCTCATCCAACCCCATTTCTCCAGGTTTTCCCTCATTTCCAGATCTGAGTGGTAGTTCTCCCGGATCGTTCATCCGTTGACGTGGTTGCTCGGCGTTGATCTTCCGCTTCCATTCGGGTAGTGTTCTTCCTTTAATATTCTCTTAACCCCCATTATGATTTGTGAAACCCTAATAATAATGGATGTTGTTTGATGATTGTTTCTCCATAACAGCGATTCTCTCCCCCGTAGATTAGCATCCGCGAGACGAACCTTCGTGATCGTCATCCCCGGTGCTAGGCAAGTGAAACTTGCATCCTTTGATCTGGGCCATGTCTTAGGCCATTTCCTTGTTTTAGCGTAAAAGAGACTAGACGGTGAAAGGATAGCCGTCTAGATGCCATTGACCTAGCTTGACAACGAAGCTTGGTCCGTCACCCTTATCATGCTTGTATGTCATGTTTAGTTACAATTATCGGTACGCGAATATTGTTCATGTCATCGCATTTTACCATGTCATGTTTACTTTCCATAAACGGTACGCAAATTAATTGTCATGTCACTGCATTCTTTAAGTGTTTCTATGATTGCGTAGCTTCGCTACAATGCTTGTGTTCCTGGCTCGTGTTCCAGAAGCGGGCCATGTGTTGGTTGATAGCCAATGCCCGAATTGCGTGTTTCCGGCTAGGTGCACCCTTACGCCAAATGTTTAAGAATGCGAGCTCATGTGCGGGGCAACCCCAGGCTCACTAGCTGAGCTCATTGTGCGGGGACCCTGGCTCCATTACATGTGGGTATTGGGGGTAAGAGTTAAGCGACCAATCAACTGGGAGTCTGCCCGATCAGCAACTGCAGTGGTAAGGCGTAAACTCTGGGTTTTGGGGTAGTTGTTAAGCGGCCAATCAGCAAATGTGAAACCATTCAGCTGTAAGGCGTAAACATCTACAAACAACGTGAATAGTGAATTGATTGAGATTGTTAGTAGCTTGGATACTCTTGTCTTGTCTTGTCCCGATAATTGTTCTCTTGTACAAATTGTCTTGCCAAGTCTTGTTTGTACACTCATGTTATAACTGCCATGTCATGCATACTATAATTGCTAGGTTGCTAGTTTACCTTCCTTTCAGTTTCCTTGCTCAAGTCTTTTCAGACTTGCTGACATGTGCCCCTTTCTCTTTGGGTGTCGCATGTTAGTTGCCGAGCCAGAGCTTGTTGCAGAGGACGTTGTGTTTGCTGAGGAGGAGTCTTGTGGACACCGGTGACTTGTTGAGTTTCCCTTTATGTTTTAGGATTCATGTTAGTTGTCGGTGCGTGGCACCCTTGTATGTATGTTATTCTTTGTTGGCCATGTTGGGCCTTAGACTCTTTTTCCTTTAGCCTGGTGGCTTTTCTGCGATATTGTAATTTGTTTATGGACATTTGGAGATTCAATAAAATGTCGTCTCATTTCCTTATTATCATTGTTGTTTCGTTTCGCTTTGCAAGGACTTGCCATAATAAGTGTTTTTATACGCTTATCAGACTTGGAGCTTCACAGCTTCAAGTTTGTGCGGACCTTCTCACGTCTCGCCTCCACATTTTTAGGAAGCAGGGCGTGACAGGTTTTAGTGGTGGCCCATGCAGGTCCATTTGCAAATGCGAACTATCGGAACAACAATAATAATTATAGAATGTCCATTAAATAAATTAGAACATCCAAGTTATAAGCCCGAGTCTAGGTTTTTAGCGTTCCTATGCCTTAGGTGGCTAGTAGGCGTGTTAGAGCACCTGTCCCAGCTTGATAGGAAATCTATTAGGTCGGGACTATAGTGAGACTTAGTTAGAAGTTTGTGCTTGCTAGTTAGGGATCCTTGATTGTTAGTTAGACTCCATGCTAGTGATCGCTATGATAGCCTTAAGAGTTACCTTAGTGGTTCCTGTCTAGCCCTGACCATGATAGATTCCTAGGATTTCTTCAGCCGTTCACTTGGGTTCATCGATTTCGGACCCAGCTGAACTCATTTCATCGCTGTCTAGCCCTAGAGAGTCTTAGCGCTTAGTTACAAAATCTTTGGTTGGTTGACCGTAGGAGTTTCCGTAGATTTTCCTAAGTCATAACCTAGGCATATTTATGTTTTGATTATCCGACCAAATCCCTTGGCCTTTAGTTAACCCGATGATTAGAACCCCCCCTGATTCAATCTTTCCTGGTCACTACACTTTGGTGTTACTGACCGTAGATCTTCATCATGGTTTTCTTGCATTGTGATTTAGGTGCATGCCTCAAATAACCACATTCATTGCCCTCGATTCACATGATCCCCTCCTTACTATAATCGTTGATCCTTCGAATGTCCCCTTTGGCAAGGCTTAATTTCTTTTAAAGTTATTTTCGATTTCCCTTATTAAAGATTTCGTTAAGTTTAAATTTTGTTTTAAACCCGCTACGTATATACTTGAATCTCTCACTTTTCGATTGAGTCAAAATTCCTTGTAGATTTCGGAGTCTAATAGTTGTAATTATAATTGCTATCTCGTAACCATTTTCTTGTCTATATTTTCGCATTTCGGTTTAAAGACTCCAATACTATTTTGGAAGAATTCGATGTACCATTTTCTAACTATGAGATCCATTCTAATCGCATGACATACTTTAAAATCTTTTCCAAACTAAATGGAATTTCAATTGTTATATGTATACTTGTATCTCGTACTCTTTCGTTGACTTAAATTAATTTTTGAAATTCGAAAGTTTTGACGAGATTTTGATTACTGTTTTATAATGTTTTACAGCCTATACCTTTCATACCTATCTGAATATCTTGTCCCTTTTCATAAATCGATTTAATCCTGAGCCGCAATTCTATTTTCCAAATTCGATTTATGAATTTTTCCTTCTTATTTATGATATTCAAATGACTCGTCGCGCTCCCTTAATATACTTTTTGAGTCACAGATGATTTTAGTTTTCAACAAATCAAGTTGTGTTTAAACATTTTCCCGACTACAAATTTTTGGAAAATTACGTTTCCGTAACCACTCCCTTGTCCTCAATTCACATGACCACCTCATTCCAATTATCCTTGATCTTTCAAATGTTTTCCGTTGCAAATCTTGATCCTTCCAAAGTTATTTTCGAATGCTTTCCTTATTTGAAGTTTCACTCAATTTAAATTTGTTCTAAACTTCTTTAAATATGTCTCCCTAAATTTCGATGGAGTTCAAAGTCGTTCTTGAATTTTGAAGACTTTTGGCCGTAATCTTAAAATTACTATCTTGTACTATTTTTCTAACAATGTATCTTTTGCATTTCGATTTTTAGACTTTATTACTATCCTGATGGTTCGATATACCGTCCCTTTTTCCTAAATACAAAATTTATTTTAACCACTTATCTTACATACCTTTAGGGGTATTTTTCCAAAACTGAATGGACTTCAACTAATTTTGTATATATCAATTATAGGTTCGTCGTACTCGTACTTCAAAAGTTTTTATACCAACACGTTCTTTTGGCGAACCCTTATTTCCCTAAAAGTATCTTCGATCTTCTTCTTTCGTTAAGTTTAAATTTGTTCGAAACACTTTTGATATATGTAAGGTTTCATGCTCCTTCGCCGACTTAAATTATTTATGTTTTTAGATATCGAAACTTGTGTTGAGATTTTTAGATTAGAAGTTTATAATATTTTCCGCATATACTTTCGTATCGAAATAAATGACTTGCCTCTTTTCATATACCAACTTCATTCTGAACCGTATTTCTATTTTCCTAACTCGATTCATAAATTGTTTTCTTACTTATGCCATTAAAATTTTATTCAAAAAAAATCTCATCGTGCTTACTTTTAATATATCTTTCGAGTCCCTTGGGATTTCAGCTTTCAACAAGTCGATTTTATGCTCAACATTTTCCATATTTCAGATTTTTGTAAAAAAAAATTATTACTATTCCGAAATCATTCCTGACTTAGACCCTTCATAAAACGGTTTAAAAGTTTTAATACTAACTTGATGAGTTTAAATATCTTTTTCTCTTTCTATACTACTAAGATATTATCTTCCATTCACCATACACATTTTAAGATAATTTCTAAAATGTGACTTCAATTATTTTTATATATCGGTACCACGTTCGTTTTGCTCGTACATTAAGATCTTGTATAAATCAATTTTGTTGGCAAATCCGGATTTCTCTAAAAGTATTTTCGATATGGTTTATTTGGGATTTCTCTTCAGTTTTAAGATTTGGAAAACCTTTAGCATGCGCTTAGATTCTCCACACTATACTTGATCTGATTTCAATCTTCGAATCTCAAAACTTTTCCAAAATTTTTAGATTACTGCCTCATAGCATTTCTGACCTATGTTTTAATGTTCGAGTAAATGATTTCCTTTTTCCTCATGATGATTTTATATAAGCCAATAAACC
Source organism: Scilla litardierei (assembly GCA_030789695.1). Taxonomy (NCBI): domain Eukaryota; kingdom Viridiplantae; phylum Streptophyta; class Magnoliopsida; order Asparagales; family Asparagaceae; genus Scilla; species Scilla litardierei. The sequence goes on from CM061130.1 coordinate 73,257,643, forward strand.
ACTTTACCTCTAATTACGTGTATTCGTCTCGAACTCGTTTTCAAACAACTTGTTTATCGACCTCTAAATAATTTTATACAAACGAGGACTCCGACTTTTTGAAGTACAACGGTTTTCGAATTCACGTATTTTAACTTATGTTGTTTACACTACCTTCTTTACGTATTCTTCAAGGGTATCATTGCATCTTTCTCTCCACCTAAACATTCACAGTCTTACCCTGATTCCCCTAACCAAATTTGGCTCCTTATCTTCGTCCTTGCTGAACCCATGTTTTTCGATCTTTCTATTCGTCATAATCTAGGTTCGGTTCTTTCCGTTTGTCTAGCCCATAGAGCTTGTCGTTGCCTGTGTCAACCTTGTTATAGTTTGGTGGGCCCATTAGTTAAGTGGTTATGTCGTCGTAGTGTTGATTTCGTGGTGTGTATATAGTGGTAGGGGTGTTGGCATTTGTATGTTGTGTGTAGGAAATTTTCTGCGTGAGTGTAAGTATGATATACATATGATAGTAGGATTATAATGTTTGATTGGTAATGCTTGTTTTTATGAGATGTCGTATGCGTGTATATCAGGAGGTATACCCGACTATTGCATCTCTTAAACTTGTATGTAGTTGATGTGTTGATATGGTAATTATAAATGGATGGATATGGTGTGAAAATGTGTGATACGTGGATGTGTATGCCTTGGAGTGGTATTGGTATGTGTATGGTTACTGTGTTACGCATATAAATGTCCTGCTATGATTTGAGTCTCACTCAAGCTTGAGTGGGTATACTCTATGTACTTTGGTATAAATTATATGTGGTGGTGAATAGTGATGGATGACGTATGTATGGTGTTTGAGTTGTTTATGCTTGGTTGTGTTACGCACACGATTGTGGGTGGCTATACCAATATATGGTTATAGGACTATATGTGTGGTGAAAATATGGTGAAATATTTGCATGTACTTTAATGACTAAACAAATGTGAAATTATTTTCAAATAAGAGAGGCTTGGTTATTTTCTTATAGTAAGTAATAAGTGTTTATTGTTGTATAAATATATTGACTATATATTTGGGATTGAAATACGTGTATGAAATTGATTGACTATAATAAGTATGAGTGTACTGTGTGCGTTAAAATCTGTGTGTAGTGGTAGTAATATTGGATTTCTAGTGCATATATATAAGCACTCGAAATGAAAGTACTTGGTTGAAGTTATGATGTGAAATTGGTTGAGGGTAGTTACCAGAGCGACTATATGTATGTTAGAAAGTCCGAGGACGGACTTTATTCTAAGGTGGGTAGGATGTAACGACTGGTTTTTGTATGATTGGATTATCAGTGTGTTTTGATTGCGATGGTGGGTTCTCTCCTTGTGTGGTTTCCATTTCCATAGTTCTCGCTTTCATTCATCTCGTTGAGATTTCCTAGCTTTCGTTTTCATTCCTTTTGATGTGATCTTCTAGCTTCTTCCTTAGAATCATTGAACTCGGAGTAAGTCACTCGTGACGAGCTTCATATCGATCATATCTTAGGGTATAAATCGATCCTAGAAGCCATAGAAATCTTCCCGAATCTTCGCGCTTCGAATCGGCACTTTTCGTGCATGTTAGTTGGTTCAAGAAGATCGACCGACCGACTAGATTCCAATTTAGTCGGTCAGGAAATCAACTGGAACCGACTAGTTCATTCAATCAATTATTCAGGAGCTACTGTTTACTCTTAGTCGGTTTAAGAACAACCATCGACCGACTAGATGCTAAACTAGTCGGTCAGGAATCCTTCTCAGACCGACTAACTCTCATTTCCATGATCTCTCTCAGAATTCAGCCTTTAGTCGGTCAATGAACACTCACCGACCGACTAGTTCTCAAACTAGTCGGTTGACAAGTCTTCACAGACCGACTAACTCATAGTCTAGTTTTCCTGAGCGAGCTACTGTTTACTCTTAGTCGGTCCATGTTGAACGACCGACCGACTAGATCCTCAACTAGTCGGTCACCAATCCTTCCTTGACCGACTAATCAGCCCAGGAAACCCTAGTTTGCCCTAGCCGCCACACGATTTTCTATATAAACCCCCAATCGTTTTCTTCTCTTCCCTCTCTTCTCCTGAACCTCCTCCTTCCCCAAATCATCCCCCTTCATCCCCAAACCCTTCCTCCTTCATCCCAAGCTCATCCATCATCATCCAAACCCTCATTTCACATATCCTACCTCTCCTCAACCTCAAACCCTCATCAAATCCCCAAAAGCCTCATCCAAACCCATTTCTCCAGGTTTTCCCTCATTTCCAGATCTGAGTGGTAGTTCTCCCGGATCGTTCATCCGTTGCCGTGGTTGCTCGGCGTTGATCTTCCGCTTCCATTCGGGTAGTGTTCTTCCTTTAATATTCTCTTAACCCCCATTATGATTTGTGAAACCCTAATAATAATGGATGTTGTTTGATGATTGTTTCTCCATGACAGCGATTCTCTCCCCCGTAGATTAGCATCCGCGAGACGAACCTTCGTGATCGTCATCCCCAGTGCTAGGCAAGTGAAACTTGCATCCTTTGATCTGGGCCATGTCTTAGGCCATTTCCTTGTTTTAGCGTAAAAGAGACTAGACGGTGAAAGGATAGCCGTCTAGACGCCATTGACCTAGCTTGACAACGAAGCTTGGTCCGTCACCCTTATCATGCTTGTATGTCATGTTTAGTTACAATTATCGGTACGCGAATATTGTTCATGTCATCGCATTTTACCATGTCATGTTTACTTTCCATAAACGGTACGCATATTAATTATCAAGTCACTGCATTCTTTAAGTGTTTCTATGATTGCGTAGCTTCGCTACAATGCTTGTGTTCCTGGCTCGTGTTCCAGAAGCGGGCCATGTGTTGGTTGATAGCCAATGCCCGAATTGCGTGTTTCCGGCTAGGTGCACCCCTACGCCAAATGTTTAAGAATGCGAGCTCATGTGCGGGGCAACCCCAGGCTCACTAGCTGAGCTCATTGTGCGGGGACCCTGGCTCCATTACGTGTGTGTATTGGGGGTAAGAGTTAAGCGACCAATCAACTGGGAGTCTGCCCGATCAGCAACTGCAGTGGTAAGGCGTAAACTCTGGGTTTTGGGGGTAGTTGTTAAGCGGCCAATCAGCGAATGTGAAACCATTCAGCTGTAAGGCGTAAACATCTACAAACAACGTGAATAGTGAATTGATTGAGATTGTTAGTAGCTTGGATACTCTTGTCTTGTCTTGTCCCGATAATTGTTCTCTTGTACAAATTGTCTTGCCAAGTCTTGTTTGTACACTCATGTTATAACTGCCATGTCATGCATACTATAACTGCTAGGTTGCTAGTTTACCTTCCTTTCAGTTTCCTTGCTCAAGTCTTTTCAGACTTGCTGACATGTGCCCCTTTCTCTTTGGGTGTCGCATGTTAGTTGCCGAGCCAGAGCTTGTTGCAGAGGACGTTGTGTTTGCTGAGGAGGAGTCTTGTGGACACCGGTGACTTGTTGAGTTTCCCTTTATGTTTTAGGATTCATGTTAGTTGTCGGTGCATGGCACCCTTGTATGTATGTTATTCTTTGTTGGCCATGTTGGGCCTTAGACTCTTTTTCCTTTAGCCTGGTGGCTTTTCTGCGATATTGTAATTTGTTTATGGACATTTGGAGATTCAATAAAATGTCGTCTCATTTCCTTATTACCATTGTTGTTTCGTTTCGCTTTGCAAGTACTTGCCATAATAAGTGTTTTTATACGCTTATCAGACTTGGAGCTTCACAGCTTCAAGTTTGTGCGGACCTTCTCACGTCTCGCCTCCACATTTTTGGGAAGCGGGGCGTGACAACAAGTATTGTAGCGTGTGCTACGGATGCGACATTCAACATGGATAGCATGGATGACAATTAATTTGCGTACCGTTAATTAAAATTAAACATGACATGGCAGTACTTATGCAATATGGTAAATGACGGGTCTAACTTCGTTGTCAAGCTAGATCCTGAAATTGCGCCTAGGCGAGTATCATTTCGTCGCCTAGTCTCTTTTACGCCTACAACAAGCAAATGGCCTAAGACATGGCCCAAAACCCTAAGTGACAAGTTTCACTTGCCTAGCACCGAGGATGATGATCACGAAGGTTCGTCTCACGGACGCTAATCTACGGGGAAGTCGTTGTTATGGAGAAACAATCATCAACCAACATTCATTTTCATTAGGGTTTCACAAAAACACAAATGGGTTATGAGAATATTAAAAGATCGATTTATTACCGTATCGGAGCGGAAGAATGATGCCGAGCAAGCACGGCAACGGAAGAAACGATCCGGGGAACCTACGGTTCAGATCTGGAAATGGGGAGAAAATATGGAGAAATGGGGTTTTGGGGATTTTTGGGGGTTTTCCGACGACCTAGAGGTGGTGGCCGGCCAAAATGGAGAGGGGGAGAGGCTCTTGATGAAGGAGGAAGGCTAGAGGAAGGTTGGGGAAGATCAGAGGTCAAGGGGGAAGGAAAGAGGCCAGGAGAAGAGAAAGAAAGAAAAGAAACGAAGTGGGGTTTAAATAGAAAACGACCTGGCGGCTGCCCAGAAATTAGGGTTTTGATACTGATTAGTCGGTCAAAGAGCAACCTCTGACCGACTAGTTCGGGAACTAGTCGGTCGGTTGACCAACACAGACCGACTAAGTGTAAACAGTAACTCCTATACAAAAATAGAATTTAGATTTAGTTTGTCAAAGAACAACTACTGACCGACTAGTTTCTCATCTAGTCGGTCGACGAACGTTCTTAGACCGACTAAGAATGAATAGTACTTGGTATCAAAAATGATCATAGAGCTAGTCGGTTAAAGAACGATTGCTGACCGACTAGTTTGCAACCTAGTCGGTCGACAAATGTTATTAGACCGACTAACGATAAACAGTAACTCCTGAATAATTAACAAAGCCCACTAGTCGGTCCATGAAGGTTTGCTGACCAACTAAATCGTCATCTAGTCGGTCGGTTCCCCTTCTTGTACCGGCTAACGTGCACCGAAAGTTCCGAAATAGAGCGCGAAGCTCCGGGATCGATTCCTAAGACTCCTAGGCTTGATCTAACAATAATATATGACCGATATGAAGCCCGTCAAGAATGACTTACTATGAAATCGACGATCAACGGAAGAAGCTAGGAAAACACGACGAAACGATCGAAAATGAAAGCTACGGAGACGAAACCACACATGAGGAGAAAATCCACCAAAACATATATATATATAATATAGATAATCCAAATACATGAAAACCAGTCGTTACACATGGCTTCGGAGAATCGACTACAGGTGAACCGATCGGGTGAAGGTCACCCGATCGGTTGGCATTCAGCGTCAGAATTCCAGAGAGTTGGGGCGTTGGAACCGGTCTCTGAACCGACCGGGTGACTTCTTGGCCGCTCCAACTTGTGTCCAGGTGGTGCATGCGTGCATCACCCGATCGGTTGGAAGTGACCAACCGGTCGGGTGAGGGGCTGAAAGATGCAATCTTCGTCGTTTGACCCCCTGGATCACGCGTGACTCCTCCCGTTGCTCCTGGGGCTCATGATATCGTCGTTTTATGTCCCCTATGCCAGTAAACTCCTGCAAAATATGAAAAACACGGAAAAGAGAAAGAAAACAAGAAAACACGAGAAAACGAATACAAGACGGCGGTAAATAACGGAAAAACACAGAAGAAAACATGCGCAAATATATGAAATATAAACGCACGTCAAAATCCCCCAAGCTGAACTCTTCCTCATCCTCGAGGAAGACGAGTGAGAGTAGGAGCTCGGAGAGAGAAAATAGAGAGAAAGAGAGAAAAAGAGAACTCTATATCCTAGATCGCCCGTCAGGGCCAACAAAATCAAAAACGACACACCAAGCAAGCAAATGCCAAATCACATCACTAAACCAAGGAATACGAGTCCAGACAAGTGCAGTGGGCCCACACGGTGAAGCGCGAGTGAGTGTGATCACTCCATATTTTACACCTTTTTCCCGCATGTTTGCATGCCATCTGAATCGCTCAAATCACGTTTTTCACGATTTATCGACAACATTGCGATAATTTTCACGATTTGTTATTTTTTCTCGTATTTCAGGAGATTTGGAGCGATTTGGAGTGATTCCGAGATACACCCACTCCGGAGTGTCACCGACGACTTCCCTGAGGGGTATTTTGAGATTGGAGAGGAGCGGAAGAAGAAAGAACGTCGTAGGAGCGACGAGGAGGCAAAATACACAATTTGGGCATCTTCAGTATCTCATTCGGCCGAGTGAAGGAGTCACTCGGCCGACCAACGAGACCCCGCTCGGCTGGCCAGATCGGACACGCTACAAGCAGTATATCAGCGTGCACTCGGCCAAGCATCAGAAGCCGACTCAGCCGAGTGACGTATCCCGTCCGCCCGAGTGGCACCCAGACGACGGCCATCAAAAAGAGCCAACTTACTGTAATCCGTCAGTCTGAGCAGCAAAAGCCCGACTCAGCCGAGTGGCAATTGCCGTTCGCCCGAGTGAAGATAGCCCATCGGCCGAGTGACGACAACTCACTCGGCCGAGTGACGCCCGATGTGACGACCCCCAAGACCCCAGAGTTACTGGAATCCGTCAGGGTCCCTCACTCGACCGAGTGACCTTTGTCACTCGGCCGAGTGAGCAGCGCTGCCTGTAGCGGAAATCACGATTTTGGAGCTGCGCAGGGGCAGTTTGGTCACAAATTTTTGGGCAGTTTTGGGGGGTATTTAACCCCAGATTCTAACCTAGTTTAGAGAGCCTTTTTCTATTGCTTTTGGCAGCCTTTTTAGTTTAGATTTTTAGAGTTTAATTCTTGTGATTGGAGAGGAGAGAAAAGTGTTATTTTGTTGGATTCTTGGAAAGCTACATTGGTTTGTCTCCCTCTCTATTAAAAATCCTATTTTTATTGCTATTTTGAATATTGCTATGAATTCCATTGCTGTTTCTATTGATTATTCTTCCATTAGCAATATGATTTGTGAGTAGTTTTAATGTCTTAGGGCGTGGGGATGAACCCTACGAGCCCAATTTCCGATTTGTGACGATTTGGTAGAACTATTGCTAGAATTGATTAGGGCTAGTTTGGGATTGATATAATACGGATAGCTAGGTGTTCATATTGATTGGGATTTGCAAGAGATTGGATCCCAATTCGATAGGAAACCCTAGAAATCCGAATTGGGTTGAAATTGAGTTTCCTTAGTATCGGTTTGCAAGAGATTGGACCGATACTAGGATTCTAGGTTGCAATTCTATACCGATACCCGTTTGCAAGAGATTGGACGGGTAGGAACTATCCCAACCTAGGTCGTAGCCCGAGTTTGCACGAGAGTGGGCTCGGGATGCGATTGAACAATGACGTTGATCCTAATGCTAGCTTGCCTAGGCTAGGGTTTGCAAGAGATTGGACCCGAGCCTAGGTTTGCTATAGACCGGTAACAGCGCGAGAGCGTGAGCTAGGTTTTACATTCAGTTGAAACTAGTTCACCTGACATTCTACCCTAGCAATTGTGAAACCGATGAATCACAATGACAAGATACGGTGAGTAGCTGGGATTCCCTATTCCCTAGGCATCTTTATTTGATTTTATATCTCTTTTTACATTGTTTGACGATTGTGACGACATCGCCGAAAGGCAATTTCCTACTTTTCTGTACCCATAGCCAGGTTGTTCGGAGAAGGCACTATCATACGTCCTCCCTGTGTTCGATACCCGCTCACCGCTACACCGTGCTCTTGCGGTAAGACTACACGGTCGCTCTTTAGGGTGTACGCCCGGGCGCGATCAAGTTTTTGGCGCCGTTGCCCGAGTCACTGGCGACCCTCTCACCGCCGTCCGAGCTCCGGCAACCCCCATTTTCGCCCAATTTTCTCTTATTTCTTGTATTTTTCGATGATCCATGTGCTAATCGAACCCCTAAATCAAATTAACTTCAATATTTATCTATTATACCCCTAACCCCCCATACATTTTGAATGTTACACGCTGATATCTTCGTTTGATGTGCAGGCTATATTGGGGAGCTTAGGGGAGCTTAGGGGAGCTTCCGGGGAGTGTTTTTGGCTTTGTGGAGGCGGCGTCTTTGCACGCATCCACTATTTTGCTCTCGCAGCGTGTTCCGGTATATTCGTTCCACTTATTTTTGCACGCCGCACTTTTTCTGTTTTTGGTGAGCACGCGGGGCACCTATGCCGCCCCGGACACGGACACGGCCACGGTCTAGGAGAGCTTCCGCCAAGCGGAAGCGGCCGGATGAGCCCGGCCCCTCCCACGAGATGGAAGACTCTCCTCCGCCTACACCACCTCACCCTGCACAGCCACAGCCTACAGACCCCGTTCACCCCGCACAGCCACTCCCAGTCGACCCACTGCCACCACCGGCTCCTATCGTCGGGCCGCTGGGTATTACGTTCCGAGACGACGCACATCGCGTCGCTTTTGAGCGTATCGCCCAGCGCTCGATAGTGCCCTCCAGGTTCGCACACCTTGCTGACCTAGACCGCCTGGGGGTACTTGAGGGGATGCTCACGTTGTACGACGACATGGGTTGGCGAGACTTTCTTTCCGTGTCGGCGGACACCTACGTCTGCCCGACACTCGAGGTGCTCAGCTCGATCGCCCGGACCGCTGAGGGATGCTCCTTCTGACTCATGGATCGAGAGTGTCAGATCACTCTCGATATGCTTTGAGCATTCTTTCAGTGGCCCGCTGTCCCCACACCCGACCGAGCCTACTCCCCCACACACATCCCTCCCCCATCCTTCGATTCACACGCCTTCTGGGCCAGGATCACAGGTTTACCTCAGGCCTTTGACCCTAGTAGGGCCAAGGCCTCGGTCATAGTCCACCCCTGCCTCCGCATAGCACACCACCTTATGGCGACCACCTTTCTGGCGAGGTACGAACCTGGGACGATGTCTACGCCTGAGCTCTATATGCTCTACGCGATGACTCGCCCCAGAGTTCTTGATAGGGATGGAGTCACGTTGGCCCCCGCCGTTGAGATAGACGTCACTAGCTGGTTTTTGGACTGCATCATCGTATCGGTGGGCGCTCGCTCTCCGATATGTTATGACGGCCTGATCACTCTGCTAGCCCTGATGACCGGCGAGGACCTTCCGGCTGACCTGCGGCGAGCCCCGGGCCCCACTGCACTTTCGATAGACGTCATGGCCCGGATGAAGATGCTTCGTCCGCACGGTCAGCGGCACTGGGTTTGGTTGCACGGTCCATACGATGCTGACTACATGATCCTTCTGAGCCCCGTTCGAACACACATAGGACTAGCACAGGTGGACTGGCTTCCGGCGATGGATCTCCTGATCCTCGTCGCCTACGTGCTTGAGGCCGAGGAGGCTGAGTAAGCTGAGCATGCACACGCTGCACACGCTGCACCCGTCGACCCCGTGGCCCCTCAGCCTGTGCCTGGGATTTCTGCTGCTCCCGACACCACTGTCCACACTTCTGCCGGTGTCGGGAGTACACTTGCTGAGACCACCACCACTACCACCACTCCCACCACCACTCCCACCACTGCTGGCCCTCTGTCGGTTGAGCCACTCACTTCTCTGCTACCCGAGCATCCACCCACCATACTTGAGAGCGGCGAGCCTTCTTTCACTGCCGTCGTGGAGACCATGGCCAGTATGATCTTCGCTGGGATTTCGCCTTTTGGACCCCTTACTTCCTCCCCAGCGGTTGACCCTATTGTCTCCACTGCGGCCGTACTATCTGAGAGTGTCGTGACGTCTGTTCCCACGTCTGTGTCACTGACCTCTCTTACCGCCTCGTCGGCGTTTTTGTCTTACACTTCCGCTGTTGCTGCTTCCACCTCACACCAGCCTGCGTTCCAGCCTCGCACTGAGGCTGGGCCCCCACTTGTGAGCACAGCACCCTTCCTCCACATGCCTGCTGATCCCATCCACTACACCACACATGCCCGCCAGCCCCGTCCTGTAAAGCACAGACACGTGCGTCCCTCTGCACCACCTCCCCCGACACTGTACTTTAGAGCATTCGTGCTCTTGAGGGGGCGGTGAGTGGCCTCAGAGGCGACCTCAGGACCCTGTCTACCACCGTCACCGCTATGGACCGTCGCTTCGACCTACTTCCGGGCATTCACTATTGCCTCACTCAGATTCTCGAGCGGCTTCCTCGCGTACCCACACCTACACCCAGGCCTACACCCACCCAGCAGGTACCCACACCTACACCCACACCCACCAAGCCTACTCCTACACCCACACTCCCACCCACCCAGTAGACTGTTCCCCAGCCACCACCACCTCCGCCTCCGCCTCAGGACGGAGACGGCGCAGCACCACCCTCTTAGGCACACCCTTGATGCCATTGATCTTTTTTGTCGTTATGCTGCCCGTCTCTGCTTGGTCCTGATGATTTTTGCCTACCTCCCCCTCCCCTCACTGTTTTGGATCCACATTTTGATCATATCTTTCTATAACATTTTTGGGAGAGAGGGAGAATATTTTTGGTGACACTCTTATATCTGATTCACTCTTATATCTGCTTGCATCATGCCCGCATCATATCTTTATTTTGTTTTTTTTTCTTTCTTTTTCATCGTGCATGCATCCTCACCTACCCCTTCCATTACACGTCTCTCGGTGTGCCACACTTCGCACATTGAGGACACTGTGCACTTTAGCTTGGGGGAGTGAGTTCTCACGCTTTTTGATTTACCACCTTCATTTTTAGTTTTTTTTTCTTCACGCCATTTTCGCATTTGAATCATTTTCATCACTTTTTCTTTTTTTACCATGCATCACGTTTTTCTTATTTTCTTCGTGTGCCACATTGTAAATAGTTTTATTTTCCCTTTTTTTCTTTATTTCTTTCATCTCATGCTAGAGATGACTTTTCTGTGATGATGATGACGTGGAGTTAGCTTTCTCTATATGCATGCAATATTTTTCATGTCTTAGCTTTTATTTCTGATATCATATGCTATGATCTGCCTTGCATTTAGAGATAGTAACCCACACTTTTTTCGTATGAAAATGGATGAAATTCTATTATTAGCTGAGTCTGAATATTCATATGTATGCTATCGTAGAAAACACACCAAGATTCACGCATTGAATTCTTATATCTGGAGTACCGTTTTCTTTTCCTATATCACTTCTATTTGCATGACTTGTACACTTCACTTCAGGATGATTGAATGATGTTAGCTATGATAAATCTGGATTAGTTTGCTTTTTTGAGATCGAAACCGAGTAGATTAGATTACCCTGCTGAAGTTGTCATGCACGTCCTATAGAGTGAACTGAGAGACATATTTATTTTTTTCTCCACATATCTTGAACATTAATCCTCTATTTTAAAATCATTGGTGAATCTCCCCTTAGAGATTCTAGTATTTGGCATTTCCCCCGTTATTAAATTCCTAGCTCCAAATTCCCCGAAATCCAAAAAAAATACTTGTATATCCTTCTCTTTGATTTGGGATCATTGTGTATAAATGCTATTGAAAAAAAGGGGAAAAGAAAAAGATTTGAAAAAAAAGAAAAGAAAAGAGAAAGGAAGCTCAAAACGATCACATCTCATACCCCTTCTCTCTTTCTTCCCTCTTTTTGTTTTTATTTTTATTTTCTTTTACTTTTGGAGCATCAATAGAGATGGGGAATGTAAGTATAGTTTTGAATATGCCACCACGCTTATAGATAAGCCTGGGGGAGAGAATCCAATGATGTGTGAGAGAGTGACTACCTGACGGTGCATGACAACCTAGGCTAAGTAATATTCTATACTCGGTGAGATTGTTTTAGCTTCACGAAATCCAGAAATCTACGCCTAGCATTCACTTCATGAAATCCACGCTTTTCTATTCTTCCTACTCTATTGTGTGATATCCTCTATACTCCTCATAGAAAGCATTCAATTGAAAAGTGTGTGATCTGCGATATTGTATACCACTTTAAATGATTCAGACGATGTTAATCTTAGAATTATTCCATTTTTCATGCTATATCGATATTCTTGGGTTTTCTATCTCTATTTGCACCATTATACTATGATATCGAAATAAAAATCTTTGACATGTGTATTACATTCGATGCATGCTATATGAGTAAGCAAAACCCACGTCCTGAGAAAAATGATCTAGCAGCTTCCCTCTTCGCTTTCTTCTTTCTTTTTTTCATTTTCCGTTTTTCCATCGTTTTCATTTTCTAAATCCACCGGGTTCGCCTTTTACTTATCTTCCTCGAGGACGAGTAAGAGGTAAGCTTGGGGGATTTTGATCACTCCATATTTTACACCTTTTTCTCGCATGTTTGCATGCCATCTGAATCGCTCAAATCACGTTTTTCACGATTTATCGACAACATTGCGATACTTTTCACGATTTGTTGTTTTTTGTCGTATTTCAGGAGATTTTGAGCGATTTGGAGTGATTCCGAGATACACCCACTCCGGAGTGTCACCGACGACTTCCCTGAGGGGTATTTTGAGATTGGAGAGGAGCGGAAGAAGAAAGAACGTCGTAGGAGCGACGAGGAGGCAAAATACACAATTTGGGCATCTTCAGTATCTCACTCGGCCGAGTGAAGGAGTCACTCGGCCGACCAACGAGACCCCGCTCGGCCGGCCAGATCGGACACGCTACAAGCAGTATATCAGCGTGCACTCGGCCAAGCATCAGAAGCCGACTCAGCCGAGTGACGTATCCCATCCGCCCGAGTGGCACCCAGACGACGGCCATCAAAAAGAGCCAACTTACTGTAATCCGTCAGTCTGAGCAGCAAAAGCCCAACTCGGCCGAGTGGCAATTGACGTCCGCCCGAGTGAAGATAGCCCATCGGCCGAGTGACGACAACTCACACGGCCGAGTGACGCCCGATGTGACGACCCCCAAGACCCCAAAGTTACGGGGATCCGTCAGGGTCCCTCACTCGACCGAGTGACCTTTGTCACTCGGCCGAGTGAGCAGCGCTGCATGTAGCAGAAATCACGATTTTGGAGCTGCGCAGGGGCAGTTTGGTCACGAATTTTTGGGCAGTTTTGGGGGGTATTTAACCCCAGATTCTAACCTAGTTTAGAGAGCCTTTTTCTATTGCTTTTGGCAGCCTTTTTAGTTTAGATTTTTAGAGTTTAATTCTTGTGATTGGAGAGGAGAGAAAAGTGTTATTTTGTTGGATTCTTGGAAAGCTACATTGGTTTGTCTCCCTCTCTATTAAAAATCCTATTTTTATTTCTATTTTGAATATTGCTATGAATTCCATTGCTGTTTCTATTGATTATTCTTCCATTAGCAATATGATTTGTGAGTAGTTTTAACGTCTTAGGGCATGGGGATGAACCCTACGAGCCCAATTTCCGATTTGTGACGATTTGGTAGAACTATTGCTAGAATTGATTAGGGCTAGTTTGGGATTGATATAATACGGATAGCTAGGTGTTCATATCGATTGGGATTTGCAAGAGATTGGATCCCAATTCGATAGGAAACCCTAGAAATCCGAATTGGGTTGAAATTGAGTTTCCTTAGTATCGGTTTGCAAGAGATTGGACTGATACTAGGATTCTCGGTTGCAATTCTATACCGATACCCGTTTGCAAGAGATTGGACGGGTAGGAACTATCCCAACCTAGGTCGTAGCCCGAGTTTGCACGAGAGTGGGCTCGGGATGCGATTGAACGATGACGTTGATCCTAATGCTAGCTTGCCTAGGCTAGGGTTTGCAAGAGATTGGACCCGAGCCTAGGTTTGCTATAGACCGGTAACAGCACGAGAGCGTGAGCTAGGTTTTACATTCAGTTGCAACTAGTTAACCTGACATTCTACCATAGCAATTGTGAAACCGATGAATCACAATGACGAGATACGGTGAGTAGAGGGGATTCCCTATTCCCTAGGCGTCTTTATTTGATTTTATATCTCTTTTTACATTGTTTGACGATTGTGACAACATCGCCGAAAGGTAATTTCCTACTTTTCTGTCCCCATAGCCAGGTTGTTCGGAGAAGGCACTATCATACGTCCTCCCTGTGTTCGATACCCGCTCGCCGCTACACCGTGCGCTTGCGGTAAGACTACACGGTCGCTCTTTAGGGTGTACGCCCAGGCGCGATCAGAGTGCGGTCGTGTGCTAGCAGACGATGTCACTATCTACGATGTGCGATAAAGCTTGATATACACAAATCCCAGAAATGACCCAAATATCGATTCGATTCGAAATAAGCGGTGAATATATAGCTCAAGCATACATGAGAATAGAGAGAGAATCGAAACATATCATGCGTCAGGGACTCCACAACTAGGGTTAAGGAAATCACCACACTATAGCCTAGATAATAGCTAAAAATTTCCTAAGCCAAGTGTTTTCGAAAACGATGGGGGTTGAGATGATGTGGAGAAGAACACTCGTTGCAAATTCTCGCCTTCCTTTTATTCTCGGTAAGTAGGAAAATATTCACACGGAAATTTTTTGGGTTTTGGGTATTTCTATTTTTTTTTGGCTTTTTGGCTATACAAATTTTTTTCTTTTCTTTTCTTTTTGTGTTTCTCTTTTCTTTTCTCCCTTTTTTGGATCTTTGGGTTTTTTGGCTATACACATGTGTACTCTCCCAAGTGGGAGAACGATACACGACGAGGGGATTTGCACCAAGTAAAACAAAAAAAGAAGTCGGAATCTAAACACTTGGGCAAAGGAAACTATTCTCGCTAATTAGAGCATGGGCTAAAATGGTTATCCTAGTCCTTAATTGCGGAATCCCGACACATGTGAAATGAAGTATACGATATATAAATAGCATGCAGAAGCAGACAGGAGAAACGAATACCGCAAATTCAAATCGAAGCATGATAATCTAGGGGTCATTCCTGGATAGGTATATAAAGTAAAATCACAAAGTAGAAGCACACCAAACAGCTAGGCACGTCGCACGACTCATAATAAGCTAAGTGGACCCACGATGAGGACTCGATATCCTAGGGTTAGTGAATGTGGTTATCGATGCCATGCTAGGTGTGTGTGATTTTGCGGCAATTCATCATAGGGTTCATCTCTAGGAGAAAGAGATAAAAAGAAGAAAAGAGAAAGAAAAAGAAAAAGAAAAACACGGAGAAAAACGACTCAAATCACGAAGAAAAAGAAACAAATGACGCACGAAGTGCTACTCCCCCAAGCTGAAACTTGCATTGCCCTCAATGCAATAGAATTAAATACGGAAGGGCAATGAATAAGGGGGGAATGCGCACAGACACAAAAAGACACGAAAAATAAGAAAATCACACAAACGAGACTGAAAATACGAATAAAAATAAAAAGCACACCATACGACATATAGATAGAAAAGAAAATAAAATAAAAAAGGAAGATCACACAACACGACAAATAAACAAACACAAAAAGAAAAACAAAACAAGACAACACACAGAAAAAATTTGACTTCCCCCAAGCTAAACGTGACAGTGCTAGCAAGATGATATGATCGTGAAAATGCAGAGATATGCCAGGGGGAGGTCAGAAAACTTGAGTGTGGACCGAAGTTACCCAGCAGAGGTTGGAGTTCCTTGCTTGAAATTGACCCCAATACCGTGCAATCGGACGGAGTGTGGAGCCGCGGCACTTCTCTTCAGCGAAAAATCCGAAAATGGGGGATTAGGGTTTGAGAAATCGAAATGGGGGAAAGAGAGGGAGTGAAAACGATGGAGAGATGGAAGGGGTAGGGTGAGAGAGAGACTAGCGGGGGAGTGGAGGTCGTGGGAGAAGTTTTTCGGCCGTTGGGAAGTCGGGGGAGACGAAACGACGGCAAAAACGGCGAGATCGGGCGAGGAAATGAATGGTGGGGGCGGGGGTGTATTTATAGGGTTTAAGTCGAACCGATCGGGTGAGTTGTCACCCGATCGGTTGACTATTAGGTCGAGAATTTCAACTGAAGAGATGCTACAGGTGAATAGGTCGGTTGATAACTCAACCGATCGGTTGGCCGCTCCACAAATTTTCCCGAGAGTTTGGTACAGCTCACCCGGTCTATCACCTGATCATGCTTCTCATCACCCGATCGGTTGACAAACTCTGAAAATTTCTCGAGACTTCGGCCCCAGTTCACCCGGTCTGCCAACCGGTCTCGCATATCTTCACCCGATCGGTTGACCAATTCCCCAAAATTCCCGAGACTTCTGTACAGAGTACACGGTCTGTCACCCGGTCTCGGCTGGCTTCACCCGATCGATTCGTTGAGTGACTGATATGGCCGTTAGCTGATACATCCCAACCGATCGGTTGAGTTATCAACCTATCGGTTGGGGCCTTGTTTTCTGCAAAAGTGCACAAACCGCCTAAGTCCCTCAACGGAAGTTCTCGCAGCTGAATTCAATTATTAAAATAGATAAAATAAAGTTAAAAATAGTCCTAAAATGGAAACAAAGGGTTAGAGCATGGGTTGCCTCCCATGAAGCGCTTTTGTTTAACGTCGTTAGCTCGATGCCCGTTGATGATGTTCAAGGTGGACGATACGGGTGATGCACAAAGTCTGGCATCGCTTCAGCTTGTGGGCTGGTAGCTTTTGGTGTATTCAGTGGCGATAAGAAAACTTGCTAGTCCACCCTCCCTTTGTTGACGGGGTTCGGATGCTTCTCCTTCATATCGGCGTCCATCGCCACTCGTTTAAGGACCCGGACCTCATCCCCGGTGAGCCCCATGGGCTCTTTGCCTTTTCTCCTCGTAGGAGGAGCTTTTGGGAATCCGGGAGGGATCACATGTCGGGTGACTGCCTCATCAGCAATATCATTCTTCTTCGGGCCGACTGATTCTTTTGAGTCCCCCAAGCTATCGGGGGGATTTCTCGAGAGAATTTCCCAGGAGCTTGCCTCCACAGCTCTCTCTTCTTCCAACTCCAGCACATTGATACTAGGATCATCCGGAGGATTGTGGTGCTTCATTGACAACCCCAAGTCAAATTTGACTTTTTCTTGGCCGACGTTGAGGGAAAGCTTCCTGTTCTTCACGTCAATTAGCACACCGGCGGTTGCCATAAAGGGCCATCCAAGGATAATAGGGGTTTGCTTATCTTCCGGCATGTCCATCACCACAAAATCCACAGGTACTTGTACTCCACTCACATCAACGGGGAGGTCATCTACTTCTCCCACCGGGTATTTCACCGAACGGTCAGCAAGTTGTAATGTCATGCCGGTGGGCTCCAAGTCTCCCATCCCTATTCTCCTATATAGCGATAGGGGCATCAAACTGACGCTCGCTCCTAGATCGACGAGCGCCCTCTGGATTCGCACTTCCCCAATCGAACAAGGGATGGAGAAACTTACTGGGTCCTTAAGCTTGGGTGGATTTACGCGCTGAATGAGGGCGCTGCACTCCACCGTTAATACGACCTTCTCCTTTCTGGATCCTCTTATTACCAAGTCCTTTAGAAATTTGGCGTATGAGGGAATCGTCTCGATGGCTTCGAGGAAGGGGATTTGTAAGCTCAGATCTTTCACCATGGCAAAGAATTTGCCATACTTCTCATCTATCTTGGCTTGGGCAAGCCGGTGTGGAAAAGGCACAACGGGCTTGAACACTCTGAGGTTCCCTTCCTCATCCTTTTTCTTCTCCTCTCCATGGACTCCCTCCGGAGTAGTTGGCTTTGGCGACGAAGCACCGTCGTCATTTAATTTTTCAATTGGTCGTTCCACGACCAACGGTGCTTCCGGTCCTTTGGGGGGCACTCTTGTGGAGATTTGCGTTCCGCTCCTCAAGACGATGGCAGACACGTTCTTATGCTCATGCGTAAGGGCCAAGGTATGATTCACCCCCCTCGGGTTCACTTTAGGCTTTGGCGGTAATAGATTCTGCGGCCTCTAAAGGTTCGCCACTTGTAACCCCAGCTGGGTCACCTGATCAGTGAGGACTCTATGTCCCATCTCCAGCTTGAGATTTATCTTCTCCTGGTAGGCGATGTATTGAGTCAAGAGGGACTCAACCGGAGAGATGGCCCTCTGCTGGCCATATTGCTGCTGGCTGGGCTGCTGATTCCTTGGAGCATAATGCTGATACTGATGTGGAGGTTGTTGCTGCTGAAATTGCTGCTGGTGAAACTGCTGTTGAGGCCTAGCCGGCTGATATATGTTCTGGTGTTGCTGCTGAGTCGGCTGTTGATAAGGCACCCGGTAGCTAAGGTTGGGATGATTCCGGTTGTTAGGAGAGTAAGCCAGGTTGGAGCTAGTCCGTGGCAGAAACGGCGCATTTCCCGTAGGATTGTAGAACAGTGCGCTCGCTTGGTCCAACGGTGGTGAGATGTCACCACCGTCGAATTCCCCCATGACTTCTGTTTCCACCGCGGTAATATGTTGTGTACCGGCGCCACCGGCTCCTACCATCAATGCGGAGATCTGGGTCGCCAGGAAGTCAAACTTACTGGATAATTTGTCGACGTCCTCGACCCTGTGGATACCTCCAGATCTAGGTGTGGCTCTCTCATCACACCACCGCTCATTGTTGGATGCCATATTTTCAAGAATTTGACCGGTATCTTCTTCACTTCTTGACATGAAAGACCCTCCAGCCGCGACGTCCATGGAAGATTTCAAATCGTCCCTCAACCCATTATAGAACATATTTATGATTTTCCACTTGGGGAGCTCATGGTGGGGACATCTTCGCTGCATCTCCTTGTATCTGGTCCAGGCTTCGTGGATAGACTCGTGGCTGGCCTGGGAGAAGGAGGAGATCTCACTCCTCAGCTTCATGGTCTTCCCCGAAGGAAAGAACTTTGTCAGGAAAGCATTTGAGAGCTTCTCCCAGGTGTTGAATGTATTCGGGTCCTTCTCCCTAAGCCATAGCTTGGCCTTATCTCGCAGAGTGAAGGGGAATAGCTTCAGATGGATCGCCTCAGTTATGACACCATTTATCCGGAAGGTGTCACATTTCTCCAAAAAGGAGTCCAAATGTTCAATAGGGCTCTCCATGGGTGCACCTGAAAATTGATCCTGCTGGATCCACGTCACCAAAGACGGCTTAAGCTCAAAGCTTTGCGCCGTAATAGCTGGAGGACGGATGGCAGAGGTGGACTCGATTGAAGGCATCGAGTACTCCAGCAGGGACTTGTGAGACGGGGTGTTCTCCCCCATGGTTTCAGGATCCTCTCTTCTTCGCTTCTCGGCGGCCAAACACCTTAGGGTGGCGTTTATCTCTGGATCAACGGGGATCAAGTCGTCGAGACTTCTTGAACTCCTGCGCATGAAAAACAACAAACACACGTGAAGCGAAAAGTGGGAAAGAAATAGATAAGATAAAAAATAAAAACAAAAATAAGAAAATAAAAAGGAAAACGAAGAATGCGAAAATTATCGCGAGATATGGATGAGAGCTAGACACAAGGGTTCATGAAATCCTAAAATAACAAGCACGTTGCCTCCCCGGCAACGGCGCCATAAAGCTAGACGTCCCCACGTTGTGCGTGTTTGATGTGTGCAATAATATGATTGGGGGCATGAGATTTAAATATTTGTAACAGCAAACGCACGGTGTTGTAGTGTGGCTTGGGGGTCGAACTCAGGGAGGCGTGGATGTGCTTGTGTCAAGTAGGATCAAATTCACCCCATGGGCGACCTAGCCCGAATCGGATGATGGGTTGTCACGAAAAAATAGAATGCAAGGGATAAATAATATAAAGGAAAAACCCGGGACTTTGGTTTCCACCATATCGTGTGATTCTCGCTGATACAGCCTACGGGTAGGATAACGATCGGAATTAGGGTCTAATGGTGAGACGCTGCCTCTGAAAGTGGTACCAGGGTCCCATGGGCCCGATATTCCGGTCGGTGCCCAGGATGATACGCCGGACTTCCCGGGTTCGGTCAGTGGACACTCCCGTGTCCATTAAAACTGACTGACTCAGGGAGCACTAAGCTCACAACGATAACTCCCAACGCCTCATCCCGCCGCTCCCGCGCGCTAGGATTCGACGTCTACGCTAAGGGCGTGAGCTATGGCTAGGGAGTCAACCGCCAAGTTTATTCCCCCTTTGTCCAACGGTCAAAGGCGGTCTTTTTCCCGCCGATGACAATAAAACACCCCGTGTAACCGGTAGATTCCTAATCCCTATCGATTTCCTAGTCCTATGGACACATCGGGGAGAGCCCACGAAGGGGTTTCCACCAAAATCCCAGATTTGGGAACTTCTCACACATATTTAGTAAAAAGCGATCTAAATAGAAATCGACCGTAAAAATCATGATCAGGCGATTGAAAAGTAGTAAGAGGAATGCTAATAACACTATATTAAAGTTTGACAAAGATCGGAAAACTTACAAATATCTGAAAAATTACAGCCGTCAAGAGAGAGAAAAAACAGCAAAAAATAACAACTCCCGTTTCTGGAAAACCTAGTGGTCCTATATATAGAATATGATACCACCCGATCGGGTGACCTGCTTCGTTTCTTCGACAATTCAGCACAGGACTTCACCCGGTCACCTCAGCACGGTCAGTTGAGGGTTGAAGCTGATCGGTTGGATCTTTGTGCCATCGGGTGAACCGGTCGATTGATCTCTCCGTGTCATGGCTTCGGAGAATCGGCTACAGGTGAACCGATCGGGTGAAGGTCACCCGATCGGTTGGCATTCAGCGTCAGAATTCCAGAGAGTTGGGGCGTTGGAACCGGTCTCTGAACCGACCGGATGACTTCTTGGCCGCTCCAACTTGTGTCCAGGTGGTGCACGCGTGCATCACCCGATCGGTTGGAAGTGACCAACTGGTCGGGTGAGGGGCTGAAAGATGCAATCTTCGTCGTTTGACCCCCTGGATCACGCGTGACTCCTCTCGTTGCTTCGGGGACTCATGATATCGTTGTTTTATGTCCCCTATGCCAGTAAACTCCTGCAAAATACAAAAAACCCGGAAAAGTGAAAGAAAACAAGAAAACACGAGAAAACGAATACAAGACGGCGGTAAATAACGGAAAAACACAAAAGAAAACGTGCGCAAATATATGAAATATAAACGCACGTCAAAATCCCCCAAGCTGAACTCTTCCTCGTCCTCGAGGAAGACGAGTGAGAGTAGGAGCTCGGAGAGAGAAAATAGAGAGAAAGAGAGAAAAAGAGAACTCTATATCCTAGATCGCCCGTCAGGGCCAACAAAATCAAAAACGATACACCAAGCTAGCAAACGCCAAATCACATCACTAAACCAAGGAATACGAGTCCAGACAAGTGTCGTGGGCCCACGTGGTGAAGCACGAGTGAGTGCGGTCGTGTGCTAGCAGACGATGTCACTATCTACGATGTGCGATAAAGCCCGATATACACAAATCCAAGAAATGACTCAAATATCGATTCGATTCGAAATAAGCGGTGAATATATAGCTCAAGCATACATGAGAATAGAGAGAGAATCGAAACATATCATGCGTCAGGGACTCCACAACTAGGGTTAAGGAAATCACCACACTATAGCCTAGATAATAGCTAAAAATTTCCTAAGCCAAGTGTTTTCGAAAACGATGGGGGTTGAGATGATGTGGAGAAGAACACTCGTTGCAAATTCTCGCCTTCCCTTTATTCTCGGTAAGTAGGAAAATATTCACACTGAAATTTTTTGGGTTTTGGGTATTTGTATTTTTTGGCTTTTTGTCTATACAAATTTTTTTCTTTTCTTTTCTTTTTGTGTTTCTCTTTTCTTTTCTCCCTTTTTTTGGATCTTTGGGTTTTTTTGGCTATACACATGTGTACTCTCCCAAGTGGGAGAACGATACACGACGAGAGGATTTGCACCAAGTAAAACAAAAAAAGAAGTCGGAATCTAAACACTTGGGCAAAGGAAACTATTCTCGCTAATTAGAGCATGGGCTAAATGGGTTATCTTAGTCCTTAATTGTGGAATCCCGACACAGGCGAAATGAAGTATACGATATATAAATAGCATGCAGAAGCAGACAGGAGAAACGAATACCGCAAATTCAAATCGAAGCATGATAATCTAGGGGTCATTCCTGGACAGGTATATAAAGTAAAATCACAAAGTAGAAGCACACCAAACAGCTAGGCACGTCGCACGACTCACAATAAGCTAAGTGGACCCACGATGAGGACTCGATATACTAGGGTTAGTGAATGTGGTTATCGATGCCATGCTAGGTGTGTGTGATTTTGCGACAATTCATCATAGTGTTCATCTCTAGGAGAAAGAGATAAAAAGAAGAAAAGAGAAAGAAAAAGAAAAAGAAAAACACGAAGAAAAACGACTCAAATCACGAAGAAAAAGAAACAAATGGCGCACGAAGTGCGACTCCCCCAAGCTGAAACTTGCATTGCCCTCAATGCAATAAAATTAAATACGGGAGGTCAATGAATAAGGGGGAATGCGCACAGACACAAAAAGACACAAAAAATAAGAAAATCACACAAACGAGACTGAAAATACGAATAAAAATAAAAAGCACACCACACGACATATAGATAGAAAATAAAATAAAATAAAAAAGGAAGATCACACGACACGAAAAATAAACAAACACAAAAAGAAAAACAAAACAGGATAGCACACAGAAAAAATTTGACTTCCCCCAAGCTAAACGTGACAGTGTTAACAAGATGATATGATCGTGAAAATGCTGAGATATGCCAGGGGAGGTCAGAAAACTTGAGTGTGGAGCGAAGTTACCCAGCAGAGGTTGGAGTTCCTTGCTTGAAATTGACCCCAATACAATGCAATCGGACGGAGTGTGGAGCCGCGGCACTTCTCTTCAGCGAAAAATCCGAAAATGGGGGATTAGGGTTTGAGAAATCGAAATGGGGGAAAGAGAGGGAGAAAAAACGATGGAGAGATGGAAGGGGTAGGGTGTGAGAGAGACTAGAGGGGGAGTGGAGGTCATGGGTGAAATTTTTCGGCCGTTGGGAAGTCGGGGGAGAGGAAACGACGGCGAAAACGACGAGATCAGGCGAGGCAATGAACGGTCGGGGTGGGTGTGTATTTATAGGGTTTAAGTCGAACCGATCGGGTGAGTTGTCACCTGATCGGTTGACTATTAGGTCGAGATTTTCAACTGAAAAGATGCTACAGGCGAACCGGTCGGTTGATAACTCAACCGATCGGTTGGCCGCTCCACAAATTTTCCCGAGAGTTTGGCACAGCTCACCCGGTCTATCACCCAGTCATGCTTCTAATCGCCCGATCGGTTGACAAACTCTGAAAATTTCCCGAGACTTCGGCCCCAGTTCACCCGGTCTGCCAACCGGTCTCGCATATCTTCACCCGATCGGTTGACCAATTCCCCAAAATTCCTGAGACTTCTGTATAGAGTACACGGTCTGTCACCCGGTCTCGACTGGCTTCACCCGATCGGTTCGTTGAGTGACTGATACGGCTGTTAGCTGATACATCTCAATCGATCAGTTGAGTTATCAACCGATCGGTTGGGGCCTTGTTTTCTGCAAAAGTGCACAAACGGCCTAAGTCCCTCAACGGAAGTTCTCGCGGCTGAATTCAATTATTAAAATAGATAAAATATAGTTAAAATAGTCCTAAAATGGAAACAAAGGGTTAGAGCATGGGTTGCCTCCCATGAAGCGATTTTGTTTAACGTCGTTAGCTCGACTCCCGTTGATGATGTTCAAGGTGGACGATACGGGTGATGCACAAAGTCTGGCATCGCTTCAGCTTGTGGGCTGGTAGCTTTTGGTGTATTCGGTGGCGACAAGAAAACTTGCTAGGCCACCCTCCCTTTGTTGACGGGGTTCGGATGCTTCTCCTTCATATCGGCGTCCATCGCCACTCGTTTAAGGACCCGGACGTCATCCCCGGTGAGCCCCATGGGATCTTTGCCTTTTCTCCTCGTAGGAGGAGCTTTTGGGAATCCGGGAGGGATCACATGTCGGGTGACTGCCTCATCAGCAATATCATTCTTCTTCGGGCCGACTGATTCTTTTGAGTCCCCCAAGCTATCGGGGGATTTCTCGAGAGAATTTCCCAGGAGCTTGCCTCCACAGCTCTCTCTTCTTCCAACTCCAGCACATTGATACTAGGATCATCCGGAGGATCGGGGTGCTTCATTGACAACCCCAAGTCAAATTCGACTTTTTCTTGGCCGACGTTGAGGGAAAGCTTCCTGTTCTTCACATCAATTAGCACACCGGCGGTTGCCATAAAGGGCCATCCAAGGATAATAGGGGTTTGCTTATCTTCCGGCATGTCCATCACCACAAAATCCACAGGTACTTGTACTCCACTCACATCAACAGGGAGGTCATCTACTTCTCCCACCGGGTATTTCACCGAACGGTCAGCAAGTTGTAATGTCATGCCGGTGGCCTCCAAGTCTCCCATCCCTATTCTCCTGTATAGCGATAGGGGCATCAAACTGACGCTCGCTCCTAGATCGACGAGCGCCCTCTGGATTCGCACTTCCCCAATCGAACAAGGGATGGAGAAACTTCCTGGGTCCTTAAGCTTGGGCGGATTTACGCGCTGAATGAGGGCGCTGCACTCCACCGTTAATACGACCTTCTCCTTTCTGGATCCTCTTATTACCAAGTCCTTTAGAAATTTGGCGTATGAGGGAATCGTCTCGATGGCTTCGAGGAAGGGGATTTGTAAGCTCAGATCTTTCACCATGGCAAATAATTTGCCATACTTCTCATCTATCTTGGCTTGGGCAAGCCGTTGTGGAAAAGGCACAACGGGCTTGAACACTCTGAGGTTCCCTTCCTCATCCTTTTTCTTCTCCTCTCCATGGACTCCCTCCGGAGTAGTTGGCTTTGGCGACGAAGCACCGTCGTCATTTAATTTTTCAATTGGTCGTTCCACGACCAACGGTGCTTCCGGTCCTTTGGGGGGCACTCTTGTGGAGATTTGCGTTCCGCTCCTCAAGACGATGGCAGACACGTTCTTATGCTCATGCGTAAGGGCCAAGGTATGATTCACCCCCCTCGGGTTCACTTTAGGCTTTGGCGGTAATAGATTCTGCGGCCTCTAAAGGTTCGCCACTTGTAACCCCAGCTGGGTCACCTGATCAGTGAGGACTCTATGTCCCATCTCCAGCTTGAGATTTATCTTCTCCTGGTAGGCGATGTATTGAGTCAAGAGGGACTCAACCGGAGAGATGGCCCTCTGCTGGCCATATTGCTGCTGGCTGGGCTGCTGATTCCTTGGAGCATAATGCTGATACTGATGTGGAGGTTGTTGCTGCTGAAATTGCTGCTGGTGAAACTACTGTTGAGGCCTAGCCGGCTGATATATGTGCTGTTGTTGCTGCTGAGTCGGCTGTTGATAAGGCACCCGGTAGCTAAGGTTGGGATGATTCCGGTTGTTAGGAGAGTAAGCCGGTTTGGAGCTAGTCCGTGGCAGAAACGGCGCATTTCCTGTAGGATTGTAGAACAGTGCGCTCGCTTGGTCCAACGGTGGTAAGATGTCACCACCGTCGAATTCCCCCATGACTTCTGTTTCCACCGCGGTAATATGTTGTGTACCGGCGCCACCGGCTCCTACCATCAATGCTGAGATCTGGGTCGCCAGTAAGTCAAACTTGCTGGATAATTTGTCGACGTCCTCGACCCTGTGGATACCTCCAGATCTAGGTGTGGCTCTCTCATCACACCACCGATCAATATTGGATGCCATATTTTCAAGAATTTGACCGGCATCTTCTTGCAAGGTAATTGAATAAATCTCAGTCCTCTCTAATGGGGGTGAGTTAGAGAAGCCCGGGTTTTAAGTGAGGCCTGGACTGTGAAGTTGGGAGATGATTATTTGATGTGTGGAGCTTACCCACTCGCCTTTACCGGGAGTGGAGGGGATACTTATACCCACTCGCCTTTACCAGGAGTGGAGGGGTCATACGGAGGTTGGGTTATATGTGGATAGCCTCACTCCTGCCAGGGATTGGTGAGGTGAGAGGCCCGGTGTTGTACAGTGCCCGTGTCCACTGCGTCATGTGCTATATTCACCCCAAATTTGGGGTGAAGTCCAGGTCCTAGTATCACACAGTTTACCCAAGTTCCAATTAACTCAATTATGGAATAATAAAATTCTCCCGTTGATCCGGGGACTCATGATATCGTCGTTTTATGTCCCCTATGCCAGTAAACTCCTGCAAAATACAAAAAACACGGAAAAGTGAAAGAAAACAAGAAAACACGAGAAAACGAATACAAGACGGCGGTAAATAACGGAAAAACATAGAAGAAAACGTGCCCAAATATATGAAATATAAACGCACGTCAGTCGCCCATCGACCAATGGAGCTTCGGGTTCTTTGGCGGCTTCCCTAGTCGGAATCTGTGTGCCGCTTCTCAATACTATTGCAGACACATTTGCATGGTCATGTGTCAATGCCAATCTTTGATTTGGCCTCCTATGATTGACTTCTGGCTGACCCGGCACTTGGCTCTGCGCCCTTTGAAGATTTGCCACTTGTAACCCCAGCTGGGTTACTTGATCTGCCAAATATTTCTGTCCATTCTGCAGCTGCAGATTAATCCTCTCCTGGTTCGATATGTATTGGGTCAAGAGAGTCTCGACCGGAGAGATTACCCGTTGTTGGTTATATGGTTGTGCTGTGGCGAGGGCTGCTGATTCCTTCGGGGATATTGTTGGAACATCTGTTGGGGTTGTTGCTGCTGTTGGTACAACTGCTGCTGCTACCGAGGTGGCTGATACAATTACTGCTGCAGTTGCTGGGGCTGCTGGTATGGTGCCCTATAGCTCAGGTTCGGGTGGTTCTGGTTATTGGGAGAATACACCGGATTTGAGCTAGTCCTCGGTGGATAAGGAGCATTACCCACCGGGTTATAGAAAAGAGCGCTCGCCTGATCAACCGGTGGTGAGATATCACCACCATCAAAGTCTCCCTGGACTTCAGCTTCCACTGCCACTACCTGCTGAGTATTGGAACCTCCAGCTCCCACTATAAATGTCGAGATCTGAGTAGATAGCAAATCGAATTTGCTAGATAATTTGTCGACCTCTTCGACTCTGTGCATTCCTCCAGATCTGGGTGTGGCGCGCTCATCGCACCACCTCTCATTATTAGATGCCCCGTTCTCCAGAATGCTTCCGGCATCTTCCTCGTTTCTTGACATAAAGGACCCCCCAGCCACGGCATCCATCGAAGATTTCAGATCATCCCTCAACCCATTGTAAAACAAATTAATGATCTACCATTTGGGGAGCTCATGGTGAGGGCATCTTCGTTGCATCTCCTTATATCTCATCCATGCCTCGTGCAAGGATTCGTGGCTGGCTTGGGAGAAGGAGGAGATCTCGCTCCTCAGCTTCATCGTCTTCCCCGGGGAAAAGAACTTGTTCAGGAAGGCGTTGGACAACTTCTCCCAAGTTGTAAAGGTATTTGGGTCCTTCCCATTTTGCCATTGTTTGGCTTTATCCCGCAGAGAGAACGGGAATAATCTGAGCCGGATTGCATCAATCGACACACTGTTGATTCTGAAGGTGTCGCACTTCTCTAAAAATGAATCCAGATGCTCAATCGGGCTCTCCATTGGTGCCCTTGAAAATTGAGCCTGTTGGATCCATGTCACCAATGACAGCTTTAGCTCAAAACTTCCGGCCATAATGGCTGGGGGTTGGATGCTAGATGTGGACCCGATGGACGGCATCAAGTACTCCAGCAAGGACTTCTGGGGAGGAGTATTTTCTCCCATGGTTTCAGCTTCTTCCCTTCTTCTCCTCTCTGCGTTCAGACGCCTCACAGTGGCGTTTATCTCAGGATCTATAGGAATCAAGTCGTCGAGACTTCTTGTATTCCTGTGCATGAAAAACAAGAAACACCCGTGAAGCACGTATGGTATAACTGCAGAAAAAAGGAAAATAAAAAGTAAAAATAAAAATAAAAAGTAGAATGCGAAAATTATCGCGTGGTGAGGATGTGAACTAGTCTCTAGGGTTTACAGGGTCCTAAAATAAACAAGCATGTTGCCTCCCCGGCAACGGCGCCATAAAGCTTGACATCCCCTAGATTTAGCAATATTGGCAATAGGATCGGGGATACCAGATTTAAATATTTGTAACCGCAAGCGCACGGTGTTGTAGTGTGGCTTGGGGGTCGAACTCAGGGAGGCGTGTGTTGTGCTTGTTGTCAAGAAGTAACCGGTGTAATGCCCTGCTATCCTACTGCACAAGTACTAGAGGGGGTGAATAGTACTTTAAAATAATTAAGAGGCTAATTCCTAATTACCTTGCAAACTCTACCAATTAATGCGGAAATGCTGAATAGTAAATAATCGACAATAAATAAACAAGTGCAAACAAATGATATTACTGGGTTCGGATCCACCCAAGTCTCCCTGACTTGTTCCCGGTGATCCTACGTCCCAAACACCCGGATCCCCTACGGATACTCAAGTTAGAAACCCTAACTCAAGATTTCCACTATGAAATACTTGTGAAAAACCTTCACAAGTCAAATCATACACACAAAAATTTGTGACTCCCACAACCCGGGATCACAACCACACTCTCACAACCGAGAGTGAAACTTACAATATGAAAGTAAATGAAACAAAACTTCTTACCGACAAAATACCTATGCCTTGAGTAATACTTACGAATTAGGGCAAAGATGATTTTGAGGAAGAAGAAGTGTCACCAAACCCTAGCTCTAAGATGTAGATCAGCGATGGAGAGCTATGGGGATGTTGGTGACCTAGGATCAAGCACTTGGCTTGGAAGGCTCACAATCAATGAATCTCTCTTTTGAAATAAGAGTGAGGAGAGATTCAAGATTGGAAAGAAAGAGCTTTGAATGAGTTGGAATGAATTCTCTTTGATCTCTAAACTTCTCTTAATATCAGCCATGAGTGCAATGAATGCAGCTCAACAAGTATATATAGGTTAGAGGAAAGAGAGAAAGAAATTCGAGTCATTAAATGCTCTAACGGCTCTTTTCTGAACCCAACTAGTCGGTCAAAGAACAACCACCGACCGACTAGTTCATCAACTAGTCGGTCGGTCAATCAACGTAGACCGACTAATGAGTGAACAGAGAAAAGGTCAAAGCACAGACAAAAGGAACTAGTCGGTCCAAGAAGAGTAGCTGATCGACTAGTTTCACAACTAGTCGGTCGGTTACTCAACTGAGACCGACTAAGAGATACAACTGAAGTCTGAGCACAAATTGATTTAGTCGGTCCAAGAACAAATGTTGACCGACTAGTTCATCAACTAGTCGGTCGTCAAATGTGCATAGACCGACTAACGATAAACAGTAAGTCTGGTGAAAAATTGGCATGTACAGTAAAGCTCAACTAGTGGGTCTAAGAAGGAAAGTTGACCGACTAGTTCATCAACTAGTCGGTCGACAAATGAACAGAGACCGACTAAAGATAAACAGTAGCTCAGGCTCAAATTTGCATGTACAGGGAAAGCTCAACTAGTCGGTCACAGAAGCATCACTGACCGACTAGTTCACAAACTAGTCGGTCGGTGAGTCAACGTAGACCGACTAACTATAAACAGTAAAGAGCTTGGAATTGACTGACACAAACTAGGCGGTCCAAGAAGCTTTGTCGACCGACTAGATCACCATCTAGTCGGTCAGTTCTTCTTCTTGAACCAACTAACATGCACAAGAAGTCGCGAATCGAAGCGCGAAGCTTCGGAAAAGCTTGTATGGACTTCTACTAAGATCCTAAAGCTAAGATATGAGTGTTATGAAGATTTAAACCGTAAGACCTACTCAAGGCTTAACATTCTACGAAAGATGCTTAAAGACTATAAATAAAACTTGACGATACCGTCTTCAAAAGCTTCAATCGAATCTTCATGACTTCTAAAATGGTCCATAAGCTTCAACAAAGCTTTAGGCATACGATCACGTGCTTTGAGAAGTCTCGAGACGTCGCTTTGGATGTTCATATGAATTTGGCGACGATCTCCATAACTGTGCTCACAGATTGTTAGTTCACGATATATTTATGTTTGTTCATCATCCAAAACCAAATCCGGGTAGTCCAATATCCAACATTCTCCCCCTTTTTGGTGATGACAAACCAACATAAATAATAATAAATAATAATAATTCAAATGAAATTTACTTACTCCACCTGCATTGATGACACGTTAATTCCAAATTAAACAATAATAATACGCATCAAGCAGACGAGTAAAGTATATAAATAAGAATCGATTATTGAAATATCGAATACCAAATGTTGGTTATTGAGATATCAGATTTGAAAATCCATTTATATATCTTAACTCCCCCTGAATCTAACATATCAAATTAGATTCTTGGAATAATGCTTTAAATTATCATTTAGCACATCGTTATTATTATATCTCTCCCCCTTTGGCATTAGCAAAAAGAGCGGGGGTAGATCAACGATAACAACAATGGCTTCAAATAAAAGCACGGGAGTCGTAGAATACGACCAAGGTTCAAAGGACACCAAAGGAAAATACGAAATAAAATCAAGGCGTGCCAATGAAACCAAAGTCGAAAAACGATAAATAAAATCATCAAAACTCAAATCAATTTTACGGATTGAGTTATGGAATATACTCTCCAATATCAACATTCTTGGTTAATTTAGTGCATGGAAAACAATTCTATGTTTTCATAAAGTGAAATCTATTTAACCAAGTTAATATCGCCGAGCGACGAAATCAAACATCAGAGACATATAAAATAGTAAATTGTGCACAAGATAATGAAGTGTCAACGTCGATGTGTCTATATATATATATATATATATATATATATATATATATATATATATATATATATATATATATATATATATATATATATATATAGAGGTTAATGGGCCAATGCTGACAGCGCTGGAAATTTTTCCAGCGATGTCCGCATTTTGGACGAGATAAAAATATTTTTTTTGAAAATTTTTTTTTCAGTAGTTAGATATACGTGTTAGGAATCTCCCCACAAAATTTCAGGTCAATCCGACACCGTTTGAGCCTCCGTTCATCGATTTCAAAAACGTTACGCAAATCTGTCCACAGTTTTGCGTAACGTTTTTGAAATCGATGAACGGAGGCTCAAACGGTGTCGGATCGAGCTGAAATTTTGTGGGGAGCTTCCTAACACGTATATCTAACTACTGCAGAAAATATTTTCAAAAAAATACTTTTATCTCGCCCAAAATGCTGACAGCGCTGGAAAAATTTCCAGCGCTGTCAGCTCTTCTCCATTTTTCACACACACACACACACACACACACACACACATATACATATATATATATATATATATATATATATATATATATATATATATATATATAAAGCATGAGTACATCAAAATGATACATCCGTCAACATACAAAATGCGATCCAACGATCGAAGCACAAAAGATACAACATCAGAGTATCACACATATATCATCATCAGAGTACACCAAAATATATGAAGATACAACAAAGTACATCAAAATGTCAAAATCATCCAGAACCCCACTTTATCGTACCCAAACTCTCTCACACTAGATGTATCATTCAAGGAGCATCGGAGAGTCCTCAAAGAAGCTCAAGAGGAAGCGGCAGGATCTGCAGCAGCAGCAGGCTCTGCAGGAGCGGAGGTGGTCACTGGAACAGCTGAAGTGTCAACGGGAGTGACGGTAGATGAGATCTCAGGCACGGCAGGAGAGACGATCTCAGAAGCAGCAACGGTAGTGGCCTCGGGAGCACCAGTCGTACTTCGACGAAACATCAAAATACTCTCATTAATCATTATACTACCCCATTAAACATCGAAAATCTGAAATTTGACGATTACGCACAAATCGAGAGAAAATTCCAAAAATTTAACAAAAATCCAGAAAATTTCAATTAATCTAGCATGAGCAAATATAAAGAGTTGAATAGCATGCAAGATTATTGAAAACATATGAATCCTAAATCTCGGATTCACCCATAATCCCCAATTCTCGACGCAACCGCACAAAGGAGTCATCCTTTAGGGGTTTCATGAAAATATCGGTGATTTGCTTCTGGGTTTCAACGTGCACTAATATGATGTCCTTTTAGCAACATGATCATCTAAGAAATGGTGTCGGACATCTATGTGTTTCGAACGGGAATGGTGTACCGGGTTCTTGGAAAGACATATTGCACTTTGGTTGTCAACCATGATAGGGCAAGTATCACAGTTTATACCAAAGTCTTTAAGTGTGTGTCTCATCTAAAGAACTTGAGCACACGCGGCACCGACGGTAATGTATTCCGCCTCGGTGGTTGAAAGTGATACGGAATTTTGCTTCTTGGAAAACCAAGAGACAAGAGAATTTCCTATAAAATGGCAAGTGCCACTAGTACTTTTCCTGTCGGATTTGCATCCCGCATAATCTGCATCACTATATGAGATTAACTCATACGTGCTAGATTTTGGATAAAGTAATCCAAAATCAAGTGTATAACTTAGATAACGGAAAATACGTTTTACCGCTACTAAGTGTGACTCCTTAGGTTGAGACTGATAATGAGCACATACGCATACGGAAAACATAATATCGGGCCTACTTGCGGTAAGATAAAGTAAACTACCTATCCTACCTCGATATAGACGAATGTCTACATCTTTACCGCCCGTATCCTTATCAAGATGCGTAGTCGTGCTCATTGGAGTCTTTTTCCCGGAGGCATTCTCCATTCCAAATCGCTTAAGCAACTCCACCGTATACTTCGTTTGGTGGATGAAGATTGCATCGTCCATTTGGCGAATTTGGAGACCTAAGAAATATTTGAGCTCACCCATGTGGCTCATCTCAAATTGATCCTTCATCACATTAGAAAACTCTTCGCAAAGAGCAAAGTTAGTAGCACCGAAAATGATATCATCAATATAAATTTGAACTAAAATTATATCATTATTCGAATACTTAACAAATAATGTGGAATCAACTTCTCCCATTTTAAAACCCAAATCCAAAAGAAAATTCTTTAAACGTTCATACCAAGCTCGAGGAGCTTGTCTTAAACCGTAAAGTGCTTTCTTAAGTTTAAAAACATGATTTGGAAATTTTTCATTAATAAAACCCGGAGGTTGAGAAACATAAACTTCCTCAACAACATCTCCGTTTAAAAACGCACTTTTAACATCCATTTGAAATAATTTAAAATCCTTATGGCATGCAAAAGACAATAATAATCTAATAGATTCTAATCTAGCTACCGGAGCAAAGGATTCTTCGAAATCAATACCTTCCTCTTGCCGATAGCCTTGAGCGACTAACCGAGCTTTGTTCCGGACGACAACTTGGTTTTTGTCGGTCTTGTTCTTGAAGATCCACTTTGTCCCTATGACGGTGTGGTTCTTCGATGGCAAAGGAACAAGCTCCCAACCCTCATTCCTCTCGAATTGAATGAGTTCCTCTTCTATGGCAAGGATCCAAGCGCTATCTTCGCACGCCTCATTAATATTCTTTGGCTCAATCGAGGAGGCAAAGGCACAATGTGCGAAGTGGTTGACTTGCGATCTCGTCTTGACACTATCATGGATATTGCCAATGACTTGCTCATGAGGATGGTCACGAATGCTATGAAGCCGTTTGGGAATTCCTTGATCACTAGGAACATTCTTAAGAACTTCATTAGTCGGGTTAGACTCAATAGAATCATTAGAGTTAGAATTACCAATTGAATCACATAAGACATCCATAGAGTCATCATCATTAGTAATTCTAGTTGGAACAAATCCTTCATTAAATGAGACATGAAGCGATTCCTCGATCGCTGAGGTTCGTTTGTTGTATATCCGGTAGGCTTTGCTACGCGAAGAATATCCAACAAAAATCCCCTCATCGGATCTTGGATCGAATTTGTCCAAACTACCATACGTGTTCTTAATAAAACATTTCGAACCAAAAACACGAAAATGTTTAACTTTAGGCAACCTACCAAACAACAATTCATAACAAGTTTGTTTAGTGCCGGGCCTCAAAAGTATTCTATTAAACACATAGCAAGCGGTATGTACCGCTTCCGCCCAAACTTGATGGCTAAGTTGGCTATCATCAAGCATAGTGCGAGCACACTCCACTAGTGTCCTATTCTTTCTCTCAACAACACCATTTTGAGGAGGTGCGCGAGGGAATGAAAAGGTGTGTGTAATACCAACTTCATCACAAAATGTCTCAAAAGACTCATTCTCAAATTCACCTCCATGATCACTACGAATAGTGACAATGGTGGTTCCTAAGAGATTTTGTACTTTCTTAACAAAAATTGTGAAGTTTTCAAAAGCTTCATTTTTATTACATAATGAAAATACCCAAGTAAACCTAGAAAAGTCATCAACGATGCCAAGTCCATATCTAGCATTACCTAATGAAGCAACTCTAGTTGGCCCAAATAAATCTAGATGTAATAGCTCTAGAGGCCACTTAGAGGAAATGCTTTTCTTAGGTTTAAATGAAGATTTTGGAAGCTTGCCTCGTTGACACGAGTCACAAAAGCTTTTCTTTTGAAAGACAAGCTTAGGGAAGCCTCTAATAGAATTTAACTTGGAAAGCTTAAATAGTGTTCCAAAGTTCACATGACCAAAACGTCGATGCCATAAGTGTTGTTCACTTGTGTTGGCAATAAGACATTGTTCATGTGATCTTGGAAGATCTAGGATATATATATCCTTATGGCGTGTGCCGAAAAACAATAATTCATTATTATCTTTTCTTAAAATATGGCACATTCCTTTCGCAAAGTTAACTTTGTAACCTTTGTCACAAAGTTGACTTATTGAAATGAGATTGTGGTTTAATCCTTTAACAAGGTAAACATCACATATTAGGGGTTTAGAAGGATTACCCACTTTTCCAACACCTATGATGGTTCCTCTCTCGTTGCCTCTAAAGACTACCAGGTTCCCATTTGCGATGGGCACCACTCCGGAAAGCAATTGAGCGTCACCAGTCATGTGTTTTGAACACCCGCTATCGAGTATCCAATTTCCCTTGGAGCTAAATTTAATGTTGTTGCTCCGTTTCTTTCTCTTGAGTACCTATAGATATGAAATATCGTATCATGGTACCCAAGGTCATTGGGTCCAAAAGATTAGACCTTTGGAAGCCAAGTCCAATTGGACTTAAACTTCCCCACATAATTACTATTATGCACAACATTCGAAAAATAAGCATTCATATAAACTTGTTTTTCATCCATGCTTGTGTCCTTTGGGCTCCAAATTGTGAATATTTTGGTAGCCCTCATCCTATTGGGTGCATGCATGTGTTGTTGATTTCTACGTGATGCATGACGTGGATAGGCATAAGGAACATGGTGGAATGGTGCATGTGGATAATTATTCATACGATGATGTGGGTGAACATATGCATGTGGAGGAACACGTGTATGAGGGTGTCTCACATTGTGTGCACGTGGCCGTGAACGTGTAGCATAGAAATCATCATATGTGTGAGCCGGTGGAGTAGGACGTGTGTTCCTACGTGGCATGGTATTTGTGTACATGTAGGCATGACCCTTCTTTGGAGGTCCACCCAAAGTGGGTTTCTTTCCGAAAGAGGGTGTGAACGAGGTGGAAGCACCATTGGTAGATGAACTACCAATAGAGTGTTTGCTACCACTCGTCGAAGCACCGGAAGTTGGCCTAACAAAGGTAGTGGCCGACTTGGATGAATTTCCCAACTTATACCCCAAGCCAATGTGGTGTTTGGCCGGAAGTAAGTCATTTATGATATTATCCAAATGGCCCTAACCCTTATTGAATTCATTGATTCGGCCCAATGTGCACTCATATTTCTCGGTGAGAGAACGCATAGAAGCATCCAAAGTGGATACTTGCGATGTGAGCACATAAACACGAGATTTGAGATTTTCATTCTCAATACTCAAAGTCGAATTTTGAGAAATCAAATCCGCTATCTTGTGTTCCTCCGAATCTTCAATGCTAACATGTTCAAGTTGAGACTTGAGATTTACAATCTCATTCATCAACTCTTCAACAACGGTGTCGTTGTTGGTGATGATAGTTTTAGGCGAGGTTTGGATGCTAGCTAAATCATCTTTTACTTTAGTATACCTATTTACTAACTTAGTGTATTTAGACCATAATTGCTCATTAGCATTTCCAAGGTCATCCATTGTTACCTCATCGCCTTCGTTGTCGCTATCATCAGAAGAGGAGTCTTTATCTTGCTCCTCACGTGCCATGAAGCACATGTGCGCTTGCTCCACTTGCTCATCGTCCGACTCTCCGGTTGAGGAATCCTCGGAGTCGGTGAATGTTGCCCCGACAAGCCCCTTTTTGTACCCTTTCTTGTACTTCTTAGACTTGTCAAATTTCGGCACCTTCCACTTCTCCTTTTGCTTGTTTAGAGGACACTCCGCTTTCATGTGTCCTGGCTTGTTGCATTTGAAGCACAAATGAGAGGAGGCGTTAGATGAATTGAACTTCGATTTGTTTTTGAAGTTACCTTTCCGGAAGACCGGTTGAACTTCTTGGCCATGAGCGCCATGGACTCCAAGTCCAACTCGTCTTCCGAGTTTTCATCATCGGTTTAGGTGGAAGTTGATGGAGCGGCCTTGAAAGCAATAGCCTCCTTCTTTGGCTCGTCTTGCTTCAAGTAGGACTTCATCTTGTCCTGCAACTTAAGCTTGCTATCCTTGTGAACCTCGTATGACATTAAAGTACCCATTAGTTGAACAACGGTATAGGTTTTCATGTCATTACCTTTCTCGATGGCGAAGGTCCATTTCTCCCAACAAGAAGGAAGTCCATCGATAATCTTCGAGACTTTCTCCTTTTGGGTGTAGGTTTTACCGAGAGCCTCCAACTCATTTGTGATGTCGACGAAGAGAGCATATTACTCCTTCATCTTCTCACCCTGTAGCATATGAAATAACTCGTAATTTTTATTAACTACTACGAGTTTGGAGTCTCTTACCCTACTTGTCCCTTCATGCAATATGAGGAGGGAGTTCCATATTTGATATGCACTCTTACATGTGCATATCTTGTTGAAATCCTCGGGCTCCAAAGCACATTGCAAGGCATTCATTGCCTTGGCATTGCTTACCTCCGCGGCGACCTCCTCGGGAGTCCACTTCTCGAAATCTGCTTCGGCGGGCTCGATGTATTCCTTCATCGTGATCCTCCATAGTGAAGCACTCCGGAGGAAAGTTTCCATCCGGCATTTCCAGTACCCGTAGTTGGTACCGTTGAAGAATGGAGGCCTCGTTGAGGAATGTCCTTCCATTACCGAAGACGCTCCTTCATGGTTCTTGAAGGTGCTATAGTCGGAGGGTGGACGAACGGTCTGGTTGTCGTTGGCAGACATAGCTATAGACTTGGCTCTGATACCAAATGTAATACCCTGCTAAGCTACTGCACAAGTACTAGAGGGAGAGTGAATAGTACTTTAAAATAATTAAGAGGCTAATTCCTAATTACCTTGCAAACTCTACCAATTAATGCGGAAATGCGGAATAGTAAATAATCGACAACAAATAAACAAGTGCAAACAAATGATATTACTGGGTTCAGATCCACCCGAGTCTCCCCGACTTGTTCCCAGTGATCCTACGTCAACCCAGATCCCCTCCGGATACTCAAGTTAGAAACCCTACTCAAGATTTCCACTATGAAATACTTGTGAAAAACCTTCACAAGTCAAATCATACACAAAGAAATTTGTGACTCCCACAACCCGGGATCACAACCACACTCTCAGAACCGAGAGTGAAACTTACAATATGAAAGTAAATGAAACAAAACTTCTTACCGACAAAATACCTATGCCTTGAGTAATACTTACGAATTAGGGCAAAGATGATTTTGAGGAAGAAGAAGTGTCACCAAACCCTAGCTCCAAGATGTAGATCAGCGATGGAGAGCTATGGCGATGTTGGTGACCTAGGATCAAGCACTTGGCTTGGAAGGCTCACAATCAATGAATCTCTCTTTTGAAATAAGAGTGAGGAGAGATTCAAGATTGGAAAGAAAGAGCTTTGAATGAGTTGGAATGAATTCTCTTTGATCTCTAAACTTCTCTTAATATCAGCCTTGATTGCAATGAATGCAGTTCAACAAGTATATATAGGTTAGAGGAAAGAGAGAAAGAAATTCAAGTCATTAAATGCTCCAACGGCTCTTTTCTGAACCCAACTAGTCGGTCAAAGAACAACCACAGACCGACTAGTTCATCAACTAGTCGGTCGGTCAATCAACGTAGACCGACTAATGAGTGAACAGAGAAAAGGTCGAAGCACAAACAAAAGGAACTAGTCTGTCCAAGAAGAGTAGTTGACCGACTAGTTTCACAACTAGTCGGTCGGTTACTCAACTGAGACCGACTAAGAGATACAACTGAAGTCTGAGCACAAATTGATTTAGTCGGTCCAAGAACAAATGTTGACCGACTAGTTCATCAACTAGTCGGTCACTAAATGTGCATAGACCGACTAACGATAAACAGTAAGTCAGGTGAAAAATTGGCATGTTTAGTAAAGCTCAACTAGTCGGTCTAAGAAGGAAAGTTGACCGACTAGTTCATCAACTAGTCGATCGACAAATGAACACAGACCGACTAAAGATAAATAGTAGCTCAGGCTCAAATTTGCATGTACAGGGAAAGCTCAACTAGTCGGTCACAGAAACATCACTGACCGACTAGTTCATAAACTAGTCGGTCGGTGAGTCAACGTAGACCGACTAACTGTAAACAGTAAAGAGCTTGAAATTGACTGACGCAAACTAATCGGTCCAAGAAGCTTTGCCGACCGACTAGATCACCATCTAGTCAGTCATTTCTTCTTCTTGAACCAACTAACATGCACAAGAAGTCGTGAATCGAAGCGCGAAGCTTCGGGAAAGCTTGTATGGACTTCTACTAAGATCCTAGAGCTAAGATATGAGCGTTATGAAGATTTAAACCGTAAGACCTACTCAAGGCTTAACATTCTACGAAAGAAGCTTAAAGACTATAAATAAAACTTGACGATACCGTCTTCAAAAGCTTCAATCGAATCTTCATGACTTCTAAAATGGTCCATAAGCTTCAACGAAGCTTTAGGCATACGATCACGTGCTTTGAGAAGTCTCGAGACGTCTCTTTGGATGTTCATATGAATTTGGCGACGATCTCCATAACTGCGCTCACAAATTGTTAGTTCACGATATATTTATGTTTGTTCATCATCCAAAACCAAATCCGGGGAGTCCAATATCCAACAACAGGTTCACCCGATGGGTAAGCTAGCCCGATCAATCGGTAGGTTGTCACAGAAATAGAAATACGGTGGATGTAATATAAAAAAGGGAACCTATGACCTTGGTTTCCACCCTATCATGTGCCCTCTCTATTACAACCGACGGATAGGATTAAGATTGGATTTTAGGGTTTAGTGGTGAGACGTTGCCTCTAAGAGTGATACCTAGCGTCCCATGGGCCCGATATTTCGGTCGATGCCCAGGATGATACGCTAGGACTTCCCGGTTTCGGTCGGTATGCATTCCCTTGTCCATTAACACCGACCGACTTCAGGAGCACTAAGCTCGCAACGATTACTCCCAACATTTCATCCTACTGTTCCCAGGCGCTAGGATTCTGTCACGCCCCACTTCCCAAAAATACGGAGGCGAAGCGTGACAAGGCCCGCTTAGGCCGGAGCTGAGAAGCTCGGACCCAATAAGCGTCTGTAGGGGTACCATTTTATAATTTTCAGGTTCTTGCATTTATAAAGTTCGAAACAACAGAAAGTACAGAAGGAAGGTTGCATACATTAATATAATTTAATATCCAACGAGTACAAAAGTCTAAAGAGAGGAAAGCCTAAGCATGGCTACAAACTATCGAAAGAGCGAACTAAAAGTAGTAACCTCTAAAGGTGGCGACCGAAAAGTCCTCAAGGTCTGGTCCTCGTCAGCACGTACTCTATGGTGATGTCCTCGGGCTCCACGTACTCCGGTAAGTCTGTCGCGTCCACGAACTCTGGCTCGACACCTGATGTACAGCACCAAAAAGAAAGGAACTGTACGTCAGGTAAAGTCTACAAAAGAGGGTTAGACTCTACTGCAAGTTTACCGACTATTTAACAATGGTTTACTGGTTGATTAGCATGCTGAGGTTATAACAGAGGAACAAAAGAGAGTAAACGCAGCAGGAAAGTAAAACGTGACAAGTAGTTGTCGTAGCGTGTGCTACCAACTACGGGACTAACCTAACAGGTGTCAAGACAAGTCGGAACATGGCTGGACAAGACAAGACAAGTGTGACACGAAAGGGTTCACGCCTTACGGGTCGAGGGGGATCAGACCCGCTTCCCGTGCACACGCTCAACCCTACCCCAACCCCAAGTATTCAAGACATGACATGACAAGGGATCACTCGCTCTAGCTTGGCGAGTGCCCTATAGCCCTCTGGGCTATGTATCACGACAAGAGATCACTCGGAGAGTGCCCTATTACCCTCTAGGCTGTGTATCAAGATAAGGGATCACTCGGAGAGTGCCCTATTGCCCTCTGGGCTGTGTATCACGACAAGAGATCACTCGGAGAGTGCCCTATTGCCCTCTGGGCTGTGTATCAAGACAAGGGATCACTCGGAGAGTGCCCTATTGCCCTCTGGGCTGTGTATCACGACAAGGGATCACTCGGAGAGTGCCCTATTGCCCTCTGGGCTGTGTATCAAGACAAGGGATCACTCAGAGAGTGCCCTATTGCCCTCTGGGCTGTGCAAGACGGGACGTGACGTGACAAGACAGGAAAGGTTATTCTCGGGTGTCCACACGCGCACACACACACACACACACAAAAGATAATCCTACGATGTCAAAAGTTGTTGTTGTTGGGCTCAGACTTCGTCGTCAAGGGGCGTCCCGGACGCTATCATTTCACGTCCGGTTCTGTTTGTTCACAGTTAATCATTCTAACAAAACTAAGGCCTAAGCACGGCCAAAAGTGCAAGTGGATACACTTGCCTGCAGTGGCGAGTGTGTCGTCCTCCCGGAGCGTCTCGTCCAAGCGTCTCGTCAGCGGTAGTCTGTCTGAAATAGTGTCACGTCGACGGTGTCAGGTCTCGTTTTCAGTAATTCCTATTAGGGTTCGTGTCTGGGTTATCGGGACTATCCTATTCGTCAGCAATCACATTTTTGGTGTTTCGTTCAACCTAGATCGACTTCTACCCTATGTGCACAGAAAAATTGTCCGATCGTCGATCTTTCCTATGGTGGACAACGTTTTACAGATGCTGAAAATAAATTTAGTTCAAGTTGACCAATTTTAGTTTAGGTTTTGGTTAGCTACGGTGTGGGTTTTACTACTCATTCGGGAAACTAACCTCGTGATGTCATCCAACAAGCGGAAGTCGGGTCTGAACGGGGAAACGTCGGCGTTGCCTGGAACTCCTCAGCCACGGGTAGCACAGCGAGGTACCTCTGGACAGTGGGGTGGCGGCATGAAATCAACGAGCTAATCAGCGATCCTCCTCCCGTTGCGAGTAGCGCAACGGTTCTTCACGATAACGGCGACATCGGCTAAAAGTACGTGCGTGCGGCAATGCACGTGAACTCCGAGAGTCCAAGGGGGCTGTTGGTAAATGAAG
Source organism: Scilla litardierei (assembly GCA_030789695.1). Classification (NCBI taxonomy): domain Eukaryota; kingdom Viridiplantae; phylum Streptophyta; class Magnoliopsida; order Asparagales; family Asparagaceae; genus Scilla; species Scilla litardierei. Next base: position 73,299,149 of record CM061130.1, read on the forward strand.
TGGGACCAAAGAAAGATGCTCGGCCTGGTGGATGACCGACAGCATGAGCGAACGGCGGTGGGCGGCCGTGAGAAGCCGGGGAGGACAGATTCGCGCCACGTTCGTTGTCGCGCGTCTCAGTGAAATTTCAGAGACGAACAGGGGAAACGGGAAGTTGCAGTGGTTAAAGGACTTCAAGATGAAGCTAACGGTAGTGGAGTTGTCACCGGGGGTGGTCAGAGGTGGCCGTGTGCGGGCGGCGAAGTTCAGCTTCCAGATCTGTGAAAAACAGCCGATATGGCGTGTTCCGACGAGGATTCCGGGAGCTACAGATGGGCTATGAGCGTGAGGGAAGTTGCAGTTGGTAGGGGGTTCGATAGGAATCCAACGGCGGTAGGGTGGTCATTGTAGGTGGCCGGATGACCGGTGGGCGTGAGTTTTTCCAGAGGTGGCACAGATCTGTAAAACTGCGGCTAGATCTGAGTTCCACGGGGTTTTCGAGGAGATCGAGACGTGGAAAAAGGGTAAGGGGAGTTGGAGATGCTCGGGGGGTCAGAGAGTAGTTGATCGGGGGTGGTGGTCACCGGAGGGGGTGGTCGGAGCGACGGCGGTGGCCGTTTTTCGGCGGGCGCGCACAGCAGGCCTGGGCTGTGTTTACTTGGTGTTTTTGATGGGTTTTTGATGTCTTGGAGAGGTGGAGATGGAGGAGTAAGAGGAGGAGAAGGTGGTGGCCGGTGGTGGGGGCTTAGGGGCAGCCTGAGGTGGCTGGAGGAGAAGCTAGAGGCGGCCATAGATGGGTTCATGCGTGAGCAAGAAGGGTTTCGGTTGTGTTTGCATGATTTAAGGAGGAGGGTTTGCTAAAGAGTGTTTTAAAGAGGGTGTAGTTAAGGGATGACTAGGAGAGAGGGTGAGTGATGGGGTGTACAAGGTGGGAAAATGTTGGGTGAGGGTAGAGGCAGTTAATCAATTCATGATACGTAAGATCCTCTTAGATATTTGACTAAATTTGAATTTCGAAATTGGATTAGGCTAATCAACGGTTGTAAATTGATTATGGGATATCTTCCACTACGGGCATCGGAAAAATAATCCGAAAATACCGGGACGACATGGAGACGAGAAGTACGGGCTACGGGGTCCGATCACGTGCTACACCTACTAAAAATTCTCGTAAAATCGGGAACCGTGTATTGGTGCCAAAAGACCAAAACACCCTTCCATTCAAAGCTGTTTTGCGAGAAGACGAGCCGTGAGATGACGTTCCCAAAAATTACCATAAAATTCTACACTTCCATATGGTCACAATGACATATCACATCGTATATACCGAAACCAAGAAAGAGCCAAATTAAATACGTGCACGAAAAAGTACGTGCACGTAGAAAACACGAACGATCGAAAAGCGGCCGTTACATTCTACCCACCTTAGAAATGATTTCGTCCTCGGAATCACTTATACTAATAATAATAATATCTATCTAATCTTATACCCGCAACTCTCATATCTACACATAGAGATCGCTAATCCTATAACTTCAAATGACGTTCCTCAATAATCCATCACAACGCGTCTCTTCACTGGATAATGCTACAACTAGAATCACACCCTAGCATCTGACTATAGATCCATATTACCGTCCACAATTCAACAATCATCATGTCCCCAATATATCATCCGTCACCTTAACTCATAATTCTATTCCCCAAAATCAATGAACCAGAAACTACCACTATCCTTACTCTTAACATCTAACCTCCTAATAATACTAAAATCCATCTTCATAACATCTCATTCATCTCAACATGTCGTATTACGTCCAATGTCTTCTCACGTCAACTTAATAATCGAACTTTGATGCTTTAAATATTCTACTCATTCGCATGATCACTCCAAATCATACTATCCCGTCCTAGCTACTCTTATCTATCACTCGTCCAAGTTTCAGATCGATTAAGTACTCATCTCCCTATACATAATTTCATCCAATTAGAGTTCTCCATTGGGTCCTTCACACATCGGTATTATAAATAAGTCTTGGACAGCTCATTCTTTTCATCCAATGATTCCAATCTCCTTATCTTGGTGTCTCAAAATTAATTAATCATCGCTATTACATATCTCACCACACGCTATACCTACCCGCACACAAGATCCTAAAAATAACAATAGCTAGTCCCAATAACAATAATAAGCATAACATCTCGAAGGGAGAAAGAAGAGAGAAGAGAAAGGAAAACTTAAGGCCAATAACATATTTTAAAACATTTGAAAAAACCGTGTGGAGTTGTGGTAATGGATGAGGGAGGATAAATGATTTGTGATCTTGTGAGCTAGTTTCAAAAACTTTAAAGATTTGGTTTAAAAGAAAACAAAGTTTTAATACAATCACATGCAGCCAAGATAAGCTATTCAATAGTACGAAAGACTAAGTCTAAGGAATTACCTGCTATAACACTATCCATACATATATGAATACGATCATTCAGACCACTCCATACGCATATCACGGACCACACTAGGTATGCATACAAGACACAAGAGACGATCACCAAGATCCTAAAGGTAACATATTTATACAGGTCTACGCACTATACCTATATATATACATCACGATGACATCACAAACCAAAGGGCCCACTACTAACTAGAGATGACATAGGCAACTACAGGCACTGATGTCTACATAAAAGAAGGAGACCGAAACCAAAAGCGACACGAAACAAGATCGAAAGAACGAAGTCAGATAAGGCGAGGATAAGAAGATAACCGGATTGACAGGACAAAAATATTGCTTAAAAATAATTGAACGATGAAAGAATGATTTTGTGCAAAATATGATATCATATACTTTTATACTTATAAAAAAATTTATATATATACTTAAAAAGTGATCAGATGTAGAAAATTAAAATTTGGAAAAAGTAAGACGAAGGAAGGATGGGTAGGGTGAGAAACGATTGTTTTGCAAATGAAGATAGGTTTACACAAAGATTTCGAAATGTGAGCACGAAGAACATAGAACTGAAATAATAATAATAAATAAATAAATAAATAAATAAAAATTGGAGCTCTCTCTAGTTTAGAAAATATTCTAAAAGTATGTACGGTAAGTGGTTAAAATAAATTTCGAAGTTTAGAAAAAAGTGATATATTGAATTTTCAAAATGGTAACAAGTTTTTAAAAACTGAAATATGAAAGATACCGATTCGAAAATAAGTACGAGATAGTAACTTAAATATTACGGCCAAAAATGTTTCAAAATCAGTGAAAGAATTTTAACTCTACCAAAGGTAAGAAATTTAAATATTTAATAAAGGTTTTCAAGAATTTAAACTGAGCAAAGAATTTAATAATGAATTTCAAAAATACTTTTAAATGAAACAGGATTTGCAATGGAGGGGTTCGAAGAATTATCGATAAGTGTCATAAAACGATCACGTGAATCGGAACATGATCGTATGAAGAAAACGCCTAAGATATAATTCATGAAAGCTACGATGGAACTCTACGGCCGATAACAAAAAAGTGTAACGATTGCAAGATGCTAGAAATCCAAGATTCCTAATTATCGGGCTGTCTAAAGATCAGGGCAAGCTCAATACTAAAACTTCCTAGTGAACTAGACTGTAATAGAGAAATCTCAGGGAAGGGCCCTAAGAGAATCAAGGTCACGTTCTGCTGGGCCCGAAGTTGATGGACCTGAGCAAACAACTAAAAGAAGGATTCTAGAACTCTAACATGGCCCGAGCCGGGAGAGAGACTACTAGGGTATCCTAAGACGAGAATTACTAAATCTTAACCAAGGCGTCTGACTATCAAACTGGGATGTCTACCTAAGTCTTCATACTATGTAAGACTGATAAAACCTAATTTAGACTCGTACATGGATATTAAATGAATGCGGTACTCTTATTATTCCGAACTTTTTTGCATGACCTGCATGGGCCACCACTAAAACTTGTCACGCCCCGCTTCCCAAAAAATACGGAGGCGAAGCGTGACAAGGCCCGCTTAGGCCGGAGCTGAGAAGCTCGGACCCAATAAGCGTCTGTAGGGGTACCAATTTAAAATTTTCAGGTTCTTGCATTTATAAAGTTTGAAACAACAGAAAGTACAGAAGGAAGGTTGCATACATTAATATAATTTAATATCCAGCGATTACAAAAGTCTAAAGAGAAGAAAGCATAAGCATGGCTACAAACTATCGAAAGAGCGAACTAAAAGTAGTAACCTCTGAAGGTGGCGACCGAAAAGTCCTCAAGGTCTGGTCCTCGTCAGCACGTACTTTATGGTGACATCCTCGGGCTCCATGTACTCCGGTAAGTCTGTCGCGTCCATGAACTCTGGCTCGACACCTGACGTACAGCACCCAAAAGAAAGGAACTGTACGTCAGGTAAAGTCTACAAAAGAGGGTTAGACTCTACTGCAAGTGTACCGACTATTCAACAATGGTTTACTGGTTGATTAGCATGCTGAGATTATAACAGAGGAACAAAAGAGAGTAAACGCAGCAGGAAAGTAAAACGTGACAAGTAGTTGTCGTAGCGTGTGCTACCAACTACGGGACTAACCTAACAGGTGTCAAGACAAGTCGGAACATGGCGGGACAAGACAAGACAAGTGTGACACGAAAGGGTTCACGCCTTACGGGTCGAGGGGGATCAGACCCTCTTCCCGTGCACATGCTCAACCCTACCCCAACCCCAAGTATTCAAGACATGACAAGACAAGGGATCACTCGCTTTAGCTTGGCGAGTCCCCTATTGCCCTCTGGGCTGTGTATCACGATAAGGGATCACTCGGAGAGTGCCCTATTGCCCTCTGGGCTGTGCATCAAGACAAGGGATCACTCGGAGAGTGCCCTATTGCCCTCTGGGCTGTGTATCAAGACAAGGGATCACTCGGAGAGTGCCCTATTGCCCTCTGGGCTGTGTATCAAGACAAGGGATCACTCGAAGAGTGCCCTATTACCCTCTGGGCTGTGCAAGACGGGACGAGACGTGACAAGACAGGAAAGGTTATTCTAGGGTGTCCACACGCACACACATTAGATAGTCCTACGATGTCAAAATTTGTTATTGTTGGGCTCAGACTTCGTCGTCAAGTCTGAGTCGTCAAGGGGCGTCCCAGACGCTATCATTTCACGTCTGGTTCTCTTTGTTCACAGTTAACCGTTCTAACAAAACTAATGTCTAAGCACGGCCAAAAGTGCAAGTGGATACACTTGCCTGCGGTGGCGAGTGTGTCGTCCTCCCGGAGCGTCTCTTCCAAGCGTCTCGTCGGCGGTAGTCCGTCTGAAATAGTGTCACGTCGACGGTGTCAGGTCTCGTTTTCAGTAATTCATATTAGGGTTCGTGTCTAGGTTATCTGGACTATCCTATTCGTCAGAAATCACATTTTTGGTGTTTCGTTCAACCTAGATCGACTTCTACCCTATGTGCACAGAAAAATTGTCCGATCGTCGATCTTTCCTACGATGGGCAACGTTTTAAAGATGCTGAAAATAAATTTAGTTCAAGTTGACCAATTTTAGTTTAGGTTTTGGTTAGCTACGGTGTGGGTTTTACTACTCGTTAGGGAAACTAACCTCGTGATGTCGTCCAACAAGCGGAAGTCGGGTCTGAACGGCGAAACGTCGGCGTCGTCTGGAACTCCTCGGTCGTGGGTAGCGCAGCGAGGTACCTCTGGACAGTGGGGTGGTGGTGTGAAATCAGCGAGCTAATCAGCGATCCTCCTCCCATTGTGAGTAGCGCAACGGTTCTTCACGATAACGGCGACATCGGCTAAAAGTACGTGCGTGCGGCATTGCACGTGAACTCCGAGAGTCCAAGGGGGCTGTTGGTAAATGAAGTGGGACCAAAGAAAGATGCTTGGCCCAGTGGATGGCTGATGTCGCGAGCGCACGATGGTGGGCGGTCGTGAGAAGCCGGGGAGGACAGATTCGCGCCATGTCCGTTGTCGCGCGTCTCAGTGAAATTTCAGAGACGAACAGCGAAAACGGGAAGTTGCAGTGGGTAAAGGACTTCAAGACGAAGCCAACGGCAGTGGATTTGTCTCCGGGGGTGGTCAGAGGTGGCCGTGCGCGGGCGGCAAAGTTCAACTTCCATATCTGTGAAAAACAGCCGATACGGCGTGTTCCGACGAGGATTCCCGGAGCTACAGGTGGGCTATGAGCATGAGGGAAGTTGCAGTTGGTAGGGGGTTTTGATAGGAATCCAACAGTGATAGGGTGGCCGTTGTAGGTGGCCGGATGGCCGGTGGGCGTGAGTTTTCCCGGAGGTGGCGCAGATCTGTAAAACTGCGGCTAGATCTGAGTTCCACGGGGTTTTCGAGGAGATCGAGACGTGGAAAAAGGGTAAGGGGAGTTGGAGATGCTCGGGGGATCAGAGAGGAGTTGATCGGGGGTGGTGGTCGCTAGAGGGGGTGGTCAGAGCGGCGGCGGCGGCCGTTTTCCGGCGGGCGCACACACCAAGCCTGGGCTGTGTTTACTTGGTGTTTTTGATGGTTTTTTGATGTCTTGGAGAGGTGGAGATGGAGGAGGAGGAGGAGAAGGTGGCGGCCAGTGGTGGGGGCTTGGGGGCAGTCTGAGGTGGCCGGAGGAGAAGCTAGAGGCGGCCATAGATGGGTTCATGCGTGAGCAAGAAGGGTTTCGATTGTGTTTGCATGATTTAAGGAGGAGGGTTTGCTAAAGAGTGTTTTAAAGAGGGTGTAGTTAAGGGATGACTAGGAGAGAGGGTGAGTGATGGGTGTACAAGGTGGGAAAATGTTGGGTGAGGGTAGAGGCAGTAAATCAATTCATGATACGTAAGATCCTCTTAGAGATTTGATTAAATTTGAATTTCGAAATTGGATTAGGCTAATCAACGGTTGTAAATTGATTAGGGAATATCTTCCACTACGGGCACCGGAAAAATAATCCGAAAATACCGAAATGATCATGGAGATGAGAAGTACGGGGCTACGGGGTCCGATCACGTGCTACACCTACCAAAAATTCTCGTAAAATCGGGAACCATGTTTTGGTGCCAAAAGACCAAAACACCCTTCTATTCAAAGCTGTTTTGCGAGAAGACGAGCCGTGAGATGACGTTCCCAAAAATTACCATAAAATTCTACACTTCCATACGGTCACAATGGCATATCACATCGTATATACCGAAACCAAGAAAGAGCCAAATTAAATATGTGCACGAAAAAGTACGTGCACGTAGAAAACACGAACGATCGGAAAGCGACCGTTACAGATTCAATGTCTACGCTAGGGGTGTGAGCTATGGCTAGGGGATCAAACGCCAGTTTTATTTCCCCTTGGCCCGACGGTCAAAGGCAGTCTTTCTCCCGCCAGTGACAATAAAATGCCCCGTGTAACCATCTAAATTCCTAAACCCTATCGAAATCCTATTCCTATGGTCGTTCTAGGGAGAACCCTCGATGGGGTTTCCACCAATTCCCTGGATTGGGAAACTACTTACAAATCATGGCGAAATAAGATCACAATCAAATTCAACCATTGAAATCATAATCAGACAATAGAAAAGAGAAGCTAATAGTATTAAGAACAATGTATCAAAGTTACAGAATGATCAGAACACTTACACGATAAAATAAAATTCCAGCCGTCAAAAGTCCCAAAAAGACCGAAAAACAATGGGGATCCGTGTTTTGGAAAACCTAGGTCACTATATATAGAAAATGAGGCCACCCGATCGGTTGAAGCATCAACCGATCGAGTGAGCTGCTAGTCGCTCTGGCCATCGGGCTTCAGAAGCTTCAACCAGTCGTTGAGCTGAGCGGTTGGAGTCATCGGGTCGTGAATTGGGAAAATGTGGATACAGATGAACTGATCGGGTGAGATGTCACCCGATCGGTTGGAATTCAGCCCAAAATAACAGAGAGCTCTGTCGATCTCACCCGATCACTGAACCGATCGGGTGAGCTGCTTCTCTTCTTCTGCTTCTGTCCAGGTCGGATACGTGTGCACCAACCGATCAATTGGCTCTATCCAACCGATCGGTTGGGGGCTGAAATATAGTAATCTTCGACGTTTGGCCCCCGAGATCGTGCGTGACTCCTCCCGTTCTCTGGGGACTCATGATATCTGTTTTGTATGTCCCCAACGCTGGAAACTCCTGCATTTGCACAAAAACACGGAGAAAGTGAAAAGATACAAAAAACACAAAAGAACGGATATTAAACAACGGAAAACAGTAAAAAATCACGAAGAAGACCTGCATGAATATATAAAATATAAACGCACGTCAGAAGGTTGGGAGGACTTGTTGCTACACCGGAATTGCACATTTCTTTCTTCAAAATTTTTTGCCAAGAAGATTCTACTGGCTAAATCTTTAGGCCTCATGGTCATCACTTCATATTTGATGTCTATTTTTCAAACCACTGATAAATTTATCTAGGACATACTCTTGAGGCAACTTAGTCAATAGCCCTATAACCTTTTCAAACTTCCCCAAATAATCCCGCACCGACCTTTGTTGTTTGATGTCAGAGAAATAATTAGTTGTTGCAGAAATCAAAAAGTCAGGAACGAAGTTACTGAATGTGTTGGGTTGTGTCGCAGACTAAGTCGCTCTCTTTAAGCCGTTTTGTGGCTCTGCCCAAGATTGTGCAAGCAGTGTACCGCCACACCATCCCCAGGATAAAACATCCCAAAATCTACTCTGTCAAAGATCTCCTCAGCACTGGAAGAAGATCTGAAAGAACCAACACCGACAAATAGGATCAGTGCTCGGGAAACTGATAAAGAAATGTAAGAAAACAGATAGGAATTTTGATAACAGAGAGGAGATTTGTTTTTTCGCAGCTGAGAAGAAAAGATATTTTCACACTCTCCTAAAAGGAAACCACGCTCTTAGTTTTATAAAGAAAGTAAAACGGGTGAAAAAATGAAGAGATAACGACGCGTTAATAACGCGAGTAAAATCTGGATCTGATAGTAATTAGAGTAATGAGGGAGTAAAATTCGGATCTGAGAGTAATTAGAGTAATGAACGTTTAATGATGATAACGTTCAAAATTTGAATTTGAAATTCATTTTCAAAATTTGAAATTTGAATAATAATAAAAAGGATCATTTAAAATAATTTTTTATCCAAAAATAATATTCTCGCGTGCGCACGTCACGTCACGGCTGGCCGGCGGTGTGCCCGTGTGGTGAACTCACAATCATGTAAGTCCTCTCCCTTCACAAAAGAATGGTACTTCTGGTGGCACACACCCAATTCTCAATAAAACCCTTATATACTGCTCCAAGTCTATGTACCCAAGCAATGCGTGACTAAAACAAAAGGAGGAAAAACAAAAAGAGAGTCCACACAAACAAAATCATTTTGAGAAAATTCAAAAGTTCTAACAGAATTGAAAGGTCTTTCCAACTCGGGAGGCCCAAATCTTGAAATCAAACCCTCTCTAAACCTCTTCCATTCAAATAAACCCTCAATGTTGAATCTTCACCACTCATACCATTGGAGGGCTTCATACTTCGTATAGAATGCAGATATCTTGACCCACTCTTCCTTCTTGGTTTCATAGTAGTCAAAGATTTGTCGCACTTGATTTATTTAAGGCATGATGTCTTCCACTCCCTTGAATATAAGGAACTCAAGACTAAAGGTCTTGGGTCTAAAATGTTGTTGTCCACCCCACACCCTCATTGGCTCAAGAGCCCAACTAAAATCTCTATGTAATGGATTAGAAGTGTTATATTAGAGGAAATAATCTCTATCAGCATCTTCTAGGATTTCCTATTGGTATCCATTGTTTCTTCACATATTGCACCTGGAGGTATGTCCTCGGTCGAAATGGCTTATCATTTCTTGCAACTTACTATTTAACACAAATAATTTGCTTCTTGTTTCTGTTTGCACCATTGCTTGTTTGGTAAACGTTCTTATTTGATCCAACGTCATTTTCTCGAAAGTCATCTGGACTTGTTGGTTGAGGATGATATGAGACTCAATGAAAGATTCCATTGGTTCCATGTGTGCTTCCAAAATATCTTCTAAGTTAGTTGATTTGCAACATCGGCTTCAATCTCCCGATATCTCATATTTGTCTCTGTTACCATTTGTTGAGGACTTTGATTGTGGTTCCACCATTGCAGGGCCATGTGCTCAAATCTCCCTTAAAAATCAAGAGATCTTGGAGAAATATCATACTAACCTCAAAGAGAACCAACTCAGTTGAATTGGAGTCAAAAATTAAAAGGAAAAACTGAAAGCAAAACTTAAAAGAAAATCAAAAGAACATCAAAAGAAAATGATTATCAAAAGAGAGAATTATATTAATTTTCTTCACAAGTCTTCACATGATCATCACCTCCTTAAAGCATCAACCGATTTGATGGCTTTAAGTAATCACAATTCTTGAAGGAGATAGTTGGGATTTTGTTGTTATTTGTTGAAGAGGGAAGTGTTGTTCTCCTTGGTTAGTTAGGTTTCCTTATGTTTGGATAAGAAATCCGATCCAATAACCTAGAAACTTAATTGACATGCTTGATCTTCATAAATGCCCGGTGTTTAGACTGTTAGTCAACTAACGCCAGTCTTTAGTCGACTATCACAAAACTACTTTACACTGGCACCATGATTAATCGATGTTAAGTGCATCTTATGCACACATTTCCACCTCTTTACATCCCGCATTTTCCACTTTTAGTTTGGACTATTCTCTCCTTTTAACCCACTTTTGTCCATTTCATGCTCCAGGGATCTCTTTTGCATATTGCAAGGAACTTGCACGTAAAAGGATGCAATTTGATCGAAGGTAGATCAAAGGAGAGGAGACAACAAGGTGGAGATGACTCGATGACTCAAAATGGGAAAACATGACAATACGACTGTGCATGTGCACGCACGACCGTGTCATCATATCAGAAGAAAGGGTGAATGTGATGCTTCAGGGCACAACCGTGTCGAAATTCATACAAAAAGGGGTCGACAGGCTCCTTGCAAATGTGGTCGTGCGGCTTCACCGTACGACCGTGTCTAAATAAAAATAGAACATCGAATGTGACAGTCTGCATGCACGACCGTGCCACACAACCATGTGCCTGGAGCTAGCTGGAGCCACCTGGAGCCTTGGAGATTGATCGACACAGCCGTGCAGATTATCGGCATGGTCGTGCATAAGACAACGGCTTAACGTTGTATCTTCTTATGGGCAGCACAGCCGTGCCGCATTCTGACACGGCTGTGCACCTGATATGTATAAAGGGGAATGTTGTAAATGAACGGGGCATCTTGTGTTTGGGATTTTTCTGTTTTGGGCGAATTCTGGAGCTATTTTCTAGGGCTTTTTTATTCTCTTTGGTTTAAGTATTGTAAGGATCTTTTAATCTCTTTTATTGAATGCTACTACTTTTATTTCTCTTGTGATTATAACTTTCATTGTTATTGTTCTTATTTCATTCTCACATTGATCTTTAATGTATTCTTATATGATGCTTTCAATTAACAATCTAGATATGTGTGAGTAGTCCTCTTGCCTATGGCTATGTAGAGCCCTAATGTAGGTTATATGTAAGATGGATTGCCCCAAATATTGATTCAACTGTGGCTGAAGTCAAGGAATGTGTTTGGATGTGAATTAATATCAACCATTCTCATTAGTGGGCTACACATCCTTAATCACCGACGAACCATCGGGGTTTTGGGTTGACACCCCTAATGGAGGGTTGACCATCTAATGTTAGGCACCAACAAACCATCGGACATAATCATTAGAATTACCTAATTCGTAACTACCGAAGAACCATCAGAGCTTCGATACTGATCCAACCCATTTTCTGAGTCCTCTCTCACGGTTAGACATCGAGAGGACGCGGATTAAGACTCGACCCTCATCAATGACTATAACCCATTGGATTGAGAAGCTAGATCCACATGTCACATAATCTACAATAGCAGTGATATGCTAGCCCTAGCATTTCTCCGTATTTGATATTCTCTTAGTTTGATTACCATCTCACTTTCGATACATTGATCACGTAGCTATACAAAACCCGACACTGGTCCTTGATTAAGCCATCACCTCCCTGAGTTCGACACCTACTTGCTACAACACCGTACACTTGGAGATATCATAATGTTGCACACCCGTCGGCTAATAAGTTGTGATAATCGACTAGCAGTTGGTTGATATTCTAACACATTCCAGCAGTTGATTATTAGTCAACTAATGTTTCCTATTAGTCAGCTAATACAGAGTAATTCTTCAACATGTCTTCTTATTAATCGACTACCAGCTTTTTTAATCGACTATCATAGATCACTTTTCCTTTGAATGTCAAAATTGATGTTTTGAACTTTGGGGTTCCCAACATCAACCATGTCGGTAACTCGGTAGCATCGTCATCGTTTCTTCTTTTTCTTATTTTTGTTCAGTTGATTGATCTCAAGTCTTTGCCTTGAGGTCTCAACATCTCGCAAGTGTTTTAACCTAATTTTGGGTTAACTTGGGGGGACAGAACTTAGAGGGCTTAGGGAGTTAAATCAAGGAGTTGCTATACACCCAGACCTAATTGCTGAACACATGGACCATTTATTGACAAGTTTGCCATTCAAAATTTATAGGGTTGACATTGAAATTTTTTACTCTTTTTCCCTCTTCCTCTCTTCATCCTCCATCATCTTTCTCTTTATCTCTACTGGCAGTGGAACTGACGTGTGCCCCGGCTTGCTATCCGCAAATGGCCGGGGGACCCGCGTGGGGGTTTAGATATTTGTAACCGCAAGCGCACGGTGTTGTAGTGTGGCTTGGGGGTCGAACACAGGGAGGCTAGGATGTGCTTGTGTCAAGGAGGACCAAAATCACCCCGTGGGCGAGCTAGCCCGAATCGGTTGATGGTTGTCACGGAAAGGAATGAAAGGTATGAACAATAAGAAAATAAACCCGGGATTTTGGTTTCCACTCCAACGAGCGATTCTCGCCGATACGGCCTACGGGTGGGATAGCGATCGGAATTAGGGTCTAATGGTGAGACGTTCACTCTGAAAGTGGTACCGGCATCCCATGGGCCCGATATTCCGGTCGGTGCCCACGATGATACACCGGACTTCCCGGATTCGATCAGTGGGCACTCCCATGTCCATTAACACTGATCGATTCCAGGAGCACTAAGCTCGCAACGATAACTCCCAACGTCTCATCCTGCCGCTCCCGCGCGCTAGGATTCGACGTCTACGCTAAGGGCGTGAGCTATGGCTAGGGAGTCAACCGCCAAGTTTATTCCCCCTTGGCCCAACGGCCAAAGGCGGTCTTTTTCCCGCCGATGACAATGAAACACCCCGTGTAACCGTTAGATTCCTAATCCCTATCGATTTCCTAACCCTATGGATGCATCAGGAAGAGCCCCCGAAGGGGTTTCCACCAAAATCCCAGATTTGGGAACTACTCACAAAAATTCATTAAAAAGCGATCTAAATGGAAATGAACCGTTGGAATCATAATCAGACGATTGGAATGCGGGAGTAATAGAGTAATTAAGACAATACTAAAATTTGAGAAAGATCCGAAAACTTACAAAATAACAGTAATTACAGCCGTCACAATAGGAGAAAACAGTAAAAACTAGCAGCTCCCGGATTCTGGAACCGTAGGGGTTCTATTTATAGACTCTCGTATCACCCGATCGGTTGACAAGTCAACCGATCGGGTGATCCGTTACAGATAATAACAGAAAACGGTGAACTTTCACCCGGTCATATGAACCGGTCGGGTGAGTTCTTGGAGTGACCGGTTGGATCTTGGCGCCATCGGGTGAAGTGATCGGTTGGGTGCCCGTGTCTTCAGCTCCTCAGCATCAGCTACAGATGAACTAATCGGCTGAGAGTCACCCGATCGGTTGGAATTTGGCTCGAGAAGACAGAGAGTTGGCCCCAGTTGAACCGGCCTGCGAACCAGTCGGGTGACTTCCACTTGAGCTCCGGTTGAGACCGGGTGGTGCACGCGTGCATCACCCGATCGGTTGGAGATGAGCAACCGACCGGGTGAGGGGCTGAAAGATGTATTCTTTGACGTTTGACCCCCTGGATCACGCGTGACTCCTCCCGTTGCTCCGGGGACTTGAGATATCGTCGTTAAATGTCCCCTACGCGGTCAATCTCCTGCAAACATGGAGAAACAAAGAAAAGTGAAAGAAAACGAGAAAATACGAGAAAACGAATTAAAGACGACGAAAAACACGGAGAAGCACAAAATAAAACGTGCGTGAATATATGAAATATAAACGCATGTCAAAATCCCCCAAGCTGAACTCTTCCTCGTCCTCGAGGAAGACGAGTGAGAGTAGGAGCTCAGAGGGGAAAAATAGAGAGAAAGAGAGAAAAAGAAAACTCTATATCCTAGATCGTCCGTCAGAGCCAACAAAATCAAAAACACACACCAAGCAAGCAAACATCAAATCACATCACTAAACCTAGGAAAACGAGTCCCGATAAGTGTCGTGGGCCCACGCGGTGAAGCGCGTGTGAGTGCGGTCGTGTGCTAGCAAATGGTGTCGCTTTCTACAATGTGCTATAAGCTCATATACGCAAATCCAGGAAATGACCCAAATACCGATTCGAATTTGAAATTGCGGTGAATATTAGTTCGAGCATGCATGAGAAGAGTATAAGAAGTGAAACATATCATGCGTCGGGGACTCCACAACTAGGGTTAAGGAAATCACGCCACTATAGCCTAGATACTAGCTAAAAAGTTTCTAAGCCAAGTGTTTTCGAAAACGATGGGGGTCAGATGATGTGGAGTAGAACGCTCGGTGCAAATTCTCGCCTTCCCTTTATTCTCGGTAGATATGATAAATATTCACACTAGAAATTTTTTTGGGTTTTGGGTATTTGTATTTTTTTTTGCTTTTTGGCTATACAAAATTTTTCTTTTCTTTTCTTTTTGGGTTTTTCTTTTCTTTTCTCCTCTTTTTTTTGGATTTTTGGGTTTTTGGCTATACACGTGTGTACTCTCCCAAGTGGGAGAACAGTACACGCCGAGGGGATTTGCACCAAGAAAAACAAAAAAGAAGTCGAAATCTAAACACTTGGGAAAAGGAAACTATTCTCGCTAAATAGAGCATAGGCTAAATGGGTTATCCTAGTCCTTAATTGTGGAATCCCGACACATGCGAATTGAAATATACGATATAAATATAGCATGCATATAGTAGAAGCAAATACCGCATATTCAAATCGAAGCATGATAATCTAGGGGTCATTCCTGGACAGGTATATAAAATAAAATCACAAAGTAGAAGCACACCAAACAGATAGGCACGACGCACGACTCACAAAAAAGCTAAGTGGACCCACGATGCGTGAAATGCGAGAGAACTCGAAATCCTAGGGTTAGCGAATGTGATTATCGATGCCATGCTAGGTGTGTGTGATTTTGTGGCGATTCATCATAGGGTTCATCTCTAGGAGAAAGAGCTAAAAAGAAGAGAAGAGAAAAAAATAAAAAATAAAAAAAATAAAAAAACACGATGAAAACGACACAAAAGCGAAAAAGAAAGACTCAAATGACGCACACAATGCGACTCCCCCAAGCTGAAGTTTGCATTGCCCTCAATGCAATATGAGTGAGTACGGGAGGGCAATGAAGATGGGGGGAATACGCACCGACACAAAAATAAATGAAAACGAGGAAAACACAGGGATGAAACTGAAAATAAAGAAAGATCAAAATCAAAATCAAACGTCACAAAAATAGAAATAAAACCACACGACACGAAACTCAAAAGGGGAAAAACAAGCACGCACACACACAAAATGAGAAAAACAAACAAAACACGACATCACACCAAAATAGACGTCCCCCAAGCTAGACCTGACAGTGCTAGCAAATAAAATGTGATCGTGAAATGCAGAAATATGCAAGGGGGAGTCAAAAGCAAACAAGGTGAAATCAGTAAGCAGGAGAAGGTGAGTCCTCGTCCTCCTCGGAAGAGGGTGTGGATGGGTGGTCGGGGGAGGCTGGGGGTGTGCGGAGAAGTGGGGAACGAGGTGGAGGAATAGGGGCAGCGGTGGTGTGAACGATGGAAGGAGTGTCGGTGGAGGTGGGTGGTGGTGGTAGAACGGCAATCAAGGCGGTGGTGAGAGGAATAGAAGTGGGGGAAGAAGATGTGGTGGTGACGGTAGTGGGTGGTGGTGGAAGAGATCTGGAGCGCACCGGCAATTTCCTCCGACGCACGTATGCAGTGATGGAGGAGGAGGGAGGAGGTAGCGTGGGTGCGATGGAAGTGGTCGGGAGGGGGGAAGTGGATACCGGGATGGGAATAGATGAGGGAAGAGAAGAATGTGGTGAGTGAGGTGATGGATGTGGGGATGTGTGGGAGGGTGGAGGAGAAGATCGCCGAGGTGGTGAAGGTGGAGGTGGTGAAGGTGGAGGTGGACCGTGGATGTGAGTGAGAAGGCGAAGAATGGCGGCCACGTTCCTCTCAAGTGCGAGGAAACGTGGGTGAGTGAGAAAAGAGGACGGTGATGGGTCCGAGGAGGCAGAGGACATGGCGAGCTCACGAAGGGCAGCGACCTCCCTTTCAAGACCAAGACGGGCGGAGACCTGGCAGCGACCAAAAGATGTGGACTGACGTGAGGCAGAAGTGGTGCCGGCAGGTAAGGCCGGAGTGGTGCCGGCGGCAGTGGTCATGCCGGCACAGGAGACAAGGCCAGAAATGGCCGCAAAGAGGTGCTCAGATGTGATGGGCCCCAGAACGGAGACAGGACGACTCGGGCCAGCCCCTATATCTCCCCGAGTCGCAGGGATATCCTGCTCGCCTAAGGGGACGGCAGGGGACGGTGGTCTGCGTGCGTTCGCGGGAAGGAAAGGAAGGTTCAACCCCGCTAGGAAGTTGGGATCAGGTGGGAAGGTCCAATCTCCCACAAGAGCAATGGTCATGCGAGCGGGGTTGGGGAGAATGGTGTAAGGGGCTGGGGGTGGCCATAATTGAAGATGAAGTGGCCATCGGAGTGGGGTCTAATCAAGTGAATGTGCCGCAGGACATCAATATCTAGCTGTGAGGGTCCTGCGGCAGCGGGAAGATTATTGGGGATGGGAATATTAAATTGGGGGTAAGAGCAAATGATATTAATGATGCCCCCACAACAAAACTTCCCCTTACCAGCCCGGCTGATCTCGAGTAGCTTGTAAACAAGCCAATCACCGCCATGTATGGGGACGGTAGGGGCCCTGAAGCTAATTCCATCATCGTCCCGGACAAAAGGGAAAGTCATGGCCCAGAGGATAAAAAGGTCAGGGATAGTCACGGTGCCGGACTCGTCCCTGGGAAAAAACGCAGATGATATGATCCTGTGGGCCAAACGAAACACGGGATGAATGATGGAGGAGGCCTTGGCCCTTCCTCAGGGATAGTCACGGAACAGTGTGAGGTGGAACCAGAATTGATCGACGTTAAACTCGGGCGTGTACCCGTAGTGTCGGATGGAGTCATCCCCAAGATTGGGGAAACCAAATATATCGTTAATTGTGTTCAGATTTGTGGTGACACTCCTGTTACGCACCCGGAATTTTATGATCGACCCGGACTCCCAAACAAGTGTAGAGAGAAATTCGAGGGTGAGTGCCGGGTAGGATACGGCAGATGCATTAAGAAAGGCCAACCATCCTAAGTTAGCGAAAAGAGATTCGACCTCGGTGTAGACACCGAGGTCGACAAGTGTTTGTGTGTGCGGGAACTTAGTAGATAGATGCCCTCGAGCATCGAGCCTATGATAAAAATCCTTGTGTTCCTGGTTCCTAAAGATATACCCATGCGTGCCCAACATTGGGTCCACAGGGGGGGATAACAGGCGGGGGAGGGCCAAGTGTAAGTGCTTGTGTGTGGGAAGGGGGACGTGTTTGTTTTCGTCTCTTTCGAGACGGTTCCTCCTCCCGCATAATCCCCTTCCCCTTGTCTTTATCCTTAGCCATGCGTGAGTGTGCGTGTATGAATGAGTGCAAAAGCGATGAATGCACACTAACACAAGCAAAATGAGCAAGCACAATTTATAGAGCAAAAATAGAAATATGAGCGTAGGAGCGAGTGTACCCAAGCGAAATGGTGAAGCTTGCTCGTAGATGTCCCCACACTGTGCAATGAGAGTAGCGTGGAGCCACGGCGACCTCTTTTAGCAAGAATTTTCGAAATGGGCGTTGTTTGGGGGAAATTAGGTCAGAAATTCGAAATGGAAGGAGAGAGGGAGTGAAGATGATGGAGAGATTGATGGAGGAGGTGGAGAGAAGGAGTATTGGAGGATTGGAGGACGTGGGGGAGTGAGAATCGGCCGTTGGGGAGGAGAATGAGGCGAAACGACGGCGACAATGGTGATCGGGCGAGGGTGAATGCGAACGGGTGGTCGGGGGTTTATATAGGGTTTTAAGTCGAACCGATCGGGTGACTTGTCACCCGATCGGTTGACAGTTAGGTCAAAAATTCTTGCCGAAGAAGTGCTATAGGCGAACCGATCGGTTGACTTGTCAACCGATCGGTTGGCCGCTCCACTCATTTTCCCGAGAATTGAGGGCTGCTCACCCGGTCGCCTCAACCAATCACGCTCGAACTCAACCGATCGGTTGATATTCCCCAAAAATTTCCCGAGAATTCTCCCCAGATCACCCGGTCTGTCACCCGGTCTCTCCATTCTTCAACCGATCGGTTCATTTAGGGACAGATTTCGGCTTGTATCTGATACATCCCAACCGATCGGGTGAGTTATCAACCGATCGGTTGGGGCTTTGTTTCCTGCAAAAACCAACAGATTGTCTAAGTCCCTGAACGGATGTTCTCGCGGCTGATTTTATTTATAAAAATAGATAAAATAAAGTCAAAAATAACACTAAAAAGTGGGGCAAAAGTTTAGAGCATGGGTTGCCTCCCATGAAGCGCACTTGTTTAACGTCGTTGGCTCGACGCCCGTAAGAGATGTTCATGGTGGTTGATACGGGTGATGCCCGAAGTTCGGCATCTCTTCTTCATCGGAGCTTAAGGCCTTTGGAGTAGTCAGCGGCTGGAGAAAGATTTGCTCGACTACCCTCTCCTTGTTCTTAGGATCCGGGGGCTTCTCTTTCATATTGGCGCTTACCGCCATCTTCTTTAGGATCCGGACCTCGTCTTTAGTGAGGCACATGGGTTCTTTCCCTATTCTCCTCGCAGGAGGAGCCTTGGGGAACCCGGGAGGGGTCGTACGTGCTGCACTCGCTTTTCCAGCAGCATCATTGTTCTCGGGGCCGTCTCGGTCTTCTGAATCCTTCAAGTCATCGGGGGGGTTTCTAAAGAGAATCTCCCAGGAGCTCTCTTCAGCAGCTTTTTCTTCTTCCACCTCCAGCAAATTACACCTAGGGTCATTTGGGGGATCGGGGTACTTCATGGACAACCCCGGATCAAATTCAACCTTTTCTCCGCTGACATTTAGAGAAAGTTTTCCGTTCTTTACATCAATCAAAATGCCAGCAGTGGCCATGAAAGGCCGTCCCAGGATGATGGGGGTGTGTGCGTCTTCAGGCATGTCCATGACTACGAAGTCCACTGGCACATGCACCCCTTTTACATTAACGGGGAGGTCATCCACAATCCCCATCGGATATTTGACCGACCGGTCAGCAAGTTGGAGGGTCATACCGGTGGGCTCCAGATCACCCATTCCTATCCTTTTATACATCGACAAGGGCATCAAACTTACACTCGCTCCGAGATCGACGAGTGCACGATGAATCTTTACTGCCCCGATCGTGCAAGGAATTGAGAAGCTCCCCGGGTCTTTAAGTTTCGACGGATTTGCCCTTTGGATGAGAGCGCTAAACTCTGCCGTCAACACTACTTTCTCCTTTCTAGACCCTCTCATCACCAAATCCTTCAGGAATTTCGCATAGGAGGGGATTGTTTCGATTGCTTCCAGGAAGGGGATTTGCAAGCTCGGGTCCTTGACCATGGCGAAGAACTTGCCATATTTCTCGTTGATTTTGGCCTGAGCTAACCGTTGTGGAAATGGCACAACGGGTTTAAACACTTTCGGGCTCCCTTCCTTGTTCTTCTTCTTCTCTTCTTCAGAGACTCCCTCCAGAGTCGTAGGATCTGATGACGAAGCACCAGCGTCGTTTGATTTTTCGATCGGTCGCTCAACGACCAACGGTGCTTCCGGTCTGTTAGGGGGCACTCTAGTAGGGATTTATGTCCCGCTTCTCAGAACGATAGCGGACACATTTGTGTGCTCGTGCACGAGTGCCGACGTTTGGGTTGCTCCCCTCGGGTTCACCTCCGGTTGTGGCGGCAATTGGTTTTGTGACCTTGAAAGGTTTGCCACTTGTAACCCCAGCTGGGTTACTTGGTCCGTGAGGGCCCGCTGACCCATTTCCAGCTTTTGATTGATCTTCTCCTGATTGGTTATATATTGAGTCAAGAGAGACTCAACCGGAGAGACGGCCCTCTGTTGGCCATACTGCTGCTGCTGCTGGATTGGCTGCTGATTCCTGGGGGCGTAAAATTGTTGCTGAGATTGCTACTGATATTGTTGCTGCTGAATCTGACTCTGCTGTGGCCTAGCCGGCTGATATGTTTGTTGCTGCGGCTGCTGAGGTGGCGAGGGCTGAAATGGTGCCCGGTAACCAAAGTTAGGGTGGTTCCGGTTGTTTGGAGAGTAGGCCGGGTTGGAATTGGTTCTTGGCGGATACGGTGCATTTCCCGTGGGGTTGTAAAATAGTGCGCTCGCCTGAACCAACAGTGGTGAGATGTCACCACCGTCGAATTCCCCAAAGGTTTCGGATTCTACCGATGCGATCTGTTGCATACCGGCCCCATCGGTTCCTACCATTAGTGCAGAGATCTGGGTCGAAAGCAAGTCGAACTTGCTTGAAAGTTTGTCGACGTCCTCGACTCTGTGTATACCCCCAGACCTGGGTGTGGCTCTCTCGTCACACCACCGCTCATTGTTGGATGCCATATTTTCCAGAATATGTCCGGTATCTTCCTCGCTCCTTGACATGAAGGAACCCCCAGCCGCGGCGTCCATAGAAGATTTTAGGTCATCCCTCAGCCCATTGTAGAACAGATTAATAATCTGCCACTTCGGAAGCACATGGTGAGGGCATCTTCTCTGCATCTCCTTGTACCTCGTCCAAGCTTCATGCAAGGACTCGTGGCTGGCCTGGGAGAAGGAGGAGATCTCACTCCTCAACTTCATGGTCTTCCCCAGAGGAAAGAAATTCGTCAGAAAAGCATTGGAGAGCTTCTCCTAGGTATTGAAAGTGTTGGGGTCCTTCCCCCTAAGCCATTGCTTGGCTTTGTCTCGCAACGAGAAGGGGAACAGCTTCAGACGGATCGCCTCAGTCGTGACACCATTAATCCGGAAGGTGTCACATTTCTCCAAGAAGGAGTCTAGATGCTCGATCGGGCTCTCCATGGGCGTACCCGAAAACTGGTCCTGCTGGATCCATGTCACCAAAGACGGATTTAGCTCAAAGCTTTGGGCCGCAATGGCTGGAGAACGGATGGCGGAAGTGGACTCGATAGATGGCATTGAGTACTCCAACAGGGACTTGTGAGGCGGGGTGTTCTCCTCCATAGATTCGGGATCCTCTCTTCTTCGCTTCTCAGCGGCCAAGCGCATAAGGGTGGCGTTAATCTCTGGATCAACGGGAATCAAGTCGTCGAGACTTCTTGAACTCCTGCGCATGAAAAACAACAAACACCCGTGAAGCGACAAGTGGGAAAGAAACAGATAAAATAAGAAATAAAAATAAGAAAAATAAAAAGGAAAAAGGAGAATGCGAAAATTATCGCGAGGTAGGGATAAGAGCTAGACACTAGGGTTCAAAAGATCCTAAAATAACAAGCACGTTGCCTCCCCGGCAACGGCGCCATAAACTTGACGTGTGCCCGGCTTGCTATCCGCAAATGGCCGGGGGACCTGCGTGGGGGTTTAGATATTTGTAACCGCAAGCACACGGTGTTGTAGTGTGGCTTGGGGGTCGAACACAGGGAGGCTAGGATGTGCTTGTGTCAAGGAGGACCAAAATCACCCCGTGGGCGAGCTAGCCCGAATCGGTTGATGGTTGTCACAGAAAGGAATGAAAGGTATGAACAATAAGAAAATAAACCCGGGACTTTGGTTTCCACTCCAACGAGCGACTCTCGCCGATACGGCCTACGGGTGGGATAGCGATCGGAATTAGGGTCTAATGGTGAGACGTTGCCTCTGAAAGTGGTACCGGCATCCCATGGGCCTGATATTCCGGTCGGTGCCCAGGATGATACACCGGACTTCCCGGATTCGATCAGTGGGCACTCCCGTGTCCATTAACACTGATCGATTCCGGGAGCACTAAGCTCGCAACAATAACTCCCAACGTCTCATCCTGTCTCTCCCGTACGCTAGGATTCGACGTCTATGCTAAGGGCGTGAGCTATGGCTAGGGAGTCAACCGCCAAGTTTATTCCCCCTTGGCCCAACGGTCAAAGACGGTCTTTTTCCCGTCGATGACAATGAAACACCCCTATCGATTTCCTAACCCTATGGATGCATCGGGAAGAGCCCCCGAAGGGGTTTCCGCCAAAATCCCAGATTTGGGAACTACTCACAAAAATTCATTAAAAAGCGATCTAAATGGAAATGAACCGTTGGAATCATAATCAGACGATTGGAATGTGGAAGTAATAGAGTAATTAAGACAATACTAAAATTTGAGAAAGATCCGAAAACTTACAAAAGAACAGTAATTACAGTCGTCACAATAGGAGAAAACAGTAAAAACTAGCAGCTCCCGGATTCTGGAACCCTAGGGGTTCTATTTATAGACTCTCGTATCACCCGATTGGTTGACAAGTCAACCGATCGGGTGATCCGTTACAGATAATAACAGAAAACGGCGAACTTTCACCCGGTCATATGAACCAGTCGGGTGAGTTCTTGGAGTGACCGGTTGGATCTTGGCGCCATCGGGTGAAGTGATCGATTGGGTGCCCGAGTCTTCAGCTCCTTAGCATCAGCTACAGATGAACCGATCGGGTGAGAGTCACCCGATCGGTTGGAATTTGGCTCGAGAAGACAGAGAGTTGGCCCCAGTTGAACCGGCCTGCGAACCGGTCGGGTGACTTCCACTTGAGCTCCGGCTGAGACCAGGTGGTGCACGCGTGCTTCACCTGATCGGTGGGAGATGACCAACCGACTGGGTGAGGGGCTGAAAGATGTATTCTTTGACGTTTGACCCCTTGGATCACGCGTGACTCCTCCCGTTGCTCTGGGGACTTGAGATATCGTCGTTAAACGTCCCCTACACGGTCAATCTCCTGCAAACATGGAGAAACAAAGAAAAGTGAAAGAAAACGAGAAAATACGAGAAAACAAATAAAAGACGGTGAAAAACACAGAGAAGCACAAAAGAAAACGTGCGTGAATATATGAAATATAAACGCACATCAGGAACCTGCAGTGGTGAAAGAGGGGAGTGGACGAGGAAGGACGAGTGCTGATGAGGAATAAGAGAGAGTGGAGAGGATGATGAATGAGAGAGGTCAGTGGTACTGGGGGATGCGGTAGGGGGTGCGAGGATGTGACGGATGGCGACGTTCATGGTGGGAAAGTGCAGGGGAGGAGAAAGAGGAGAGGTGTAATGTGTGAATAAGTGGATGTGTGTAGAATAAAAAAACAGATTTTTAAATTTTTTTGTGTGTGCACACAAAGTGGTCTGTGTTTACAATAATTAGGTCGGTGTGTATAGTTAGATCGAGCATCAAGCATCACCTTTTTAAGCAGGCATCTGAGTCGAGCTTTGGGTATATCGACTACTTGACCCAAGGAATCATTTGGGCTAAAAATTGGATTTGGGCGAACCAAATACCCAATTCAAGCCACTTTTTGAGTTGAACTTTTTGGGCCAGTCTAGTTGGGTAGCATGTTAGCCTGAGCCATGCTTGTACTTTCGAGAAGAAGGGGGTCGTTTTTAGCATGAATGTGGCATTGGTTATTAGATTTTGTTATTTTTTATGTTTGCATTTGGTAAAAGATCAAGCCTTTTAATGGGGTTTTAAAGATGTTTATGTTGGATCTTGTAGATAGAAAGCTAAACACTAGAGGGAGGGTGATTAGTGTTTCTAAAAATTCAACCATAAATATAAATTTACACACTCTAATTTAGCCTAAGTTACTTGCGAGAATTACCTCCTCAAGAACTTAATCAACCCAATGAAATACTCGCAATGAAATAAAGAATAATGCACAACGAAATGATAATTACACATGCAAGTAATAGAGGAAGACAAACAATAAACACAAACACCTAAGAAATATCATGGTTCACCCACTCTGGGATACTCCAGTCCTGAACCTCTTGTTGGGATTTTCCACTATCCAACTCTCTCAAAAGAGAGCAAATGCCTTACAATAGAGGGCTTCTACAACATACACCTTGCCACTCTTGCTATGGTTTCCAAGTACAACACTTACCTCTCTTCAAGAGGACCTCCAAGAGGCTATTTACAACTCAATTGATACAAGTGTAAATCAAAACACTTAGCCCTCTACATCACTTCCTTGGAGGGTTTACAAACCTCTTTGATGGATGATGGTGGTATTCACAACTTTCCTATAACCTAAAAGATTGGAGCTTGTGAAGTGGCTAAGGAAAGAAATCTTCTTCTTCTTTGATTCTTGAGAAATGAAAGCTAAAATCACAAGAGAATCAAAGAGAGAGTTTTGATTTGTTTCTCAGAAAATTGAAGATAAAAATAGTGAAAAAACAAATAAATTTTAGCCAAGAAATAATTGCTTAAAATCGTCAAATTTGAAAAATCAACTTGGTTAAAGAAAATTGAGAGAGAGCTTACAAAATGCTTTGATTTCTTAAGAATCACTTGAAATTTTTTATCATTAAATTCCCTAATAATTTTAGCCATCTCCCAGCATTTATAGACCAGTTAGCCATGCAAAATCGTGGACCAAAAAGCCATTCAAACGGTTGAAAAAACAAAATCCTTATTGGAATTGTAAGAAGTAGAGTGCTTGTGGTGGATACCATAGCCATATATATATTGATCGTATAAGAGTTACAACTATTGGAACTCAAGAGACACCCACTTAGTAGTGGGTGTAATGGTGGATGTTAGTGGGTGGAGACCAAAGGTCTCTTCCATTCATAACACTCCCCCTCATCCATCCTATGAATTCTTCAGGATCTAATACGCTAATAGGGGGTGGATACTGTTGGATCCAGAGTTACCATGTTTTGCCTCGTTAAAACCTTAGCTGAGGAAAAGCCAGTGGGAAAAACCAACAGCTTAAGGAAAAAGAGTACAATACACAAGTGACTCCCCCTGATCCGTACAAGCTTCAGGCTTGTAGATCTTTCAGCTATCGCATCCCTATATCTTTTACAAGCTTTCTAAAAATACATCTAGGCAATGCCTTAGTAAACAGATCAGCTAAATTATTACAAGACTGAATCTGTCGTACTTCAATCTGTTTCTGCTCGTGTAACTCGTGCGTCCAGAAGAACTTGGGAGAGATGTGCTTCGTCCTATTGCCCTTGATGTAACTAGCTTGTAGTTGAGCTATACAAGCTGCATTATCTTTAAATAATATGGTTGTCTCAAGGTCGTTCATCTTCAGGCCGGTCGTCACCAGAATGTGATGAATGACTGAATGAAGCCAGACACATTCTCTGCTAGCTTCATGGATTGCCAGAAGCTCTGAGTGGTTGGATGAGACTACTGTGGTGGTCTGCTTCATAGATTTCCATGAGATGGCTGTGCCGCCGAAGGTAAACACAAAACCAGTCTGTGATTTCTCGGTGTGTGGATCAGACCTGTAACCTGCATCTACATAACCAATCAAAGTGGAAGAGCCATCTTTTGGGAAGTATAATCCCAGGTCAATCGACCCTTGGATGTAGCGCAGAAGCTGCTTTACTCCGCTGTAGTGGTGCTTTGTGGGCACTGAACTGTATCTGGCAAGTAGGTTGACTGCGAATGCTATGTCGAGACACGTGCAGTTTGCCAGATATAATAGTGCTCCAATGGCACTAAGGTAAGGTACTTCAGGACCTAATGTTTGTCACGACCCGCTTCCCTAAAATGGAGGCGAGACGTGAGAAGGTCCGCTCAGACGTGGAGCTGTGAAGCTGCACGCCTGATAAGCGTAAATTTAGTATAAGCAGGTCCCTGTAATCGTAAAAGGAACAACAACAATAATAATAATAAAGAGACGGATATGAAAAACCAATCCCAAAGTTTGTCCACAAAATATTCAACATCACAGAAAAGCCACCAGGCTAACAGGAAAGAGTCTAAGGCCCAGAACAAGGCCAAACAAAAGCAACACAAACATAACAGAGTATCAACTAGGTGCCACACACCGACAACTAAGCAGTCTAACAAAAGTAGCTAAACGACGACACTAAGACTGATCCCCAGTGTCAACGTAGTCCTCGATCAACGCGGGTCCTGACTCAGCGTCAGCGAACACCACGTCCTCAGCAAGTAACTCGGGCTCGGGCTCTAACATGTGTCACCCAAAATAGAAAAGGGGCACATGTCAGCAAGTCGGAAGACTTGCGCAAGGAAACGGAAAGAAAGGTAAACTAACAACCTAGCAGTTAAAGTATGGTGCATGGCAAGTAAAGTAAGGCGGTAACAAGTAAAGTAAAGGAGAGTACAAGTGGCAAGTGGTTGTTGTGACATGTAATGTCAAATAACAAGTACAAGTACAAGGGATCACTCAACGAGTGCCCTATTGCCCGCAGGCTGTGTTCAAGTATCAAGTACAAGGGATCACTCAACGAGTGCCCTATTTCCCGCAGGCTGTGTTGAGCTCGTCTTCTGGAACACGAGCCAGAAAGTGAAATTGGCATAGGATTGTGCCCACGCAAAGTGGGTGCCTAGCCGGAACAAATAGTACAAGTATGTAGCAGAGCTACGCAATCACGATAAGTATTCAAGCATGCAATGACATGAGCAGTTAATACGCTTACCGTTAATTGTATTTAAACGTGACAGGCAAAATGCAATGACATGAACATATTCGCGTACCGTTAATTGTAATTAAACATGGCAGTTAAAATGCAACAGCAGTTAAAGATGCATGGATGATATGAACAGTTAATACGCGTACCGTTAAGGGAAAGTAAACGTGACATACAAGCATGATGAAGGTGACGGACCAGCTTCGTTGTCAAGCTAGGTCAATGGCGTCTAAACGGCTATCCTTTCACCGTCTAGTCTCTTTTACGCTAAAGCAAGGTAAATGGCCTAAGACATGGCCTAAATCAAGGGATGCAAGTTTCACTTGCCTGATACCGGAATTGACGAGCAATGAAGATCGTCACACAAGCTAACTACGGAATGGATCACTGTTACGGCAAAACAATCATTAGCACAATGATCCTAAATAGGTTTCTTATTAGAACCCTAATCATCTAACAATCCATTTTATTAGGGTTTCACAATGTCAATGTGGGTTATGCTAAAATTAAAGGAATCGAGTATTACCGCGTAGGGAACGGGAGAATAACGCCGAGCAACCACGGCGACGGAAGAAACGCTCTGGGGAACCTAGGGTTCAGATCTGGAAATGATTGGAGAAGTTTGGAGAAATAGGGTTTTGGGGGATTTTGGGGATTTGATGGAGATTTGGGGAAGATGAGAGGTGGAATGAGTTGAGGGAGGGTTTGGATGATGGAGGATGAGCTTGGGATGAAGGATTAATGGTTTGAGGGAGATGGGGGCTCAATGGGGGAGAAATTAGGGTTTTAGGTCGTGAGGGAGGAGAAGAAAACGTTTGGAGGGGTATTTATAGAGTTTGGTGGTGACTAGGGCAAAACTAGGGTTTCCCGCACTGCTTAGTCGGTCAAAGAACAACTGTTGACCGACTAGTTTGAGAACTAGTCGGTCGGTGGACCAACGCAGACCGACTAAGTGTAAACAGTAACTCCAGTCGAAAACCTGAACTAAGAGTTAGTCGGTCAAAGAACAACTACTGACCGACTAGTTTGACATCTAGTCGGTCGATGATCGTTCTTAGACCGACTAAGAGTAAACAGTAACTAATGTCAAAAATAGTTGATGAGTTAGTCGGTCAAAGAAGCATTGCCGACCGGCTAGTTTGCAACCTAGTCGGTCAACCAACGTTCTTAGACCGACTAACGATAAACAGTAACTTCAGAATAATTTAGAAAGCCAACTAGTCGGTTCAAGAAGGTTTGCCGACCGACTGGATCGTCATCTAGTCGGTCGGTGGCCCTTCTTACACCGGCTAATTAGCACCAAAAGTTCCGATACGGAGCGCGGAGCTCCGGGATCGATTCCTAAGACTCCTAGGCTTGATCTAATAGTAAGATATGACCGTTATGAAGCCCGTCACGAATGACTTACTCCGAAATCGACGATCCTAAGGAAGAAACGAGAAAACACGACGAAACGATCGAAAATGAAAGTTACGGAGACGAAAACCACACATGAGGAGAAATTCCACCAAGACATATATTATAATATAATAAATCCAGATACATGAAAACCAGTCGTTACAATGTTTCATCCCCCTCTTCCAGCGGCTGAAAATGTCCTTATGTATATCCAAAGATCTAATGACCATTGGTGTACTTAGAGGATGGCTCTTATCGATACGGAAATTTTTAAGTAATTTCCTTGTGTATGTGGATTGGTGTAGCAGGATTCCTCTGCTAAGGTGTTCCATCTGTAAGCCAAGAAAATATTTAGTCTTGCTTAGGTCTTCATTTCAAACTTTACTCTGAGGCTTGCAGATATATCATCAATCTCTGTAAGAGATCCGATGAGATTTAAGTCGCCTACATAAACGGCTATTAATACGAATCCTATTCCCGTGGTTTTAATGAAAATACACGGGTAGACTTCATTATTGGTGAAACCATGTTGAACAAGGAATTCACTAAGTCTGTTATACCACATTTTTTTCGATTGCTTACGACCATATAATGATCTTTGAAGCTTAACAGAATAGACGTCCCGATGTCTATCTTTTATTTCTGTTGGTATTTTGAAATCATCTGGAAGTTTCATATAGATATCTTTATCTATATTGCCATATAGATATGCAATCACAACGTGCATGAGCTGCATTTCTAGCCCTTCCATTGATGTTAAGCTTATTATGAATCGAAATGTGATTGCATCCATAACCGAAGAATATGTATCTTCATAATCTATCCCTGGTCATTGGAAAAATCCCTGAGCTACAAGCCGTGCTTTGTAGCGTATGATTTGATTATTCTCATTTCTTTTCCTTACGAATACCCACTTGTATCCCACAAGTTTTACACCTCTTGGTGTTGGGACTACTGGTCCAACGACTTTACGTTTCAAGAGTGAGTCCAGCTCATCTCTGTGGTGGGATATTCTTTATTTCTCCAGGTAGTTACCTCTTGCGAGGGAATTTATCATTGGAGCCAGGCGGTCGTCCTCTTTTTATTTGAGGTACAACCGATTCTGCTGCCGGTGGATTGCACCCATCGTTAGGGATGTCAATCCTAGCTAGCGTATTGGCAGCATGGACGTGTGATCTGATAATCGTTTGGTTATCAGTGAATTTATCCGGTGGTAGATGTACTGTATTCTGAATGTGAAGGATCTTCAGGATCTCATCTTTACACAGATTAGTACACGGATTATAAAGAGACAAAGACTTAGTGTCCCAAGAAATGGTCTCTGAAGCTTCAGGCTTCTTCGTTTGTGAGCCTGGTTTGGAAAAATAATTTTCATCAAACTCACAATCTTCAAGACGAGCCTTAACACGTCACCCAACAGGGGCTCAATGTATCTAATAATGGAGGGTGAATCATACCCTACGTAGATACCAAGATGGCGTTGAGGACCCATTTTAGTCCTCAGTGTAGGTGCTATATGTAAGGACCCTGTGCTATGAGGAAGAAACACTAGAGGGGTGTGTGAATAGATTTTTATAGAATTATAAGAAATTTACGCCAAATAAAACCCTAATTAACCAATAAATGCAGAATTAAAGAAATGATCAACAATACAATGAATAATGCAATGCAAACATGCAATGTATCCTGGTTCGGTGCCACCCAAGTCAAACCTGACTTGTTATCGGTGCCCTAATCCAGCAACACCCGAGATCACACTCAGATACTCTAGTAAATAACACTAGAGCTTCCCTTTAGCCTGCGTGTGTAAACCCCAACAAGTGTAATCGACCTACAATCGATGTCCGTGTATCCCACAACCCGGAAACACGCAAATACCTTAATCCCACAACTTGGAACTAAGCACACTCTCACAAACCGAGAGAAAACCCTATCCTTGACTCCCATAACTTGGGATCAAGCCAACCCTCTCATCAACCGAGAGTACTCAACAAAATAGAAGTATTGAGAATGAAATATACAACTTGAAATACACTCACCTATGCCTTAAATAAGAACTTACTTGTGACGGCTATAATGTGTGAGAAGTGCTCAATGAGGGAGGAGATATCCCTTGAGATGCTTGCCCAAAGATAAAAGCAAATCTAGCTTATGTGCTTTAGAGCATAGAGGGCAAGAGAGATTTAGAGAGCACTTGAGAGGAGAAAGAGGCTGGAATATGAGACTTGAAATGTTTTCTTAAGAGACCAGGAGTCCTCACATATTCAGCCTATCTCCTATATATATTAGCTCAAGGGAAGCCCAAACCCCCAATCAAAAAGACCCAAAAATCTATCTCCCAACGGCTAGAATTGGGTGGAAAACGACTTGGACAGTCGCATGTAGAAGGGGGGACAGTCGACTGGTCCACTGTAGCCAATGGCAATAAACTGAAAAATGCTGGCAGGACAGAGGATGACCAGTCAACTATAGAAGGATGACCAGTCGACTGTCCACCTGGGCAGGCGACTGTCCAACCATCAGCAGTCGGCTGTTCAAGGGGCAGAATCTGCAGACTTTCAGTACATCTGATCACTAAAACATTCATATCTGCTTTTACAGATATCCAATTGGAGTGATTCAAGTTGGGTTGGAAAGCTAACAAAATTTTCTTTCAAAAGAGCTTTGAATGGACATAAATTTCGAACTACAGAAAAACTGACAGCACTTTGAATCTGACTGATAGGTGCAGGAAATCTGTTATCGGTTCACGAAAACATTTATAACTTGAACTACAGATATCTGATTGGAGTTATTCAATTTGGGTTAGAAATCTTAGTGAGTTAGCTAACTACTGAAGGTGGTTTGGATGAAAAATTCCAACTACAGTAAAATTGGCATCAGTTTGAAGGCAGACTGATCAGAAAAACAGAATACAGCTTCAAACAGATTTGGGCTCTGTTTAAAAACAGTCGACTGCTGAAGGAAAACCAGTCGACTGGTGAGCACACCAGGCGCCTGGTGATCCTTCTCAGGCCACTGTTTTGATTCAAAAGTTCAGATTCAAGTTTTCAAAGCCTAGAAGCATATGGGGTCAACTAGAGGCTATACTAATGATGTGTATATGTGGTGTAGGTGCCTCTAAGTAGTTCTAATTCAAGGCTTAACATTCTAAAACTCACAAAGAATTAAATACTAAAGATTACAATCAATATCCTTACTTCTTCATGGTCTTGAGTCTTTTAGTTGTATGTCTTGAATGTCTCCAATGTCATCGAGTCTTTGATCCTCAAGATGTTCTTTGAAGCTTTTGAATCATCCATTCATTTCTTCTCTTTGGCTTGAATCTCCATTCAATTGTTGATGCCATTGGCTTGAGGTTTGAGGTCGTCTTTGAGTTCTTCAAGCCAATGCTTCACCTTTGTTGATCTACCAAGTTCTCCACTTGAATCAATACGTGTAGTCACTTTTGATCTTCTTGAATCTAATTGGTGACTCTTTAGCTAACTGCAATCACATGGGTTAATCATAATGATTTATGTTTGATCATCATCAAAACCAAGGTGGAGAGTCCAGTACTCAATATTCCCCCCTTTTTGATGATGACAAACCAGATATAAACAAAATAAATAATTGTGCATTAAATATACTTACTCCCCCTGCAATGATGCCAATCAAGTTAATATCAATAATCAATAGTATCATTCAGCAGTTAATAGTGTATGTATCACATGAGGTTGTGTATATCGCATGAATGACCAAAAATAATATGCATACACAATACAAATCATATAGGTGATACACATCATAAACATGAGCATGATTACCAACATATACCAAATGTAATCAATATAAACCAAGGTAATCACCAATGCTTCCCCTGAAACATATACATGATCAATCATACATAAAGGCTATATGATTCAAGTTATTGTTTAAGACTCAATATTTAATTAGCATAAAGCACATCCTTTGTTTATTTCTCTCCCCCATTGGCATTATCCAAAAGGCATGGGGGCATAGAACCAACAAGTGCAAAAATAGAGTGGAAAACATAAAGGTATATCTAATGTAAACTATATAAGCTACCAATTGAAAACAAGATATCAAAATAAAGATATCAATTACAAGAGCAAATATCCAACAACAACTCAACCACTCTCAATTCAAATAGATAAGAAATACGCATATGTGATAAAAGATTACAATAGATACTAATTGTAAAGAGTAGTGTGAGCAGTGTTAGAAAAGTGACAATAGCATAAGTAGCAATAGCTACTAACTATAAATATGATAAAAATATGAATAACAATGCAAAAATCATGACATCACTTGTGTAAGAAAAACAAGTGATCAAATAGTGTCAAGTACAAAAACAAGCTCAATTATCACAAAATTTATAACATTAAGCATAATATAATAGACTATCCTTGAGCAAGGGCATGACATATGATATGAACATAATTAAAGACGTAATGGTAGAATCGATATCATCACAAATTTATAAATAAACAAATAATATCAATAAACTGAGATCTAAGCCAAACATAGCAAAAAATGCAACAAACATGACTATGGAAATTTTTAGCCAAGTGTACCAAGTTATGTTATGAAATAATAACTCAAATTAAGTTCTAATGGTCATAATACCAATGAACTAATTTCTACATGTCAAAATATATCAATTGAAAGTGAAATGACAACCAGTGGTGAAAATATGATCAAAAGGGCACGAATAATATCTCAATCATGGTTATGAACTCATTACTCAAAATAAATTCTAATGAGCATACTAACATTCTCAAAGCATCACATACTGTAATTACATCAAAGGATCACATTTAGCACACACCATCTCAAAAATCTCATAAAAGCGTGAAAAAAGAAGTACGAGATGTGAGATGACAAAAAAATAATGACATGTGCTAAATTCCACAAATCATCTCCAAAAGTAAGCATACCAATTCTAAGTGAAGTATGAGATGTGGGGTGACGAGGTGATAAAAATGTATGAATATCAACTTCAACATTATGCAAAAATGTTATGCCAAATAAAGATAGTAACTTCATAAAAATTATGGCATACACAATTATAGCACACTAGGATACTAAGTGAAACATGTTCAAAATAACCATAGTACTAGCATGCATTCCAAAAAAGATACTCACAGAATGAGTCAATGATAAGCATAGAATGCCATGAGCATAAGCAAGATAAGCAATATATCATAAGCTCAAAACTAGCATCAAGCAAGAGCATGTAAAGGTGATATCTAATATAAATATTCTAACAAAGTATGCAAAGCAGGCAAATAATTTCAAGATCATGACATCACTTGTGAAGGAAACCAAGTGAACAAATAGAGTCATCATCTTATCCTAACTCAATTATCACAAAGGATTCAACAAGAGGCATAATGTGACAAAACATCTTTTGAGCAAAGGAATGGAGTTTGACATGAGCAAAGATATAAGATATAATGAAGATAGTCTACGTTCAAAGTCACAAGTTAGGACATAAATGAATCAAGTTACCATGAGCATTGCATGCAAGCATACCAATTGTGCGAATAGAACAAAAGCTTATGTAATCATAATTTAATCGGAGGTAGCATTAATGAAGTCATAGTGCATCAGGATATATTCATGGAAGAATATCTATGACAAATATACATATCATTATACACATTATAAAACTTATATGATCTTGAATAGCACAAATTATCTCTAACATCTCATAAAAATAGCATAAAATATGAGCTTGAGATAAGATATAATCATTGTGAGAAATATAGCATGAAGATCACTAACCAATATACACGAGTGTTATGACACTTGTGAAAATATCATACATGAAAGATTTAGCTATAGACATGAAAGATCTCTCAAATAAAATTATAGCTAAACATCAGTCATGAAGCAATTAAAATGACAAGTAACATACATTGATTACCCCAAATCATATCAATGCGTCTTATAAAGATAATCATACAAACTGGAAGAAAAGTATGAGATGTGTGGTGATACAATGAACAAATATGCATAAATATCCTAATCAATTAATCTTATTCATGGCTTGAATTATATATAACATGATGAAGTATAGCATGACATAGGGAAATGAATGATTCTAGTTGGAAGACAAGATTAGATTTGGAGATTTAGGGCTTTTGAATGAAATGAGAGCTTTGAGCTTTGAAATCAAATAAATAGAGTTTAAAGGGTTCCAAGAGATCTCCAATATAACAGTAAACGCCATATTTATAAGCTCTCTAAAACCCCCAAACGATTTACTCAAAACCCTCAACACAATCAGCTGGAAAAAGGCTCAACGGCTAAAAATCTTGACAGGACAGATGACTGATGAAGGATCATCAGGCGTCTGTATGGCAAAAGTGCGTAAGTTGCCAAAATCAAGAATTGGTAAGCAAGGACATGCGACTAATGTGGTATCCATAGGCGCATGTGCCATGGGCAAGCGACTGTGGAACCAACATCAGTCGTCTAGCCGAAACTTGCATATCTTGCCAAACACAAAGTGTTATGACAAGGATCGACAGGCGACTGAAGAAGCATTCACAGGCGCATGTGCCATGAGCAGGCGACTGTGAAACCAACATCAGTCGTCTGATCGAATGATGAAAAGCTAGGGATCTTTGGGCAATAGAGAGACATGTGACTGACTAACAAGTCTCATGTGCCTGCAAGGAGCCAGGCGCCTGTACATTGTACAAAAGTTACCTGTTAGAAATGGATAATGAAAACCCAAAGTATCCTATCAAAAACATGTTCATTACAGATGAATGTAGAACTAATCACAGGCGTCTGTAAGGAGACAGGCGCCTGAAACTTGTTTAGCAATCTCCTGAAGATCAACTAAAATGCACATGTTAGGAAAGAAATGAATGATTTTATTAGAATAGCATGTCATATCATGATAGGATCTGAATAATCCATGAACATAATCATCTATGGAAAATTAGGTCCAGGTGGTAGAATCAAAACAATAATGATATTTTAATGAAAGAATTGAAAGGTTTTTATTGAGGGTTAAGATCTAAATATACTTAATACAATCTAATAAACAAACAAGCATGTCATACACGTCCATTATCATATCCATAATTTTTAACAATCTTCACAAAGAAGCATGCATGTGAGGAATGAGATGTGTAATGACAACGTATTCCAAAGATATGGAAATCAATAAACAACTAAACAACTCATTATATGAATGTTATAGCTACCATGATACATGAGTCATAATAAGACATATATGGCATACATGAACATGGTAGTCACATAAACAAACAATCTCCATAATAAGACATATATGGCTTACATGGGCAAGGTAGTCACATAAACAAACAATCTCCATGAGGGTGTGACATGAATGAGCAAATGAAGAAGTATGCTATATTACACAAATCCAATATATTAAAATACCAATTGTACTAAACACATACTTACAACCATTTAGCTCTCCCTATATGTGTGCATCTCCAAGGCACCATCCTCTCCTTTGAATTGATCCTTCATTTGTAAACCAAGGAGTGTGTAGGGTAGGCATCTTGTACAACAATCTAACAATTAAACAATTGGTGGGATCCAAAACTTTTTGGATCCAAGGTGTTAAGGAACAAAATCAAGTAGTCCAATAACCAATCATATACTAATTATAAATAACAACCATCAATAAAAATGCATGGCATGCATTGATAGGAGTTATTATAATCATGAAAATCATACACATAAGGAATTAATAATTCTCAACCATTAGAAATTTAGATGCACCTAGACAATAATTCATATGCATATGATTTAATCATACATTATACAAGTAACATCACTATGAATACACATATATAATACAATAGTGTGTGCTAGAAAGATTCCACATTCAATATGCATATGTGCACAAAATAAACATTCACGGCACAACACATATTGATGGATGGCATGGAAAGTGATACCATAAAGAGTGTGCATGAAAAGCATATGGTATAATTTTTCATAACCAAATTTCTCTTCCCCTTTGGCATATCAAAAAAATAGGAAGGTGCAAATTGATAATCACCAAGGGTTAGGGAAACCTACAAATCTATATGCACAACATAATATGAATGAAATGCAATGACATATAAATGAAAATAACATGATAGCAATCAAACATTTCATACTCCCACATAATCATACAAAATATGCAAACTTGGGAGTAATGGACGAACTCACACATATATGGGTACAAAAAGTAAGCATACAAGTATGGTACCCAAGTAATGAATTGCAAAGTGAGTTAGCAAGGTGGGAATCAAACAAAGGCTGAGATTGATTTTTATATATAGTCTCATGAGAATATGGCGTTCCTAATATATGATTCTATATATGTGTTCATATCATGCCTATAAACATTCTTAAGAATCTACAAAGATAGTGATTTGGGATTCTTAAGGAGAGGTTATGTAATGGCATGAGTAGGAAGTTGGGATGCATGCTTGTGAGGTGGAACATAAATATTAGCGTGTCCAGTGTGTGAAACATGCAAATGAGCATTAATTCTAGCATGAAATTTTTTAAGCCACATGTCATAAATAATCCATGAATAAACATATGGATATGGATTATGAATACACAGCTCAAGTGAATCAAGAATTTGACACAAATGATATACATAGACATGAATGGCATAAAAGACACATAATATGTAAACATATGATATGCATGAGATAGTCTCAAACACAAAGTGACATCTACATGCATCCAATACACATATATACCAAATGTAAGAATATACTTACAACATTAATCTCCCCCTACTTTTGGTGCATCACTTAAGCACCATCAACTCCATTTGAATGGAAATCTTTGCAAATCAAGGAGTTGGTAGAGTTGGTATCTCAAAGTGTAGTGAACCTAGAAAACATAATTTTGGTATCCAAAAACCTTTTTGGATCCTATGTGTTAGGGAACAAATTTAAATACTAAATTCAAATAATTGTAACCCATATCCTAATGTAATCACACACAATTTTCATGATACATGTAATCATATCATTGATAAATATTGAACCATATACATGCATGTACTAATTATACCAAAAGTAAGTATGTATATTAATCCAAAAACATGACAAGTAACATTTGCAACAAAACATAAATATGAACCAAAGCATGTATTGCATGAGAAAGTATAAAATATTCTAGGCATGAAAAACATAAACACAATGATTTACTAATAATCAATCATTGGAAATAAAATTCAATAAGAATTTAAGTTTTCAACAAACATGAGCATCCAATACCGATATGCAAACAAATGAATAAACCAATTCTTAACACAAATTCTTTGGTACCCATAAAATGAATATAAACTTATGGTACCAAGCATGTTGGGTCAACGGAAACTAACCTTTTGAAAACCAAGTCCAAGAGGACCTTGATTTCCCAACATAATCATCATTCAAAATAATTTCATGAATATAAGATTGCACATACATATCCTTAGCATGACTGCTAGTGTTCTTAGGACCCCAAATAGCGTATGTTTTGGGTATCCTCTTTCTAGTGGTTGCATTCACAAAAGGTTGATCTCTACGTGATGCATGTGGCCTAGGAACATGTGATTTAGCAAGAGCATGTGGATATGTGTATGTGACATTGTGTTATGCTAAAGCATGATGATGGGTATGTGATCCATGGTGTGGTGTTGCATACATACGTGGATGAACATGAGGTGTATATGCATGAAGATGATCATGAGAATAAGCATGCATATGTGGATATGATGTGTGATCATAAGCATGTGAAGGTGCATGAGCATGAGTACGTGCATGAGAGTGTCTCAAATGAGTGTTTGCACGTGCTCGTGGGTGTGGAGCATAAAAACTATCATTTGTAGGAATGTGAGGAGTGGAGGCATTCCTACGAGTATTGGTGTACATGAACGCATGTCCCTTCCTTTGATGTCCACCCTTGGTGGGTTTCTTTGCATAGGAGGGAGGAATAGGAGTGGTGGTTTCCTTGGTAGTAGAACTACACAAGTTGTTATAGACACCACTCGTGGATGCACCGGAGGATGGCCTCACAAAATCTATATTTACATCACTATATGAGGTGTGTGCACTGGATGCACTTGCCTTAGAATAACCAAGGCCAACACGATGGTTTGCAGGTAGTTGATTCCTTAGAAAATCATCCAAAATGTCCTTTCCCTTATTGAATCTCTCAACAATAGAGTACATGAGCTCATATTTCTTCGAAATTGAAGAAATATTGACATTCAAGGTGGATGCATGTGTGGTGAGCTCGTGCATTTGGGATTTGAAAGCCTCATTCTCAATGCCCAAACTAGTGTTTTGATATTGAAGATTTTCAATCTCAAGATCGTTACTATCCACAATGGAAACACGATCAAGTTGAGATTTGAGGGACTCCACCTCTTTTCTCAACATCCCATTTTGTGTAAGCAAACTTGCTTTCTCAATGGCAAGTGTCTCAACAATGGTGTCATTGTTTGAGGTGCTACATGTAGATGTGTTAGTGAGACTAGCAATCTTATTCTTAGCATCACAATATTTACTCCTAATCTTTTGATATTTATCAAATAATTGTTCATTTGCAATTCTAAGATCATCCATTGTTCCTCTTCATCGTCGATGTCACTTCCACTAGAATCACTTGATTTGTCACTAGAATCACCTGTAGTGGCATCTTGCCATCAAACCCATGAACGAATACCTTTCATCATTGGAGGAAGAACACTCCGAGGTGGACTCTTCTTGCTCCGCTAGCATGTGCCATATTTGATATGTCGTCGTAGCCTTGGACACGCGCATAAGAATGTCATAAGTTAAATAATCAAGCAAGATGTCCATTACCTCTTCATTTTTCTCCAGCAATTCTTTTTGCTAATTTTTCCATTCATGTTCGAAAGTGGTAGGTGCACGAAGGGAGTTCCCCACAAGCTTCCAGTAATCATCATCAATGGATTGAATATAGGCCTTCATCTTCACACACTAAATTTGATAGTTGGATCCAATGAGAAATGGTGGAGGCCTTCGTGTGTTATTGTTGGTTGCCATAGCTATAACCTCGCTCTGATACCAATTGTAAGGACCATGTGCTATGAGGATGAAACACTAGAGGGTGGAAATAGTGTTTTATAGAATTATAAGGAATTTATGCCAAATAAAACCCTAATTAACCAACAAATGCGGAATTAAAGAAATGATCAACAACACAATGAATACTGCAATGCAAACATGCAATGTATCCTGGTTCGGTGCCACCCAAGTCAAACCCGACTTGTTACTGGTGCCTTAATCCAGCAACACCCGAGATCACACTCGGATACTCTGGTAAATAACACTAGATCTTCCCTTTAGCCTACTTGTGGAAACCCCAACAAGTGCAATCGACCTACAATCGATGTCCGTGTATCCCACAACCCGGGAACACACAAATACATTAATCCCAGAACTTGGAACTAAGCACACTCTCACAAACAGAGAGCAAACCCTATCCTTGACTCCCACAACTTGGGATTAAGCCAACCCTCTCACCAACCAAGAGTACTCAATAAAATAGAAGTATTGAGAATGAAATATACAACTTGAAATACACTCACATGTGCCTTGAATAAGAACTTACTTATGAAGGCTATAGTGTGTGAGAAGTGCTCAATGAGGGAGGAAATATCCCGTGAGATGCTTTCCCAAAGATGAAAGCAAATCTAGCTTAGATGTGTGCTTTAGAGCATAGAGGGGAAGAGAGAATTAGAGAGCACTTGAGAGGAGAAAGAGGCTTGAAAATGAGACTTGAAATGTTTTCTTAAGAGACCAAGAGTCCTCACATATTCAGCATATCTCCTATATAAAGGGAAGCCCAAAACCCCAAGCAAAAAGACCCAAAAATCTATCTCCCAACGGCTAGAATTGGGATGAAAATGACTTGGACAGTCGCCTGTAGAAGGGGGACTGTCGACTGGTCCACTATAGCCAATGGCAATAAACTGAAAAATGCTGGCAGGACAGAGGATGACCATTCAATTGTAGAAGGATGACTAGTCGACTGTCCACCTGGGTAGGCGACTGTCCAACCTTCAGCAGTCGGCTGTTCAAGGGGCAGAATCTGCAGATTTTCAGTACAGCTGATCACTAAAACATCTATATCTGCCACTATAGATATCCAATTAGAGTGATTCAAATTGGGTTAGAACGCTAACAAAATTTTCTTTCAAAAGAGCTTTGAATGGACATAAAGTTCGAACTACATGAAAACTGACAGCACTTTGAATCTGACTGATAGGTGCAGGAAATCTGTTATCGGCTCACGAAAACATTTATAACTTGAACTATAGATATCCGATTGGAGTGATTCGGGTTGGGTTGGAAAGCTTAGTGAGTTAGATAACTTCTGAAGGTGGTTTGGATGAAAAATTCCAACTACATAAAAATTGGCATCAGTTTGAAGGCAGACTGGTAAGAAAAACAGATTACAGTTTCAAAAAGATTTGGGCTTTGTTTAAAAATAATCGACTGCTGAAGGGAAACCAATCGACTGGTGAGCACACCAGGTGCCTGGTGATCCTTCATCAGGCCACTGTTTTGAGTGAAAAGTTCATATTCAAGTTTTTAAAGCCTAGAAGCATATGGGGTCAACTAGAGGCTATACTAATGATGTGTATAGGTGGTGTAGGTGCCTCTAAGTAGTTCTAATTCAAGGCTTAACATTCTAAGACTCACAAAGAAGTAAATACTAAAGATTACAATGAATATCCTTACTTCTTCATGGTCTTGAGTCTTTTAGTTGTATGTCTTGAATGTCTCCAACGTCATCCAGTCTTTGATCCTCAAGATGTTCTTTGAAGCTTTTGAATCATCTATTCATTTCTTCGCTTTGGATTGAATCTCCATTCAATTGTTGATGCCATTGGCTTGAGGTTTGAGATAGTCTTTGAGTTCTTCAAGCCAATGCTTCACCTTTGTTGATCTACCAAGTTCTCCACTTGAATCAACACGTGTAGTCACTTTTGATCTTCTTGAATCTAATTGGTGACTCTTTAGCTAACTGCAATCACATGGGTTAGTCACAATGATTTATGTTTGATCATTATCCAAACCAAGGTGGAGAGTCCAATACT
This sequence comes from Scilla litardierei, assembly GCA_030789695.1. Lineage (NCBI taxonomy): Eukaryota > Viridiplantae > Streptophyta > Magnoliopsida > Asparagales > Asparagaceae > Scilla > Scilla litardierei. The sequence goes on from CM061130.1 coordinate 73,340,604, forward strand.
CAACACTATGGGAACATAGACTGCACAACCGAATACTCTCAAGTGTGAATATCGGGAGGTACACTATATACAAGCTGCATCGGCGATAAAATATGACCACCAGAGGGTCGTATTTTGATAAGTGAAGCTTCCTGCAAAATGGCATGTCCCCATGCATCCACATGCAACTGTGATTGCATTAGCAATGGACGAGCAACCCATTGCAGCCTCTTTATAAGAGACTCAGCCAACTCATTTTGGGTGTGAACATGAGCTACTGGATGTTCAATTTCAATGCTAGTTGCTTGGCAATAGTCTTGAAAGACTTGTGAAGTGAATTCTCCAGCATTGTCCAGACGTATTTTTTTAATATGATTATCTAGAAAATGTGCCCACAACTTTATTATTTGTGCCAATAGCTTTGGAAAAGCTAGGGTGTGGGTGGACAAAAGGCACACAAACGACCATTTTGAAGATGCATCTATTGTTGGAAGCAACGATCTAGGATCTTAGTTTACTGATGACAAATGTGTGCGAACTATTTAACGTGTGCGCTAAGTGTGTTTCAGGATTGGCAAAAAGGTAATTCTTGAAGAGATGACTAAGTCAACGTGTTGGAGGATTTGCTATGCACAAAGCAAGATGGACTTGGTCCAAAGAGGAATAGGGATGAAGCCAAATTTGAATTCAAAAGGGAGTTGATCAAATCTTTTGGCTAGATGAGCAATTATTTGTCTATTCCATATCCTATTCAAATCTTACTTGAACACTGTTTCAGAGTGTTTTCTCACTACAAATGCGTTGACCGTGGACAACCCGGTCAACGTGGTCAAGGGGCCCGCTAGGGTCCCTCGGGGGTGTCGAGTCGGTGCTGACGAGGCACGAGTCGGAGCTGCGGACGGCGTGGAGCGCGTCGGCTGGGCCGAATCGGGGTCCTCGATCGTCGGTTGGGCGAGGGGAAGCCTCGGCTCGGGTTGAGACGCTCGGCCTCGGTCGGACGTGCTCGGCCTCGGTCGGACGGACGATGAGGGGTAGCCTCAATCGTCCAGCTGATTACGTGGTCGGCGAGGGGCGGAGGGGAAGCCTCGGCCCGTGGATCTGATGTCCTCCTGCGTAGACGAGAACGCTCGTCAGGGGGCCGGACCTTGGTTCCGGCCAAATCCCCTCCGATGCCTAAGTCAGATAGAGATCTGAAAGAGGAGGCCCGGCGGAGACGGTTCGACTCGTGAGGAGATCGAAACGGCGTCTCACGGCGCGAGCGGGGGAGGAAGGGGATGAAATGGGGGAACTAGGTCGTTGATGGAGTACCTTAGGTTTTAGATACCTGAGATGCCGCTCCTCTGTCCTGTCGTCCTCCTAGCCCTTTTATAGAGCTCCCGGCGTGATTGCCACCGGACCACGTCACACGTCCGCCCTCAATCGTGCCCCCTCAATCCCCCCCAGTCGCCGCTCCCTGCGCCATGCCAGCACCTCCCCATTACCGCCATTTAGTGGTCGCGGAACCGGGGGAGCGGTTATCGCAGGAGTGGGCGAGTGACCAGAGTGTTATCGGGGCCAGGCCGGATCGACATTCGGGGGGTCCCTTATAGGGCCTTATCGAGTGGGCCTGAGCGCGCAGATGGGCTCTTGACTGGCAGTCGGGTCTCTGGGCTCGTGTCTTTCGGGTCTCGGTTAAATAGGCGTAACAATTGCCCCCATCGGTCGGGTTGATTGGCTGCGTCCGGTTCGGCTCGGCCGATGTGACTTCCACCGACTTTGACAGGCTCGTCAGTTGATGCCGACTCATTTATTGGTCGTCATCATGAGTTGGTCTGCTCGATACTTTTAAGGCGCGGGCTCCGAAGCGCCGTCGGTCCTCTGATGCTGCCACGTGTAGCATCGAGCTTATCCCCACCGCTCGCGGGGTCGTCTTAAGTTGAGAAGCCGAGGGGTTCGTGAGCCGCCCTCAGTGGGGTCGATCGGCCTTGGCTAGCTCGGTTCGACCACTGTGCCTCCTGGGGTTCCGAGTGGCACTTTAGTCGAGGCGGGGTCATAAATGTAGGTCATGATGAGGCGGATCGATTGGACTTCCCTTGGCGCCGATTTCGAAACGCCGCCGGTTCTTCGAGGCCTGCCACGCGTTCTTGTCAGGCGCTTCGAATTCGCCCCTGTGTCCGGTATATAAGATCCCCAGCTGCGTTGATCTCCACTTCTTTCTTGCTCTTCCCATTGTTCTAGGCTTTCCACAACTCGGAGTTTCCCGTCGCCTTCGCTTCCTTGTCTCCTCCAAACTAGTTAAAAGGTAATTCCTTTCTCGCTCTCGTATTATGGCTGCTCTTAGGATAGGCGGTTCTGGCCAAGGGGCGAGGGATCCTCCGGAGTCCAGGCGAGGCGAGCCCCTGCTAGGGGGATCAGGTTCCTCCGCCGGGAGTCGTCCCCTCCGAGATAAGGGGAAAGGGAAGCTTTTCCCAGACTTCGCCTGTGATGACGTGGCGTCGGCTGCCGTGCGGCTTAACGTGCCCCCGGTTGTCCTCCGAACGCCGTCGGGGACCCCTCCTTCAGTGGCCACGGAGATCCGGGAAAGGTATCTCTGCTTCCCGTACGATGTCCGAGTTCCATTCGCCGACGAGCGGATTTGCCTTCCGAGGAGCAATGAGGTCGGCGTCTACGTTGAGATGTTCCACCTGGGTCTTCGTTTCCCGCTCAATCCCTTCTTCATCCAGGTCATGGAATATCTCATGGTGCCCCTTTGCCAGTTCACCCCTTGTTCGATTGCGGTACTGACGGGCTTCGCGACGCTCTGCTGTACCCGCGGTCTGGAGCCGTCTCTCTCCCTTCTCTTCCACTTTTATCAGATCCAGACGGTCGGCCCGGGGTCATGGCTTCAACTCTGAGCTCACTCGAGGAGGGAGTGCCTGATCGGGCTACCCCGCTGGTCGGGGGATTGGAGTTCGGATTATGTCTTTGTGATCTTCCTGGAGGACGCCCAGATTTTGACAAGTTGGGGCGGGTCTGTCCAGCCTCGCCCGCCGCTAGCCCTCTCTGACGTTGATCAGGCAGCCGCCGCGCTGCTGTCGACCCTCCCCTTGGAATCGAAGTCCATCTGGTCTTTGTTGGACAACCTACTCCTGAAGGCCGTCTTGTGGTCTCCGGGTAGGTCGCTTTTTCAGTCTCGAATCGCCCTGTGACTCATCCTGATTTTGGTTTCCCTTGCAGGGATGGCTGGCCGCGAGTTCGTCCGTGATGTCGATGAGCTGATCCGTCGTGGAGCCGCTCGGAGCCGAGGTAGTACCTCTGGAAGGGCGCCTCGGCGGACCGTTGAGGAGGAGGTGCGCCGAGCCGAGCCTTCTGTGGGTAAGGTGGCGGCCGCGCCTCCCGCCTCTTCTTCTGGCGATCTTCTTTCCAGGGGGGTCGCAAGGGCCGGACCCGCCCCGCTAGCCCTAGAGGCGGGGGGTAACGACGGGTCCAGTGCAGTCCCTCCTGCCCTTGGTGTGCCCCCTCTGGTTCCCGAGGGTGGGGATGGTGCGAGGCGGAAGCGCTCCCCTCCGGCGCCCTCGGAGCCTCACGGAGGAAAGAAGAGGAAGGAGGATGCGGATCCCTCCAGTCCGGTGGGTCCCGTGCTCCCTGCGGCGACCACCAGGGATCTTCTGATAGCCTTGACAACCACCCCCCTCGCAGCGTCCTCGCCCATATCACCGGGGATCGGGGCCCTGTTGGCGAGCAATTTGGCTTCCCTTTATTCTCTTCTTAGCCCATGTCTCGTCTTCCAGGGTTCAGCGCTCGCCGTGGAGTTGCAGTGCCGAGCCGTCCGCTTGAGGGAGCTGGAGGAGTCCTCCATGAGGGCCAACGATCGGGCTGGGGCGGCGGAGGTGGCTATGACGGAGGCCCAGATGGAGTCTCGGCATCTCAAGCTCCGTGTAGCCGAGTTGGAGGGACGAGTGGGTGACCTCCAGGGAAAGTTGGAGGACGCTCAGCAGTCGGCTGAGGAAGCGGCGGAGTCGTTCCGCCTGGAGAGGGAGGAACTTCAGAGGGAACTATCAGATCGGTGTCAGGTGGCACGGCTTGCGGAGGAGGTGGAGAGGGGTGTCGTCGGGACCCTGGGGAAGAAGATCTTCGAGGTTCTCAGGGAGGCCTTCGGTACGTATGAAGACCTCATCGCCCTTCGGATTGTCGAAGTCGTCCAGTCTTCCTTCCGGGATTGTGCGGAGCGCGTTCGGCAGGCTCCCCCGCTTGTCGATCCCCCTCGCTCCGAGCAGGGCGAAGCGCCCGAGGATGTGTCCTCTCAAGCCTGGGCCCCCTAAGCCGTTCCTCCTGGCCTTATCCTCAAATTTTTTAGCATCCGCTTCGCTTTGGGCCAGTCTACTTGAAATGGATCCCTGCCCCTGCTATCTCCTTTGGCTTCGCTACCGGCTCCAGAGCCAATAATTGATGGTTGCATGGCTGTTCGCTTGGGCCGACTACTTTGGGTCTTTTGTCAACAAATTTTGCTCTGTCGGTGTCGACCTAGTTTCTGTAGGTGACGATCTTTGTCATTCGTCGAGAGTGGATTATTTGTAGAGATGTTTCTTCGCTTCGATTCCCTGTAAATAAGACACATTTTTGTACCTTGGTTAACTGTTATAAACGAAATTGACTTACTCGGACTTCTCGCGTATTTTGCGTTGTTGCCTTGTTCTTGGTCTAGGACTGGATGACGTCCGCGCTGGCTGGGGGAATTGCCCCCAGACTTATGAGCGCAGGAGTCGGTCGGCGAGGGCAAAGCTCCTCGGCTTAGGACCGGTCGGCGTCCGTGCCTGCTGGGGGAACTGCCCCAGACTTATGAGCGCAGGAGTCGGTCGGCGAGGGCAAAGTTCCTCGGCTTAGGACCGGTCGGCGTCCGCGCTGGCTGGGGGAATTGCCCCCAGACTTATGAGCGCAGGAGTCGGTCGGCGAGGGCAAAGCTCCTCGGCTTAGGACCGGTCGGCGTCCGCGCTGGCTGGGGGAATTGCCCCCAGACTTATGAGCGCAGGAGTCGGTCGGCGAGGGCAAGGCTCCTCGGCTTAGGACCGGTCGGCGTCCGCGCTGGCTGGGGGAATCGCCCCCAGACTTATGAGCGCAGGAGTCGGTCGGCGAGGGCAAGGCTCCTTCGGCTTAGGACCGGTCGGCATCCGCGCTGGCTGGGGGAATTGCCCCCAGACTTATGAGCGCAGGAGTCAGTCGGCGAGGATAAAGCTCCTCGGCTTAGGACCGGTCGGCGTCCACGCTGGCTGGGGGAATTGCCCCCAGACTTATGAGCGCAGGAGTCGGTCGGCGAGGGCAAAGCTCCTCGGCTTAGGACCGGTCGGTGTCCGTGCTGGCTGGGAGAATTGCCCCCAGGCTTCTGAGTGCAGGAGTCGGTCGGCGAGGGCGGTGCTCCCCCTCCCCCTCCAGTGAGGCGACGGTCTTCATTCTTTTGCACCATTAGTGAAACGTCAATTCCGTCGAGGATTTAAGAAAAGACAAAAGGGAATGCAATTGTACTCTTAAGAGTCCTGTCGGATTAGTACATTTGGAGGAAAGGAAACAGGGAATAAAGCTAGACAGAGGGATGTAAACCTAGATAATCCCCTCGGACCAGGCTACGACTGGGGGAGAGAGCTCGCCTGCTCACTCTATGATGCGGAGGGGTCCTTGGATGGTGTTGATCTTCTTCCCCTTGTCCGGCTGCATGGATGTCCCTTCCCCATGGGCCGGCTCGTCGGCTAAGCTCCTGGCGTGCCCCCGACTCATCAGCTTCTCAATGTCCTTCTTCAAGTGCCAGCAGTCTTCGGTGTCGTGGCCGTTGTCCTTTTGGTGGGGCGACCGTGGTCGACGAGATGACGCGGTCACCGATTCGTCCCCCATGCCTTCAGTTTCTCTTCGGCTCCTTTCACGACGAGGGGAGGAGGCGCGTGATCTCGCCTGGCGGGAGCCAGACAACGTGAACCGACGCTCCACGTTCGGTCCTTGGTTCCCGTGGTCGTCGACCACAGCGGACCGTAAGAGCGGGGGACCCCCTGCCCAACGATGGTCGTCGCCCAATGCGCCTCCGTTAGCCGGCGCGGTGCTGACGAGCTGTTGAACCGCCGCGACCAGCGTCTGGATGTTCGCGTTGGTCTCCTGGGCCAGGACACGGAGTTGTCCCTGTGTGGCCAATTCCGACCCGCCAATCTCTTCAGTTGTGGGGGCGGGGTGATTGTTGACTGGCGTGCCTTCGAGGTTTCCGTTGGATGCCCCATTCTCCTCCTCCGGGATGGGGGGCATGCGCTTCCTTCCATTGCTGGCTCGTGCCATTGCGGGTGTGGTTTGCTTCTTTGTGGGACAATTTGTCGTTCCCACAGACGACGCCAGATGTTTCAGAGTGTTTTCTCACTACAAATGCGTTGACCGTGGACAACCAGGTCAACGTGGTCAAGGGGCCCGCTAGGGTCCCTCGGGGGTGTCGAGTCGGTGCTGACAAGGCGCGAGTCGGAGCTGCGAATGGCGTGGAGCACGTCGGCTGGGCCGAATCGGGGTCCTCGGTCGTCGGTTGGGCGAGGGGAAGCCTCGGCCCGGGTTGAGATGCTCGGCCTCGGTCGGACGTGCTCGGCCTCGGTCGGACGGACGACAAGGGGTAGCCTCGATCGTCCAGCTGATTACGTGGTCGGCGAGGGGCGGAGGGGAAGCCTCGGCCCGTGGATCTGATGTCCTCCTGCGTAGACGAGAACGCTCGTCAGGGGGCCGGACCTTGGTTCCGGCCAAATCCCCTCCGATGCCTAAGTCAGATAGAGATCTGAAAGAGGAGGCCTGGCGGAGACGGTTCGACTCGTGAGGGGATCGAAACGGCGTCTCACGGCGCGAGCGGGGGAGGAAGGGGATGAAATGGGGGAACTAGGTCGTTGATGGAGTACCTTAGGTTTTAGATACCTGAGATGCCGCTCCTCTGTCCTGTTGTCCTCCTAGCCCTTTTATAGAGCTCCCGGCGTGATTGCCCCCGGACCACGTCGCACGTCCGCCCTCAATCGTGCCCCCTCAATCCCCCCCCCCCCCCGGTCGCCGCTCCCTGCGCCATGCCAGCACCTCCCCATTACCGCCATTTAGTGGTCGCGGAACCGGGGGAGCGGTTATCGCAGGAGTGGGCGAGTGACCAGCGTGTTATCGGGGCCGGGCCGGATCGACATTCGGGGGGGTCCCTTATAGGGCCTTATCGAGTGGGCCTGAGCACGCAGATGGGCTCTTGACCGGCAGTCGGGTCTCTGGGCTCGTGTCTTTCGGGTCTCGGTTAAATAGGCGTAACAAACACCTAATTATATTCATATTCTTATTCAAATCAAATCAAAAATCCCTCAATATCCTCATCAAGATATCTCATATTCATATCTCTTCCAAAATAAAAACCCTACCCAATCCCTTTATATACCCCCTCGTCATCTTGAAGTCCTCGCCGTCGAGAACGAAGCCGCCATTGACACCATATCATCGTTGCTGCTGCCCATAGAGGAGCTCGTCGCCGGTGCTACTGCCTAAGTCGAAGAACACCTCGCCGTTTGAAGCTCATCGCTGCATCATCCCAAGGAGTCACCGCTGATTCGTCGTCGTCGTCGTGTGTAGAAGTCGCCACCATCGATCGGTGGAGCGCTGTCATCGTCAAGCAACACGAAGATCCCCGGGCAAAAACGAAGCGGAACGTGAAGCGCTGACGTTGTGTAAAAACAAATCAATCGCTCAGATTAAAGATTGCATGGATCGCGTGAATCTTGGAGGCTGACGTGGGCGATCCCCTCGTGGAATAGAACGAAAGAGAGAAGAATTGAGGCTGACATGGATTAGTTAAAGGAATTGTTGAGCGCACCGATTGAGTTATATTCAGTTTGAACTACAACTGATATACGTACAGACCAGTGCACAACTTGACATCCAGGAGTCGGATCGAGACACCGTTTGCATCAGATTGGAGCTGACGACGTGCTGATTGACAGAGACACCTACACGGACACGAACTGAGCATTTCTAAACCATTTACTCTTTATACTCGTGTCTTAGTGTAACGTTCTCTGTAGGGGAAACTTTACCAATATTTTGTGATTATTTTGGGACTTGTCTGGTTGGGGCTAGACAAGTGGGACCCAGCTAGTTTGGGACTAGCTGGTAGAAAGCGTTACTAGGATTGATAGCGAGAGGAAACACAGTGAGTGGGGTACTGAGAGCCTGGCGAGTGTAGAGACGTAGAGGGTGCTCTGAGCATGCTCTAACTTGTGATTTTGTACATATTGCGCTATTCAATACTAGTAACTGCTTTGGGGGCTGGAGTAGGTCGAAGGGTCGACCGAACCAGGGTAAATCTGCTGTGTACTCTGTGTCTGCTTTTTATTTACCATGTTGCTGCTATAACTGCATGTGCTTATTCGTTGGTTGTACGAATTATTTTTATTAGCATATTCATCCCCCCTCTAGGCTAGGATCCAGATCCAACAAGTGGTATCAGAGTAGGTTTTAGGATATAGCCTAGGTTTGACCATGAATAATCATATGGATAGTGCTTTTGCTGAGGGACAGTCTGTTTCCCGTCCCCCTAGATTTAATGGAGGTGATTATGCATATTGGAAAAATCGAATGAAAATTTACCTCATTTCTGTAGATTACAAGGCTTGGCAAATAATTGAAAAAGGTTATAAACTACCTGTAATTAAAGTAGATAATGTTGAGATTGAAAAACCAAATGACAAATGGGATGATAATGATTGGAAATCTTATTCTTTAAATGCTAAAGCTATGAATGCTCTCATTTCTGCACTTGATAAATCTGAATATAATAGAATCTCACATTGTTTAGTTGCGCAGGAAATATGGCATACTTTGGAGGTGACACACGAGGGAACGTCACAGGTGAAGGAGTCTAGACTTGCACTTCTGAGCACGGAGTACGAGAGATTTCGCATGCAACCATCAGAGACCATATCAGAAATGTTTGCGAGATTCACCAACATCGTCTACAAGTCTAGCTCGCTCGGTAAGCCATATTCTAGTCTTGAACATGTGAGGAAATTATTAAGAGCGCTGCCAAGCTCTTTCAGACCTAAAGTCACTGCCATCCAAGAAGCGAAGGATCTATCACAAATGAGGGTGGAGGACTTGATAGGTAATCTAATGTCCCACGAGCTTGAATTGCAAAACATGGATGAAAGGGAGAAACCTGAGGAGAAGGAAAAAGCTACAAAGCCACTTGCTCTGAAAGCTGACGAAAGTCAAGATGATGATGAGGACATAGCGCTAATGGTCAAAAATTTCAGAAAGTATGTCCAGACCAAGTAAGGAAGAACAGAAATGGCACCCAGGTTTAATCGCTCTAACTTTTTTGAGTCTTCTAAGCAAACTTATGATCAGAATGCTACTAATAGAATGACTTGTTTTAAATGCAAGAAAAGAGGACATCGAATGAGGGATTGCCCACATGAGACAGCTCAGGTCGCTGAAGAAAAAGGAAAATCCAAGGTGCTAACTTAGGATATGGACAGCGAAGCTGAGAGTGAGGAGGATGATCATGTTTCCATCTCATGCATGGCATTGATGGGAATACACGATGAGGTAATTTCTGGTAGTAAAGCTGAACTCCTTACTCTTTGTAAAGAAATGCAAGATAAAATAGTAGAGTTTGAATCCACTATAGATGATTATCAAAATGAGAACTTTGAAATGCAACAATCTGAATATGATATGTCTAAAGAGATTGAAAAACTGAAAATTGAAATTGTTGCTTATGACTCTACTATTGACACTTTGAAAAAAGAAAAGTCCAGTTTTAATGATGAAGCACCTTGTCTCTCTTGCCCTTCCTTGATGAATAATATTAGCATGCTTAAACTTGATTTGATTAAGCTCGAAACTGAAAAAGACAATGTGATTAGAGAGCTTAATGATAAATTCTGCATGTTGGATAATGACTTTAAAAGAAAAATGATTGAATTTGAAAAGAAGGAAGAGAAAAACAAGAGAGCTTTTATTAGTAAATGCACGATGCTTGTGGAAGAAAATAAACAATTAAAACCCAAAGTCTCTCATCTTGAAGTGGCCATTAAGAAATTCTCTATGGGAAAACAATCGTTGGACACTATTTTAGAGAATTAATTATATGGCAATAATAGAAGAGGACTTGGTTTCGGTCTGAAAAACGTTGAAAAGCAAAATTTCAAGAAATTCCACAATGTACCCTCTATTGCAAAGAACAAATATGCAAAGTGCTTTACTTGTGATAGTGTAGGCCACACTTCATATTATTGTAAATTTAGGAACACAAATATCTAGTTTAAACAAGTTTGGGTTCCTAAATCTTTAATGGCTAACACTCGTGGACCTTGTTAGATTCCAAGGTCACACTTAACATCTTTCATGTAGGTGTGACGGAGGCTTGGCGAGGAGCAAATTTTTAAAGTCTCATTCTATTTCTAGCTCCTTAGCCAAATAGCGACGCGAAGGTATAATTTTTATCCCTCTTTGCATTTCATTGCATACCTTTATAGATTTTTTTTGTGCTTGATTAATTTTTGTTTGTGTGCTTGTTTGCATGATTTTTAATGTTTTTATTTCTGAAAAAAAACAAAACAAAAAAAAAAAATTAAAAAAAATAAACTTAAGAGAATACCTTTTATGATTTATCTTAAGCGGTATTGTATGAATGTTCAAGTCTATCCCTTGTAGAAGTTAATTCATTATTGTTGTAGCTACATGAACATGTTGTTCTCTTTTTAGTAGCCATGACATGTCTTATAAATTTCGAATTTGACTTCTACACCTACATTTGCACTTTCACGATAATTGACTTTTTAGTGCTTTTGGATATTCTTTTAAAGAATAATGGAAAGTGAATGTAGGAATGATTAACTTCTGAATTTTCTAAGGGATATGAAGTGTTTAGCCATGAATTAAAATTGAGCACAAAAGAATTGAAAAAAAATTATATATATATTTGAAAATTGCTCATTATGAAAAATGGATACACTTCATGGCTAATACACAACCCACGAGTATCCAACTTGTGCTAAATGGGTAATCATTAGCGTTGGTGTATATTACTCATCAAGCAATACCACCCCACATTTAAAAGTCCTTTTAGGCTATGTTTTGGGGTTTCGGTAACTTGAACTCATCTTTGATGAGGTGGGAAAAATCAATCCTAGTGATATTCATGAAAATTGGAAAATGTGGTTGATTTTCTAAAATTGAATCTCCTCTTGTACTGTTTTGTCTATATCATTACACTTACACAAAGGTGGAGAAGTCTTGTTATGAAATTCTATGAGCTTGGATTGTCTATTCTTTGGAAAACGCATGCAAATTGCACGCTACATTTAATAATGGTTTATTTTTGCATGGAATTTTTTTATGACTTCATTAATCCACTTTTGGTGATTACAAAGGGGGAGAAAGAAAAGAACGATTTGACAAATTTGATGTCGGTATTATTTGTTAAAGGGTGAGCATGAAAAATAATGTTGAAGGGGGAGCTTGAGAAAAGGGGGAGCATGCTTCTATATTTGTTATAATGTTGTGCATGCTATGATGTAATACTTGAATATCTCATTCCATGATTCATATTGCATTACACCCTTCAACACACTTCACACACCCATCTATTGCTCAAATCTTTTATGGGCTTGTCATCACCAAAAGGGGGAGATTGTTGGAAGCAACGATCTAGGATCTTAGTTTGCTGATGACAAATGTGTGCGAACTAGTTAACGTGTGCGCTAAGTGTGTTTCAGAATTGGCAAAAAGGTAATTCTTGAAGAGATGACTAAGTCAACGTGTTGGAGGAATTGCTATGCACAAAGCAAGATGGACTTGGTCCAAAGAGGAAAAGGGATGAAGCCAAATTTGAATTCAAAAGGGATTTGATCAAATCTTTTGGCTAGATGTGCAATTATTTGTCTATTCCATATCCTATTCAAATCTTACTTGAACACCTAATTATATTCATATTCTTATTCAAATCAAATCAAAAATCCCTCAATATCCTCATCAAGATATCTCCTATTCATATCTCTTCCAAAAGAAAAACCCCACCCAATCCCTTTATATACCCCTCTTCATGAGGGTGTTAATTCGGGGAAAACCAAAAAATTTGAGGGCAAAACCCTATGAGCAGCCGGCCATACCCCAAAAAGTCCATTGCCACAACCTATTATCCAAAGCTCAGATTGCTGCCGCAACCAAGGGTCAAGAAGCAAATATTTACAACTCCTCCATTAGCAGTAATCCACCTCTACCAATCAACATCAGCCACATCTCTCATCATGGCCACAACAACAAGAAGGGAAGCATAAAGGTCCATAGCCTACTAGCATCAAGGGGCATCCAAACTTGCTGCAAAACATCTCAGAGCACACCACCGTGAAGAACTCCTCGCAAACGTCGGAGATCACATCGAGACGGAGAAGTCTGCCGAGGCTATCGTCTTCAACGTTGCATGAACGCCCGCCGCTACCGTTCACCGTGCTCTCATTGTCATCTTGGTGCCATGCCATCGAGCTCCCCTCGTTGTCGGTGAAGTCATGTCTCCGTCGACATCCTCGAAGCTGTCGTCGACATCATCAAACGACCGCAAACCTCCACACGACGATGTCTAGCTAAAGTCGATTCGCTTCCTCGTCAGAGACAGCCTGAAGTCGACGACACAGAAGCAGCAGACGAAACCCTCGCTGTTGTCGACGAGAAGAACACGCTGTCGTCGAGTTGCAGTGGAGCGGCCGTCATCGAAGTCAAACACTGCTGTCAAAGCGAGAGCTGTCGATGTCCTCCTCGCTGCACGTTGTAGAAGAAGCTCGTCGTCGTGCCAAGGGAGCGAACACCTCGTCATCTTGAGGTCCTCGCCGTCGAGAACGAAGCCGTCGTCGACACCATATCATCGTTGCTGCTGCCCCATAGAGGAGCTCGTCGCCGGTGCCGCTGCCTAAGTCAAAGAACACCTCGCCATCTGAAGCTCGTCGTTGCATCATCCCAAGGAGTCGCCGCTGAGTCGTCGCCGTCATCGTGTGCAGAAGTCGCCGCCATCGATCGGTGGAGCGCTGTCATCATCGAGCAACACGAAGATCCCCGGGCAAAAACGAAGCGGAACGTGAAGCACTGACGTTGTGTAAAAAAAATCAATGGCTCAGATTAAAGAGTGCATGGATCGCGTGAATCTTGGAGGCTGACGTGGGCGATCCCCTCGCGGAATAGAACGAAAGCGAGAAGAATTGAGGCTGACATGGATTAGTTAAAAGAATTGCTGAGGGCACCGACTGAGTTATATTCAGTTTGAACTACAACTGCTATACGTACAGACCAGTGCACAACTTGACATCAAGGAGTCGGATCGAGACACCGTTTGCGTCAAATTGGAGCTGACGACATGCTGATTGACAGAGACGCCTACACGGACACGAACTGAGCATTTCTAAACCCTTTACTCTTTATATTCGTGTCTTAGTGTAACGTTCTCTGTAGGGGAAACTTTACCAATATTTTGTGATTATTTTGGGACTTGTCTGGTTGGGGCTAGACAAGTGGGACCCAGCTAGTTTGGGACTAGCTGGTAAAAAGCGTTACTAGGATTGATAGTGAGAGGAAACACAGTGAGTGGGGTACTGAGAGCTGGCGAGTGTAGAGACGTAGAGGGTGCTCTGAGCGTGCTCTAACTTGTGTTTTTGTACCTATTGCGCTATTCAATACTAGTAACTGCTTTGGGGGCTGGAGTAGGTCGAAGTGTGGACTGAACCAGGGTAAATCTGATGTGTACTCTGTGTCTGCTTTTTATTTACCATGTTGCTGCTATAACTATGTGTGCTTATTCGTGGGTTGCACGAATTATTTTTATAAGCCTATTCCCCCCCCCCCCCCCCCTCTAGGCTAGGATCCAGATCCAACATCTATAAGTACCATAAAGTACCTAAAAGGACCACTTGATGGGTGAATTGGCCCACAAATGTCCCCATGTATTCTCTCCAAGAAGCTAGGAAACTCAAACCCCACTTTCAGGTGGGATGGTCTCGTGATTAGTTTACCCTTATAACAGGGGGGGACAAGAAAAATCACCCTTTTGAAAAATCTTCAGGTTCTTCAAATTATGTCCATAGGATTGGTTTATGATGCGGTGCATCATTACCGATCCTGGGTGACCTAGTCTATAAAGCCAGAGACTGAATTCTGGTGATGTCGAACGCTGCTGGTGCTCTATCAGATTAGCTTCTATATGTTGGATGTATGTTTGATAAAGGCCAGACATGAGTCCTTTAAAACATTCTATGATGGTTTTAATACCATCCATATGACGAGTAACATACAAATATTCAATATTATTGAAATCATCATTTTTCAAGTGATATCCGTTTAAACAGATGTCCGTGAAACTTAGTAGATTTCTTTTTGATTTTGGAGAAAATAAAGCATCTTTTATTTTAACTTGCGTTTGGTTTGGGAGCAATAAAATTGCTTCACCTGATCCTTCTATTATATTATATAGTCCCGAAATTGTAGTGACGGGACCATGATAATTAATGATGCTATTAAAATAGCATCTGTCTCGAAGGATCGTATGCACGGAGGCACTGTCCACCAGGCATTCAAACTTCATCTCTATCTCTCTAGATCCTACCCTTCGGATCGAGCGAAGTTCGGAGAAGAAAGCCCTATCCGCGTCCTCGCGATTTGTCTGTCGGCAAGGATTCGGCTCAGCTGACAAGCGTGCTGATAACATGTTGGAATTGTAAGAAGTGGAGTGCTTATGGTGGATACCGTAGCCATATATATTAATCATATGAGAGTTACAACTATTGAAACTCAAGGGACACCCACTTAGTAGTGGATGTAATGGTGGATGTTAGTGGGTGGAGACCAAAGGTCTCCCCATTCATAACAATCCTCTAAAATTTGGAACTGTGTCGAGAAGCTCAAAATAGTCGGCCACCGTTATGCTGGTAGTCAACTCTTCAATGAACTACGGTCGACTCCTAATAAATTCGTGATCGATTCTTTTGGAGTTCAGAGAGCACAGCTCATTTCCATTTAAAATTGTCGACTTTTTCTTAAAAATAGCCGACTCTTTTACTGATACATGGGTTCTTGGCTATGAAATATTCATGAAATCATTTCAAACTAATTTTAAAACATTTCTAAATCATTTTGTAAGTTTTACAATCTCTTCTGTGTGTAGCTCCAATCGTAATGCCTATAAATGATCTAAGAGCATGAATACTAAATACATCAAAATACCCAAATTTGGCTTCTTTGATGCTTTGCATATTCTCATCTTTATGTCTTAGCTCCAACTTAGTTCTTTGGCCTTGGGTTGAGCTTTCACGCCTCTTTTGATCTTCCATCAAAGCTTTTGATTTGAATTCTTTGGCTAAGCTCATTGGTCTTCTTTTGAGTAATTTGACTTTTGTTGGCTTTTTGACTTTGAGCTTCATTTCTTTGACTTTGTAATTCCTATACACTTAATGAATACGATTAATAGTAATCATTTGGTAATCATCTTCAAAACATTATTAGGGGTGCTCAATATCCAACCCTTTGAATTTGAGTTACGATTCAAGATTTGTGTCTTAAAATTGCATTTTTTGTTGAATAATAATGATAGTTGCATGCAAAAGTATGCTATTGCTTTATATTTGCAACCCATGAGCATGGGAATGATAATTTGCAAAATCATCATTAGATTAATGCTTGATCCTTGTTGAAATTCTTGAACAAAATGTTATTTAATCAACAAAGACCGACGAAGAAGACATAATAAACCAACCCTTATAATTTTCTGGCAAAATATAAAATTAATAAAATGAATTAATCTTTAGGAAGAAGACGGAAATTATGGGGGTTGACCGGCCGTCCGTTTGACATGCAAACCGAGACAGGGATACTAGAATTAGAATTTATAAACCGCATGCACACGGTGTCAAAGTGTGGCTTGGGGGTCGATCACGGGGAGGCGTGTGTTGTACTTGCAAACATTCAGGAACCGGATCACCCGGTGGATGAGCTAGTCTATTCTTGATTAGTTGCACGATTGTAAACTAATAGAAAAGATGTAAAAAGTAAAAAAGGTAACCTAGGACTTTGGCTTATGCCATAATCATGGGTTCTCACTATTATGGCCGAAGGATAGGAATATGACCGAATGCTAGGGTTTGGCGGTGAGACGTTGCCTCTAAAAGTGGTACCTAGCGTCCTATGGGCCCGATATCTCGGTCGATGCCCAGGATGATACGCTAGGTCTACCCAGCTTCAGACGGTGGGCATTCTCATATCCAACACCATCCGACTCTTGGAGCCCTAAGTTCGCAACGATTGCTCCCATCATTTCATCCAAGCTTTTCCCACGTGCAAGGACTCAATATCAACGCTAGGGGGTGAGCTGTGGCGAGAGAATCAAACTCCCGTTTTATTTCCTCTTGGCCCAACGGTTAAAGGCGGTCTTTTTCCCGCCGATGACAATGAAACGTCCCCGCGTAACCATCAAAATCCCTAGATCCAATCGGATCCCTAAACCTATGGCCTTTCTAGGAAGAACCCACGAAGGGGCTTCCACCAATGTCCCAGATTGAAGAACTACTCACTAAACATGGTAGCAAAAGCAAAAACAGAAAATATAGCCATAAGAATTGAAATCAAGCAATTGTTCACCGTAGAAAATAGAAGCATAAACACAATATCAAAATATGAAAGCGATCAAAGAACTGGGGATAAATGTTTAATTCAAACAGCTGAAAAGTCCCTAAAACAGCTTAAAAAGTGGGGACTCCGTTTCTAGGAAAACCTAGCACTATTTATACAAGTGGACAAGATACCAGGGAATATTCCCACAAAAAGACAAAAACAGACACTCACCCGATCGGGTGAGACTTCACCCGATCGGGTGAAAGGATGGAAGAATATGTCTTCAGCTCTGATAAATCTCAGCAGATCGCTGAACCGATCGGGTGAGTCTTGGACTTTTCGAGCTTAGGAAGCAGCAGCATCTGACCTGATCATTTGAAAGTGCTGACCCGATCGGATCACAATACATGACCCGGTCGGTTGAAAAGTCAACCGACCAGGTGAGCTTTGGCCTTCAAAACTGCACTCTGGCATTCATCCACCTGATGAGTAAGCTGATCAGGTGGAACGGTCCCTTCTTCAACACTGACATAGACCGCATAACCCGATCGGGTGGCTTTCCACTCGATCGGTTGAGAGCTGTGATGTGAATCTATATTTTATATATTCACACACGTCTTCTCCGTTGTTTTTCATCGATTTTCGTTATTTCGTATCCCTTTCTTCGTGTTTTTAGTTTCTTTTTACTTTTGTTGAGTAAATGTGCATTTACAGGACATTGCTGACGCATGGGACATATATGGCTAACATCATGAGTCCTCGGAGCAACGGGTAGTGCCGCACGAGATTCCGAGAGCCCTTCATCAAAGATAACTATGTATCAGCTCTCAACCGATCGGGTGAAACGTCCACCCGATCAGGTCATGCAGCCTGTGTCAGTGCTGAAGAAGAGATCGTTCCACCCAATCGGTTCAGTGATCGGGTGGATGAATGACAGAGTGTAGTTTTGAAGGCCAAAGCTCACCCGGTCGGTTGACTTTTCAACCGAGCAGGTCATGTATTGTGATCCAATGGGGTCGTCACTTTCAACCAAATGGATCAGATGTCGTTGCTTTCCAAGCTCAAAAAATCCAAGACTCACCCGATCGGTTCCGTGATCAGGTGAGATTTATTAGAGCTGAAGACATATTCTTCCATCGTTTCACCCGATCGGGTGAGTGTCTATTTTTGTCTTTTTGTGGCAATATTCCCTGGCATCTTGCCTACTTGTATAAATAGTGCTAGGTTTTCCCAAAAAAGGAGTCCCCACTTTTTAAGTTGTTTTAGGGGTTTTTCAGCTGTTTGAATTAAACGTTTATCGTAAGTTCTTTGATCGCTTTTATATTTTGATATTGTTTTTATGCTTCTATTTGCTACGGTGAACAATTGCTTGATTTCAATTCTTATGGCTATATTTTCTGTTTTTGCTTTTGCTACCATGATTAATGAGTAGTTCTTCAATCTGGGACATTGGTGGAATCCCCTTTGTGGGTTCTTCCTAGAACGGCCATAGGTTTCGGGATCCAATTGGATCTAGGGATTTTGATGGTTACACGGGGGCGTTTCATTGTCATCGACGGGAAAAAGACCACCTTTGACCGTTGAGCCAAGAGGAAATAAAACGGGAGTATGATCCTCTAGCCACAGCTCACCCCCTAGCATTGACATTGAGTCGTTGCACGTGGGAACGACTTGGATGAAATGTTGGGAGTGATCATTGCGAACTTAGTGCTCCCGGAGTCGGATGGTGTTGGACATGGGAATGCCCACAGTCTGAAGCCAGGTAGATCTAGCGTATCATCCTGCGCACCTACCGGAATATCGGGCCCATGGGACGCTAGGTACCACTTTTATAGGCAACGTCTCACCGTCAAACCCTAGCATTCGGTCATATTCCTATCCTTCGGCCGTAATAGAGAGAACCCATGATTAGGGCAGAAGCCAAAGTCCTAGGTTATCTTTTTACCTTTTACATCTTTTCTATTAGCTTACAATCGTGACACCAAATCGAGAATTGGCTAGCTCATCCACCGGGTGATCCGGTTCCTGAATGTTAGCAAGTGCAACACACACCTCCCCGTGATCGACCCCCAAGCCACACTTCGACACCGTGCGCTTGCGATTTATAAATTCTAATTCTAGAATCCCTGTCCCGGTTTGCGTGTCAAACGGGCAGTTGGTCAAGCTGATACATGTTTATCTTTGACGAACGGCTTTCGGGATCTCGTGCGACACTTTCCATTGCTCTGGGGCTCATGATGTTGGCCATATATGTCTCATGCGCTAGCAATGTCCTGTAAATGCACATAAACTCAATGAAAGTAAAAAGAAACTAAAAACACAAAGAAACGGATACGAAATAACGAAAAACGACAGAGAAGACGTGCGCACATAAACTCAACGAAAGTAAAAAGAAACTAAAAACACAAAGAAAAGGATACGAAATAACGAAAAACGACGGAGAAGACGTGCATGAATATATAAAATATAAACGCACGTCAAAATCCCTCAAGGTGAACTCTTCCGTGTCCTCGAGGAAGACGAGTGAGAATAGAAGCCCGGCGGGAGAAAATAGAAGGAGAGAAACAGAAAAAGAAAAAGAAATCCTAGATTACCTGTCAGAGCCAACGGAAACAAACTCAACACACTAAGCAAGCACGCGAGAAGCATAATACTAAGCCCAGGAATACGAGTTCCTATTAGTGTCGTGGGTTCACACGGTGAAGCGCGAGTGAGTGCAGTTATGAGCTAGCCAACGGTGTAACTATCTAAATCATGTGATGAAGCTCCATATACACATATCCATGGAATGACCAATTCGAGTTTGCGGTGAATAATAGTTCAAGTATGCATGAGAATAGAGTAAGAATAGAAACATGTCATATGTTCGGGACTCTACCGCTAGAAACTAGGAAATCGCTGCACGATTGCCGAGATGATTGCTAGAAAGCTCCTATGCCAAGTGTGTTCAAAAACGAAAGGGGTTGAGTAGCTTTGGAGGAGAGCACTTGGTGCAAATTCTCGCCTTCCCTTTATTTACGACGGTAGGAGTAATATTTACAACAGAATTTTTTTTGGGTTTTGGATTTTTGTATATTTTTTTTGGATTTTGGCTATACATCTTGTTTCTTTTCTCCCCCCTTCTTTCTTTGGATTTTCCAATCTTTTTTGATTTTTTTTTTGGATTTTTGGTAGAAGTAGGAAAAATGTGCATTCTCCAAAAGCGGGAGAACGATGTGCTAGTAAGTGGCAAAATTGTGTACTCTCCCAAGTGGGAGTTAAGTACACGACGATGGGATTTGCACCAAGCAAAACAAAAAAGAATTCGAATTCTAAACACTTGGAAAAAGGCAGTTTTTGCGGATCAGGGCGTAGGCAACATGTGTTATCCTATTCCTATTGGTAGAGTCCTGACACATGCGATTTGAAGCATATATATAGTATGATTCATGCATAATGAAGCAGAAAGTAGAAGCAATATACCTCATTTTCAAAATTGAAACATGATAGTCTAGAGGTGTTCCATGGATAGGCATATAAAACAAAATCACGACCTAGAAGCACACCAACTAGCTAGTCACAACACACAACTCAACACAAAAGGCAAAGTGAACCCACTGAGCATAAAATGCAACAGAACTCGGCTTCCTAGGGTTAGTGAAGATAGTTATTGTTGCTTAGCTAAGTGTGTGTGTGGTTTAGTGTCAGTTTCATCATGTGGGGTCATCTCTAGGAAAGGGAGAATACAAGGATGGAAAAAAAAGAAAAACACGACAAAACGACTCAAAACGGTGAAAAAGACACAACTGATGCATATAGTGTGACTCCCCCAAGCTGAATGTTGCATTGCCCTCAATGCAACATGATGAAGTGCGGGAGGGCAACGAATGATGGGAGGGAAGTACGCACGGACAAAGAAACAGAAAAACATGAAAAACGCCGAAAACGAGACGTAGAAAAATAAAGAAAATCAAGACTGACATGGACTAGACAAAAGACACGCACAAGCACACAAGTACAAAAATAAAAGACAAGCACATGGCAAACACATATGACACGACCACAAACACAAAATATAGATCTCTCCCAAGCTGATCTCAACAATTCCTGAAAAAGATATGATCATAATGAATTAGAAAAACTGGCAAGGGGAAAATCAGAAAAAGAAGGAAATCAAGATGCAGGAGCAGAAGACTCCTCATCCTCCTCAGAAGAGAGTGGAGGGGTGTGGTCGGGTGAATGTGTGGGAAAGGTGACGAGTGTGCAAAGAACTGGAGAAAGAGATGGAGATCGTACACGGGTGGGCTCGGTGGGGATGTGAATAATGGGTGGGGTGTCGGTGGTAACGGAGGGTCGTAGAGATATGGTAACTTATGAAGAGGGCGTGGGTAATGATTTTGCTCACACAACGACTTGTTTCTTGCGACGCGAGTAGGCGGTGGTGATAGAGGTGAAATCACTGAAATGTGGTGGAAGATCATCAGTAGGAGATGGAAGTGGTGGGTCAACGGTAGTGGTAGGTAAGGAAGTAGTGGTGGTGGGGGTAAAGAAGTGGTGGGAAGGGAAACAATATTGGTATCGGACATTGGATGAATAGGTGGAGGGGACGATCGTCTAGGAGGTGACGGAGGTGGTGATGAGGGTGGAGATGGTGTTGGAGCACCGTGGATATGGGTCAGAAGACGGAGAATGGTGGCTATGTTTCGCTCGAGAGCGAGGAAATGGGGATGGGATAGAAAAGAGGTAGATGGATCCGAGGGGGCAGAGGAGGATGTGCTAGCACGTAAATCAGTAATCTCGGCCTCGAGAGCGAGGCGAGCAGAAGTGGCACGGCGCACAATAGAGTGTGTGCCGATAGCAGTGAAAACGGGTGCCGGTGGTACTGGGCTCAGCCCCAGGGTCTCCTCGGAACTCAGGAATTTCCTACTCTCCAAAGTGGGTGGCAGGAGAAGGTGCTCGCGGAGCGTCAGGAAGAGCAAACTGAAGGTGCAGTCCCCCCACAAACTCAGGGTCAAGTGGGAATGACTAATCTGCCGAAAGCTCAATAGTGACGCGATCAGGGTTCGACAGAATGGTATAAGGTGCAGGGGGATGGCCGTAGTGAAAAACGAATCGACCGCCGCCGAGCGACTTGATTATGTGAGTGTGCCACAGGACATCAATGTCAATGTGGGTAGATCCTAGGGCACGGACCAAATCGGGTGGGATCTCGATGTTGAGAGGTGGATGTTGGGCAATGATTGTGATGAGGCCACCGCAACAATATTTGCCTTTATTCGCGCGGCTAATATCAATTAGCTTTTGAACTAGTCATAACCCGTGCCCGCGGGCACGGTTCATTTAAGATTTCCCCCGCGAAATCTTTGTTCCCCGTAAAATTATTTCCACAGCCAAAATTTAACAGAACAATAAATTAACGTAAAAATATTTAGCGGCACGGGTATCTTCGGCACAGAACAACAAATTCGACGCAGGCGACTTCGGCGCGGAACAACAAATTCGACGTCGAACAACAAATTTGGCACCCGCGCCTTCGAAAATGTTCTTTTTGGGTGAAAATTTAGCAGTAGTAGTCAAATGTTCTTTTTGGGCGAGAAATCATATGGCTCAAAACAAAATATGTTAGAAAAAAACTAGATGTATCATAAATCATTTAATAAGTGTATTGGTAGTAAAAAATTCTTTAAAAGTAGCAAACTTGAAGTCATTTTGGGCTGGAATTAAAACAAATTCTACCAAATACTTGACAAAATAATGGTGTCGCTGCGAAAACTTAAACTCTTATAAAGAAAATTATTACATTAAAAGCATTTATATAGGTAGTTCATTTTTATAATTGCTTGAGCAGCTGATGCCATGAGCCTTGGGTCTCTTGTGAAATGGACTAAAAATTAGGCTGTGAGCGATAGCTTTACCAGGACAGATTTGATTGCATGTACTACAAACACTGCAATGCGACACTTGATATGCCCTCACTTGGGTATTGGGCCCATGTGGCCATATCATCGATCTTTGCATGCGGCTGCGAGATTGGTTGGGGCATTAGCGCTTATGGTTGCAGATGTCCAAGGTACGCAAGCTATTCGATGAGAGAGGGAAAATGATATTGGTTTCTTGGATGCATTTGTTTGATTTGCTCAACTTAAATAAATAACCCAAAGACATTCAAACTCTTTAGGAATTAGAAATTAGACGTGAGAAATTTTCAAAAGTCTAATTAAAGGAGTAAACAGAGAGTAAGAATTGTCCTCATATTTGAAACTGTGAAACTTGAACTGAACTATCAAAATATCTTGGCTTCAAAGTTTCATTTCAAATTGTCCTCATTTGTGAAACTGTGAAATTTGAAATGATTCACAAACCTGGGAGAAGCCTATATGCTACGATTGTCTACCAAGGAGAAACTATTAATGGCACAAAACCTATGTTAAGTAAAACACGTCTTCCAACCGAAATTTACCGAGTGCCACACTATTGGACATGCTGATAGCAAAGAAAAATCACAATTTTAAACAAACTATCTAATTGAATTAGTAACATCTTCAATAGGAGAAATAAACAAATAATGATAACTATAAACATAACACATAACAGAAAAGGAGGAAAAAATAAGAAGATACAGAAAAATCTATCACGGTTCCATAACCGCCGACACAAACATCCCACCAAGAATCTCCGACTGTGGATTCCGGTATCGACAACGCCGACGGCAAGAGAATCGGTGATCTTTGAGGTGAAACTGCCGGTAAGCACCCACACATTAGCACCATCTTCTCTTTTTTCCTCACTCTACTGCTCATCATTCTTTCGACCGTCTTCATCCATCTCAAATTGATTCGAGCCACTCTTCAAGCCAACAGATTAAAATTCAGAACAACAAATTAAAGTTCAGAACAACAAATTAAACCACACATCCTGAAATTTCAACAACCTAGTTGCGTTTCTTTGTAGATTAGCTGGCAGTATTTAATAGGAGAAATTGATGGGTTCTGATTGGACAAATTGGTTTGTGGTGGATTGATGAGGTGGCAGCATCTTGTTTCATAGCAGATCATTGTTTGTCGTAGATTGATGGGTTGGCAGCATCGTGTGGCTCACGCATTTTTTCCAAGAACGTGATTCCCCAAGGGTTTTCACAAAACCGCAAGCAATTTCCAAGAACGTGTAGCCCTCGCATTTGGAAAATTGAGTGGGAGGTTGTCAAAGGACCAACGGATTTTGTGCACTTGGCGCCTTGCACTTCTCAGGTTCTTTATGTGTGATGGCCGAAATCACAGAACGTCATTAAATTACCCATTATTATTTATTTGTGAGGTCTCCAAGAACCCATTATTATTTGAGTGGATGGTTGTCAAAGATAATTACCCATTATTATTTAGTTGTGAGATTTCCAAGAACGTAAAACAAAATAATTTAATTACCCATAATTACCCGTTCAAACTCAAATTGCAACAGGATTTTTAAGAAAGAATATAAAATGAGAAATTTAATTTAATGATGGGACTACTCAAAAAGTTTTCTCCTAAATTAAATAATTTCTCCTCAAAATTTTACAAACTCTCATTGCAACCATTCATTTACCAAGATTTAATCCTAGCCGTTTTTCTATCAACCCCTTTGTCCTAGTCAGCTTGTCCTAGTCAGCCCTAGTATTCAAAAATCGCGGTCAAATGTATAATAGATTATCTACGAGGTGGTATTGATGCGAACGCGCAGTGCCTCAAAAGTAATCCCGTCAACACCGAGAATAAAGGGAAACGTCATCGCCAATAAAATGAAAATATCCGGGATGGTCACGGTACCGGACTCATCCTGTGGAAAGAAAGTGTTGGAAATAATGCGATGGGCGAGGCGAAAGATTGGGTGAATAATCGAAGAGGCCCTGGCCCTGGCCCTAGGATATTGATCGTGCAAGGTGAGACAATTCCAAAAGTAGTCGACGTCAAAATCGGCATGAAATTCGTTGGCAAGGGAGCTGCCTTCAAGATTAGGGAACCCGAAGATATCATTGATAGTGTCAAGGGAGTACGGAAATTTCGGTTCTGAAGGCAAAAAACGATGTTCGACCCTGTCTCAATTTTGATCGTGGAAAGGAATTCTAGTGTAAGCATGGGGTAGGAATTAGCATGGGCGTGGAGGAAGCTAAGCGATCCTATGTTTGCGAACAAGGATTCGACTTCGAAGAAAACTCTGAGATCGAATAAGGTTTGGTCATGCGTGAACTTGGTAACAAGATGAGGACGTTGGTTGAGGCGAGAGAAAAAATCTTTATGGGCTTGGCTCATATGACGAACACCCTGTGGTCCAAGTAGCGGGTCTATCACTGGTACGCTATGTGGGGGTGGTTGGGTAGGCTGTGTTTAAGGAGCATATCCACGTGTAGGACGTGTGGATCGTTGTCTCATGTGAGACGACTCCTCCTCCACCATAGGTCGCTTACCCTTATCTTTGTCTTTAGCCATGATATTGTGGCGATCGGATATGATATTGAAGATGACAGATTAGTGCACACAACAAATGACAAAGCAACAAAATGAAATTTCTGGGCAATATCACAACTAAGTTATGGAGCGAGTTTACCCAGCAATCTATGCGGCTCCTAGCTCCAAAAGCTCCCTCAATGCGCGAGGAAGTGATCCGGAGAGCCACCGCACACCAATCCGAAGAAAATAAAGTTTTTGAAAATTGGGGGAAAGTTGGTTAGGGCTAGGGTTTGAAGGGATTTTCGGCTTGAATGGGTGTAATGGAGGGGCTTTGATGGTGGGAAATTGGTGGAGGAAGTGGAGGAGGATGATTGGTAACAGTAAGGAGTGATGGAGAAGATCGTGTGGAAAGAAATCCAAACGAACGAGTCGAAATCGGTTTTGAAGTCGTGTGAAATGGCAGTTAGGTGGGGGTGGGGTTATATAGGGTTTTGGTGACCCGATCGGGTGGAAATCCACCCGATCGGTTGGATCAATTTTCAAAAATTCTCTTGGATTAGCAGCTACAGGTCACCCGATCGGGTGAGAACTCACCCGATCGGTTGACCGCTCTTTGAAAAACATCCCAAGTCTATGTTTTAATTCACCTGATCAGTCACCTGATGGCCGACCGGATCACTCGTTCGGTTGGTTCTTCGACTGAAATATGGCCACATACTGAAACAATCCACCCGATCGGGTGATGTATGACCCGATCGAGGCGAGGCAATTCCTGCACAAAAAAATTCAAATTGACTAAGTTTCCCAACAAATGATCCCCACAGCAGCATATATACACTAAAATTAATAGACTGATCTTATTAAAAGCAAGTAAAAGTTTAGGACATGGGTTGCCTCCCATGAAGCGCTCTTTTTTATAGTCGTTCGCTCGAATCCCGATATGATGTTCAAGGTAGCTTGAATGGGTGACGCTCGACGTTTGGCGTCTTCTCAGCAGTTGGGAAAAAAATTCCAGTTGTCGACAGTAGCAATAAGTGGACGGTCTCAATCACTCCCCTATTGGTAATATCCGGGGGCTTCTCCTTAGTGTTGGCGACACACGCCACTCTCTTCAAGATTCGCACTTTGTGGGCGGTAAGCACCAAAGGCTCTTTGCCCTTGCTCTTCATCTGAGCATTCTTTCCAAATCCAGGGGGTTGATTGGGAGACACATTCTGGCTCAGGAATTTCCTCTTCATCTAGCCTAGAGTGCTCCTCTACACTATCCAAGTCTTCAAGAGGGTCTCTAGAAAGAACTTCCAATGCACCCGCTTCATTAACTTTCTCTTCTTCAATCTCTAGAAGATTGCAATTAGATTCTACGGGTGGTAGTTTCATGGGCAACGCTAAGTCAAATTACATCGTTTGATCACCGACGTTCAAAGACAACTTTCCCTTCTTCATGTCGATAAGCACACCGGTGGTCGCCATAAAAGGTCTTCCAAGAATAATCAAAGTGTGATTATCCTCGGGCATATCCATCACTACAAAGTCCACCGGCACACGTACGTCGCGGACATTAATTGGTAGGTCGTCGATGACTCCCACGGGATATTTGACGGATCGATCCGCTAGCTGCAAAGTCATCCCAGTAGGTTCCAGTTCTCCCATGTTGATTCTTCTGTAGAGTGAAAGGGGCATCAGACTCACACTTGCTCCTAAATCAACAAGTGCTCTATTGATAGAGACTTCCCCTATAGAGCATGGAATCGAAAAACCGGGTCCTTAAGCTTTGGCGGTTTGGCTTATTGAATCAAGGTGCTACACTCCGTCGTAAGAACCACCTTTTCTTTTCTTGTTCCTTTCGTCACTAGATCCTTGCAAAATTTTGCGTACGAAGGTATAGTTTCAATTGCTTCAAAGAACGGGATCTGAAGACTTAGATCTTTCACCATTTCAAAGAACCTACCATATTTTTCGTCGATCTTGGCCTTGGCAAGCCTTTGCGAAAATGGGACCGAAGGCTTGAAAACTCTCAAGTCTTCACCTTCATTTTTCTTTCCTTTCTCAGAATATTTCTCCGGAGTCATGGGACTTAATGTTGAAGCTCCGTTGTCGTTCATCTCCATCTTCGGTTGCACACTGACAATGGGCGCTTCCTTATCTCTCTCGGCCTCCCGTGCCGGAATCTTTTCCACTCCTCAAAACAATAGCCAAAACATTCGCTTGACCAGTTGTCAAGGCTAAGGTTTGGCTCGGTGCTCTAGGATTCACCTACAGTTGACTCGGCAATTGTCCTTGCGCCTTTTGGAGGTTGGCTACTTGTACCCCCAATTGGGTCACTTGGTCAGCCAAGGATTTCTGCCTAAGTTGTAATTGTTGAGTGATCTTCTCTTGATTTGAAATGTATTGAGCTAGAAGGTTCTCAATTGGAAAGATCACTCGTTTTTGTTGATTGTAATGTTGTTGTTGTTTGGGCGGAGGTTGTTGTTGTTGAGGAGGATGTTGTTGATACATTTGTTGAGGCAGAGGAGGCTGGTATTGTTATTGTTGAGGAGGTTCCTGAAATTGTTGGTAGGGTTCCTTGAAGCTAAAATTCAGATGATTCCGATTATTGGGAGAATATCCAGGGTTCGAACTTGTTCTTGGCGGATAAGGCGCATTTTCCGTAGGATTATAGAATAAGGCACTTGCTTGATCCACGGGCGCCGAAATCTCTCCAACACCGAAGTCTCCAATCACTTCAGTTTCCATGGCCGCTACTTGCTATGGGCTAGCGGCACCGGCTCTAACCATAAACGCTAAAATTTGAGTGGAAAGCAAATCGAATTTGCTTGATAGCTTGTCGACATCCTCAATTCGATGCATGCCACCGGCTTTTGGTGTCGCACGCTCATCACTCCACCTCTCGTTATTGATGCCATGCTCTCCAAGATAGTTCCGGCATCCACTTCGTTTCTCGACATGAAAGATCCACCCGCTGGGGCATCCATAGAGGACTTCAAATCGTCCCTCAGTCCATTATAGAATAGGTTGATGATCTGCCAACGGGGGAGCTCGTGGTGATGGCACTTCCTTTGCATTTCTTTGTACTCACCCACGCTACATGTAGCGACTCATGGCTAGCTTGGGAGAAAGAGGAGATATCACTCCTTAGCTTCATCGTCTTCCCCGGAGGAAAGAACTCATTCAAGAATACGTTTGAAAGCCGCTCCCAAGTAGTGAATGTGTTGGTGTCCTTGCCCCTTAGCCATTGCTTCGCTTTATCCCGTAGAGAGAACAAGAATAACCTTAACCAAATAGCCTCGGTTGATACGTCATTGATCTTAAATGTCTCACACTTCTCCAAGAAAGAGTCTAAGTGCTCGATGGGATTCTCCATGGGAGCTCCAGAAAATTGGTCTTGTTGGATCTAAGCCACTAGTGATGGCTTCAACTCAAATTTTCCGGTCGTAATGGCCAGAGGTTGAATGCTGGATATAGATCCAATAGACAGCATCGAATATTCGAGTAGAGACTTTGGAGGAGTGATGGTTGCTGCCATGGCGGCAAATTCTTCTCTTCTTCTTCTTTCTACGTTCAAACGCCTCACGGTAGCGTTGATCTCAGGATCCAAAGGAACTAAATCGTCGAGACTCCTTGATTTTCTGCACATGTATAATTCAGATATACCGTGAAGCACGTATGGTATGATACGAAATAAAAACAAATAAAAACAAAAGTGTAGAATGTGAAAAAGATCACGGGGTGTGGATGTGAGCTAGTCTCAAGGATAACAAGGTCCTAAGTGTAACAAGCACGTTGCCTCCCCGGTAACGGCACCATAAAGCTTGACCGGTCGCCCGTTTGACACGCAAACCAGGACATGTATACTAGAATTAGAATTTATAAACCGCAAGCGCACGGTGTCGAAGTGTGGCTTGGGGGGTCGATCATGGGGGCGTGTATTGTACTTGCAAACATTCAGGAACCGAATCACCCTGTAGATGAGCTAGCATATTCTCGATTGGTTGTCACAATTGTAAACTAATAGAAAAGATGTAAAAAGTAAAAAAGGTAAGCTAGGACTTTGGCTTCCGCTCTAATCATGGATTCTTGCAATTACGGCCGAAGGATAGGAATATGACCGAATGCTAGGGTTTGGCGATGAGACATTGCCTCTAAAAGTGGTACCTAGCGTCCCATGGGCCAGATATTCCGGTCAATGCCCAGGATGATACACTAGGTCTACCCAGCTTCGGACGGTGGGCATTCCCATGTCCAACACCATCCGGCTCCGGGAGCACTAAGTTTGCAACGATCGCTCCCATCATTTTGTCCAAGCCGTTCCCACGTGCAAGGACTCAATGTCAACGCGAGGGGGTGAGCTGTGGCTAGAGAATCAAACTCCCGTTTTATTTCCTCTTGGCCCAACGGTCAAAAGCGGTCTTTTTCCCGTCGATGACAATGAAACACCCCCGCGTAACCATCAAAATCCCTAGATCCAATCAGATCCCTAAACCTATGGCCGTTCTAAGAAGGACCCACGAAGGGGCTTCCACCAATGTCCCAGATTGAAGAATACTCACTAAACACGGTAGCAATTGCAAAAATAGAAAATATAGCCATAAGAATTGAAATCAAGCAATTGTTCATTGTAGCAAATAGAAGCATAAACACAATATCAAAATATGAAAGCGATCAAAGAACTTACGATAAACGTTTAATTCAAACAGCTGAAAAATCCCTTAAAATAGCTTTAAAAGTGGGGACTCAATTTCTGGGAAAACTAGCACTATTTATACAAGTGGGCAAGATACAAGGGAATATTCCCACAAAAAGGAAAAAACAGACACTCACCCGATCGGGTGAGACTTCACCCGATCGGGTGAAACGATGGAAGAATATGTCTTCAGCTCTGATAAATCTCACCCGATCACTGAACCGATCGGGTGAGTCTTGGATTTTTCGAGCTTGGGAAGCAACAGCATCTGATCCGATCGGTTGAAAGTGCCGACTCGATCGGATCACAATACATGACCCGGTGGGTTGAAAAGTCAACTGACCGGGTGAGCTTTGGCCTTCAAAACTGCACTCTATCATTTATCCACCCGATCAATGAGCCGATCGGTGGAACGGTCTCTTCTTCAGCACTGATACAAACCGCATGACCCGATCGGGTGGCTGTTCCACCCGATCGGTTGAGATCTTATACATAGTGATCTTTGACGAATGGCTCGGGATCTCGTGCGACACTTCCTGTTGCTCTGGGTGCTCATGATGTTGGCCATATATGTCCACTATGCTAGCAATGTCCTGCAAATGCACATAAACTAAATGAAAGTAAAAAGAAACTAAAAACACAAAGAAACAGATACGAAATAACGAAAAACGACGGAAAACGACGGAGAAGACGTGCGTGAATTTATAAAATATAAATGCACGTCAGGGGTTAAATTAAAGATATCTTAGCCTTGTAGATTAAATTGATTATTGAATGAGAACGTTTTAATTACGTCAAAATTAGGGTAATATTTGTTGGATCCCTAGGATGGATATATAGATTATAGGGGGATGATGCGTCCGGAAACAACTCCGAAACGATGTCGTTTACCGCAAGCACACGGTATAAGAACGCCTCCCCAGCAACGGCGCCATAAACTTGATGCGTACGGAAACAACTCCAAAACGATGTCGTTTACCGCAAGCGGACGGTATAGTGGCAAGCGGGTATCGAACACAGGGAAGCGGTGCTATACTACCTATCTACTCCTAGGTTGAGTCAAACTTGCGGGTTTATTGGTGGATGTGGATTATGGAGTGTCGTAATGGTGATGGCTGCGAAAGTCGTGTCACTCGATGTCGCAAATATGGGGTTCCACACAATGAAAGAAAGAAAACACTAGGGCTTTAGGACTCACCACTAGGACCGTCGGACGTCGACGCTAGGCTAGGACTCTTACATTGCATTGGTTTTATTGGGGATTGTAGCATCTAGGAAGTGAATTCATGTGTCTGGGCATCATGAATCTAACGTATCGCATTAACCATGTTCTCGCGATAGGCACATACGATACGTGCATTAAGGATCTACAATAATCTTACCACTCTCGTGGGTCGAATGCTCTCAGCTCGTACCACTCTCATGGGTTAGAGCTTCGAGGTATTTTGGTGGCTCTTATTGACGCAATGGCAGTAGCCGTCAATTAGTTATATAGTTCGTCGGTGGATCCCCTCAAGGCACGAGCCGGGCATGGTCATGTGCCTCGGTTGAATCCACTAACTCCCTAATTAAATTCGTAGGATATTCCTTAAGCTAATCGATTCCACCGACCATGGGCATGATCTCAGTACGAATTCTCCTATGGATTTTGCTAGATCAACCAAAATACAACCCCAATTATACCAATGCATCATAAAAATCCCAACTTTGCAACTAAGTCCTAAGATCCATGGGCTAATCCCTTAGCCCTAGAAAAGATTACCCAAGCATAGCAATATCAATAGATAAAATAACACACAAAGATTTCATTACATGCATCAAGAATGGATAAACAGTAATAAATCACAAAGAAATAATAAAAGAATTTAAAAGGGCAAAAATACTTATCTTGATACAAAGAAGGGGCCTCGGGCATAGCCAAACTCCCCAAAAGATCGTCTCCACAAAAGTCTAAGAAGGATCTAAAAATTCTCTTTAGAAATGTATATAAAAATCTCTCAAAACTCTAATCTCAAATCCTTACAGAACTCTGTCTAAAACTCCCTACATGACCCTCTTTGGCGGCTGCGCAGAATCACCCAAAAACCCTCACAATCGTCCCAAATATCCGGGCGGAGATCAAAAGAATGGGCCCACAGTGACTCGACCGAGCATAAAGCTGCTCGGTCGACGACTTGGTCGAGCACAAAGATGCTTGGTCGAGTTGCACAGAGAATTCAGGCTCCTCCAAACATGTCACCCTGTCAACCCGGGCCAAGTACGCACCTGCTCGGTCGAGTAGAAGGTTGCTCGGACCGAGAAAATAGTTGATCGGTCGAGTCGACGGTTGCTCGGCTGATTGGAGACTAAAAACACACTTCAGCCTCATTTGCACACCACTCGGACCGAGCAGGAGGTTGCTCGGACCGAGTAGGAGGTTGCTCGGTCATGTAGGATGTAAAAACACATTTCAGCACCATTCTGGTCGAGTAGGAGGTTGCTCGGACCGAGTAGGAGGTTGCTCGACCGAGTAGGCTACTGAGAACAATTTCAGCACTGTAGCCTCAATTTACAGAAATTCTCTAGTGCTCATCCAACCTCTGATTGGCATGTTCTTGGTGGCGTTGGAACTGTCTTGAAGTCTATTATCTGGGAAAAATATCATAAAAATAGTGAAAAATCACAGGTGATAGCAGATTTAAAACCAGTGCACGGTTGTCCTGTTTTTAGCACTTCGGGTCGCTTGATTCCTCCGCCGCATCATAGTTCGATCGAGCGACCTTCTCTCTTTCCCCTTCCTTGCTCCAGTATTCTTCTTGAACACCTTGAGCATGTCATCATGAGTCTCATTGGTGCTCTCACGCCGCCGATCGTCTTATCGACTCCAAATTGCTCCAATATCGCCCAAATCCCTGAAATGGACATAAACGCTCTGAAAGTCATATTATTCCAAACAATAGCGTAAAAACATATGAAATGTGTAATTGAGCAATCATTTTTATGTGTAATCATATATATATAATGTGAAATATAAGGACACATCAAAATCCCCCAAGCTTACATCTTACTCGTCCTCGAGGAAGACTAGTAAGAAGTGAACACGGGAGATGGATACAATGGAGATATGAGGTGGTGATGTATAAATGAAGACAAGGGGTTCAATCTTAAATTTCGAAAAAAATATAAGAACCCAAGACGTAAGATCTCGTTAACACACGTCAATATAAAATTAGAACACATATACACAACAAATACTTAAGTCTCGCTCTAATTAAAATAACGTGGATTTCAAATAATTTAATGAACTTGATAAGCAATAAAAAGAGATTAGAGTTATATCATATCACAGTTTATCATGCAATATACTAAGTTCACAAAAATGAAACTAAAGTTCTCAACTCATTCTCTAAGCAGTATAATATGTCATGATCAAACTTTTTCAAGCATGCGCGGTATTTTGTTATACTTCATGGAACAAATTTAGAAAATCCAATCAAGGTAAGGCATCACCACACTACGACCATTTCAAGACTCCTAGAACCCATCAACTTTGCCATGTCTTAGTTCTATAAAGAAATGGAGATAAGGATATGGGATTTTATAGTTTTATATTGTTTTTGGCTATATGAAAATTTCATATGCATTTTTCTTTCTTTGTATACACGAGATAACTCAATATATACAAGAAGCGGCATATGCATCCAGACCAGACGGTCTTAGGGCATTAGGTTACGAAGAACTCCTAGGGCCTTTTATTCAAGATATTTATTTGATTTTTGTATTTTTGGGATTTTTGCATACTCACGTAAACGCGATGGAATGCAAAGCATGATCAAAGATCATTTATTGGCTATTCATGAAAGAAAATGAAAAATCATAGAATATAGACATGGCTCGGTTTCAGGAATCCTAATCATCACTAATTTGGTTGTCGTGGGGTTATCCTATCTCTTTTGAATCACTAAACATCCATGAAGCACTAGAATTATCAATCAAATCACGCAGGTGTCAAATAATTTTTAGAGTTGATTCATTCATTTTTAACTTAACTGTTTCGAAAATATGGTTGTGAAACTATGGATTCAACTATGAAAAAGCATATTAACAAAGATTCACTAATCAAGGAATTAAACTCTAATCTAACAGATATCAGAGTTCATAAAAAAATAAATCCACGATATTTCATAGAAAATAAAGCATATGAGACATAAATACAGAGGTGGATATGGTTCATATGAAAATTTCGAAGTGTGTTTCACAATAAAGCAAAGTGCGTGCACTATGCACTTCCCCAAGTTTAAACATCACATTGTCCTCAATGTGTGTATGATAGAAATAGAGGACAATGACAAGATATGGGGCGCCACTCAACAAAATGGTATCTCTCCCCCAAGCTTAAACATCACATAAAAATTGGGGATAGAGGCGAAATAAACGCCAAATATAATGGTGGCAAGCATAATAAGTAGAGGGTTGGGTGCAAAAGATAAATGAGCCGTCATATTGGGTGAATTTATTTAACTAGAAAAAACATATAAAATCTTATACTGTCCTCTCGCTGCCGAGAGGATTCGTGATTATTTAAAGCATAAAATTCTACACTACTGGATTGGTACCACCTGTAGCAAAAGGCGGATCCAGGATCTTTACCGCTACAGGCAGCTGCTCTATCTGCACTTTCCGTGGCTCCGCCAGGTGCGTATCTCTACGGGCTCCATCAGATTCCAGCAATGCGGCTCCCAGCATCTCCCCAAGGACTCCACATGTACCCTGCAAGAGATGAGCCGCATCAATCTGATGTGGAAAATTCTTCCCCAAAATAAATGTATTCCAGAGAGGGTCATCAACAATAGTATTTAAAATAAAAAATGGTTGACAACACTTTCCTGGAAATAAATCTCTCTCTGATGCACCACATCGATCAACTCCTCGTTGTTTTCCTCTGGTGCCTCAGGTAACTCTGGCATAATGGAGTGGGTCTCATCAGGATGCTCCTCATCATTGTCAGGCTCATCCCAGTGCACCTCCTGATCATATTCAACAGCATCCATGTGTGCTAACTCCTCGTCCTCCTCCTCGTATACGTCCCATTGTACCTCTTGATCATATGTATGTGTATGCTCCAAAGGGTGCAATGAGTCACTGAAATCCGAATCATAATAAACATCATACACGGGAGGGAAATCAAATGTAAAAGGGCGAGGAGGTGAAGAGATCTCCCTGAAGGGGGGTAGTAAGCTCTGGTGGGTAGTCCTCAGAGTCAGTGGAAGGACAAGGTGGCTGCAGAAGCTCTGAAGGAGGAGGGTGATGCTCGGGATCCTCATGAATGGATGTGTCCTCGTCCCGACGCACGACATCCTCGGCAAAAGTCTCTGGCTCCGCATGCAATATGTAAAATAAATATAGCTCGGCCTCCTCGCGATGCACTGCTTCGGCTTCCTCCTCGGGTTCCTCTGGTATGGTAGGCAAAGTGAATTTCATCTTCTCCTTTCTATGCCTATGTCTTCGTTTCGATCTTGGAACCCGAGGCACCTGATTGCATGGCCTGGCCCTCTCAATAGTAGGTGCAGGTGGCTCTATGGGCTCCTGTATCTCGGCCACGGTATAAAAGTGGGTCTTGTGCCCCTCAACTAGAGTACAGACTCCATCATCAATTGTGCCTGTGAAAGAGATACGATGAGTAATAAAATTTTGAAATCCGAGCTGAAAAGGATCACCTGCCGTTATCGTTAATGGACTGGTGCATTGAACTGCATCCACGATGCCTCTCAATATGTCCATATATGTGTCCTCCTCTGGCAGCTCAGATGTCTCTATCTGTGGAGTGTTAATCGTGTAAAGTTGGATGTGATCACCTTCAAGTGAAGCATACACTCCATCTATGATAGTACCTGTATCAGAGACATTAGCCATAATAAAATCGATGAGTGCTTGGTGGGATGGTTTACCTACCGTAATGGTTAGCGAACCGGTAGATCGAGCATCATCTATCACTTGCTCCAAGGTTACTGCCAGCTGCAGATCACTGAACTTTTCCACTTGCATCCTCTTCATAAACTCACGTGAGGGTCCCTTTAGTCTTCCAGCAAAGATATTAAATAGCCTGGAACCATCCCACTCATGGTTTGACTCCGTATGGAACATCCCTAGCATTCTTTTGAACTTGCGCAATGCCTCTCTGAAGGACTCTCCATCAGCCTGATAGAATGTAGCGAGGTATATAAAGGACCGTATAGAACCCGGTCGCGTCTTTGAAAGTACCATCGCTGCATCAACTGTACCTGATCAAGAAAAATAGACAACCTGGAAAAGACGTCAGTGGTACAAAAAGAGATAAAGATAATAGTAATAGTAGGTGGTGGGGAAAAAATCTCTCTGTTTTATTTATTTAAAAAAAATTGATTTTTTTACGCAAGTTAATCAACCTAATCGTGATAAATAGATAATATGGCAGAACGCCTCCCCAGCAACGGCGCCATAAACTTGATGCGTACGGAAACAACTCCAAAACGATGTCGTTTACCGCAAGCGGACGGTATAGTGGCAAGCGGGTATCGAACACGGGGAAGCGGTGCTGTACTACCTATCTACTCCTAGGTTGAGTCAGACTTGCGGGTTTATTGGTGGATGTGGATTATGGAGTGTCGTAATGGTGATGGATGCGAAAGTCGTGTCACTCGATGTCGCAAATATGGGGTTCCACACAAAGACAGAAAGAAAAGACTAGGGCTTTAGGACTCACCACTAGGACCGTCGGACGTTGACGCTAGGCTAGGACTCTTACATTGCATTGGTTTTATTGGGGCTTGTAGCATCTAGGAAGTGAATTCATGTGTCTGGGCATCATGAATGTAACGTATCGCATTAACCCCGCTCTCGCGATAGGCGCGTACGATACGTGCATTAAGGATCTACAATAATCTTACCACTCTCATGGGTCGAATGCTCTCAGCTCATACCACTCTCATGGGTTAGAGCTTCGAGGTATTTTGGTAGCTCTTATTGACGCTATGGTGGTAACCGTCAATTAGTTATATAGTTCGTCGATGGATCCCCTCAAGGCACGAGCCGGGCATGGGCATGTGCCTCGGTTGAATCCACTAACTCCCTAATTAAATCCGTAGGATATTCCTTAAGCTAATCGATTCCACCGACCGTGGGCACGATCTCAGTACGAATTGTCTTAGGAATTTTGCTAGATCAACATGAGCTTTGCAACCTTGAGTGTAGCCCAACAAGTTGCTCGTCTCAAGATCCAATTGGGATGCTTAGTCTTGCACTGCTCATGCACACGTATTCGCCTCAAACAGTTTGATCGACTTTTCGAACTTTGCGGATCAAAATTGTTTTTCCATACAACCTTGAGTGTAGCTCAACAAGTTGTAGGGAGAAACATACTTTGAATATCCTATATGTTCAAGCTGCCCCATATAAAGGCGAGTGACATGTAGCGTGAATTTATTGTTGGACCCAAAACCTAATGAAATGATATTTCTTAAGTCTGTTCTTTAGAATGTCATTTTAATGTCAACGAGAATATAGTTTAATCATCCCTACCCGGTTCGCATCTGTCTCTACCCTCGTTAGCCTTGGCATCCTTCAGGGTGTCCATAGGCTATACCAGACCATTGGCTTCGATAACCTCCTCACCATGCACGCACCCACATACACGTGCCTCACCCTCGAGGCGATGAGCTCCATCGACCAAGAGGGTGATGGCATTCGTTTCTACTTGCTCGATCATAACGACGTGGTCACACTCATGCCATGATCCAAGCCCACTTCCACTTTCCTCCCATCCCCGACCCCGCTAGAGCATATGGCTCAGATATACAGCTTACCTCTTTCGACGCAGAGCAGTTCTGGCGTCGCATCACAGGCATGTGATAATATAGCCCCAGCCGGGCTAAGTCCTCATCCATAGTCCATCCATGCCTCTGATACGCCCAGTGCCACCTCGCCACCACCCTATTCTCTAGGCCAGAGGTCGGTACCCACTCACTACCTGAGCTTTCCCATCTTATGGGGATGACCCGACTTCTGCGCTGCCACCCAGATGGCCAGATCCACCCATTCCTACTCTCTGACGCAGCCGCCTGGCTGTGTCATCGCCTTCTCCAAACCGTCGTCGCCATGACAGATATCTATTGCGGCAGCTTCTTCACCATTTTTGCCTCCATGCTCGGTATTGATCTTCCTGCATGACTAGTGGCACCTACCGTGCATATCCGTCTGACTTTAGATATGCTTGCTTGCATGCAGATCATTAGGCCGCACGGTGAGCGCCACTAGATCTATCTCTTGGGCACCCGTTGCGAGCACCTTATGTATCTGCCCCGCCCTGATCTTACTGTTGTAGCCCCAGTCATGCTTGACTAGGTCATACCTGGCATTTTTCCCATCCCACCCATCCGCGAGCTTGAGCCCCCAGGAGGACCAGTCGCTACAAAGGACGCCAATGACTAGGTTCACAGCTCTGATGAGGATCCCGATATCGCTGCCATTCTAGCTACCCGGCCTGCTGGTTGACTCGGAAAACGTGCACGTGGCACGCCTTCCACTCCCAAGGGTAGGAGTGTCAATGCAATATATAAATAACCGGTGAGTACCGGGTCGGATCACAGGGACAAGTCGTTCTATATTCACAAATTTGATCGATAAAGAAAAAGAAAAATGTGATTCAACTACCTCAATTAACGGTGGATGAGTTGGAAAAAGTGGTGGTGAACCCAAAAAAATCCTATCCTAAGTGGGCAGGGTTAGAGAGCCAAAGGTGATTTAGGATAGCTAGGCGAAGAGAATGGATTTTGGGTTCATTTAGATTGGCGTTAATTAAGCTCTAATTACCGCATATAACTCAATTGGCCATCCGGCTAAGGAAGCCCAATCGGAAAGTTTAGCTTTCAAGAACACGAAATTTTGCAATAGGGATGGACGTATGGTTGGAGCACTAATCAAATTAAGATCATGGTATTTTCTCAAATTGTGCCCTCTCGGGTCTTAGCCAATAAAATTGTGCCCTAATTACACATCCAACATTAGCAATGAAATTGAGCAAGAGGGAATTAGGGCCAAAACTAACATCCAACTCAATTAATCACAACCCAAACCATTTACACTACTCAATCATCATGAAATAAAAGATTGAATTTTCATTCACAACTAATTCAAATTCATTACAAATTGAGAGATGCAAAAAATACAAAAGGGGAGAGGAAAATTTTCACCCAAGATCTCTCCAAATGAGCTTCCCTCTACCAATTTGCTCCTCCACCAAGCTTTCCAAGCTCCACCAATGGCCTCCTCCCCTACAAAGCCCTTTGGGGAAGAAGAAACCCCTCCTAAACCCTAAAAACACAAAACCAGCCAGCCGCAACCCAAACAGCCGAATCCCCTTTAAAAATCGCACTCAGGTCACTCTTAAGCAATGCGGGTCGGGTTTTAAGGCACCCGACCCGCACACGTGCACGATCCAAGTAGGATGCACACGTTCACCTCCCAAGCACAGGAGTGTCAATGCAATATAAAAATAACCGGTGAGTACCGGATCGGATCACAGGGACAAGTCGTTCTACGTTCACAAATTTGATCGATAACGAAAAATAAAGCATGTTACAACGATCTCAGCTACGTGGATGGAAGTGTCCAAAAAGTGTGAAGAAATCTAAAAATCCTACCCTAAGTGGCTAGGGTTAGAGAGCCAAATGTGGAGTAGGATAGCTAGGAGGGAAAGCATGGTTTGTGGGCTCACTAAGATTGGTGCTCATCAAGCTCTAATTACCGTAATAACTCAATTGATTATCCGGCTAAGGATACTCAATCGGAAAGTTTAGCATTAAAGAACATAATAGTTTGCAATAGGCATGGATGCATCACATGGCACTAATCAAATTAGGATCATGGTACTTTCTCAAATTGCCCTCTCGGGACTTAGCCAATCAAAGTGTGCCCTAGCAATTCATCCAAGTTTAGCATGAAAATAGGCAAGAGGAAATTAGGGCTAAAATTAACATCCAACCCAATGAATCACAACCCAAGCACACTAACACTACACAATCATAGCAAACAAGATGGAAATTTCTTTCAAAAGATTCATCAAAGTTTCATACAAAAGTGAGATATCAAATACAATAGGAAAAAGGAGAGATTTCACCCAAGAACTCTCCCAAATGAGCACTTCCCTCCTCCTATTTGCCTTCCTCCAAACATCTCCAAGCTCCACCAAGCCTTCTCAAGCTTCCATGGCCTCCTCCCCCTTCCAAGAGCTCCCAAGCCCTAAAATCTGTCCAAAAAACGCAAGGAAAAAACAAAAAACCGAGAGCCTCTTTCAATTTTCGCACAGTAGGCCATTTACCCCAGAAAATCGGGCCCAACAACAAATCTTGTGCAAACCGGGGGGGCGGGATGAAATTTTCCGCCCAAAAAATAGGGCTGCATCAGAAAATGGGGGCCCAGCGCAAAATATTTGCAACCTGGGGGGCGGGATGTAATTATCCAGCTACATATTTTTAATTCTTTCCAGAATTTACAGAAATGCCATTCTAGCTCCAAAAATCTCCAAAAATAGCCCGAAATTCCAGAAAATTCTGGAAAAAATCCAGAAAATCTAGAAAAATTCCAGGAGTACCTGAAAAATAGGAGAAATAAAAATTAGCTCACAAAAACCACATTTTATGTATAAAATAGAGATAGACTTAAATAAATCACGATATCACAAATACGCCCGTATCAAGCCACAATAAACACAATAGACACATAAAATGACCGAAAATGGGGGAGAAAATATGCAATTTATATCCCGAATCACCTGCGAGCACTTCTGTCCCCACAGCTGTCAGTCCTCCCGCCGCCGCCACTTCCATGCCCACTACCACCGTAGTGACTTCAGGGGCTATCCATACCTCTATCCCCGAGGTCACCACCTCACTTTTTTCCGTGCATGGACCTGAGGGCACATCTGTTTCTGATGCTCCCGAACCTTATATTTCCACCATCTCAGAGCATGTCCCCACCACTGTTGTCCCCACCACTGTTGACTCTACTGGCACCCTATCTGTCCATGTGGACCCCATCACTTTTGATCCTATCACTTCGACATCCACAGCTACACTTACTAGCACTACTTGTGTCACTGCATCAGTTGTCTTCACCGAGAGCATCGTGGTGTCTGTCACCACTTCTATTGCCATGACGACTCCCATTTCTGACGCTGCTTCTTCTTCACACTCCGCACCAGATCTCGGATCCATTCCATTTTCATCCTCTATCGAGACCCCCTAGGCCACCCTCTCCCGATTTTGGTTTTAGGCCACGTGGCACACATGCCCGAGCCCATTCTGAGAGAGGTGCACCTAGGGTTGCACATCCACCTCCTAGCTCCCGCCATACTGACGCACATCTTACTGCAGTGGAGTCCGAGGTTGCTACCTTGAGGCGTTCCTTTGACACCCTCACGCGCATGGTTACCACCCACTAGCATTCAGTAGAGCGGGACCTCAGTACCATTATCGATATTCTGATGATGCAGCGTACACCAGCTGTTATACTTGCGCCTGCTCCTCCAGCCAGACCCGATCATGTTCCTCCTGTCACACACGCACCACTCATTGTATTCTTTCTCAGGCTTCTGCAGGGCCTGTCACTCTTTCCATTGAGCCGGATGCGCATGTTGTTGACCTACCTACCGACACATATGTCGAGCATGCACCTTTTGTTCCATCTTCTGGTCCTCAGCAGCAGGACCCATCACCACCTCCAGAGAGTGGTGCCTATACTTGATCCTTATATTATTTCTGCTCATGTTCTCCCCCCATATATTTGTGCCCATCTATCTTTTTGGGGCCTTTATCTTGCATAGCTTGGGGGAGAACCCAATTTTGCTCCACATGAATATACCATCATTGCATCATTCGCATCATCTGTGTGCTTGTACATAT
Source organism: Scilla litardierei (assembly GCA_030789695.1). NCBI lineage: Eukaryota > Viridiplantae > Streptophyta > Magnoliopsida > Asparagales > Asparagaceae > Scilla > Scilla litardierei. Next base: position 73,382,165 of record CM061130.1, read on the forward strand.
TATAGGCGTTATTTTTCTCTTTCTTCTGTATAGTTTCCTTATTTTACATTTATTTCTCTTTTTTTCCACCCACCCCGCCCTAGCATCATTTTCCTGCCTTGCACGTGTCTTCTCAGCAGTGAGGACACTGCTACGTTTAGCTTGGGGGATGAGCGCTATCGCTTTTTATCTTTATCTTTTCCCTTTCATTTTACCCCTTTTATTTTTATTTTCCACCATTTTTACACCGTTATATTTTTTTCCTTTTAGCATCATATTTTCCATCTTTTGGTATGCTTGCATGCTTGTTTTCTTATTTTATTATCCGGCTTTTCTTTTCCCCTTATGCTAGATACATTCCGAATGATGATATTTCTTTTAGCTTTAGCAGCTTTCAGGATGCTTATATCTCATGCCATGCTATTTAGAGTATTTCAGCATCTTATTATCGATGTGTTTGCATATATATCTCTTTTGATGACTTCTCTAAATGAATGCATGAAATCTATTGAAGCTGAATGTATGATTAGTATTTAGTATGCTTTTATTGGAAATGCACAAAGGTTCACGCATCATTGGTATATCTGAAGCATTCACATTATTGTCTTATTTCACCTTCGGCTGCATGCCTGATATGATTGTAAACTTTATTGCTTGACTTCACTATTCATTAAAATGATTGAGAATATCCATGCTTACATATGAGTTTTAGTTGATGTATTATCTTATTGAACCGTTCATGCACACTTTAGAGTGAACTGGGTGTTATATTATTTTTTTCTCCACATATCTCTTTATTTCTCTTCATGTCACTTGAGTTCACCCCCTCGCAGCTACTTATACCGCATCTTTTCCCAAAACCCATTACAAAGAAAAGTTAGCTCCAAAAGTCCTAAAAGCCAAAAAGGAGCCAAAAATAAAAAATATAAATCAAATAGCTCCTACAGAAATCCAAAAAGAAAAAAAAGAGGAGAAAGGAAAAATTCTTAGTTTCATTACTAGGAGCTACAAAAATTACTTAGGAAAACCAAGGCCAAAATCCCATTTTCTCCTATCATTTTCCTTTAGATGCAATGCCTCAAGCTAAGCTTGGGGGTGAATTCTTTTGACCATATGAGTGAGTACAACATTATAGTGGAGTTGTGCATGAATGAGGATGTTTGATAATGCTTAAACTTAGCGAAATAACTTAGCTTGGAGATTTCTTGTGATTCGACGTAAATATGTGAATGCCATGACTTCTATTCCATTCTTTATTGCATGTTTGGCGTGATTCTTATATGCTTCATTTATAACCTTTGATTGAAAAGTGCATCGCCAACATTCGTATATTAGATCCTATGAATTGCATGAAGTATATATGAATTAATTGTATGAATTTAGAGAGTTCCTTTCTTTGCTCTTAAAAGCTTGCATATACCGAAATCTTTATAAGATATGAAATCTCTGTAGCATGTGTTTCATTTTTCGGAGTATCGTGATATGTAGCTTATGGCTCGAGATCTGACCGAATAATCTAGCGCCTCCCTCCATTTTTCATCCTTTTCCTATTTCTTATTTTTATCACCCGGCGAACCTCCTATTCGTTTTCCTCGAGGACGAGTAAAAGATAAGCTTGGGGGATTTTGATGTGTACATACTTTCCATACATTTACTGCATCATTTGATATCATATTCGTCATCCAAAGTTCATAATTTCATATATTATTGCGCTTCTAACGCTATATTCGAGTTTCGTATAGATTTGTGGATTTTCAGGAATTTTGGAGCGAATCGGAGCTATAATAGAACATGACACATCCGAGACATCTGGAGCATTATTGGCCAGGTTCCATAGGTGTTCGGTAAGGCAAGGAAGAAGATAGGAGGAGAGGAGGAGAAGAGAGCGAGAGTTGAAAGCTCTATGGACAATTGGAATCTGTTTCCCATGCTACTCGGTCGAGTACGATCAGCACTCGACCGAGCAGATACGAAGAAATCACAGCGAGAACGGACACGTGCCACTCGACCGAGCAGACAGCCAGCTCGATCGAGCTGCATCCAAACAGAGCAACTATTCTGAGCCATTCTCTAAGCACTGTAGCTCGACCGAGCAACCAAGCGTACTCGACCGAGCAGGACATCCACTCGACCCGAGTCGCCATCAAATAGAACAGTGTTTTGGGGAGAGTTCAGGCTTACTGTAGCTCGATCGAGTGGATGGGCTACTCGACCGAGTAGCCCGGATCAGCCCAGAGCCAACGAAGCAGCAAAGAGGAGCCGCATGTCTGCTCGACCAAGTGGCACCGCTACTCGAACGAGGAGGGCGTCGCAGCCAGATTAGTTAGTGGGCCCAAGTGCCCAGTTTTCTGATGTTTGTGGGGTCCATACCCCATGTATTTAAGTAGGATTTTTACCCTATTTTAGTAAGAGACTATTTTCTTTACTTTATATTTACAAAAGAGAGTTCTTAGCCATCGCTATTTTACAGAAGACAAAGTTCATATTTATATTGGTCACTTTTGCGTGGAATCTTGTGCCCTTAATTCGCTGTGTTTGCTTGTTGATGTACGACGTTTTGATAACGATCTTCTCTCTTTATATGCTTTATTTAATTTCTTCAATTGCGATGTTGATCTCTCTAGCCTTTATTGAATTTTCTATTGCCAACTCTATGATCCATGTGTAGTCTTTTCTAGGGCTAATGGATTAGCCCTAGAATCTTAGGATTTAGATGTAAAGTTAGGATTTTTATGTTGTTTTGGTATAAAATGGATGTGATTTGGTTGATCTAGCCAAGTTTGTAGGAGATTCCAAATAGGGTTCGTGACCACGATAGTGGCATGCACTTTGGACGGATATCCTATGAACTTAATTAGGCATGTTAGTGAATTCAATCGGGGTTCGTGACCACGATAGTGGCACATACTTTGATGGTCTCCACCGATGTCTTATATCACTAATTGATGTCTAGATAGTAGCATCAATGAGAGCCACCAATTCACAAATCGAAGCTCTATCTATGATAATAGCGTGAGTAGAGTTTGAGAGTAGTTGTCGATTGTAATGCACGGATCACGTGTGAAGCCATCCACGATGGTGGGGCTAAGCGCGGGATACATTTGACGAGTGGCACGACGATAGTTGGCCATGAGTTCTACATTTTAGATGCGACAATCTCTCCCTAATAAAGCCAATTCAATGTAAGAATTCTAATTTAGCATCGACATCCTACGATCCTAATGGTGAGTCCTAATGTCATAGTCTTTTTATATTGTTGATAATCTTGATAAGAGATATTTTGTGACAACCAATCTGAATACGGCTGCTGACATTGTTCTGAGATCTGGAAAATACCCAAGTTAATTAACATCACATCCTTGTGGGTTCGACATCTTTCTATACTTCAAAGCCTCACAACGTGCACTTGCGGTAATTTCTGGGGTTAATTTAGGAACGCATCTAGCCATTGGCACCGTTGCCAGGGATTTATCTTCGTGTGATTCGTGTCATAACTAGGTGGGTTTTGAGGTTAATTCTGGACGCATCACATATGCATATAACCATCTTTGTGAGCCTTAGGATTATCTTATAATCCAACCCAATAGGTTCATTATGCCAAATGACTCAATTGAAGTCTCTGGCTCTCCAACAGTCGACTGGGTGATTCTAGGTGCCTGGCCAGTCTTCTACAATCGGCTATTGTGCACCAGCTCAAGTCAATCATTTCTTGACTCTTACTTGAGTTTTTGGAACAGTCGACTGAAGTGCAATTTTCAGTCGCATGTCTTCCAATAGGCGCGTGTGAATTGTTCTACAATCGTCTGTACGCAACTTACATTTTCTGGGCTTCATCCCAATTTGCAAGTCAATCGGTTGATGAAATATTTACAATCACCTGTCTATTTACAATTGTATGTGAATTGTTCTACAGTCATCTGTGCGCAACTTGCATTTTCTGGGTTTCATCCCAATTTGCAAGTTAGTCAACTGATGAAGTACTTACAGTCGCATGTCTATTTACAGTCGCCTATCCTGGCTCAGATTATAGCTGTTGAAAACTTTATAGCCGTTGAAAATTTTATAGCCGTTGACCAGTCGACTGTCAGTTGTTCATCAGTCGACTGTCTGGGCCGTAAATTGCTAGAATCTAGCCGTTGCAGATTTATTCATTTTGGCTTTTTGCTTGGGTTTGAGGGTTTCTTTTGGCTTCCTATATATAGGAGATGGCTGAGTTCATTAGAACTGATGGAAACTATTGAAGATCATTTGAGAATCATTAAGCCACTCTCAAACTCTCTCATTTCCCTCTTAGAGCTCATATTCCTCTTCATGCATTGAAGTCAAGCTTAAGGGAAATCAACCAAGTGCATTCAAGCTAAATCTCAAGCACATGGTCATCCTCTTCCATGCCTTCATTTTCATATGAGTAAGTTCATCTCATGGCATAGGTAAGAGTTTATTTGTTTCAATTGTTTTCTTGAAACCCTAATTCTCTTTGTGGGAATTAGATACTCTCTTTGTGAGAGTTGGTCACTCTCTTTGTGGGAGTTACTCTCTTTGTGGGAGTTTGGTGTCCTAGTGTAGGACTAACCCTAATTCTCAGTGTGGGTATTAGTAATTCTATGTGTGGAAATTTGACCTTTGTGTAGGGTTGGTTGGGTTCTTGTGTAGGTCCTCTATGTAAGGTATCTCTTTGTGGGATTGTACTCACTTCTCTCTTTGTGGGAATTATAGTGAATATTGGTGTGGATGGACGTACCCAAGTTTGGAGAACCAGTGTAATATCTTTTTTCTGCATTTAGATTGATTGGGTTGATTAATTCCTCTTGTATTTATTATTCTGCATTTGCAAGTTAAATTTTAATTGCACAACTTATTGCCATTACTCTATTCACACACCCCCCTCTAGAGTGTTTGTTGTTAGTATTGCAAGGTAGACGGTCGTTCTTACTTGACTAGTGGCCAAATGCATGCATATCACTTGATGTGGGTTGATGGTTGAGGACTTTGCTCAAGTATATCACTTACGCTATTTTACAAAATGTTGAATAAAGTGCAACGTTCTTCCAACTATATTGAGTAATCGGGTCCTCACGCCTCAAGAAGCATAGAGGATTCGTGTTGAAAAATATAGTATGGAGGAGTGCATAAATACATATTAGTCGTAAATGGTCCGAGCCGTTAAGCCCGAGGGGCTCCTCTAAGTCCAGTGCCCAAAGACCGTCTGGTCTAGGAGTCATTGGCCCAAAGCTCGTTAAATGGATCAAGTTAAGTTCCTAAGAAAAAATAGAAATGGTTAATAATAAAGCATGGTTTACGCAAAGTTTGATACCATGATCCCTTGATCAATTGATCATTGTATTGGCTAACTCTTAGAAGAGTAAGGACTTCAGGATATGAGATTGTATCTTACCTGGGCAATAGTAGATCATGTGTATGCTTTATGCTATTAATGTGTTGATTGAGAGTTTGTTATGCATATAGCATCTATTCCATGGTAAATCATGAATTTAGTTGAGATATGTTGGAAAATCATAAATTTAACTCATGACATACTTGATACGTTGAATCTGAAGTGTTTTATGGAAATCCTAAAGTTATTCGCTTATTTTGCTAGGGACTAGCAAAATGCTAGTTGCGGGTGTGATTATGTGTTTATTTTGTATATGTATACCCTCTTTTTCATGGCATTTCCATGCATTTTGATGTCTAAATGAACCCTATAATGTGCATTCCTGATCACTTGTCATATCTTAGAGTTCATTATATTTTTAGAGAATTTTATGGAATTTTCTGGATTTTCTAGATTTTCTGCATATGCTAAATTGAATTTCATGTGTGGAATAAGACATATGCGTGGAGGAACAACTCCAGACATCTGACGTATCACACAAAAGTTTGGCAAAACTTCGTGATACGCCAGACGCTTGGAGAACACTTCCATGTGCAAGCATCTGGGAAGTGTACTCCAAACGAACGAACAATGTTGCACAAAGAAAACATAGAGTTAGGAAATTTAGAAGCCATCCCACCAGACGTCTGAAGAGGAGTGTCCAGACGCCAGGAAGTCCACTGATGCCTAGGGCCGAAGCTGCAAACACCTAGTCCATCAGATGGACCAATCCATCCCCAAGCAACCAAAAGCATGTATGCATAGCTGCAGACGTCTGGTCCACTCAGGAAATAAATTCAAACGACTGAGCAACCAGATGCCTGGTATTATAACACCAGACGTCTGGACGATAGCAAAACATCGACAGCTCGATGCGACCTGACCCAAATCTATTAACTCCCTCACTCAAAATGGATCGCGTCCGTTGCTTTCATATCGTAAGGACGAAATCAACTAGGGATTTCGAGAGTATTTAAGTTGAATAATGTAATTAGTTAGGGATTATTCCATTCCTTTGCCAGCTTTTTAGGTTTTGGCGTTTGTGGAGACGGAGATTGCTCGAGCTCTGAGATTGGGGATTGTAAAGCTACTAATTGGGTGATAGATTCTCTTAATCTCTCTTAATCTGATTCATTGATCTCATCTTTTGTATTGGATTTTGAATTCTATTAATGAAGATTGAATTTTCTACGCATGTGGATAGATAATCTTGTTGTGTGTGTGTGTGTGTGTGTGTGTGTGTGTGTGTGTGTTGTGGTAATTACGGGTCCTGGGTATTGAATTATCATTCATCTATAGCACTGATTATTGTTGAAATTGTTGGATTAATTATTATCTATATTCTTGTCATCAATGCATTACCCGTCAAGGGGTCCAAGGAGGATGACGTACAGCTAGGCATGTCAACGTGCACAAACCCGTAGAGGGGCCCAAGGAGGATGGTGAACCGAGAGGTTCATCTAATCATGTTTTAATTTCCAAGAAAATAATTAATCCAATAATTAATTACGATGATGTTATGAATCAACTACCGGGCGAGGAGCCCCCAGCTCTTTATTTATAGGCAAGTAGAGAGAATACAAAAGTGGGCTACATTGATATAGGCCTATCTATAAGATAGCCCAGTAAGATAGCCCAGAATCTTAACCAACTCCAGTTTATAACCGTTCACAACACTCCTCCTTATCCAGCCATAGGTGTGAACTCTACTCGTGAAAACTTCAGGATTCTGAGCATAGAAGAGTCTCACATGGAGTGGATACCTGGGATCCTGAGTTGGTGAGATGTGCCTCGATAAAACCTTTAGCTATGGAAACCCCTGTGGGAAAATCCATAGTTAAGGGAAAAGAGTACAAACTCTCCCTAACTCCCCCTGATATGTACAAGCTCTCAAGCTTTTAGATCTCTTAGGCATCTCATTCCAATCTTCTGTACAAGCTTCCTAAAAGTAGCAGTAGGAAGGGCTTTAGTGAACAAGTCTGCCAAATTGTCACATGATTGCACTTGTCTGATGTCGATCTTGCCATCTCTCTGTAGCTCGTGCGTCCAGAAGAACTTTGGTGAAATGTGCTTAGTTCTATCGCCTTTGATGAAGCCACCTCGTAGCTGAGCTATACAAGCAGCATTGTCCTCGAACATTGTAGTAGGTTCGAGATCTCTAGTCTTCAGTCCGGTAGTTGACATGATGTGGTGGACAACTGAGCGTAACCATACGCATTCTCTGCTTGCTTCATGGATGGCAATTATCTCTGAGTGATTGGATGAGGTCACCGTCAAGGTTTGCTTGATGGATCTCCAGGAAATGGATGTCCCTCCATAGGTAAACACATACCCCGTCTGTGACTTTGCATTGTGGGGATCAGTCAAATAACCTGCATCAGCATATCAAGCAAGTGTAGAGGATATTCCATTTTTGTAGAAGATTCCCAGATCTGTAGACCCTTGGAGGTAGTGCAGAAGGTGCTTAACCCCGGTCCAGCGGCGCTGTGTGGGCGCTGCACTGTATCTGGCTAGCAAATTTACTGTGAACGATATGTCGGGACGCGTGCAGTTTGCCAGATATAGTAGTGCTCCGATGGTACTTAGATAAAGGACTTCTGGACAAAGTATATCATCCCCCTCTTCCAGCGGCCAGAAGGGGTCTTTATGTGCATCCAGAGATCGTACCACCATAGGTGTACTTAGTGGATGACAATGGTCCATATCGAATCTTTGCAACATTTTCTTTATGTATGTGGTTTGATGTAATAGGATTCCATCTTTTAGATGTTCAATCTGTAAGCCAAGACAGAATTTCGTTTTGCCTAGGTCTTTCATTTCAAATTCTTTTGTTAGGCTTACAGATATCTCAACGATCTCTTCAGGAGATCCAATGAGATTCAAATCGTCTACATAGACAGCAATTATTACGATTCTTTTTCCCTTTGTTCTTATGAAGATACAAGGGCAGATTTCATTGTAGTTGAATCCTTGTTTAACAAGGAATTCATTGAGTCTATTATACCACATCCTTCCTGATTGTTTGAGAGCATACAGTGATCTTTACAGCTTAACAGAGTAGACGTCCCGAGGTCTATCTTTTAGTTCAGCAGGCATTGAAAAGTCCTCAGGAAGTTTCATGTATATCTCCTTGTCGAGATTACTGTATAGATATGCAATCACAACATCCTTTAGCTGCATATATAAGCCTTCCTTTGCTGTTAAGCTTAGCAAGAATCTGAAGATGATCGCATCCATGACCGGGGAGTATGTTTTGTCATAGTCAATACCCAGTCTTTGGGAAAATCCTTGTGTACAAGTCTTGCTTTGTAGCGTGCGATCTCATTATTTTCATTTCTTTTTCTTATGAATACCGATTTGTATCCCACAGGTTTGACACAGGTAGGTGTCTGGACTATTTGCCCAAAGACTTTGCATTTCTGAAGCGAGTCGAGCTCGGCTTCTATTGCTTGATTCCACTTTGGCCAGTCATTTCTATGTTTGCATTCAGTAACGGAATGTGGACCATGATCATCATCGCTTCCGGCGACGTGAATAGCAATGTGAAATGTGAAGTCATCGTCGACGACTGTACTCTTTCTGTCCAATACCTCCCCTGTACGTACATAATTTAATGATATTTCAGTTTCTCCCGGCAGTTCCTCTGCAGTGGATTCCGGGAGGGGAGAGGGTATGAACACGAGCTCATTTCTCTGTATGGGTATCGTCCCAAGGTCTCCGGATATATTTCTTTTTCTTGGATTTTTATCCTTGGAGCCTGGTGGTCTGCCTCTTTTCTGTTGAGGTGCAGCCACTTCTGCTGCTGGTGGATTGCATCCATTCTTTGGGATGTCAATCCTAGCTGGAGTATTTGCAGCAGGGATGTGTGATTTGACAATCTTCTAGTTGTCAGTAAATAAGTTCGTAATCTATGAACTGTGTTCTGGATTTGTAAGATCTTCAGGATCTCATCATCACATTGTTTTGTTACCGGATCATAGTGGGTCAAGCTTTTTGTATCCCATGTTACCATTTACTTTGCGCTAGACTTTTCAATGTCTAGGCCCATTTTGGGGAAATATGTCTCATCAAAGTCACAGTCTTCAAGACGTGCCTTAAAAGTGTCCCCCGTTTGGGTTCTAGGTATCTTATAATGGAGGGTGAGTCAAACCCTACATAAAGACCTAGGCGACGTTGAGGGCCCATCCTGGTCCTATGGGGTGGTGCGATGTGGATATAAATTGTGCAGCCGAAAATTCTCAGGTGAGAAATGTTCGGCGGCATTCCATATGCAAGTTGCATTGGAGAGAGACTCTGACCTCCTGGGGGGTCTTATTCTTATTAATGATGCAGTATGCAGAATTGCATGTCCCCATGCATCCATCGGCAACTGGGATTTCATTAGCAATAGACGTGCAACACATTGGAGTCTTTTAATTAGCGACTCAGCTAACCCGTTCTAGGAGTGAACATGTGGCACCGGATGTTCAATTTCTATTCCCGTTGCCTGTCAGTATTCTTGAAATAACTGGGAGGTGAATTCCCCCGCATTATCCAGACGTACTTTTTTATTTGGTTGTCTGGAAAATGCGCCCGCAACTTTATAATTTGTGCCAGGAGTTTTGGAAAAGCTAAGTTGTGGGTCGAAAGTAGACACACATATGAATATTTCGAAGATGCATCAATCAATACCATGAAGTACTGGAAAGGCCCACTAGGGGGTGGATGGGTACACATATGTCTCCATGTATTCTTTCGATGAAGCTTGGAGACTTGATATCCACTTTGAGTGGCGATGGCCTCGTTATTAATTTACCCTTGAAGCAGGGTACACAAGGGAATTCTCCCTTCTAAAAAATCTTCTGCTTCTTCAGGTTATGCCCATGGGATTGTGATAAGATGCGGTGCATCATCACAGATCCAGGGTGGCCAAGTCTATCATGCCAAAGTAAAAATTTGGCTAATGTCGGGCACTTCAGGTGCTCCGTCAGGTTAGCTTCCTCTCTCCGAATCTTTGTATGATAAAGGCCCGATGAAAGGCTGTGAAAATGTTCAAGTATGGTTTTTACTCCATTTTCTTAAGAAGTTATATACAATAATTCATTCTCTTTTACATTTGTTGTTTCCAAGTGGAATCTGTTTAGACGGATATCTTTGAAACTTAGTATGTTTCGTTTGGAATTCGGAGAGTATAATGCATCTTTAATTTTAAGTTCTGTTCCTTTGGGAAGCAACAAGGTTGCATTCCCAGAACCTTCAATTATATCGGATGGCCCTGAAATTGTATTTACAGTGCTCTTATAAGGTATAATGCTATGAAAATAGCATTTATGCTGAAGGATCGTATGTGTCGAAGCACTGTCTACCAAGCAATCATGAGAGCATTCCATCTAAAAAGATGAGTAAAACATTTGCATTCAGAAACTAAATTTTATTCGAATGAAATCAAATTACATAAAAAGCTCTCATAAGGTAGATTGTTCTGAAAATAAAATGCTAAGATAAATGTAATAGGCTAATCAAGCATGTCCTCTGATTCGAAGTCTTTTGCTGTGAACTTGACTGCATGATTTGCAGCCACCAGGTTTGTTTCAGCATTCTTTTTCTTGCTTTGTTTATACAGCTCCTGGAGATGCAGCGGGGTCCGACACACTCTGGACCAGTGGCCTTTCATGCCACGCTGTGACACTGGTCTTCCTAATCCCTCTTGGGTGGGGGTGCATCATTTTTCTTGTTGTCATTTCTGTGCCAAGTAACTTACGCTTCCCTTCATTCTTTCGTTGTTGTACTTGGCCCTTGGCTCTTTTGTGTTGTCCCCCTTTCTGTGGTATTTCTTTTCTTTTATTATCTCTCTTCTTTTTGAAGGAAGAGGTATGATGAGCTTCTGGTGGAGGGGCAGTGCCAGGAGGACGCATGTTGTGAGTGGCGAGAAGAAGCTCTCTGTTTTGTTCGGCCATGAGTAAACAGCAGCTCAGAATACTTGATGAACTTGCGTTCACGGTATTACTGCATAAGTATCGCATCTTTTTCATGGAAAGACGTATACGTCTTTTCCAGCATGCGGTCTTCTGAGACTTTCTCACCACACAACTTCAGGCGTGAGGTGATGCTAAAAAGTGCTGAGTTGTACTCAGCAATGGACTTAAAGTCCTGCAGTCTCAGGTTCTCCCACTCATATCGTGCCCTTGGGAGTATAACATCTCTTTGATGTTTATACCTATCCTCAAGGGCGGTCCACAGCTCGAGTGGATCTTCGACCGTAAGGTATTCAGCCTTTAAGGTCTTGTCCACATGGCGACGAATATAGATAATGGCTTGCGCCTTTTCTATATCGCGAACATTTTCTTTTTCTGTTACAGCAGCAATGAGGGACTTTGCCCGCAGGTGAAACTTCACATCTAGCTGCCAGCTCAGATAGTTTCTACCTGATGCATCCAGCACTCCGAAATCGACACTTGCAATTTTAGTCATTTATCTAGCAGATCGCAAATATGCATGAATTAATATTTTAATCAAAGAAACATTTTCATGCGGAGGCAATATTTAATGAGAAGCTAAATACGTGGATCGGACAATCCCACATAAAAAGAGTCCAAAGTCCATACAGCCCATATTACACAATTTGCAGCTTAAAAGGAAAATACAACTTTGGAAACCCCGTGGGTCCCATATAATATCTCCAACTTCAATTGTGGCCTTCGTCTCCATGGAAATTGGTCTTCTGTCTTTGACATTTACATAAATTCCTCACTACAATTTCTCTCAAAAATAAAAGAAAAGTGCGAGAAATAAAATGTGGGACTTAAACAGCCGATCCAAAAATCGCATTTAGCCATTCATGAAGAAATATTGTGCTCATCAACATTTTCATTCACAGACATCGCAGGCAGTTATATTCGCATAAGGATAAAGAATTTAATCACTTAATAATTATTGGACCATTGGGCAACGTCATACACCGTTAGGTTAGTTGACTAACGGCAGAGCGGTTGCAGGATCTTCCTAATTATTAAGCTTAAATATAGTGCACAACCACGCATAAATTATCCACAGAATAAGCCAGTGATGCAAAGCATGTATAGATGATTTTACAGAAGAAATCATTTAATGCAAGGGTGTGCAAATTGAGTTTATCCAAAAAATTGGAAAAGGCTCAACAGTTAAACATGTTCTTCGAAAAAGGAAATAGTTTTCCTTTTTCATTTATTCCCAAAAGGGCCCCAAAAGTTCCCAAAATCCTCTTTTTACATGAATTGTTAGGTCGCCAAAAACGCCATTTTACACAATCTTTAGCCCAATAAAGCCTTTTTCGTAGCTTTTATCTTTGTTCCCCCAAATTTTTTTCGAAAAATGGAAGTCAACTGCGGGTCTGAAGCCCGCAGTGTAGCTGCGGGCTTCAGGCCCGCAGTCCAAATCCTTTTTTGTTTGGGCTTCAGGCCCGAGTAGGGGCGGCAGCTAGGGTTAGCCTTCGTCGCCCCTAGGTTAGCTGCCGGGCGGCAGCCGAGGGGAAGATAGGGCGGGGCCGCCCCCTTGGGGGCGGCGGCGTTGCAGCGCCGCCCCCTTGCGGGGGGAGCGGCGGCGGTGAAATCGCTGGCCCCTACAGGGGGAGCGGCAGCAAGATGGCCGCACCCCACCCCCACCCCCCCCCCCCCCCCCCCCCCCCCCCCCCCCCGCTTCGGGGGGGTTGATGGCGGCGGCGACAGCGCCACACCCCCCTTCCAGGGGTGGGTTGATCGCGAAGGCGACAGGGCCGCAGCCCCCCTTCGGGGGGTTTGTTTTGCGGCGGCAACAGGGCCGCAGCCCCCCTGCCGCAGCCCCCCCTCGGGGGGGTTCGCTTCGCGGTGGCGGCACGGCCGCAGCCCCCCCTTCGGGGGGGTTCGCTCGCGGCGGTGGCCAGCCGAGCGCCGCAATGGGGTTAGGGGAAAATTTTGGGTTTTAGACAAGCAAGTTCATCGTTTTCAGGAGATAAGCAATCCTCATATCGATCTTGCGAGATCTATGGGTAGATCAATCATACGTATAAAAAACATCGTTTTAGCGGGTTTTACCTCTATATCCGCCCTCCGGATATAGCGATGGTTGAACGAAGCCCTACGCGGATGCCGACGTTCGATTGAGGAAGCCTTGCACTGCGCGCGTGGATCTCCCGTCTCCCTTCGCCTTCGCAACGAAAAAAATTTTATGGAAAATTTTAGAGGCTCGTGCTGATAACGTGTTATGAATCAACTACTGGGGGAGGAGCCACATGCTCTTTATTTATAGGCAAGTAGGGAGAATACAAACGTGGGCAACATTGATATGGGCCTATCTCTAAGATAGCCCAGAATCTTAACCAACTCCGGTTTATAACCGTTCACAACAAATGTTACATTTATTTCTATTAATTGACAAATCATCCGATCTCCATGCCTTGGCCTGGATGTGAGATCGAGTTATCTAGGATGAATGTTTGATCCAATACCCGATAACACTAATGAAAAGCTGAAAACATAACACACACATGCTTCCCATCTCATTGAATTCCCGCATTAATCTCTCTCTTTGCGTAATTCTAATGCAATTCATTGCTCACATTCCAAATCAACAATTCACTCTGGAAGAGTGGTTCACCTCTCACCAAATAATTTCATAACTTAATTTTGGATTGTTGAATTTTGCAGACTAGGTTGTCCCTGAGAAAAACGACCATAGACTCACCAGGACTACTACTTACCTGACTTCATACACTTGAGAATTGCACAACATTTTGGAGCATTCAGTAGGGCACAACGTGAACGGTTACCCTCGCCAATGAGGCATAGAGATGCCGACAAAAAAAGGAGGAAACAATAATGACCGAGCACACTCACAATCAAAAGGAACTATAGGAACATTCGTCAGATGAAAGGAGCTTGAGCCCTTACCGATCGCCGATGCAAGGGGGACATGGTACCTTCGTTCACCGCACACTGGGGATAGAGTACCCCATGTTGGAATTTAGTTTTGCCATTAATTAATTTCAATAACCATTTTAATAACAGCACACAATGATGGAAAGTGTGCTTAAATTCTTTAAATAGAAGTTAGTCCTCTCTCTACCCAATTAATGAATTATTTCTTTCTCCATCAAAGAAATTAATGAGGAATACAATCGGGTGAAAGGGAGAGAAACCAAATTTCACGGATTGATTTTCTCTTCTACAACAATTTATCTTTCCAAAGAAGTCATTATGACTCAAGGTATGTTTTCTCCTAACTATTGAATGTGATAATCATTTGTTCTAAGATCTTGGTATCATGTTTATGCAAAACTTAGGATTTAATTTGCATAGTTAAAGTATTTCTAACATCGTGGTATCAGAGCCTTGATTTAAGAACATATGATTTTTCGTTTATGTTTATCTATTTCTTCTTTATGTAAAAGGCCCTAAATTTATTGATAGAAAATTAATTTGATTCATGCTAGAAAAAGGATGAAAGCCGATACTTTTAGAATACAATCAAGTATTGTATGTGATACAACTACTTTGGAGAGGCCCAAGAACTAGAGACCACTGCCCAAGCCGAGAACGGGAAGCCCACGAATAAGACGAGGCCCACGAATAAAACGAGGCTCACGAACGGACTCAAAAGCCGGACCCGGCCCCGACTCAGAAGATGCACGATCAACGAGTGCCCTCCAAAGTCAACCGTCCCCTCAGGAGCGCGATACCTTAATGATCATTAAGGAGCCATTAACCCATGAACCCACGACGCACACAGTGGCTTGGATGGAGGCGGATCGCAGGGACGTGGGCAGAGAGGATGTAGAGGGAGGGCAATTGTGGCTGGGACCTTACAAAAGGGACGGCAGGGGCAACCGTGAGGGGGATCGAATCCCAGGTAACTAAATCTGAGGTACACCATCAACGACCTGGCTTTCGCCATAATTTTCCTTCCTTTGTTCCGATTGGGGGTCAGCGTATCGATCTCCTCTCGAGTCGTACCTACCCCGCCGGGCACTCATCAGACCGTGATCTGACTTTAGCATCAGATGGGACTTGGCCGGAACCAAGGTCCAGCCCCCCTGACGAGTTCTCTCATCTGTCCAGGAAGGAACCGAACGAGACGCCAAGGCTACTCCTCAGCGCAAGACGGCCCCGCCCGCTACAAGCGAGCGCTACCACCGGCCGAAGACCAAGCGATAGCCGAGGCACCGAGGCTACCCCTCGACGCTCGTCCCACCGAGGCCGAGCACATTCCACGGAGTCGAGGCACTCCTCTGCTCTGCACCAACCGAGGACCGACGCTCAGCTCAGGGCTCCCGCTCGTCTTCATCTCTATCGACGTACCACGCTGTGCCCACGTGAGCACGACGAGTCCGAGGGTCCTCAACCAGTCCCTTGACCACGTTGACTGCTTAGTTGTCGGTCGACGAGTCAATAGTGAGAAAATACCCGTAAACATCTGGCACCGTCTGTGGGAACCGAACACAGCCCACATTAACCCACCGGAATGGAACCCGTCTGCAACGGCTTGGGGCGCATGCCCCCTATCCAAGAGGAGGGGGATTACATCCCTCCAGAGGACCAGCACAGCCACACCACCGAAGGGACAGACGACTCCTGATTGGTGACTCAGGAGCAGCTTCGCCTCTTCGCTCAGGAAACCAACGCCAACCTCCAGACGTTGGTCGCCACGATTCAACAACTTGTCGATAACCCCTCCGTTCGACGAGCAGGAACGGGAGGGAACCACCAGGGAAGGCTCGGCCGAGACAGCGGGAGTGGCCACCAGGGTCAGCGGGAGAGTTTCGTCGGAGGCCATCGGCATCTCGGGAGCCACCGGAGTGCGGGTCTCCCCACCCTCCTTCCTCCTCTTCCTCTCGCTGGGACCAGCGGATGTCGGGGGGAACGCTTACGCCCCGCATCGCGACCACTCACTGGTGCGCGAGGGGCCAGCTCGGCTCCCGCGTCGCCTCCCTCGGCTTGGGCAAGGCAGGGGAGTTCGGCCCCTGTGGCTTCTCCTTCGGGGAGGTCCGTCGCGACCAAGGGAGGAGGCGTAACCACGACCTAGGGCTCCACTCTTCTCACGGCAGTCTCGGCCTGACGCACCGCCTCGTCAACGGTGCGGTGGGGAGCCTGGCCCAATGGGTTCCCTCGGCTTCGGCTGGATCCTCACCAGATGAGTTCGTTGACATTACGGGTAAACTCATGCCTAGCCATCTCTGCAGAAGAAAAGAAGATCAAGGTAAGCGAGAGGGAGAGCAGAAAGAAAGGGAGTGCCTACCGGGAGACCACAGAACGGTCTTGAGAAGCAGGTCGTCCAGCAGAGGCCAGACCGATCTCTCCTCTAGGGGAAGAGACGACAGAAGCCGGACGGCTGCCTGGTCAGCCTCGTAGAGGGTCAGCGTCAAGTTATATTGATATAACCCTCCCCAACCTGTCAAGATCTCGGTGTCCCCAGGGAAGACAGCAAAAACGTAGCTCGAGCTCCAGTCTCCCACCCATCGGGGTAGACCGAGCAAACACTCCCTCCCCACGTGGGCCCGAAGATGCTGCCACGACCCTTGGCCGACCGTCTGAACCCGATAGTAATGAAAGAGAAGAGGCAGGGACGACTCCAAGCCATGGGCGTGGCAGATCATGATGAACCCGGTCAGCACCACAACGGAGTATGGAGTCAACTGGCACAAGGATACCATCAGGAATTCCATGATCTGGATGATGAAGGGATGAAGGGGGAAATGGAGTCCCAGGCGAAACATCTCGATGTAGACGCCGACCTCATTACTCCGCGGAAAGCAAATCCGCTCGTCGCTAAAGGGAATCCTGACATCGTATGGATGATATAAATACTTTTCCCGGATCTCCGTAACCACCAGGAAGGGGGCCTTAGACGGCGACCCATGGACCGCCGGGGGAACATCGAACCTCTCGACGGCCCGAGCCACATCATCACCGACGGGGTCCGTGAAAAGCTTTCTTTTCCCCTTGTCCTGAACAGGACGTTTCCCCGAGGGGACTCCGGGTCCCGAAGGACGAATACTTCCAGACTCGGGTACCGGGGGTCCCCTGATCCCGGCGCCGAATCGCCTATCCTAAGCGTGGCCATGGGGCAAAAGAAGAAGAAAAGAGGTTACCTTGAAAAGGATCTGAAGGGAGAAAGACGACGGAGAGAAGGAGCTCGCAAGGAATCAAGAGGAAGAAGGGTGCGAAAGAATCGAAACTGGGAAGGCCAACGCCTTTATATGGAAGGCAACCGCGGAATCCAAATCGTCCGGAAGGGAGCAAGTGGCGGCATCTGAAGATCGACGGCGTTTCGAAACCCACACTAAGAGAAGCTCAAACGGGCTGCGTCATAATGACCTCCATTTAATGAATTGGCCTCGATTGACGCACCTGTCAAATCCCCAGAAGTCACATCGCCCGAACCGCACCGGCGAAGCCCGAACGGCTCGGGCGATGGGGGCAATTGATACAACTACTTTCGAGAGGCCGAAGAACTAGAGACCCCGGCCCAAGCCGAGAATGGGAAGCCCACGAATAAGACGAGGCCCACGAATAAAACGAGGCCCACGAATAAAACGAGGCCCACGAACGGACTCAAAGCCGGACCCGGCCCCGACTCAGAAGATGCACGATCAGCGAGTGCCCTCCAAAGTCAACCGTCCCCCCAGGAGCGCGATACCTTAATGATCATTAAGGAGCCATTAACCCATGAACCCACGACGCACACAGTGGCTTGGATGGAGGCGGATCGCAGGGACGTGGGCAGAGAGGACGTAGAGGGATGGGACTTGGCCGGAACCAAGATCCAGCCCCCCTGACGAGTTCTCTCATCTGTCCAGGAAGGAACCGAACGAGACGCCAAGGCTACTCCTCAGCGCAAGACGGCCCCGCCCGCTACAAGCGAGCGCTACCACCGGCCGAAGACCAAGCGATAGCCGAGGCACCGAGGCTACCCCTCGACGCTCGTCCCACCGAGGCCGAGCACATTCCACGGAGCCGAGGCACTCCTCTGCTCTGCACCGACCGAGGACCGACGCTCAGCTCAGGGCTCCCGCTCGTCTTCATCTCTATCGCCGTACCACGCTGTGCCCACGTGAGCACGACGAGTCCGAGGGTCCTCAACCAGTCCCTTGACCACGTTGACTGCTTAATTGTCGGTCAACGAGTCAGTGATGAGAAAACACCCATAAACATCGGGCGCCGTCTGTGGGAACCGAACACAGCCCACGTTAACCCACCGGAATGGAACCCGTCTGCAACGGCTTGGGGCGCATGCCCCCTATCCAAAAGGAGGGGGATTACATCCCTCCAGAGAACCAGCACAGCCACACTGCCGAAGGGACGGGCGACTCCTGATCGGTGACTCAGGAGCAGCTTCGCCTCTTCGCTCAGGAAACCAACGCCAACCTCCAGACGTTGGTCGTCACGATTCAACAGCTTGTCGATAACCCCTCCATTCGACGAGCGAGAACGGGAGGGAACCACCAACGGGGATCGGACCGCTAGCCTGTGCGGTCCGCCGTGGTCACCGACCACGGGGATGGAGCCCTAACCCGGAACGACAATTTACCATGCCGGGCTTCATCCCAGAGAGGTCCCTCACTCCCACCTCGCCCTGCGATGGGGAGGGAATGTACTCGAGCAAACCGGAGGTGAATCGGTTACCGCCTCGTCTCGGCGACCGGGTCTATCAAGTCGACGACCCGCCGGCCACCGAGCCTCGGGGGGGACGACCGCACCAGAGCAGAATTCCTCCTCGGGAGAAATCGGAGAAGCGGGATTACCACAAGGAGAAGAGGAGCACCCACCGGTCAACCTCCGCCCGAAGCTCAGCAGGAACGAAGGCGAGCACCCGGGGAGGCCGCACCCGCTCGCCATCGCCCGGTCACGAAGGAGTGAGCGTCGGGGACTGCCCGGATGGCGCCAGAGGCGACCGATGCCCACTGTCCCGAAGGATAACCGAGGCGTGGGTACCTTCTAGATTCAAGGTGCCGATGCTGGAGAAGTACGACGGCACGGGCGACCCTCTTGACCACGTGATGGACTATGAGGGGGTCATGGCGTTCCAAGGAGCCGATGACACCCTCCTCTGCAAAGGAGTCTATTCCACCCTCCGGAGAGCGGCCCGGAGTTGGTACCATGGACTTCCCAACTGCTCAATTGATAGCTTCGAAGACCTCTCTCAGCAATTCTGCAAACAATTCATGGCCGGGCGTCAGGTGAAGCCCGATTCGGAGCTCCTGTTCAATGCGGTGCAGGGCCCCGGTGAGACCTTGAGGCACTACATGTGTCGCTTCAACGCAGAGCGACTGAATGTGGAGAGCTGCCCCGAGTTGGTCGTCAAAACGGCCATGAAGAAGGGGCTCCGGCATAGGGGCATGAGAAAGTCGCTGCACAACGACCCGCCGAAAGACCTCGCTGGCGTCATAGCCAGGGCAGAACGCTATATGCTGACGGAAGAAGTGCTATCCGAGGACGACGAAAGCCGCCTGGCGGGAACGAGGCGGGGATTCAAGCACGATGAGAGCGAGCGTCACGGCCATGACGAGCATCGGCAGGAGAAAAGGGCCAAAGGAAAGCAGCATAGAGAGGAACCGTGACCCCCAGACCTAACGCTACCCCGGACGTCATCCTCACGCACGCCCAAAAGGAAGGACGCTTTAACAGGCGGCCCCCAAGGATGTAGAGGGGCAGGAAGGACGAGGAAACGTATTGCAAGTACCACAAGGATAACGGCCATGACACTGATGACTGCTGGCATCTGAAGAAGGACATAGAGAAGCTGGTCAGCCGGGGACACTTAAAGAACTTCACCGACAACTCAGCCCACGCCCCCGGGGAAGGGACGTCCAGGCAGTCGGACAAGGGGAAGACAGTGAATGTGGCCCAGACGGCCATGCGCATCATCGAGTAAGCTTGAGAGACGACCAGCAGCAACCTCGATGGGGCAAGGCTAGCTTGCCCTCGCCATCTCCGTATTTTATTTTTCTCCAAATGTACACCTGGATTCGATGCAATGGAAAGGACCGTGTTAGTACAAACCTTAATCTCTCTCTTTGGTTGGCTGGATGATCGATAGCAAGACGAGCAGGAAGTCATCCTCTAGATGGACGCAGCAAAACAATCGGACGTAAGGCTATGGGCAACTCCTCTAGCAGCCCGATCGCTGAGCCCGACCGTAAGGCTGGGGGCAACTCCCCCAACAGGCTGGGACATCGATTGGTCATAAGCCGAGTGGTAGCTTCCCCGCAGACCGGTCGATCCGATCGGCCGTAAGGCTGGGTGCAACTCCCCCAACAGGCCGCTCGACGAGCCCGACTGTAAGGTTGGGGGCAACTCCTCCAATATGCGGGGGCATCGATTGGTCATAAGCCGAGGGGTAGCTCCCCCGCGGACCGGTCGATCCGATCGGTCGTAATGCTGGGGGCAACTCCCCCAGCAGGCCGCTCGACGAGCCCGACCGTAGGGCTGGGGGCGACTCCCCCAGCAGGCGGGGACATCGATTGGTCATAAGCCGAGAGGTAGCTCCCCCGCGGACCGGTCGATCCGATCGGTCGTAAGGCTGGGGGCAACTCCCCCAGTAGGCCGCTCGACGAGCCCGACTGTAAGGCTGGGGGCAACTCCCCCAGCAGGCGGGGACATTGGTTGGTCATAAGCCGAGGGATAGCTCCCCTGCGGACCAATCGATCCGATCGGCCATAAGGCTGGGGGAGACTCCCATAGCAGGCCGACCACCGAGCTCGTCCGTAAGGCCATGGGCAACCCCCCGGGCGGGACCGTCGGTTGGCCATACGCCAAGGGATATCACCCTCTGCAGACCAGCCGACCTAATCAGCCACGAAGTCGAGGACAACTCACCTAGCGGGACTGAAAATCAAACAAGCATGAGCTAAGGGACCGGGGGTGGTTTTTCCCTCCACGTGGAGCAAACCCTCGGACCGGGAACAAGTCAGCAGTCTGCAAGGTGGCCACCGCGACTGGCTCGAGTATCTCAAGCGGGACAGAGCCACAGCGGGTCGGCCGAGAACAGCTCCGAGGCCCTGATCTAAAGGAACAATGGGCCCAAAACCCCGAAGTCCCTCCACAATCGCCACGAGAGATGATGGGATGCCAGCAAACCATGGGATCTACGACCGGGTCAAACGTAGTAAAAGATCAAAGAGACCGAGAGCCCACGCCCTCTACAAAGCAAAAAACCCCGACGACAAGAAAAATGACGGCAAGTGCATAGGCAGACAAAGAAACTTCACACATAAATTGTTTAAAGTTACAAGCCAAAAAGGGGGGGAGAACAAAATGGCGTAACTTAAGGCCCCGGGGCGCGGGAGGAAGCATCCTCTGGCACCTCGCCCTGCTCGGAGCCCAGGGGATCTGCTGGTGGGAGAGGCTGTCGGGCATGCTCCGCAAACCGCCGGAAGGAGTTTCAGACGACGTCAATAATCTGGGGAGCCAGGAGGTCCTCGTAGGAGCTGAAGGCCTCCTTAAGGACCTCAGCGATCCTTTCCCTCAGGACCCCGTCGACGCCCCTCTACACCTCCTCGATGAACCGGGTCATCTGACACAGATCTGCCAGCTCGCTCTGGAGATCTCCCCTCTCCTAGCGAAACGCCTCTTCCGCCTCTCGGGCCGACCTCTGAGCGTCGGCCAGTCCCCCCTGGAGGTCCATCACCTGGGCAGCAAGCTCATCTACCGACGACGAAGCTGCCGAGCCTCCATGCGCGCCTCTTGGACGGCCGCCCCAGCCCTTGAGCGCTCCGGGCTGAGGACTCCTCGAGGTCTCTCTCCCGGGCCGCCCGACGCTGTGCCTCGACAGCCATCACCGTGGCCTGCAAAAAAGGAGGAGTTATGCAAAGAAAGATCGGAAGACAGGTTTGAGAGCAGCAAGGCGGCCTAACCTGTTGAAGCTGCCAGACTAAGGAGTCCGACAGTGTGTCGGTGGGAGCTCTCTCTAGGAGAGAGCGGTCCCTCGGGAGGACGGAGCCGTGCGCCAACTGGTTGGCCACAGTCCGGTCGATGAATACCGAGTCCCCAGGGGTAACCTCGGGGCCAGCCAGGACGTTCACCAATACGCCGCCGGCTCCCACCAGGGAAGGCTCGGTCGAGACAGGGGGAGTGGCCACCAGGGTCAGCGGGAGAGTTTCGCCGGAGGCCATCAGCATCTCGGGAGCCACCGAAGTGCGGGTCTCTCCACCCTCCTTCCTCCTCTTCCTCTCGCTGGGACCAGCGGATGTCGGAGGGGAACGCTTACGCCCCGCACCGTGACCACTCACGGGTGCGCGAGTCCTTGTCAACACGATCATGCTGCCATCCGTGATGCCGTCCGTGCTGCAATCTGAGTCTCTGTAAATAAGGCATGACCGTGCTAAAAGTAGCACGACCGTGTCAGGCCCAAAACACGAAATTTGAAGCATAAAACAACGAACTCTGCCCTACTCCAAATTTCTTCCAACGAACCTTGTCAACAAAGGCTCTTCATGGCTCTACCCAGATTCCAGACCTCTCCATCTGATCAAGAACTCACCAACCTGTCATCGGGAACCGCGTCCTTCGGCGCATCAACACTCCAAGAGACCTTTCGAGCCCAAACACCTCTTGAGCTCGAAGAATTGAACCATGCTCGCCACTTTACATGTGGCGATATCTCTCTTTGAGGTTGACAACACGACCTTATGCTCCATCATCGACTGATCTGACACCAAATCTGTGTCTCCCAAAGTACTCGAAGTCGATCCATGGCCGCACTCCACAGTAGGCACCTGAGTTGATTCATCTCTACCCTCTGAGGAAGCATCGGGCACCGCCTTCCCCAAACATCTCTGCAGAAGAAAAGAAGATCAGGGTAAGCGAGAGGGAGAGCAGAAAGAAAGGAAGCGCCTACCGGGAGACCACAGAACGGTCTTGAGAAGCAGGTCGTCCAGCAGAGGCCAGACCGACCTCTCCTCTAGGGGAAGAGACGACAGAAGCCGGACGGCTGCCTGGTCAGCCTCGGAGAGGGTCAGCGTCAAGTTATATTGACATAACCCTCCCCAACCTGTCAAGATCTCGACGTCCCCAGGGAAGACAAAAAAACGTAGCTCGAGCTCCAGTCTCCCACCCAGCGGTGTAGACCGAGCAAACACTCCCCCCCCCCCCCCGCGTGGGCCCGGAGGTGCTGCCACGACCCTTGGCCGACCGTCTGAACCCGATAGTAATGAAAGAGAAGAGGCAGAGACGGCTCCAAGCCATGGGTGCGGCAGATCATGATGAACCCGGTCAGCACCGCAACGGAGTACGGAGTCAACTGGCACAAGGATACCATCAAGAATTCCATGACCTAGATGATGAAGGGATGAAGGGGGAAACGGAGTCCCAAGCGAAACATCTTGACGTAGACACCGACCTTATTACTCCGCGGAAAGCAAATCCGCTCGTCGCTAAAGGGAATCCTGACATCGTATGGATGATATAAATACTTTTCCCGGATCTCCGTAACCACCAGGAAGGGGGCCTTAGACGGCGACCCAAGGACTGTCGGGGGAACATTGAACCTCTCGACGGCCCGAGCCACATCATCACCGACGGGGTCCGTGAAAAGCTTTCTTTTCCCGTTATCCTGAATAGGACGTGTCCCCGAGGGGACTCCGGTCCCGAAGGACGAATACTTCCAGACTCGGGTACCGGGGGGTCCCCTGATCCCGGCGCCGAATCGCCTATCCTAAGCGTGGCCATGGGACAAAAGAAGAAGAAAAGAGGTTACCTTGAAAAGGATTTGAAGGGAGAAAGACGACGGAGAGAAGGAGCTCGCAAGACCAGAATCAAGAGGAAGGGCGCGAATGAATCGAAACTGGGAAGGCCAACGCCTTTATATGGAAGGCAACCGCGGAATCCAAATCGTCCGGAAGGGAGCACGTGGTGGCATCTGAAGATCGACGGCGTTTCGAAACCCGCACCAAGAGAAGCTCAAACGGACCGCGTCATAATGACCTCCATTTAATGAATTGGCCTCGATTGACGCACCTGTCAAATCCCCAGAAGTCATGTCACGCCCCGCTTCCCAAAAATGTGGAGGCGAGACGTGAGAAGGTCCGCACAAACTTGAAGCGGTGAAGATCCAAGTCTGATAAGCGTATAAAAACACTTATTATGGCAAGTCCTTGCAAAGCGAAACGAAACAACAATGATAATAAGGAAATGAGACGACATTTCATTGAATCTCCAAATGTCCATAAACAGATTACAATATCGCAGAAAAGCCACCAGGCTAAAGGAAAAAGAGTCTAAGGCCTAAACATGGCCAACAAGGAATAACATACATACAAGGGTGCCACACACCGACAACTAACAGGAATCCAAAAACATAAAGGGAAACTCAACAAGTCACCGGTGTCCACAACACTCCTCCTCAGCAAACACAACGTCCTCTGCAACAAGCTCTGGCTCGGTAACTAACATGCGACACCCAAAGAGAAAGGGGCACATGTCAGCAAGTCTGAAAAGACTTGAGCAAGGAAACTGAAAGGAAGGTAAACTAGCAACCTAGCAGTTATAGTATGCATGACATGGCAGTTATAACATGAGTGCACAATTAAGACATGGCGAGACAATAAGTACAAGAGAACAATTATCGGGACAAGACAAGAGTAGCCAAGCTACTAACAATCTCAATCATTTCATGTTGCTTTATAGATGTTTACGCCCTTCAGCTGAATGGTACATCATTCACACCGATCGGCACTAAACACTATTCACGTTTCACTGTTGTTTGTAGATGTTTACGCCCTTCAGCTGAATGGTACATCATTCACACCGATCGGCACTAAACACTACCCCACCCCAGAGTTTACGCCTTACAACTGCAGTTGCTGATCAGGCAGACCCCCAGTTGAATGGCCGCTTAACCCTTACCCCATCCCACACGTAAACAAGCCAGGGTCCCTGTACATGAGCCCAGCAAGTGAGCCAGGGTTGCCCCGCACGGGAGCTTGTTTCTTAGTTCATAATTCAATATCGAGCGTTGGGGTTAGCAACTCATTATGCTCGCTTCTGGTCACGAGCCAGGAAACACAAGTATGGCGTAGGGGACACCTAGCCTCAATATCGAGCGTTGGGGTTAGCAACTCATTATGCTCGCTTCTGGTCACGAGCCAGGAACTATCAGTTTTGTAGCGTGAGCTACACATTCACGATGAACAATCGATGTATGCAATGTCATGAACAAATATTCGCGTACCGTTAATTGTATTTAAACGTGACAGGCAAAATGCAATGACATGAACAATATTCGCGTACCGTTAATTGTAATTAAACATGACATACAAGCATGATAGGGGTGACGGACCGAGCTTCGTTGTCAAGCTAGGTCAATGGCGTCTAGACGGCTATCCTTTCACCGTCTAGTCTCTTTTACGCTAAAACAAGGAAATGGCCTAAGACATGGCCCAAATCAAAGGATGCAAGTTTCACTTGCCTAGCACCGGGGATGATGATCACGAAGGTTCGTCTCACGAACGCTAATCTACGGGGAAGGGAATCGCTGTCATGGAGAAACAATCATCAAACAACATCCATTATTATTAGGGTTTCACAAATCATAATGGGGGTTAAGAGAATATTAAAGGAAGAACACTACCCGAATGGAAGCGGAAGATCAACGCCGAGCAACCACGACAACGGATGAACGATCCGGGAGAACTACCACTCAGATCTGGAAATGAGGGAAAACCTGGAGAAATGGGTTTGGATGAGGCTTTTGGGGATTTGATGAGGGTTTGAGGTTGAGGAGAGGTAGGATAGGTGAAATGAGGGTTTGGATGATGATGGATGGGCTTGGGATGAAGGAGGAAGGGTTTGGGGATGAAGGGGGATGATTTGGGGAAGGAGGAGGTTCAGGAGAAGAGAGGGAAGAGAAGAAAACGATTGGGGGTTTATATAGAAAATCGTGTGGCGGCTAGGGCAAACTAGGGTTTCCTGGGCTGATTAGTCGGTCAAGGAAGGATTGGTGACCGACTAGTTGAGGATCTAGTCGGTCGGTCGTTCAACATGGACCGACTAAGAGTAAACAGTAGCTCGCTCAGGAAAACTGGACTATGAGTTAGTCGGTCTGTGAAGACTTGTCAACCGACTAGTTTGAGAACTAGTCGGTCGGTGAGTGTTCATTGACCGACTAAAGGCTGAATTCTGAGAGAGGTCATGGAAATGAGAGTTAGTCGGTCTGAGAAGCATTCCTGACCGACTAGTTTAGCATCTAGTCGGTCGATGGTTGTTCTTAGACCGACTAAGAGTAAACAGTAGCTCCTGAATAATTGATTGAATGAACTAGTCGGTTCCAGTTGATTTCCTGACCGACTAAATTGGAATCTAGTCGGTCGGTCGATCTTCTTGAACCAACCAACATGCACGAAAAGTGCCGATTCGAAACGCGAAGCTTCGGGAAGATTTCTATGGCTTCTAGGATCGATTTATACTCTAAGATATGAGCGATTTGAAGCTCGTCACGAATGACTTACTCCGAAATCGACGATCGAAGGAAGAAGCTAGAAAATCACGACGAAACGATCGAAAGTGAAAGCTATGGCGACGAAAACCACACATCCAAGGAGAAAATCCACCAAGCATATATTTTAATATAGATAATCCAATTACATGAAAACCAGTCGTTACATCCTACCCACCTTAGAATAAAGTCCGTCCTCGGACTTTCTAACTATAGCTATATCTAGTCACCCTAGTAATTACCCTCAATCAATATCACATCACAATTTCAACCAAGTACATTTATTTCAAGTGCTTATATATATACTCTAGGTAGTCAATTATTAACACCACGGAAGTAAATATATATTCACGCACATAGTACACTTATACTTATTATAATCAAACAACTCCATTCACGTATTCAAATCATTCATATAGGCAAGTATATTCCATATAACTATAAAACACTTATTACACACTATATGAAAATAACCAAGTCTCTTACTTATTTGAAAATAATTTCACACTAGAAAATACCATCGGAGTCTACACGTATAGGTAACTACCTATGGACAAGACAATAAGAGTACACTAGTCCCTATATCTCCTAGTATGCGCCAAACAATCAACATGCGAAATCACATCATACAATTGTTAAAACCAATTCACTATATCTATTATACATTCACCATCATTATAATTTCACAATTTATAGTCATTCAAATGCATGCACACATTTCACCATATTATCACTCCATATATTGTCATATAGCTATAATCACGACACACCACACATACCATAGTCACCAATTCATATAACTATCACATACTTACCCGTGCATGGTGCACACCCACACACGCTAATATTTCATTCATATATACACCAATCACACCACTATATGCTTAGCACATCCACGCACCTAGTTTAGCTAGCGCACATATATTCACGTAACCAAATCCTTAGTGAATAACTACACCACAAGACCAACTCACATAACTATATATTGGTATAGCCACCCACAGTCGTGTGCGTAACACAACCAGGCACAAACAATCCAAACATTATACATACATCATCCATCACTATACACCAACCACATACAATACACCAATGAACCTAGAGTGTACCCACTCAAGCTTGAGTGAGACTCAAAATCATAGCGGAATAATTCCATATACGTAACATAGCATCCATATATATATGCCAACTCTAGCTAATGCATACACGCCTACCAACATAACCACATACATATCTAAATGTCAAACACCCTTAATATCTAACCAGGTAATATCACATATTTCAATCACTTCATATACCATGATATTATTACAAACATCAGCACACCTATAATTACAATACTCTCCCTAATAAAAGTATTTACATATAGTCACACCCAAGCATCGTATATATTCATACCATATCCATCCACCTTGAATTGGTACATCAATACACATTCACTTCATACATAAGTTAAGTATGCAGTAGTCGGGGATACCTCATGGTATACACGCATACGACATCTCATAAAAACAAGTAATACCAATCAAACATTATAATCCTCCTATCATATGTATATCATACTTACACTCACGTAGCTAATACATAACTACCTACACACGATACACCAATACCAACCACATACAACTTCATATGCACCATGAAATTAAATACACTACGACGACACATCAAATTACACCAATGGGGCCCACCAAACTATATTAAGGTCGACACAACGACGACAAGCTCTATTGGCTAGACAAAAGGAAAGAAATTGAAATCAAGAGCGTAACGAATAGAAGGATCGAAAAGCATGAAAATGGTTGTGTAATGATGTAATGATGCTCCATTAGGACACATGGAAAATAGCGAAAATAACATATTCTAAAATACGAAAAGTTTGAAAACTGTCACACTTCAAAGTTGGAGTCCTTTTCCGTATAAAATATTTAGAGGTCGACAAAACAAATTGTTTGAAATAAGTTTGAGTCGGATATACATAATAGGAGAAAACGGTTCATTGGCTCACGTAAGGTCATTAAAAGAAGGTGAATCATTCACACGAATTTTGAGGTCGTAGTTTAGAAAATATCACACGGTAGTAACTTAATAACGTTTGCAAAGTTGGAAATGAAATTAATTGAAAAAAAGTTTAAACTCAGATTGAATGCTTTCAAAATCCTTAAGCCAGGGAAAATTTAAAGTGATCAATATTGAAACTACTTTTTAGAGGAATCGGGATTTGCCAAAAAGAGACTGTTTTACACAAAGCTCTTAACATACGAGCACCACGAGCCTGGTGCTGATATAAAAATAATTGAAATTCCATTTAGGTTAGAAATTCTTCTAAGGGCATGTAGGGTGAACGGAAAGATAACAATAGCTTATTAGTAGTATTATCAAAATTTGTAGCGAAACTTAAAAATCAAATTTATGGAGGGTCTAGATCAGAAAAGGTTATGAAATAATGATTTTTACAAAAATCTGAAATAGGGGAAACGAGGAGCATAGCGGTCGTAGTACTGATATATAAAATTAATTGAAGTTCTACTTTAGAAATCATTTTTAGAAATATGTATGACGAATGGAAAGATAATAACATCTTAGTGGTATGGAAGTAAGTGGGGGAAAAATATATACATATATAGGATTATTACATTGGTAATAAACTTTGAAACCGAATTTTGGAGGTCTAAATCAAGAAGGGTTTCGAAAAGTAATTTTACAAAAATCTGAACTATGGAAAAAGTTGAGCATAAAATCGACTCGCTGAAAGCTGAAGTCCCATGTGACTTGAAAGGCATATAAGAAGCAAACATGATGCGGTATTCGAATAAGTTTTAATGGCATAAGTAAGAAAAGAAATTTATAATTCAGGTTAGGAAAAAAAAACAAAAGTACGGTTCAGAAGAAAATTGGTATATGAAAAGAGGCAAATCATTTATATCGATATGAAAATATAGGCTGAAGAATATTATAAACTAATAATCAAAAATCTCGACAAAAGTTTCGATGTTTAAAAGAACAAATAAATTTAAGTCGCGAAAGAGTACGAAACCTAATATATGCATTAAAAGTTCGCGAGCAAATTCAAACTTAGCGAAAGAGGAACATCGAAAATACTTTTAGGGGAAACAAGGATTTGCCGCAAGAATAGGTTGGTAAAAGACTTGAAGTACAAGTACGACAAACTTGTAATTAGTATATATTTATAAATTAATTGGAGTTCTATTTATCTTGAAAGAAGTATTTTAAAGTACGTATGGTAAATAGCTAAAATGAATTTCGCAATAGTAGAAAAGGTGGTATATCGAATTATCGAAATAGTACTAAAGTTTAAAATCAAGTGCGGACGATATATGTTAGAAGGATAGTTACCATATAGTAATTTAAAATTACGACCAAAAGTCTTCAAATCTAAGAATGACTTTTAGCTCAAATGGAAGTAATGGAAATATATTGAAAGAAGGTTTAAAACAAAGTTTAACATCAAGTGGAAACTTTTAATAAGGGAAAATTTGAAAACGACTTTGGAAGAATCAAGATTTGCAACGGGAAAGATTTGAAGGGTCAACGATAATAGTAAGGAGGGGATCATGTGAATCAAGGGCAATGAATGTGGTTGTGTGAGGCATGCACCTAAATCACAATGCAAGAAAACCATGATGAAGATCTACGGTCAGTAACACCAAAGTGTAGTGACCAGGAAAGATTGAATCAGGGGGGAGTTCTAATCATCGGGTTAACTAAAGGCCAAGGGATTTTGGTCGGATGATCAAAA
The DNA here is from genome assembly GCA_030789695.1 of Scilla litardierei. Taxonomy (NCBI): domain Eukaryota; kingdom Viridiplantae; phylum Streptophyta; class Magnoliopsida; order Asparagales; family Asparagaceae; genus Scilla; species Scilla litardierei. The sequence continues at coordinate 73,412,698 of CM061130.1, forward strand.
CATAAATACGCCTAGGTTATGACTTAGGAAAATCTACGGAAACTCCTACGGTCAACCAACCAAGGATTTTGGAACTAAGCGCTAAGACTCTCTAGGGCTAGACAGCGATGAAATGAGTCCAGCTGGGTCCGAAATCGATGAACCCAAGCGAACGGCTAAAGAAATCCTAGGAATCTATCATGGTCAGGGCTAGACAGGAACCACTAAGGTAACTCTTAAGACTATCATAGCGATCACTAGCATGGAGTCTAACTAACAATCAAGGATCCCTAACCAGCAAGCACAAACTTCTAACTAAGTCTCACTATAGTCCTGACCTAATGGATTTCCTATCAAGCTGGGACAGGTGCTCTAACACGCCTACTAGCCACCTAAGACATAGGAACGCTAAAAACCTAGACACCGGGCTTATAACTTGGATGTTCTAATTTATTTAATGGACATTCTATAATTATTATTGTTGTTCCGATAGTTCGCATTTGCAAATGGACCTGCATGGGCCACCACTAAAACCTGTCACGCCCCGCTTCCCAAAAATGTGGAGGCGAGACGTGAGAAGGTCCGCACAAACTTGAAGCCGTGAAGCTCCAAGTCTGATAAGCGTATAAAAACACTTATTATGGCAAGTCCTTGCAAAGCGAAACGAAACAACAATGATAATAAGGAAATGAGACGACATTTCATTGAATCTCCAAATATCCATAAACAGATTACAATATCGCAGAAAAGCCACCAGGCTAAAGGAAAAAGAGTCTAAGGCCTAAACATGGCCAACAAGGAATAACATGCATACAAGGGTGCCACGCACCGACAACTAACAGGAATCCTAAAACATAAAGGGAAACTCAACAAGTCACCGGTGTCCACAAGACTCCTCCTCAGCAAACACAACGTCCTCTGCAACAAGCTCTGGCTCGGCAACTAACATGCGACACCCAAAGAGAAAGGGGCACATGTCAGCAAGTCTGAAAAGACTTGAGCAAGGAAACTAAAAGGAAGGTAAACTAGCAACCTAGCAGTTATAGTATGCATGACATGGCAGTTATAACATGAGTGCACAATTAAGACATGGCGAGACAATAAGTACAAGAGAACAATTATCGGGACAAGACAAGAGTAGCCAAGCTACTAACAATCTCAATCATTTCACGTTGCTTTGTAGATGTTTACGCCCTTCAGCTGAATGGTACATCATTCACACCGATCGGCACTAAACACTATTCACGTTTCACTGTTGTTTGTAGATGTTTACGCCCTTCAGCTGAATGGTACATCATTCACACCGATCGGCACTAAACACTACCCCACCCCAGAGTTTACGCCTTACAACTGCAGTTGCTGATCAGGCAGACCCCTAGTTGAATGGCCGCTTAACCCTTACCCCATCCCACACGTAAAAAAGCCAGGGTCCCTGTACATGAGCCCAGCAAGTGAGCCAGGGTTGCCCCGCACGGGAGCTTGTTTCTTAGTTCATAATTCAATATCGAGCGTTGGGGTTAGCAACTCATTATGCTCGCTTCTGGTCACGAGCCAGGAAACACAAGTATGGCGTAGGGGACACCTAGCCTCAATATCGAGCATTGGGGTTAGCACTCATTATGCTCGATTCTGGTCACGAGCCAGGAACTATCAGTTTTGTAGCGTGAGCTACACATTCACGATGAACAATCGATGTATGCAATGTCATGAACAGATATTCGCGTACCGTTAATTGTATTTAAACGTGACAGGCAAAATGCAATGACATGAACAATATTCGCGTACCGTTAATTGTAATTAAACATGACATACAAGCATGATAGGGGTGACGGACCGAGCTTCGTTGTCAAGCTAGGTCAATGGCGTCTAGACGGCTATCCTTTCACCGTCTAGTCTCTTTTACGCTAAAACAAGGAAATGGCCTAAGACATGGCCCAAATCAAAGGATGCAAGTTTCACTTGCCTAGCACCGGGGATGATGATCACGAAGGTTCGTCTCACGAACGCTAATCTACGGGGAAGGGAATCGCTGTCATGGAGAAACAATCATCAAACAACATCCATTATTATTAGGGTTTCACAAATCATAATGGGGGTTAAGAGAATATTAAAGGAAGAACACTACCCGAATGGAAGCGGAAGATCAACGCCGAGCAACCACGACAACGGATGAACGATCCGGGAGAACTACCACTCAGATCTGGAAATGAGGGAAAACCTGGAGAAATGGGTTTGGATGAGGCTTTTGGGGATTTGATGAGGGTTTGAGGTTGAGGAGAGGTAGGATAGGTGAAATGAGGGTTTGGATGATGATGGATGAGCTTGGGATGAAGGAGGAAGGGTTTGGGGATGAAGGGGGATGATTTGGGGAAGGAGGAGGTTCAGGAGAAGAGAGGGAAGAGAAGAAAACGATTGGGGGTTTATATAGAAAATCGTGTGGCGGCTAGGGCAAACTAGGGTTTCCTGGGCTGATTAGTCGGTCAAGGAAGGATTGGTGACCGACTAGTTGAGGATCTAGTCGGTCGGTCGTTCAACATGGACCGACTAAGAGTAAACAGTAGCTCGCTCAGGAAAACTGGACTATGAGTTAGTCGGTCTGTGAAGACTTGTCAACCGACTAGTTTGAGAACTAGTCGGTCGGTGAGTGTTCATTGACCGACTAAAGGCTGAATTCTGAGAGAGGTCATGGAAATGAGAGTTAGTCGGTCTGAGAAGCATTCCTGACCGACTAGTTTAGCATCTAGTCGGTCGATGGTTGTTCTTAGACCGACTAAGAGTAAACAGTAGCTCCTGAATAATTGATTGAATGAACTAGTCGGTTCCAGTTGATTTCCTGACCGACTAAATTGGAATCTAGTCGGTCGGTCGATCTTCTTGAACCAACCAACATGCACGAAAAGTGCCGATTCGAAGCGCGAAGCTTCGGGAAGATTTCTATGGCTTCTAGGATCGATTTATACTCTAAGATATGAGCGATTTGAAGCTCGTCACGAATGACTTACTCCGAAATCGACGATCGAAGGAAGAAGCTAGAAAATCACGACGAAACGATCGAAAGTGAAAGCTATGGCGACGAAAACCACACATCCAAGGAGAAAATCCACCAAGCATATATTTTAATATAGATAATCCAATTACATGAAAACCAGTCGTTACAAGTCACATCGCCTGAACTACACCGGCGAAGCCCGAACGGCTCGGATAATGGGGGCAATTGATACGACTACTTTGGAGAGGCCCAAGAACTAGAGACCCGGCCCAAGCCGAGAACGGGAGCCCACGAATAAGGCGAGGCCCACGAATAAAACGAGGCCCACGAACAGACTCAAAGCTGGACCCGGCCCCGACTTAGAAGATGCACGATCAGCGTGTGCCCTCCAGAGTCAACCGTCCCCCAGGAGCCCGATACCTTAATGACCGTTAAGGAGCCATTAACCCATAAACCCATGACGCACGCAGGGGCTTGGATGGAGGTGGATCGCGGGGACGTGGGCAGAGAGGACGTAGAGGGAGGGCAATCGTGGCCGGGACCTTATAAAAGGGACGGCGGGGGCAACCGTGAGGGGGATTGAATCCCAGGAAACTAAATCTGAGGTACACCATCAACGACCTGGCTTTCGCCATAATTTACCTTCCTTTGTTTGGATTGGGGGTCAGCGTATCGATCTCCTCTCGAGTCGTACCTACCCCGATGGGCACTCATCAGACCGTGATCTGACTTTAGCATCGGAGGGGACTTGGCCGGAACCAAGGTCCGGCCCCACTGACGAGTTCTCTCATCTGTCCAGGAAGGAACCAAACGAGGCGCCGAGGCTACTCCTCAGCGCAAGACGATCCCGCCCGCTACAAGCGAGCGCTACCACCGGCCGAAGGCCAAGCGATAGCCGAGGCGCTGAGGCTACCCCTCGACGCTCGTCCCACCGAGGCCGAGCACATTCCACAGAGTCGAGGCACTCCCTCCGCTTTGCACCGACCGAGGGCCGACGCTCAGCTCGGGGCTCCCGCTCGTCTTCATCTCTATTGCAGTACCACGATGTGCCCACGTGAGCACGGCGAGTCCGATGGTTCTCAACCGGTCCCTTGACCACGTTGACTGCTTAGTTATCGATCAACGAGTCAGTGGTGAGAAAACACCCGTAAACAGTATGCAATCTTAGTTTCCGTTGATTCATGATAAAATATGCTTTTGCTTGTACTTGATTCTTGAATACCACATAATGTTTGATAATTGCTCTCTGCACCGCATGACTGCGGTGCAGATTGATTTTTTCTCCATTAATAGGGTGTAATTCATTTTGATGTGATACAATGCCAATGCCAGGTTAAAATCATAATTTCTTTCCATAAATAAACAAAAAGAGAGGGCTGCACCGCAAGAATGCGGTGCAGATAGTCGGTGCCTAATGTTTTTGATGATGATAAAAAACTATCGTGTAGGCTAACCATGTTTTACAGCTCCCATATGGCATGGATTTAGGTCAACTCAACTTGATTCAATGAAAAGGGCTCGGCTTAAAGCTCGGCATCAATGAACTTTAATGTACACATTTTTTATTTTGATGTTTGTTTTTCTTTGTTCATCAGAAATGATGTAAATCTTTGATTTCACAAAAACCCTCTCATCGATTAACATGCCCCCTCTATTTGACTAGCATGTCCCCCTCTTTCTTGATCTCCCCCATACCAATGGCTTCTTTAATGGATCCTTGAACTCCACTCCCTCACTCGAAATTAAAAGCACCTACTTCTGACGTTCTAAAATTATCCATTTTGTAATGTTAGTCAACTAATCACAACAGTAGTCAACGAATACAGACTTGTGTTTTCCTAATTTGTTCTTATTTGTCGACCAGCATTGGTTGGCTAATAAAGATTTACATATGCAATTGATGGCATCAAAAAAAAAAACGAAGGAAAGAGTACATTCCTATCTCGTCGAGTTCTCTAGTCAGGATGATTACTTTGAACATACTGGATTGAGTAACCCAATCAGCCATGCTTTTTGTTCACATAATATTGATATCACTACCAATGCTTACGGAATTGCTCAATAGATGGGAACTGTCCAATTAAGTCAGATGGCAAGTACGTAATAAGTCAGTAAGTCCGTTTGGAGACAACAAAGCTTTTGAGTTCCTTGCAAACAAACTTGCAAAAAAATGTTCCCTTAAACGCTCACTGGTCATCACTATGCTCCGCAGACATGGATTAAGTCAGTAAAATAAATAATATATTTAGCTATAAATGTAACATGGAAGGCAGAAGAAAACTCGCTGGAGAACAGAATTCATGTAAACAATCCCAAAACAGTAGTAATGAAGAGTTTTTTTGTTGTTGCTACTATCATGGTCCTTGTTATCTGAATATTTTCTTTCATTCAGAATTTGTGAAGCAAAATAATGCAGCAAGTTTTCAGCGTGCATATTTTGCACTGTCAACTAACCTTGACCTATTTCAAATGCAAAATTTTGTAATAATTTGCTACATTTGCACAAAGGACAATTCACAACATTGTTGTGTTGTTGGAAATACAGGATGCAAACCAGGTTGATACTAAAACCAGAAGCAAAACATATGTGAGAATGTGCCATCACAAATCTGCGAAGATAGTTCTGCTTTAATTACAATAACTCGTGGTCCGCGTCTCTTGCATAATATTTAAAATTCAAAAAAGAACTTCAAATAAAAAAGAAATATGAAGGGAAAAATAAACAGACAAAAAATAATTCGTAAATAAATAATAAATAAAAATGGCAAAACCTAACCTCTGCAAGCGGGCACCCACAAGGCACCTAAATCGGAATTTGCATCCTATACGTGTATCATAGACGCACACATACCCTGTTAATAGGTTTCCCGGCCAGGCATCAAATTTACCCTTAGGCTTATCGCACCTTGTGTGTGCGTGTTCTCAGTCTCTACTGACACGATTTCATATAAATCCCTTGAAGTCTCCAATGTGGGAGGAATGTTGAGAGAAAACACCCCACCTTCAAAATTTAGATTCAAAACTGCAAGGAAATACCAACATGCCCACATATGAATCAAAAGTTTAAAGTAATACACAAAAAGTCAAAAAGAAATACATGTTGGGCCAAACACCTCGTACACAAGCTGAAGGTGTCTTTCGGACTTGAACCTTCACTTTAATGATTGTGTGTCGTATCATTGCAGTTCCAAAGTGACTAAAATCTTGAACTTTGAGAGCATTAACATATTGAATTTACACTTACATAATGTGAGCTTTGATAGCATACTTCAGGTTTGCACATTATGACCATAAGCTTATCTCGGTTTCTTTGGGTGCTCTAGAGATTAGCCTAAGATACCATGGATAGCAGTCTACTTTGACACCTAAATAGATGAGCCCTTTATCGATATTCTCCAACAAATTCCAACTAATTTAGCCACAAACTCATTAAGAATTGAGCTCTGTTGTAGATTTTGCATTATATCATTATAGGAATGCCCTTTAAGATTTCATATTTCAAATTGTATAATGCTTTACAAATCACTTATCAATTTTATTATTACCCAATGAACCCTTTCATGGTGCTTCCAAACAAAGGTTGGGTTTCTATTAAGGTGATTTATTTTATAGGCTTAACCCATGTTCCTTACGATGACTCTTAACAGTTCTCTTCTAGAAAGACATTTAGGTAGAGGGTTTGCAAGATTTTCTCGCATCTCAATTGTAATAACTCTATGGTTTTGCAATTGCCACATTCTATTGTGCCTCGGACGAATATGCCAGATTTTCTATTGTATGTTTTTAAATTTAGCATTGTCAACGGATAGGAACCAAAGCAAAGATAAGATTTTTATTAGAATAATACTGAAAATATAGATAGATTGATTGCACTTAAAAGGGGTAACCATCCTCCCAAGATGCTGATTTACAAGGGATGTATGCATCCTCCCTAGATCGAGGAACCTTCTCCTCTCAAATAACTAAACCACTCCCAATTTTCGCATACTAGGGCCGGCTAGCCTTCCCTCTAATTTATAATAATCCTAATTAAAAGTTTAATTACCACAATACCTCTACAATAATAAAATAACACAAAACACAATAAAATAGGCCCCAAGTGGGCCGGATCTAACTTTACTTCGCCACTAAAATCCACCTTGTCCTCAAGGTGGTGCATGAAGTCCGTGAGCCATCTGTTCCAAGTAGATTGCAAGCCTCCTTCCAGTTCAAAAGGATGAGATTGATCTCCACCGCTTTCAACGATGTCCTGAATAGTATTATCGGGCCAAGACGGGGCCCAAAGGGCGTCGTCAGGCTCCCACAAATACTCAGGAGGGTCGTCGTCATCGTCGCGCTGCTGGAAGCGCTGTCGCTCGCTGTTTTGGGCCCAAAAAGCCAAGTTCTCGCTATCTGATGCCTCAAAAGCCTTGTCGTCGCTGCTGAAGGGGCAGTCGCCCCCCTGTTTAACCTAGGAGGGGCTGGCACCCCCTCTAGAGGGGCGGCAGCCCCCCTGGGGGCCCCAGCAGGGGCTGGAGCCCCTGCAGTTGGGGCGACAGCCCTGCTAGGGACCCCAGGAGGGGCGACAGCCCCGCTGGGGACCCCAGGAGGGGCTGGCGGCCCTTCCAGAGGGGCGACGGCCCCTCGAGGATGCCCTGTGAAGGCGGCCCTCCCTGTTGCGCTGTCTTTCATTGTTTCGCTGTCAAAAAGACATCTTTTGCCCTAGATTTGAGTTTTCATTCAGATATGAACTCTTCGCCGTTGTTGGATCTGCGTTTTCATTCAGATTTGAATCAATACTCTTGGAAAGCGATGCGAACTCCTTCAGATCTGCGTTGTTTTCCCCCGTCTTCTTCAGATCTGAAAGTTCTGCAACTTTTCTTGCCTCCTCTGTCGCTTCCTCAGCCTCTTCTTCCTTCAGAGCTTCCCTCAACTCTTGAAAGAGTTGTTTCTATGTTTTCTCTTATACTTTTTTCCCGAAACCATCATCTTTAGCCCTAGATCTGGGCTTTCGCCCAGATCAGAAATTTCCGTCGCCTTCAGATCAGAAATTTCCGTCGCCTTCAGATCAGAAATTTTCAGAGCCTTCAGATGTGAGATGAGTTCTTGATTTGATTGATGCAACTGTATGGCTAATTGCATGACGGCCTCCAACCTTTCCTGCACTGATCTCCTCCACTCCGCCATGGATCGTTGCTCTGATACCAAAATGATAGGAACAAGGCAAATATATGATTTTAATTAGAACAATACTGAAAATAAAGATATATTGATTACACATAAAGTGGGTAATCGCCCTCCCAAGTCGCCGATTTATAGGGGACGTCCGCACCCTCCATATATCGAGGGACCTTCTCCTCTCAAATAACTAAACCACTCTCAATTTTAGCATACTAGGGCCGGCTAGCCTCCCCTTTTATTTATAATAATCCTAACTAAAAATCTAATTACCACAATACTCTTACAATAATAAAATAACACAAAACACAATAAAATAGGCCCCAAGTGGGCCGGATCTAACATCAACCTGACTATCACTTCTAAAGAATCCCTGTAATTGGCTTGTTTAACACAGAAATATCTGCAAGCAAATTTTAAAGTCAATTTTAAAGCCAATCTGCCTCCTCTCCAGCGAGATCGAGGGCTAAAAATCTTCCATAGTGGTCTCAAAATACAAGTCTACCCGATGAAACTCCAAGCAACTACTTGCTCCAGCAAGTGTACAGACATATCCATTTATGACTTTGGTCTCATCGATAACTGAGATCTTGTTTGTATCATTATATCCTTCGAGTTCTAAAAGACATCTTCTATGGGATATTACGCCTTTGGGATATTTCAATACTCCTTCTAAGGCATGATACTGTGAGTTGTTTAGACTGTTTGTGTTCCGACTAAACCAGCCAACTGTATAGGCTATATCAGGTGTGATAAGATTTGCAATATAGTTTAAACAACCAATTATTTAGAATATTTAAATTGACCTATACGTTTTCCTTTGTTTTCCATCAATCTACTACTAGCATCGAAAGATGTACTTACTTATTTGCAATCAGTCATATTAAATCTTTTAAGTACCTTTTCAAAGTAACGAGATTGTGATATACCAATGCCCTTAACGGTTAGAACAATTTTAAATCCTAATATAACATCAAGATGATCTAAATCTTTCATATCAAAGTTATGAGATAAGAACGACTTAGTCTCATTAATAACATTTAGGCTTGTCAACAGCTCGAGTCTGGCACAGGTCCAGCTCTTTCCAGACCCATAATCATATGAGAATTGTATTTCCATACTGACCCATTTACCAACGGGTCTAAAATCCATTAATCCAGACATGTTCCATTTATTCGGGTAACCATATCTATTTACCCGTCAGGCCAGTTTATTTTATACATATTACTCAAATTAATCTTATAAGCCTTTATTTTCTTATTTTCTTTTTATTACTGAAGTGCACATGAATTACTAGTTCACTGGCCTTAGATCATAGATAGATTATGAAGGATTCATGTCTAAAATGAACTGAAAAGCTATGGATTAAGAAGCTCTTTCCCGTCTGGAGAATTTTGCTGATAATGTTCATCTTTAATGGGTCACGCTCTTCTGCTCTATCTCCGGACCATTCTTGTTGTTTTAGGAAGAATATTTAGATTTATAGAAAGTAATTATAATGAAGAGAAGAATATGAAAGGTCATCACTCTTTATTTGTAATTACTTTTTAGAATTGGAATTTGGAAACTCACTATTGCATATTTAATAAATATTCAGCTTTGAAATTGTATTTAGATTCAAAACTAAGATGAAATACCAACATTCCCCGGCATGAATCAAAATTCTGTCCTATAGATTCCGAATAAAAATAAGCAGTTAAATAAGTGTAATTTTGCAAAAAGAACTAGCAAGCAAAGAGAATTATAGATAATAGTAACTGTTCTGCATATAGTAGGAGACCACCCTTGATAGTATCTATTGAGACTTGCAGTGGCTCTTCTTTTATTTATTGTTTAAAAAACGAGTAAATGAACAAATATCTCAGAAATACTCGCCATGTAAATGCATCGTATGTATTTTCATCCAAAGAGAGACTTGAGACCTATAAACCTAAATGCTAATTTTCCACAGACCTTGTGACATTCTTTTATGAGTTGTCCAACAAATAGAAAAAAATTATCGCTGACAATAATATGATGCAACCAACTATTTTATTATTCTTTTGGTGTAAATAATAATAATAAATAGCTTAGAGAAAAATAATGGCAACAAAGATAATTCAACCTCATGATAACAAAGATGATTCAAATACGTGATAAGAATATGAAGCAAAAGGAAATATATAAATTTACAACAGCATTCTAAGGTAGAACAATTAATAGGATATGCAACTATATTAGCATCATTTCGAGACAAAGCTGTCATGTTATGATATATAACGCTTATTGTTTCTTCAGTTATTGCAGCACATATTGTAAAATAAGTATATATTGTACAATAATTATTAAAAATTAGGCATATGACTAAACATCTCACAAAAATAATAAGAAATTTTTAAACATTAAACCAAAATATGCAAGGAGAAATGCAAAACTGTCAAAGGGATGTATGAAAGGTTTTGTCTAAAGGGATGGTATTCTAGAATTTTTAAATTTGTGACAGATGGATTTAGAAAGTAGTTCTTTGTTGGTTTGTTGGTTTGTTGGTTTGTTAGTTTGTAGCAGGTAGGGTTTCTTCTTCTTCTTCTTCTTTTTCTTCTTCTTCTTCTTGGTTGGGTTGGGCGTTGGGATGACTATCTTGTCATTTCTTTATACATGCAATTTTGATTTGTCCCACATTAACTATGACATTTTATATCCAATTTTCTATGTGCATTTGTGTGTGCATATGCGTGTGTGGTGGAGGACGGCTGTATGCTAGGGCTAAGAGGTTGTAGTAGGAGAAGCTTTCTACAATCCACGGGTATGAATGACTGCTTGTTCTCTCTGGGAAATAGAGAATGAACCAATCTTTTTTATACCAAATTTACCATGACACTATTTTTGATGTGTCCACTTGGATGCTCAATGCAACTTCTTGGGCAATAAAACAATCCTCTCAGTAAGAAAACTACGAGACCATCACAAAGCTGTTGCAATCTTGGAGCTTTTGCTTGCAAGATATTAACTCTAGATTCTATCATCTCACGTTCTTTTGTTGAACACTGACCATAATTCCATAGCTGATTGCTTGTATAGACTTAAGCTTTCCTACACATTCGATGCACAAGTGCAAAATATAGCCATTTCCACATATCAGATTCTTCGAAGGTTGTCTGACACTTCATGAAATCAAGACACTTGATATGTGAGTCACATCCCCACTCAATATGATTAATGAATGGAAAATTAAGCAAAGATACCTTTAACTTAACATAACCAAAGATCCATTTTTTATTCGTTTTTTCAGTTCTAGGTGGAATAACCTTCATTTCTGTTTAAGATGAGTGAGCCATGCAAAAATATCTTGAGTAATGTGTCATTCTGCCCTTAAATGCATATGAATATCATTAGAATTAAAGATAAATAGATTTTTCTAACTACCTGATTTAGTCAAGGGCGCACTGTTTATTACTCTAGTTAATTTTATGTGAACTCCTCAGAAGGCCTAAACAATATAGCTTTGCCAGCTTACAAACTTGGCGATTAATTGTGAAAGATAGAGAATGTCTTGATTAACTGGAATTTAGAAACAGATCTCACAGACACTCCAAACCATACAATTAGCAGATCTCAATCCAACTGCTGCCAAATATCATGTAGCGTATACTCGTAGACATTAAGACTATAGTAACAAGAAATAAAACAGTCACAGCCCAGAAAACTCACAGAACTAACTGGCAACAACGGAAAGTACACTGTAAATACACTTACAATTAAAACTAGATTTTTGACATTGGAGAACTCGATCATGAACAAGAATTTGCAATTAAACTTCTTTCAAAGAGTCTGCACAGATTTCAAGCTAGTTCACAATAACCAGGCAGCTAAATTTTAGCACATTGGTTATGCGGTCTGAGAAGAAAAGCTTTCAAAAAAGACTATAAGCACAACGAAGAAGAATTAGCATTTAAAAGATCTAAAGCCCAAGAAACAAATACCTCAAAATAGGCCAAGACTTTGGCTAACAGCATGGATGTGGCTTAATCTTTGTGTTTAATGCAGCGCCAAAGTTTCCACGTCTTCCTGATGTTCCTTGATTTCCTCGCTGCTCACCAGATGCCAATGCATATCGTTCCATGCTCCTTCACAATTTTCATGGTTATGCCAGCTGCTTTGCAATGAGATCTCTGCAATATGTTCAAAATTCTTGACTAAACTACTTTATGCCTAGCAATAAAAAGAACAGAAAAAAATATCAACCTTCTAATGTCATGGCATGCTCACCTGCAATATAAAGTAGAAGTACTAATGACTAGTATTTGCATGTGCAATTATTAAAAGGAATCGGCTGAAAATGCACCATAGTCCTAGCCCCTATCTTTGATACATTGTACCATTCTCATAGAAGACCATATCACTTATCATCTGAATAGACACTGGGCTTCGGACACGGCAAGTATCAAAACTCCAGACACAAGGACACAACTATATACATTTATTTTTTCATGTATGTATATTTGACTCAAAAATTTATGTATTGGGTTTATATTCATATAAGGAAGAACTTAATTTTAATAGAAAATGAAACAATAACTTTTGTTAAAAGAGGCCATACCACATTTCATGAGGCGCATATTTTTAAAAAGAATATTAGTGTGCATATTCGTTAGTATCGAACATGGATGGACATGTGTGTCGGGTCCAGGTGTGTGGGATATGGCAACTTTTGTTTAGGAGAAGTATCCTATATATCAGAGCATATCGCACCAATCTAGATCGCTGTGATTTGTCTCGATGTTTTGACAATGTTGTTACACTTGAAAAGGACACACACCAAGAGGAAAGAGAGAGAGAGATATTTAAAATTTGATGTGATGTTCAATGTCAAAGAATGGCTATAACCTTAAACAAATTCTTCAGAACTAGCATGCTGATGCGTTTTGGATTTTTGGCCAGCAAGGGCATTTTCGGCATTTTCAGGTCTTACGGGGGTTTTCGTAAAATCTGTAATTCTATACCTTTTCATTTATTTAAGCTGGGGTCGGCTAGGAAGGGGATTATGCTTGATTATTTTATGAAACCCCCTTGTTCAATGTGTCCAAGAACACTAGTCGGAGATCTTAGGCTTTCTTCTCGAATTGAAAGCCAGGAGAGAGGTCGCCTCTCGAATTGTGGTCAATTATCTTTTACTTCCAGATTCCCTCTTTATAAAAATCATTTCTTGTCCCTTTTCCAGGCATAAAAATATTATTTTTATTCCACCAAAAAAAACATTAGCCGTATCAAATTGGTATCAGAGCTCGTCGATCCATGGCGAGTACAAGATTCAAGAATAGAATCGACACGTTGGAAGAGAAGATGGAGAAGTTTGTAATTTTAGCCTGTATGGATCAATACACTAGCTGGGGGTGAATAGTGTATTTAAAAAACTGTTGCAAACAAAACGTTACTGATATTTGTAAAGATGGCACAGAAATGAAATGACAAGTATTAAAAATAAATCAATCGCAAACACAGAGATGTATCCTGGTTCGGATCCTCTTGATCCAAGTCCAGTCCTATACTCCCAGTAGAGATTTTCAATCCACTATAATCACTTGCCCTACAAGCACCAACTTTACAAAAATGGCAACGCCTCCAGTGTTCTAAACTCTGTACAATCTCTCTTCAAGAGATCCAAATAACTTTGTAATGAAACCAAAGAAAATAAATACCTTATAGCCTTGTAATGAATATGTAATATGAATTCAAAGGACGGTGTTTAGAAGAGAAACTTCAATGTTTCAAGATATATAATGGTGAAACACAATTGAAGTTGTTCCGTTCTTAAACGAAGATAGAAATCTAATGATTTCTTCTTACAAATAAGAAAAGAACAACTTTCCCAAAAGGTGTTGAAATCCAAGTTCTTCCGTTCTTAAACGAAGAGAGAAATCTAAAGATTTCTTCTTACAAATAAGAAAAGAACAACTAATGGCCGAATGCTTAAGAAAATCATAGGCTTGATTTCAACAAAATGAAAGTAAACAAGAGGAAAGTGTGTGAAGTGAAAGAGAGTGTATACCCCTCTATATATAGTGTTTAGGAACGGTTGAGAAGTGTTAATGACGTTGGGAAACGGTCATAAACCGCTCTGGGAAGTTTGGGCATTAAACGGCTAGTTTTGTAATTGGTCGACCAAAAAATAAAATTGGTCGACCAAAATTTAGAGAAGGAATTTTGACCGTTGGAAGTCAAGGTGGCCATCGGCCTGGCCTGACCCGCCCTGGCCCGTAGCCCGCCGGGCTTGGCCGGGCCACGGGCCGGCCCGTTTTTTCAGAATTTTAAAAAAACTAAAAAACAGAAAAAAATTTAAAATTCTTTTAAAAATATTAAATCATTATAAATTTTTTAACATTTCTAAAATATTTTTTATGTCTTATATATTTTTTAAAAATTTAAAATACTTCTTAACTAATTTTTTCTTATTTAGAACAATTTTTTTATTACTTATAACTTGTTCTAAAGAAGTAAAAATAAGTTAAGAATGATTTTAAAGTTTTAAAAAATTTATAAGACATATATAAAATATTTTACAAAGGTTAAAAAATTTTAAATTTACTTATATTATTTATAAAACTAAGTTAGATAATTAGCCCGAAATTCACGAAGGTCCCGGGTTGAACCTTTAAATTTCATTAATTAAAATTTTTTTGAGGGGGGGACTTACATGGGCCAGCCTTACCCCTCGTACAATGGCCAACACATAGGACTTCTACAAGCTAATACAAGATAGAAAATAACAATACATGAAAAAAAAAGAAAATCATTCATCGTCAGTCGCTTCGTCCTCAGAATCTTCTGAAAGGTCCTTTTTATCTTGTGAGCGGTCTTCAGCATGAAACCAGTCTTTTGCACATACCGTCGCTTTAACTACATCTTCTTTAAGCCGTGATCTCCTGTCACTCAGAACCCTGCCACTTGCACTAAAAGTAGACTCGGACGCAACAGTAGAAATAGGGATTGATAACAGATCACGGGCCATAATGGTAAGAATTGGAAACCTAGGTTCATACATTTTCCACCATCCCAACATGTCAAAATTTGGATCATCCAATTCTTCCTCAGTGAAAGGATAAGTAATTTCTAAATACTTGGACAACTCATTAGACGAACTTGCTAAAGCTACGGTTTTTTTGTTTTTTCTTACCCAAAATCTGCCTCAGTTTGCATGTAATATTAGAACTAGCAGGAACAGAAGTGTTTGATGAAGGTCCATATCTAGCCTCATACGTCGCAAACAGAGCTCTTAAGCTAGTTTTAAAATGCATTATATGATCTTCAACTTCAAATTTCATGTTTTCATAAAAGGTTTCTAATAATCCAGCTACTAAATCCTCTTTAAATCTTGGATCAAAAACCTTAGCTAATGAATAAAGCAAAGGAACAGGCTTCCAATATTTTGCTAGTTTAGTATCCATTTCTTCGATCATTGGTTGAAGAATAAGGGTAGTGTCCGTAGTGTCTCTATACCTAGCTAAAGTGTCTGAAATTATAACCAATTGACCAAGGCCTAAAATGGATGTTGAGTAATACATACCCGAAAATTTGTTTGTAGCAAAATAAAAACCCTCAAAAAATCACAAAACTGCTCAATTGTTTTCCACTCTAACTCAGTAAGGTTGAAATCTGTCTCATACGGAATGTGTGTGTACTAGCAAAATAATTAAGCTGCATCTTGTTTTTAAGCAAGCAACGCATCATAAGATACGTTGAGTTTCACATATGTGGAACACTATATGTAAACTTTCGGTAAGAGAGTTGGCAATTTCTACATACTTCTCTATATAAATTTCTCTTATAGGTAGAAGATTGTATGTATAACATAAGGTTCCTAACCTTTTCTACCCAATCAGCAGCAAATTTAAGCACATCCTGGACTATCAAGTTCAAGATGTGACAAGCACATCGCTGATGAAATAAAAGACCGTCAAGATCAGGGTTCAAATGTCTTTTTAAAAATGATATTGCAGTTGTATTGTTAGATGCATTATCAAGTGTAAATGAAATGATTTTATCAGAAATGTCATACTCACGAATAACAAGCATAACCACATTAGCAATAACAACACCAGTATGACCAAAAGCTAACAATTTAAAACCGATAATCATCTTATGAATAGTATAGTCGTTGTCTATATAATGTGCCGTAACACATAAGTAGGATAACCCCCATTTCGTTGTCCATATATCGGACGTTAAAGCTATTTTAGATGTTAAGTCGGTAAATGTTTGATCATTTTAGCTTTGCCAGCTTCAAAAGCTGCCATAACATCTCTTCTTAAGTGCGTTTCTAGGCACCTTTTTAAATGCGGGATTCAGTGCTAATTGGTTAAAACGTTCTAATGAGGAGCTTTCCACATAACTTAAAGGTAATTCTTGGTATAAACTAGTCTAGCCATCTCCTTTCGCATTTTGTCAGAAAAATACGAAAAAGCAGACATAGAGCTAGAATTAGCTGTTAAGTTTAAAGTTGTCTGTCTAGCCTCTCTTTTTTTATGCGCTTCTGTGTGTCTTTTCAGATGTGTTGTGCCATCTTTGGCTGCGCAATTAAAATCTGATCTACAGATTTTGCAAACAGCCCTAAGTCCTTTTCCAGACAATGCTTCTAGTGTATAGTTATCCCAAACAGCATATTTCTGTTTTCTGGTTTGGGTTGCTTGTGAAGCAGTGGGGGTAGCAGTAGTAGAAGGGTTGAAGTGTGTGCAGAAGCAGAAAATCCTGGTGTACCCACTATGGGGCTATTACTATCGTTCCATTCTTGTTCAATTGGTGTCAAGTCTGGAAAGTCCGGTGTTTCAATAGGGTTGTTCAGCAAATTTTAAAAAAAATCATACTCTTCAGTGTTAAAATTAGCGTTAACAGATCTACGTGGGTTGTTTGATCCTGTCATTATGCTAATTTAATAATAAGAGGAACCTGATTACAGATAGAGCCGCAGTGAGGTAGCAGTCTAACGGCCGATCGGATCCCTGAGTCGGATGTAGGAGACGGAGCTTGAAAGTTGAGATGCGGAAGTATAGATGCAGCCGTATCATGAGAGCGCCGTGAGATGAGAGCAATAGCTTGAGATTGTAGAAAAATCTGAGAGTAGAGAATTTTAGAATTGTGAAGAAATTGGTATGAATGGGTGGGGTATTTACAGGATTTCTTAAGGCCAAAAAGACCAAAATAACCGTCCAATATGAACGTTTTATGGCTGTTGGGGCTGTTTTTGGTCTTTTGGCTGAAATTGACCAAAATACCCCCAATTTAGCTGTTTATAGCTGTTGGGGGGTATTTTGGTCAAAAAGACCAAAAACCCCACCAACAGCCATAAAATGGCTGTTGGGAAAGGGCGGGCCGAGCGGGCCGGCCCGGCCCTGCTGCCGAGCCGGGCTGGCCCGGCGGGTCGAGGGCTGGGAAAATGCCTGGCCCGGCGGGTCGAGGGCTGGGAAAATGCCCGGCCCGTCGGGCGGGCCGGGCCTGGTCAACTGCCCGACCGGGGTTGACCGGTCCGGGCCGGGCCGGCCCGAAGTCCGGGCCGCGCGGGCCGAGCTCCGGGCCGGCGGGCCAGTTGGCCACCTTGAGTTGGAAGGCAGTTTCAGAATCTACATGGTCAAGGAAGTTTGCTCAAGAAATCCCATAGTCAAATTCGAAGATTTAAAATAGATCGACCAATTTGGGAATTGGTCTGCCAATTTTTCTGGGTATGAATTTTCGAATTTGGGAAGTGTCGAATTCTGAATAATGGAACCTAGGAGACTAAGATATAGCATCACAAGGCTTTGTAACTCTAATAAAGTAAATTTTACATAGATTACATAAAAGCCGTTGATAAGATTGCATCTGCAACTGAATCTGAGAAGCTTCTTTGCAGGGGATCCTTATCAAGTGATTATATATCCAAGTCGTGGATGTAAGGTGCTTTTTGCCTTTCCAACTTCATGAACTATGATATATCTGTTTGAATATGCATGAAGATATCTGAATGTGTGGAATCAGCATGTATTTGTATCTGCATAGATAGAGTTAGTAGCACTGAATGTGTTTGTGATAAGATCCGGTTGGATTGATCAAGCAAATCAATTTAAAGGTGGAAAAATTAAAAAGAGAGGAATATTTTTAGGGTTTTAGATTGAGAAGAACGGAAACCAGTTGATAAAAGCCTCTTTCGAGAGGAGACTTGCTCTCCGAGCTTTTGATTGAACGGAAGAAAAGCCTAAATATCCTTCACTAAGGATGCTCAAGAGTTTCTTAACAATTTAAGCATAAGCAAATACAATGGCGGCTAGCCCTAATAAAGAGAATGAGGTGATTTACTAATTTGGCCTAGAGCGACCAAAATACCTCTAAGGCTAATAATAACTAATTAACGCCTCCACGTTTCCTCATACGCACGTAAGTGATCATGGGCGGTCCCCCCTCGTCCACCGTACGTGGTGCGGCCTCCTCGGAGCGCGTGCCGGCTGATGATGCGGCATGGTCCGCATCAATACCCCGTAGAAGAGCCACCTTGTCCTCAAGGTGAAAGTCCGGAATGAGAAGCTGTCTGCCAGATTCTTTGGCCCCTTTGAGATTGAGGCCAAGATTGGCCAAGTGGCCTACAGGCTGAGGTTACCCACGACGGCTACGATCCATCCGATTTTTCAAGTTTCGCAGCTTCGCCGTGCTATTGGAGAGCAGACGGTGTCATCCACACTTCCACCGACACTGACAGAGGACATGGAGGTGATGCTGGAGCCGTTGAACGTCAGGGTCCGGGGCGTCGGCAGGAGGTATTGATACATTGGGCGGGATTGCCGGACTGCGATGCCACGTGGGAGGCGTTCGATGTTGTTCGGGAGCAGTTTCCGGACTTCCACCTTGAGTACAAGGTGGCTCTTCTATGGGGGTATTGATGCGGACCATGCCGCATCATCAGCCGGCACGTGCTCCGAGGAGGCCGCACCACGTGCGGTGGACGAGGGGGGACCGCCCATGATCACTTGCGTGCGCAGGAGGAAACGTGGAGGCGTTAATTAGTTATTATTAGCCTTAGGGGTATTTTGGTCTCCACGTTAATTAGTTATTATTAGCCTTAGGGGTATTTTGGTCTCGACCAAAATACTCCTAAGGCTAATAATAACTAATTAACGCCTCCATGTTTCCTCCTGCGCACGCAAGTGATCTTGGGCGGTCCCCCCTCGTCCACCGCACGTGGTGCGGCCTCCTCGGAGCGCGTGTCGTCTGATGATGCGGCATGGTCCGCATCAATACCCCCGTAGAAGAGCCACCTTGTACTCAAGGTGGAAGTCCGGAAACTGCTCCCGAACAACATCGAACGCCTCCCACGTGGCATCGCAGTCCGGTAATCCCGCCCAATGTATCAATACCTCCTGCCGACGCCCCGGACCCTGACGTCCAACGGCTCCAGCATCACCTCCATGTCCTCTGTCAGTGTCGGTGGAAGTGTGGATGACACCGTCTGCTCTCCAATAGCACGGCGAAGCTGCGAAACATGAAAAACCGGATGGATCGTAGCCGTCGTGGGTAACCTCAGCCTGTAGGCCACTTGGCCAATCTTGGCCTCAATCTCAAAGGGACCAAAGAATCTGGCAGACAGCTTCTCATTCCTCCTCCTTGCCACTGATCTCTGTCTGTATGGCCGCAGCTTGAGATATACCATGTCTCCCTCCTGAAAGCTTAATCCCGACGATGTCCATCTGCCCTCGCTTTCATCACCTGCTGAGCCCGTAGCAAGTGCTTCTTCAGCTCCTCCAGCATCATATCCCTCTTCTCCATGTAACCCTCCACCAACGAGACTGGTGTTTGTCTACTCTCGAATCGAATCAGCTCTGGTGGATCTCTTCCATACAACACCCGGAAAGGGGTCGTCCCTGCTGCTGAATGGTACGAGTATTGTACCAATACTCCGCCCAGGCCAACTAGCGGTACCACCGTCGCGGTGTCTCCGAGGCAAAACATCGCAAATACGTCTCTATACTGCGATTAACCACCTTCGTCTGCCCGTCTGTCTGGGGGTGATAGGCGGTACTCCTCTTCAACACTGTTCCCTGTACCCGGAACATCTCCCGCCAAAACCCGCTCAAGAACACATGGTCCCGGTCAGACACTATAGAACCAGGGATCCCATGCAACCGTATCACCTCTCGAGTAAACGTTGTGGCCACCGAAACTGTCGTGTACAGGTGTTTCAGCGGTATGAAATGTGCGTACTTACTCAGTCTGTCCACCACTACGAAAATCACCGAGTACCCCTCCGACCTGGGTAACCCATCGATGAAGTCCATCGTCACCTCCTCCCACACCCGCTCAGGCAAAGCCAGAGGCTGCAGCAACCCTGCAGGTGCCATGACCATGTACTTGTGACGCTGGCAGACATCACAAGCCGCCACTAAGAGGACGATCGCCTTCCTCGTCCCTTGCCAGTAAACCTCTCGGGACATCCACATGTAAGTCTGCTGCACCCCCGAGTGTCCCCCAATCCCTGAACTGTGGAACTCCTGAAACAGCACTGGTATGAAGGCCGACCTCCGCGGTAAGACCAACCGTCCCTGGTACAACAGCATGCGCCCCTCCAAAGAGTACCCCTTCGGCGCCTCCCCGCCTCCCTGTAGTCGCTCCCTGATCTGTCTCAGCTCTGGGTCGGTTTCTGCCTCCTGTAACATGGGCTTAACAGCAGCAAGGAGCGACGAGCATGCG
Organism: Scilla litardierei; assembly: GCA_030789695.1. Taxonomy (NCBI): domain Eukaryota; kingdom Viridiplantae; phylum Streptophyta; class Magnoliopsida; order Asparagales; family Asparagaceae; genus Scilla; species Scilla litardierei. The sequence continues at coordinate 73,433,507 of CM061130.1, forward strand.
ACGAAGGCGGACGGCGCTCGTGGTTGGAGGCTGTCGACAGTGAGGGTGTGCAGGGTTTAGCGGCACTCAGATGTAAGCTCTGGTGGAGGGGAGTTAGGGTGGGCGTCGTGCTATGGCGGCGAGTCAGTGGGAGCTGTCAGACGAGAGGGGGAGACGCGGGGGTGGTGCCGTCGGACGGAGAGCGGGGGAGCGGAGGAGCGGAAGCGGCTGCCGCACGGCGGGGCGTCGGCGACTGCAGAGATGAGAGAGAGGAAGGAGGACGTGGGTTGAGCGGAGCTCTCGGAGATGAGAGCTTGTGGAGGGAGAGGAAACGAGAAGAGGGCTCGGGGTTTTGAGTTGCCTGGGTTTGGTTTTGTGAGGGAGAAGAGTAATTATGGGGGGGTTTAAATAGGAATTAAGTATTAGTTAAATATTAATGTAGTTAATACTTAGTCAATTGCTATTAATAACAAAGTAAGCTTTTGACTAACTTTTAGAAAGTTGTCGGTTTAGCACATGGGCTGCCACAATTAGGGGTTGGTGGGGGGTAGATAGTGATAGTAGAAAGTGATTAGTAAGGGTTGTAGTAGGCTACGGGCCGTCCCACTGCATCAACACCGCCCCCAAGCCTACTCATGATGCATCCGTCTCCACGACAAACGCGATGCTGAAGTCAGGCAGCGCCAGCACCGGGGCCGTAGGCATGGCCACCTTCAAGGCCTCAAAGGCCTTGGTCGCTTCCTCCCCCAAGCGAACACATCCTTCTTCAAAAGGTCAGTAAGCGGCCGTGCAATCGTACTGTACCCCATTACGAACTTCCGGTAGTAGCCCGTCAGCCCCAGGAAACCCCGCAATGCCCTCAAGGAAGTAGGCACTGGCCAGTCCAACATGGCCTCTATCTTCGCCATGTCCGCCGCTACTCCTTCCGCCGACACCACGTGCCCAAGGTACTCTATCTGCAACTGGCCGAAGCTACACTTCTTCCGGTTTGCATACAACTATTGCGCCCCCAACTCCCGGAAGACTGTCTCCAAATGCCCCGCATTATCCTCCATGGTCTTGCTGTAAACCAAGATGTCGTCGAAGAAAACCAAGATGAACTTCCTCAAGTACGGCCGAACTACCTCTTTCATCAAGGCCTGGAAGGTGGAGGGAGCATTCGTCAAGCCAAAAGGCATGACGAGAAACTCGTAGTGCCACTCATGTGTGCGGAACACCGTCTTCGGCACGTCCTCGGGCCTCATCAGGATCTAGTGATAACCCGCCTTCAAGTCGATCTTCGAGAACACAACTGCGCCATGCAGCTTATCTAGCAGCTCGTCGATCACGGGAATGGGAAATCTGTCAGTCACGGTCTCCTTGTTCAGCACCATGTAGTCGACGCAGAACCGCCAACTCTCGTCCTTCACCAACAGTACTGGTGAAGAGAAAGGACTCACATTAGGCTGAATCACTCTCACCTGCAACATCTCCCCGACCATCCTCTCAATCTCGTCCTTCTGCACATGAGGATATCGGTACAGCCACACGCTCACTGGTGCTGCTCCCTCTCTCAAGACTATCGCATGCTCATGTCCCCTCACCGGTGGTAGCCCCTGTGAGTCTTGAAAGACCTCCTGAAACCGCTTCAGCATCTGCTCAACCATCTCGGGAACCTCTGCCGGCTGCTCCTGCTCAACTCCAACTACACTGCACTCCACTAAGTACCCCTCTCCCTCCCTCTGTAAAGCCCGAGTAATGGCTTTAAAGGCCACCAACGAAAAGCATAGGATGGGGTCCCCTGCGAGTACCACCGTGCGGTCACCCTCCTCAAACTCCATCCTGAGACGTTTCCAGTTCACCTGCACGTCCCCCAACTTCTTCAGCCACTGCACGCCCAGAATGATATCGACATTCCCCAACTCCAGGGGTAAGAAATCCTCCATAATCTGCACTCCCTGCAAGGTCAAACACAACCCCTTGCAGAGCCCCTTGCTCTCCTCCATCTTCCCAGTCCCAGCAAAACAATAAACTTCTCCATGGTGCTCAACTGCAGCCCATGACGCTCCACCACTCGGCAAGAGATGAAATTGTGGGTGGCCCCACTGTCTATCAGCACTGTCACCGCCATATCGCCCAACTGCCCTGACAACTTCATGGTGTGGTTCGGTGTGAACCCCACCACGGAGTTCAGGGAGACCTCCGCGAAGTCTAGGTGAGCTTCTCCTCCTCCTCGAGTGGCTCCACCCTGGGCTCCTCGTCATCCCGACACTCCTCATCTGGCACCATGGTAATCTGCAGCAGGCGGCTCGAACATCTGTGGCCATGGGTGAACTTCTCATCGCAACGGAAACACAACCCCTTGACACGCCTAGCCCTCACCTCCGCCTCCGTCATCCGTCGCCCAAGAGTAGCGGGGTGAGTCTCTCCCCTAGTCTCTGGTGCACCGGCAGATGCCCTCGGCGCTGCCGCTGCTGGTGTGGGTCGGGAATTTTGGGTCCCCTAAGTCCCACGTATCCACCTCTCCTCCGTATGTTTCTCCTCCGCCTTCTATGCGAGGCGAATCGGGTCCTCCAAACCCCCCGGGCTCTACTTCCTCAGCTCAGCTCGGATGGAGGGCTTGAGGCCCCCATGAAGTTCCCCATGAGCGCCTCCTCCGTGACCCCAGGCACTCGGCCCGACAGTAGCTCGAACTTCCTGACAAAGTCCCGCACCGTCCCCTCCTGCCTGAGTACTCTGAGCTGCTCGTAGAAATCTCCTCCTGGTGTCTCTTGGAATCGATCCATCAAGTAGGCTGTCAACCGCCCACGAGGAAAAGGGATTGCGTGCAACCTTCCACCGGTACCACGCCAAGGCCTCTCCCTTAAAGTAGATGCCCACCGCCTTCAGGACCTCCTCGGTAAAACCCATCGTCTGGAAGTACCTCTCCGCTCTGTAGATCCACCCATCTGGATCGATCCCCTCAAACACGGGCATCTTCAGCTTCTTCAACCGCCTATCAGCATGAAACTCTGCTTCTCCCCGCCTCTCCTGGTCCCAACGCCTATCTCCGTGGTTCCGAAAGGGATCGTAGTCCTCATCTGCATATTCGTCATCAAGCCAAAAAGGCCTACCGTCTGGTGCCAGCCCATGGGGTCCTCAAAAAGCTGCAGCAGCTGGTCGCTGTCCTCCTCGACCACCGAAATGACCCACGGTCCTCGACCTCGCCTCGGAAAAACCATCGCGCCCTCCCGAAGGCCTCCTGCTGCTGGCCGCCCCGTGTCGGCAGCCCATTGGGCCTCATCCGCCATCGCCGGGACCCCCAGGGGCCAAGCGGGGGCCCTGGGGTCCCGCCCGACCTCGCCCGCCTGGGCACGGCTCCCCAGCGGCCAGGCGGGGGCCGCGCGAGGCCTCTGCCACTGCGGCAGAGCCCCGCCGCCCCCTAGCTGGGCTCGTGGCCCCCTGGGGGGTTCGCCAGGTCTGGCCGACCCCCAGGGAGGGGTCCCAGGCCAAGACGCCCCGCGCGCGCGTCTTCTTCGCTTGCCCGTTCGTCACCGTCGCCCGGTTTCGTCGATACGACGACTTCCGATGTCCCGGCTGTTGCAAACTGCGCCGCAACCCTTGCATCTCGCGCCCTTAACTCCTGGACTTCGGGATCCGAGTCATCTTCAACCTCCGCCCAAGATTTCTTTCCCTTTCCCTTAACTAGGGTTTGCAAAATCTCCATGATTTTTTGTTGATTTGCTTCGCTTTTTGCATGCTTCTCTTCTTGGGCTCGGTTGTTTTCCTCCATCTTCTTCTCAAGCCGATCGCTCATCGTCTCCATCGTGGTTCCGATCTCCTTGGTGATTTCTTCATGTAGGGCTTGAAGCTTCTCCTCAATGGTGGCTCTCATGCCTTGCGCCATTAGATCTTATGAGCTCTGATATCAATTTGATACGATCCGCTTGGATCGATCAAGCAAATCAATTTAAAGGTGGAAAAATTAAAAAGAGTGGAATATTTTTAGGGTTTTAGATTGAGAAGAACGGAAACCAGTTGATAAAAGCATCTTTCGAGAGGAGACTTGCTCTCCGAGCTTTTGATTGAACGGAACAAAAGCCTAAATATCCTTCACTAAGGATGCTCAAGAGTTTCTCAACAATCTAAGCATAAGCAAATACAATGGCAGCTAGCCCTAATAAAGAGAATGAGGGGATTTACTAATTTGGTCTAGAGCGACCAAAATACCCCTAAGGCTAATAATAACTAATTAACGCCTCCACGTTTCCTCATGCGCACGTAAGTGATCATGGGCGGTCCCCCCTCGTCCACCGCACGTGGTGCGGCCTCCTCGGAGCGCATGCCGGCTGATGATGTGGCATGGTCCGCATCAGTTCGTCATATCAAAACCATATGGGAATAGAAATATGGAATTATGAAATTCCAACATTCTCCCCCTTTTTGATGATGACAAACATGTAAATATATATCTTTAAATTTGAACATATATGGTATAATCCCCATGAATATGTGGAACTTGTGTGAATACTCCCCCTGAGTAGATGGAATATATTCTCCCCCTTTGGAATCCTCAAAAAGAGAAATAAGAGGGAGCCCAAAAAGAAGCTAGAAGAAACAAATGTTTGCCATCTGTGTTAAGACATGTGTAGGCCAAATATGGAGTGTAGAGGCCGAAAATAGACATGACATTATTACAAATGAATAGGACATGCCAAAGCAACAAGAGCTAATTGATGTCTCGTAAAATCAAGGAATGCATCTTATGGCTGAAGTGCGGCATGTACATAGCCACTGACTTCATGGAAATAGTGTTTAAAAAATAAAAAAATAAAAATAAATAATGTCATAGTAGTTAGGCAAAAAATTAGTATTGCGACATATTAGGCACGTCTGGTGCTATAAGTGCGAAATGCCCATCTGATACAATTCGAGTTGTGTACCAACAGATTATAACTTGGGTTAAAAAAGAGAAAAAAGAATGTGTGGGTGATTGTAGAAAAAATAATGCTAGACAGGCTAATGGATGTAATATCTTGTGGTGAGTGCAACCAAACCACCAAGCTGCTGTTTATATTATGGAAATAGCCTGTGGGCATGGCGGAAGCAGACATGCATTATATGGGCCTTAAAATTCTGTTGCAAGCGTATAATTTCATTGCGTTAAAAATGAAAATTTGAGATTGTCCTTCATAATAGGCAGGAATCAATGACAACCTAAAAAATACAGAATCATTGTTGATGTAAAGAGCAAAAGATAAAACAGATATTAGATTGCAACAAATGAGGCAACTGAGCCATAGAGGAACATATAGCACCAATGTTAAAACACACTAGATATATCCAAGGCAAAGTTTACAGAACATAACCCAAACAGTATATAACCAAAACAAAGTACAGATTACAAGTACAAACCAAAGTTTGACAGAACCAAATTAACACCATAAAAGAACAAAACACAACATGAGCACAGTTCTTGAAACCATCACCAACAAAGTAGCAACACCAAGCAACCAGCAAAATGCCATCACCAAGCAACCATTTAAAACAGCAACTAAATTCTGATCCTAGGCCAAGGAAACCAACGGCAACCACAGTTATGGGGGATTGGATGGGCCGGGCCGAGAGGGAGAGGATGTGCGACGAACACGGAAGTGAAGGGACTCGAAATGAGTCAGAAGCTGAGCGACCGCAATCTGAAGAGCATCCATCATTCTATTATGCTCTTGCAGTGTAACATCTCCGGCACTAAGATGAGATTGAATTCCCTGAAAACCATCGTGCATTTCTTGGCGAATTTCATCGAATCCCTTAGTAACAGAGTGACGAAGAGCACGGATCTCAGCAACCAAATCATTAGCACCAGGGGCCGAAGGAGGAGTATCGTGAGTACTAAGGGAACGACCTGAGCGAGCGTAACGCTTGCGGGTAGGGATGCAACCACGGGCACGAGAGGAAGAACCAGGAGTGCGGGTGCGGGGAGTGGATGAACCTGGAGTGGGTTTAGGCGTCGCGAGAGTGGGTGCATGGGAGGAATCATCATCATCATCATCATTAGCGGAAGTATCGGAGAGGACAAGTTGCATATGGCTCAGAGTGTCGGAATTAAAATCTATTGGATTGAAGACTTGAATTGAATCAGCAAATGGAATTTGAAAAGCATCTAGGAAGCGAGTGATGAGGGACGGCAGGAAAATGTGGGTTTTTACCGGTTTGACCAAGGATTCGAGAAGAACTGAGCCCCAGTCGATTGGGAGATGTCCCATCAGAGAATACAAACAGCATGCAGTCTTAGTACTAACATAATTTAAGGATCCAGTCATCGGGGCCAGATTAAACAAAATGATTTTTACCATCAAACGAGCAGGTGGAAGGAGATCAGCGGCCGATCGTTTAGAAATCTAGGGACAGCCGTTGCTTAATGGCAGGGTCAAAGAGGACATCAGGAAGAGGATGAACATGAGTTGAAGGAAGATTTAGGATCATGGAAAGCATGGGACCTGTGAGACGAAAATGGAAACCAGTAACGACGGTAGTGATTGAGAGCAACCCGTCCTTCTTAGAGGAGTCCAGATTCGCGTAGAATTCGCGAACAAGCGTCGGAAAGTATGGTGTATGGTTGGATGTGGACCAGAGGGCGACGAGGCTTGCGGCATGAAGCGGGTCGAAGATCCGCGAGAATCCATGGTCGGAGAAGTCGACGTGGCGCTCCGAAGTGAACGGCAGGTTCTCCAGAAGTGGATATTTCTGGGTGGCCGCCGGAGAACGAAATCGGTCAGGAAAAGCCGTCGGGACGAAGCTTAGGTAAAGGGGGTCCATGGGGAAAATCGAGTGGAGAGAAGGCCGATCGACGGGAATGATAAGCGGGGAGGGGTGGCGACGAGAAATTTCGGCGAAACTTGGAGCGAAGCCGTCGAATTTGGGGCGGAGGCCGAAGGGTTTCGGCGATTTTTTTGGGTTAGGGCGGTGAGTCCGTCGATTTGGGGAGAAAGAAACGGGGTGCTTCGGGAAATGGGATGGGGCGTTGGAAAACGAAGAGATGAGTTACCTTAGTGATTGAGGGGATTAAATAAGAAAGATAATAATTCAGTTATGGGAAGTTGTGAGAGATTTTTTGGAGAACATGTATTTTTGCAATCGGCAAGAGAAGTTGGGTAAAGTGAAATAATACGGATTCGAAAAATGAATGGGTTCCGTTGGATACGAAAAGTTGGAAGGAACGGTTAACCGAAAAAATAAGCGGAAAGACGAGGTAGCTACCGAAAAATTGAAAAATAGTCAATTGGCGACCAATATTTGTGAATTGGTCGACCAATTTTAAAAAATAGGCAAAAGATTTTGAAAAAATTTGAGAAAAATTCTAAAGATATATTATAAGAATGTGTCATAAGTCGGATTCACTAATAATTTCCAAATTTCTTCGAAGCTTAATAAAAGTCTCTTCTTTCAAAGGTTTTGTCAAAATATCAGCAGTTTGATATTCAGTAGAAATAAATTTTAAAACAATATCTCCTTTCTGAACATGATCATCTAAAAATGATGACGTACATCAATATGTTTTGTACGTGAATGATGCACATGATTTTTAGAAAGATTAATAGCACTAGTATTATCACACATAATAGGGCATATTGAGCAATCAATACCATAGTCTGAAATAGTTTGTTTCATCCATAAAATTTGAGCATATGTTAAACCGGCGGCAATATATTCTGCCTCGGTTGTAGATAATGAAACAGAGTTTTGCTTTTTTGCTAAACCAAGAAACTAAAGCATGTCCTAAAAAGTAGCATGTACCACTGGTACTTTTACGATCTGATTTGCAACCAGCAAAGTCTGCATCACTATATGATAATAAATCAAATATGCGTGACTTAGGGTAAAATAAACCAAAATCAGAAGTATGCTTAAAATATCTAATAATCCTTTTTACGACAGTTAGATGTGAAACCTTTGGATCTGCCTGAAAACATGCACATAAACATACTGAAAACATAATGTCTGGTCTACTAGCAGTTAGATAAAGTAAAGAGCCAATCATACCTCTGTAAAGACGTTGATCAACACTCTTACCATTTAAATCTTTGTCGAGAGAAGTAGATGTACTCATTGGAGTACGTTTTTCTGCAGAACTTTCTAAACCAGAACGCTTAATGAGTTCTTTAGAATACTTGCTTTGGTGAATGAAGATTTCTTCCTTCATTTGTTTGATTTGAAGACCGATGAAGTAATTGAGTTCACACATGTGACTCATCTCAAATTTTTTCTGCATAATCTTGGAAAAATCTTGACAAAGAGATTCATTAGTAGATCCAAAAATAATATCATCAACATATATTTGAATAATGATTATGTCAGATTTTATGTTTTTAATAAATAAAGTGGAATCTATTTTACCAATTGAATAACCTGAATTTAAAAGATAGCTTTTAAGTCTTTCATACCAAGCACAGGGTACTTGTTTAAGATCATATAAAGCTTTCTTCAGTTTAAAACATGATTATTAAGAGTTTCATGACAAAAACCTGGTGGTTGTTCAACATAAACTTATTCTTTAAAACCCCATTTAAAAAGCACTTTTGACATCCATTTGAAATAACTTAAAATCTTTAAAACATGCAAATGATAATAACATTCTAATGGATTCAAGACGTGCAACTGGTACATAGGTTTCATCATAATCAATACCTTCTTCTTGATTATAACCTTGTGCAACCAATCGTGCCTTGTTTCTAATTACCTGACCAGATTCATCCAATTTATTTTTGGATACCCACTTGGTACCAATAATTGAATGGTCTGATGGTTTGGGAACTAATTCCCAAACATCATTCCGTTGAAATTGATTGAGTTCTTCCTGCATGACAATAATCCATGGACTGTCTTCACATGCATCTTTGATGTTCTTTGGTTCAATGGTTGAAAGGAAAGCACAATGTGCCATTTGTTCTATTTGACGATGAGTTCTTACTCCATCTGTAATATCTCCAATGATTAATTCTGATGGATGATTTGGAACTTGTGCAAATGCCTTAGGAAGATCTGCATTATCTGAAATAGACTCAATAGAGGGTTTTATATAGCATCAATATCATCAAGTTTAAGATTATCTAAAGAATTAGATAAAGTAAATATATTCTCTTCATCATCAATGATGGAAGAATTAGATGAGGGATTCTTATCAAAGGTGACATGTAGTGATTCTTCAATTGTTGAAGTTCTTTTGTTATATACTATGTAGACGTTGCTACGTGTTGAGTATCCAACAAAAATACATTCATCAGATTTTGAATCAAATTTATCAAGTGCATCTTTAGTATTAAGAATGAAATATTTACATCCAAACACTTTAAAATATGATACACGAGGAATGCGATTAAGAAAACTTTAGACACAAGGACACAACTATATACATTTATTTTTTCATGTATGTATATTTGACTCAAAACTTTATGTATTGGGTTTATATTCATATAAGGAAGAACTTAATTTTAATAGAAAATGAAACAATAACTTTTGTTAAAAGAGGCCATACCATATTTCATGAGGCACATATTTTTAAAAAGAATATTAGTGTGCATATTCGTTAGTATCGAACATGGATGGACATGTGTGTCGGGTCCAGGTGTGTTGGATATGGCAACTTTTGTTTAGGAGAAGTATCTTATATATCACAGCATATCGCACGAATCTAGATCGCTGTGATTTGTTTCGATGTTTTGACAATGTTGTTACACTTGAAAAGGACACACACCAAGAGGAAAGAGAGATATATATTTAAAATTTGATGTGATGTTCAATGTCAAAGAATGGCTATAACCTTAAACAAATTCTTCAGAACTAGCATGCTGATGAGTTTTGGATTTTTGGCCAACAAGGGCATTTTCGGCATTTTCAGGTCTTACGGGGGTTTTCGTAAAATCTGTAATTCTATACCTTTTCATTTATTTAAGCTGGGGTCGGCTAGGAAGGGGATTATGCTTGATTATTTTATGAAACCCCCTTGTTCAATGTGTCCAAGAACACTAGTCGTAGTCGGAGATCTTAGGCTTTCTTCTCGAATTGAAAGCCAGGAGAGATGTCGCCTCTCGAATTGTGGTCAATTATCTTTTATTTCCAGATTTCCTCTTTATTAAAATCCTTTCTTGTCCCTTTTCCATCCATAAAAATATTATTTTTATTCCACCAAAAAAACATTAGCTGTATCAAATTGGTATCAGAGCTCGTCGATCTATGGCGACTACAAGATTCAAGAATAGAATCAACACGTTGGAAGAGAAGATGGAGAAGTTTGTAATTTTAGTCTGTATGGATCAATACACTAGCGGAGGATGAATAGTGTATTTAAAAAACTGTTGCAAATAAAACTTACTGATATTTGCAAAGATGGCACAGAAATAAAATGACAAGTATTGAAAATAAATCAATCACAAACACAGAGATGTATCCTGGTTCGGATCCTCTTGATCCTAGTCCAGTCCTCTACTCCCAGTAGAGATTTTCAATCCACTATAATCACTTGCCCCGCAAGCACCAACTTTACAAAAATGGCAACACCTCCAGTGTTCCAAACTTTGTACAATCTCTCTTCAAGAGATCCAAATAACTTTGTAATGAAACCAAAAAAATAAACACCTTATAGCCTTGTAATGAATATGTAATATGAATTCAAAGGACGGTGTTTAGAAGAGAAACTTCAATGTTTCAAGATATATAATGGTGAAACACAATTGAAGTTCTTCCGTTCTTAAACGAAGATAGAAATCTAATGATTTCTTCTTACAAATAAGAAAAGAACAACTTTCCCAAAAAGTGTTGAAATCCAAGTTCTTTCGTTCTTAAACGAAGAGAGAAATCTAAAGATTTCTTCTTGCAAATAAGAAAAGAACTAATGGCCGAATTCTTAAGAAAATCATAGGCTTGATTTCAACAAAATGAAAGTAAAGAAGAGGAAAGTGTGTGAAGTGAAAGAGAGGGTCTACCCCTCTATATATAGTGTTTAGGAACGGTTGAGAAGTGTTAATGACGTTGGGAAACGGTCATAAACCGTTCTGGGAAGTTTGGGCATTAAACGGCTAGTTTTGTGATTGGTCGACCAAAAAATAAAATTGGTCGACCAAAATTTAGAGAAGGAATTTTGACCATTGGAAAGCAGATTCAGAATCTACATGGTCAAGGGAGTTTGCTCAAGAAATCCCATAGTCAAATTCGAAGATTTAAAATTGGTCGACCAATTTGGGAATTGGTCTGCCAATTTTTCTGGGTATGAATTTTCGAATTTGGAAAGTGTAGAATTCTGAATAATGGAACCTAGGAGACTAAGATATAGTATAAGGCTTTGTAACTCTAAAGTAAATTTTACATAGATTACATAAAAGCCGTAGATAAGACTGCATCTGCAACTGAATTTGAGAAGCTTCTTTACAGGGGATCCTTATCAAGTGATTATATATCCAAGTCGTGGATGTAAAGTGCCTTTTGTCTTTCCAACTTCATGAACTATGATATATCCGTTTGAATATGCATGAAGATATCTGAATGTGTGGAACTCAGCATGTATTTGTATCTGCATAGATAGAGTTAGTAGCACTGAATGTGTTTGTCATAATCAAAACCATATGGGAATAGAAATATGGAATTATGAAATTCCAACAAAGTTTGAAGTCGAGATCTACTGCTTGATCAAGAAGAGCGCAGACGATCAAAAGGATGAGTTGGATCAGAGATTTTCGCAACTCATGAAAGCCATGAATCAAACAAATCAAATTATTGCGGCGTTCTCCCAGAAGATAGATTCAGCCCTAGATCCGAAACAAAAGGCGAGAACTTTGATGAAGCGGAAGGGAAAAGTTGATTCTTTTCGTGAAGGGCTTCTCTCCGAAGCGGATCAGGTTACGAAATATGAAGAAGTCGATGAAAAAGGAGATCCACCCCCAACGACAGTTGGGGAGCGGTGCCAGACCTTAGCGACACCCGGCAGGGTCACCCGAAACCACACAAGCCTCCAGCAACCCACCGGGCCCTGCCGAAGCCCTAGCAAACCACCAAGGCATCGGCGAGCCCTGGCAGTTTGCCAAGGGCCACGCGAGGCCCCGGCAGGCCACCAGGGCTTCGTTGGGCCATGGCGAACCCGCCAGACCCCTCGCGGGTCCCTGGCTGCCCGCCAGAGTCAATTGAGGACCCTGGCGGCCTGCCAAGGCCCTGGAAATTTGCAACAACCTTGTCGGGCTCAGTTCAAGGCATAGGGGGCCCCGGGGAGAGGTTTGGGACAGCACGCAGAGTACGGCGAGGGGTTTGAGGACACCGGAAGGAATTTGGAGCTGATTTCTACGGATGAAGATCCCCATGATCTGATGCAGAGTTTGAAAACTATAATTGATACCACGATGATGATCGTGTGAACTTCGTTGAAAAAGGAGCTGATTGGGGGGAAGCCGCTTGGGATGGAGCTAATGGAGAGGATCGGGACCCTGTTGGAGACTGTGGATATGACGTACATGCTCCCCCTCTGTCACGACGTCGTGGCTATCAACAGGGGAGAGGTGCACCAGGAGGGTTTACCGTGGAGAGCAGTGTCAGGAAGCTGAAGATGCCTATTTTGAGGGGGAAAAATCCTGAGTGATGGATTTACATAGCCGAACGATACTTCGAGATGTCGCAGGTGCAGGAAATTGAGTGGCTGAAGGCCATAGGGGTATGCCTGGAGGGGGAGGCATTATCGTGGTACAGATGGACGCAACAGCAGTGGCCTTTCCGCACGTGGGAGGAGTTCACTTTTCTCCTGGATCGGTTCGAAAAGGTACAAGGGGACGACGTGTATGAGCAGATGTATGCTTTAAGGCAGGAGGGGATGGTCCGGGAGTACATAAAGAAGTTCGAGATGTTGGTGGGCTGTGTCCGTGGCGTTTCAGGAGAGTTCCTATAGGGGTGCTTTATGAAGGGGCTGAAACCCACGATCAGGGCAGAGCAGTGGATTCAGAAGCTCAGAGGCTTGTTAGAACGGATGCGCCTAGCGAGGATGGTTGAGGGCAAGCTAGTGGAAGAGAAGCGAGCCCAAGAAGCGTAAAGCGGATCCATTTCTCGAAGCCAGGTAGCGACGGGAGAAGAGAATGCGACATCAGGGCTCCAGTCCAGCCACGAGAGGAACACCGAGCTTCAACCAAACGATAGACGTAAGCGGCTCACAAAGACGAAAACCTAATAGAGGAGCACCAAGGTGACTCTGTTTCGACTGCAGCGAAAAGTATGAACCAGGTCATCGTTTCAAAGATTCGACTCTCCAGATGCTGATCATTGAAGATGAAGAGGGCCAGCTGGTGGATCGGTAAAAGCCAGGAGGGGCGAGGACCTCCACTTGAACTAGTGAGCCCATGGTTTTCATGACACCACTTTGAGGACAAGGTGGTTCTTCGGTGGCGGAATAATAATGCGTTTTGGATTTTTGACCCAGCAGAAACATTTTCGGCATTTTAGATCTTGGGGGGTTTTTGTAAAATCTGCAATTCTGTACTTTTTCTTTTATTTAAGCTAGGGCTGGCTAGGAATGTGATGCTTGATTATTTTGTGAACAACCCTTGTTCTAGGTGTCCAATTACCCTAGCCAGAGATCTTGGCTTTCTTCTCGAATTGAAAGCTAGGAGAGAGGCCACCTCTCGAATTGTGGACAATTATCTTTTATTTCCATATTTCCTCTTTATAAAATCCTTTCTTTTCCCTTTTCCATCCATAAAAATCTTATTTTTATTCCACCAAAAAAGCCCTAGCCGTATCACATGCATCTATATTCATCTAAGAGGTCTGCAAAACTATCAATATAAGATTAGATGATGGTTGTGAATGGATATGTGGTTTATATTGGTATTGGGTTCCATCGGTAAACATGATGAGTTTTGTGCATATCAATCGCTTCAAATGCATAATATAACTTTTAGATCTTCCAAAAGCAAAGTTGACTTAATATATGATATTGTGTAAGAATGTACTTATAGGCATACATGATGCTACCAAGATTTATGCTTGTCAGTTGTCATATACTTCAACTTGTATCATCATCCATGCTTTACTTTTGTTCAATAGGCATGTTATCATCTATGTGATCTTTCCCATCGATCTTCTATGTTCTGGTCATCTCTAGCAATCTCACTCATGTGTGCATGGAAAAATAATACTAGTAGCATATATATTGAACTTAGATGCATTTTATTGTCATCAAGAACCTTTGTAAAACCTTGATGCGAGCTGAAACAATATTGTTTTCTTAACCTAGGAACTCAGTAAAGTTTCCTTCAGTTCAGTGCAAATAGACCAAAACACCACAATATACAGATGCGTGAGCTAAAATTTCTCTTTTGAGTTTCAGATCATAACTTAGAAGAACTTGTGACCTTAGTCCTACATTATCTAGCTCTTCAGATTGAAATATACAGCATGCTCAGAAGATTTGAAGTCAAAGAGCAACCATGAAAGTTAGCTCGGCTCAGACTACTACAGTACTTCAAAGGAAGGAAAGCTAATCAACTGACAGTATGAATTCAGTAAAAAAATAAATCCAGGTTTGCATGTAAGAATGCCTTAAAAGAAGAAGAAGTGATAGCAAGTATGAGGAAAATTGAATACTTTTTGGTACAATTATAGATATAGTGTTGCACCTTTGCATGTTAATATTTTTCTGGTGTTAGTCTAGACATCCAATGCATGTGAGCCCTTCTCAAAGGATATACGGTGCAACATTCGAACCCATCCAAGTCAAAAGGATGAATTTCCAATAGAAGGATTAAACACATACGGCAGAAGGCTAAAAAAAGCTGCAATTAATGGCAACTAATCATCAGTCATCAATAACTTTTCGAAGAGCTCTTCGCTACCATGTCCACCACAGAGTTTGTCAACAAGAACATAAGAAACAGATCTTTCAAGCAACCAGCCAATCTCAAGCATTGAATTCAGCACAGGAAGCGCATCATCAACTCGTCCTGTCAGACTGAGATACTCCACCAATTGGTTAAAAGTCTCCGGCCTTGGTCTCATATTCTTTTCCAACATCTTGGCTAACCATGTCAATCCCTCTTCTGCATTTCCTACCTTACACAACGCCATTATAATGCAATCATTCGTCGAGACCAAAGGCTCAATCCCCCTATCTTTCATGCGCTTCATCAGCTCCACGGCATCAGTCACATTCCCCTCATCGCACAATGCCACAATCAGAGGCGTATATGTCGAAACCGATGGCTCCAACCCTGTCTCCAACACCTCATTATAGAACCTCATTGCATCGGTTGTCCTCCCTTCTTTACACAAACCCTGTATCAGCGTGTTATACGTAATAACATCCTTCACAATTCCTTTCCTCCCCGTCTCTTCAAACACCCCGATAGCTTCGTTCACCTTTCCATGCAAGCTCAACCCATTGATCTTAATATTGCAGCTCACCGTGCTCTCACCGAAACCTATCCTGATCATCTCATCATAAAGCCTCATTCCTTCTTCAAGATTGCCATTTTTAAAATACCCATCAATCACAGCATTGTAAGTATAACAATTCGGCTGCATCCCCTTGTCAACCATCTCGCCCCACAGCCTCCACGCCTCCTCCATTTTTCCCATCTTACCCAACCCGTCAATCATCGTACTATATGTAACAACATCTACACCATATCCTCTCATCTGTAACTCGTTAAAAATCCTCAACCCTTCATCCCCCATCCCGTTATCGCACAACCCGTGGATAATCGACTGATACGTGTAAATATCCGGCATCCGCTTCCCTGCAATCATTAAATGCAGCAGCTCTGACACCATCCCGTAATTCCCAACCTTGGCAAATGCGGCCACCAGTTTACTGATCGACAGCACGTCGGGCAGCACCCCATTTCTAGTAAACTCGCGCAGAGAGCGGTATGCATCCAGCAATTTCGCTTCTTTGCAGAACGCCTGGATTATGTACCCGGCTGTTGACTCATCGCCGTAGACACTGTTCATGTTCATGGATTGGTAGAGACTGAATAAGAGGTCGGTGCGGCCGGCTCGAAGGCAGGCGGCGAGAGCCATGTTGCAGACGGGAATGTGAGGGGCGAACTGAAAGGATGATATGAGTTTGGTGAAGGTGGAGATGGATTTTTCGAGGTAGTTGGTGGATTTTGAAGTGAAGAGGTGGGTGAGGCATTTCGACAAACAGCTGGAGAGCGAGGAGGGGATGGTGATTTGATGGGAGGAGAGGAAGATGAAGAAGCGGAGAGAGAGGAGAGGGTTTGAGACGAGGGAAGTGGAGGTAAGGACGGCGGTGAGGAGGGGCCCGTGGTCGAGGCGGGCGGGCGGGAAGTGGGCGAGGAGGGTGGATTCCCACCTGGGCTGGCGGCGGATGACGTGGCAGATCTGTTCGGCCGTCGACGAGAGGTCATCGGACGGCGAGATTGAGGAGGCGAAGAGAGTCCGGAGAGTTTTGAAGGAGGCGGAGGTTTCGTTGAAAAGCCTGGGTATCATCTTCCCCATTTTCATTTGTTTTGGGTGCTACGTGGGGCTTTGATTGATCTTGAAGAAGATGATTTGAGCAGAGACCAAAGTTTTTAATTAAAAGTTTGCAGATTTGATATGAATTGAAGTAAAGAACGTATAATTTCACTTACATTTGATATCGGTGTCAAGATCGGGCCTGTTCTTTTTGTAGAAATGTGAAAAGTGAGAAAGTGGGATCGAGTGGGAAGTGTGGTTGTATTATAGAGTTGGAAAGATGAGTACGTGGCTCACTCCGTGTAGCATGTTTTTTTGGTTGAATAAAGTTGAGTGAATAAAATTGGATTTTGAGATGTGGTGATCCTAGGTAAGTTTACCCCCAAAATAAAAGTAGTTCATTTTGGTTTATTTTTTCACATTTTCAGTTCCAACAAAAAACCCAATACAGCAATCATCCGAGGCAATATCAACATGAAACGGATATACAAATGCCGAAGCTATGGACCCAGCTCCATCATGAAAACCATAGACTACAAGCAGCAAAGGCAAGACATGCATGAAATTGATAAACAAAATCAGTAGCGATGGTCGCAAATCCCCCACAGTCAGCTCCATCATAAAAACCAAATCGGATAAGCAGTAAAGGCAAGACAGACATGAATCAGATCTACAAGATCAATATCAATTGTACAAAATTCCACCCCCCAAATGCAGCTACATCATAAACACTGAAAACATCATCGCCACGACAGACATGAAACTGATATACCAAAATTATACGTGTATATAACACAATTCACACTAAATCAGCTCCATCATAACAACCATATACACCAAGAATCTAAAATCAAGACATGCATGCAACATAGAGCATATTGAGATAAAAATATACATACTGAAATAAATACATTGTAGTTAACCAAAATACAACGCCAACATAAAAAACGTAGTAATTATACAAAAAGTTTCCGTCACACATCAGTCGAACTTGGTGTACACCCAGTAACATAATAACAAGCACACCACTGAGAGACAACATAACAAACTTAATTGATATGAAAAAGGATAAGATGATATCCATTTTCTCCGTGTTTCTCTCAAAATTTCCTACTCCGTCTCCAACTGGCCAACTATCTCCGATAACCTCCTCATAGACAGCGAGCTCGCAGAGCTTCCTACCCTTGACCCTCTTTCATTCGCATCTATTAAATGATGGATAACAACTGTGGACCACTCACCGTGAGGGGGGGGGTCCTTCCATTCGAAGAACTTGCATCTGTTCACTGAAGCAGTACAACTCTAGAATCGTCTGTGTGGGTTGCTCCTGGTCCATGAAGTCCCCTGGGCACCCTCAGACCATAGTGGCACATCCTGCAGTCAGCAACATCTGAATCCAACTCATCATGTGGCGCATCCCATGGTCAGGATCGAATAGAAGAGCTCGATCCTAAACTCACTTGTACCTAGATAATCAAACACATAAACACAAATAACGAATAATTATCTAAGGAGAAAAGATATGTATATAGAGAAAAGTTGGTGTAAAAAGCGTACCTACGTAAAGATATCACACCCCGTATGTTGACATCGCCTTGCATAAATTAGTAATCACAAACAAAAGCAAATATTGTATCATAGAAAACACAAAAACCCTTACATAAAATAAACATAGCATATTGGTATATATATAGCCCTCAGAAAAAGATGATTTTTCATTTTTCCAACGTTGTTGCTGGTAGTTGTTCCTTCATTTCATATCCAAGTTAACTTGATATACAATAGGAGTCGCAATGGAACACAAGTCATGCAATTCAGATAAAAAGTAAGCACCCAAGCAAATAAAATCAAGATATGACTCCCAAAAATCAACACATGCAGTTTACTTGGATACATGAGAAGATGCTTACAACAATGCATCACATAATGCAAGTATTCACAAATCAAGAATGCCACAGCAAACATGCAAAAGCAAGAATGCCACATATGAAGCTACTGAGTGTTGCAATAT
This sequence comes from Scilla litardierei, assembly GCA_030789695.1. NCBI lineage: Eukaryota > Viridiplantae > Streptophyta > Magnoliopsida > Asparagales > Asparagaceae > Scilla > Scilla litardierei. The sequence goes on from CM061130.1 coordinate 73,451,904, forward strand.
GGGGGGTTACATATCCATACAGTATCATAAAGCAACAAGTAGAGTATCAAATAGAAGAGTATCACAAAGCAAGAATGACAGAGCAAAAAATGACCCATCAATAGTAGAGTATCACACAGCATCACAGCAAGAATGACACAACATAGCATACAGGTTATGAATAACCTCATGCAGATTACTTGAATACATATCTGTATAGTCAAACAGATATCCATGAGATGATGCATACAAAAATGCATCACAGAATGCAAATATTCACAAAGGAAGAATGCACCATTTAGTTATTGCACTATGTACTAGCATCACATGCATGCTCCAGTTATTTACCCAGTTGGATACAACTAATATTTATCACAAATGAGTACAGATGGTCTATCATCACAAGCATGTAATTCAAACATAAGATGCATATTTTGGCAGTAGACTTTACAATCTTGTTGTTATGCAATTTTCATTCCCAGCTCACCACTGTAATATTACCCGGTAACATGAATTAAAGATCACAAATGAAATATTCATTGGGTACATGAATTGAGGTGAAACCCAAATACATTGTAGAATCAGTTTTAGAACATATCTATATATTAAAACACAACTTTTTTTGAATTCTAGGGCTGACTAGGACAAACAGGTTGATAGAAAGACGGCTTGGATTTAATCTTGAGGAATGAATGGTTGAGATGAGATTTTGTTGAAAGTTTTGGAGGGAAAAACATTTCCAGGGAAATGAAAGTTTCTGCGGAAATGAAACTTTATGAGGAATGAAAGTTTCTGGGGAATAGCAGAGTGCACGCAATTAATGCATTTGGGAAAAAAAACTTTAACTTGCACTTAATGCTGCAGATCGAATGCTGCTGCAGACCGAATGATCTCTTCCTCAACGCGGGGCCCACCGTCTCTTCGACGCATGTGGCAATAAGATGAAAATAATTTCCCGCGTCGAAGGCGCCCACTAAATTTTTTTACGCTAATTTGTTGTTCCGCACAGAAGGGCCCGCACCGAATTTGTTGTTCCACGTCGAATTTGTTGTTCAGCGTCGATTGTAATACGACTAATTTATTGTTCCGTGTCAAGGTGCCCGTACCAAATTTGTTGTTTCGCACCGAAGGTGGCTGTGCCGCTAAATAATTTTACGTTAATTTGTTGTTCCGCGCAATTTTGGCTATGGAAATAATTTTTTGGAGAACAACGATTTCGCGGAGGAAAATAATAAATGAACCGTGCCTGCGGGCACGGGTTACGACTATATATATATATATGTATATATGTATATATGTAGGGCTTGAGGGAGGTGAGCATTCGGTGTAGGAAATTTCCTACACCGTCCTTCAAAAACACCACATTCCACTTATGATTTTGAAATTTTTTTTTGCTTAGGATTATTGTACACATTCTAAAACCCCAAAACCACAAATATGGGTGAACCCTAGGGGGATTTGACCCTCGATCGGCTCGTGACAAAAAGTTCTATTGTTCTAAAAACGTTGAATTTGTAACAATCGGATCGAGGGTAAAATAGTGTTGGATTCACTTGATTTTTGGTATGTTCATCATCCATGATAAGTACATCAAAATGAACGGTGGTGATTATTGGAAACAAGATTGGAAATTGAAGTTTTATGAGGACGGTGTAGGAAATTTCCTACACGGAATGCTCATATCCCTTTTTCTCATATATGTATACATATACATATACATATATATATATATACATAGATATATATATATATATATACGTATATGTGTATATATGTATATGTATACATATATACGTATATATGTATACGTATACCTATATACATATATACGTATATATATATATAGGGGCAAATGTGCCTGAGAACGTGCGCAGGTAGAATTACCTGCGCACGCCCCCTCTGTTCGGGGTTTCTAAATATTTTTTTTGAAAATTTTTTTGCCGTAGCTAGATATACTTGTTATGAAGCTCCCCACAAAATTTCAGGTCAATCCGACACCGTTTGAGCCTCCGTTCATCGATTTCAAAAACGTTGCGCAAAACTGTCCAGAATTTGGACAGTTTTGCGCAACGTTTTTGAAATCGATGAACGTAGGCTCAAACGGTGTCGGATTGACCTGAAATTTTGTGGGGAGCTTCATAACAAGTATATCTAGCTACTGCAAAAAAAATTCAAAAAAAAAATATTTACAAACACCGAACAGAGGGGGCGTGCGCAGGTAATTCTACCTGCGCACGTTCTTAGGTACATTTTTTGCATATATATATATCTATATATATGTATATGTATACATATATACATATATACATATGTATATATGTGTATATATATATCTATTATATAAAAGAGGGATGTTATCAAGAGAAATTGGATAAGAGAATTTGGACATGAGTAATTGGATAAGAGAATTTGGACATAAAAAATTGGATAAGAGAATTTGGATATCTATTATATAAAAGAGGGATGTTATTAAGAGAAATTGGATAAGAGAATTCGGACATTAGAAATTGGATTAAGAGAATTTGGATATCCATTATATAAAAGAGGGATGTTATCTAGAGAAATTGGATAAGAGAATTCGGACATGAGAAATTGGATAAGAGAAAATATAGTAGATGAGATTTTGAGGGATAAGAGAGGAGGTGGAGAATTTTGCACATACAAACCCGGTTTTTGCATTTTTGCCACGGGACCTTCCCTACGCACACACCCACACCTTTTATTCTCCCCCCTTCCGACCATTTTTTTACAGTCCTTTGAAGACTTTGAATCTTATCCTACTAGGACAAAGCTTTGTCATACGTGGCAAGTTTATCATAGATGGCAATGACAATTTTGGGGGACCTAAATTTTTGGGAAAAACTTAAATTTGGGGGAAAACTTGAAATTTTGTGGGAAAACTTGAAATTTGGGGGAACTTGAAATTTGTGGGTGGCCATTAAATTAACCGTTCCCTATGGGCACGGGTAATGACTAGTACATATATATATACATATATGTATACATATACATATATACATATATACATATACATATATACATATATACATATATATGTATACATATATACATATACATATATACATATGCCCACGAGAGGGTGTCCTAGTGGTAAGTCATTCCGCTCCAAAGCCAAGGGGTGCGGGGTTCGAGGCCTATGGCCGCCGTGACTTGGTAATTATTGTGGAATTTGTTGTGGAATTATTTACCCTGGGGCTACATCTCCCCTCTCGGACTAACCCGGGGGCCGTTGGGGGCACGGCGGTCACCCCCCAGTTTGCATAGTCTCGACCGGGCTCTCGCCTTACCCTCCTAAAAAAAGCCGAAGGCATGGGGAGGGGGTTGGGGATTTTTCTGGGTTTTCAAAAAAAAATACATATATACATATATACATACATATATACATACATACATACATACATACATACATATATATATAATGTAGCATATGTTACATGAATTAATGATTACCCATGGAACATAAGTCACCCAATTCAGAAACATCCTACTAACCATAGACATCAAGCAGGCATGACAATAAAACGTAGATATGAGTCAAAAAAATCAACTCATGCAAATTATTTGGCATGCAAATCCAAGAATACTGAACATGCACGGAAAATTGGCAATGAATGCAAGAATGGAATGAACACCATGGAAATCCAAATGCAATAGGTATCATAATAAGATTTGCAGTAATTATTGGGCATGTTTTATTTTAGGAAATCAAGCAACTTGGGGAATACAGGAACCATCAAGCCAGCCTTCCACGTAATTGGGAGTATAAAGTAAACATTTAATCTTTTTCTTGTTGTCATCATTGGGCTATTTGAAAAAAACCATATAAAGTAAACATCCAAGAAAAAACATAAGCTGACTTCCAGATATCAACTCATGCAAAGTAAGTGGATACATATCCACACATGCAAACAGAGATCCATGAGTAGATGCACACAAAAATGCATCACATAATGAAAGTATTCAAAAGCCAGAATGGCCCAGCAAAAATGCCATAGCAAAAAAATGGCATATCAAAAATTGCCCCATCACACTTTAGAGTATCACAAGGTAGACTTGCAGTGTAGAGTTATGAGTTGATTTCTGGGCTGCCATGATACTGCAAAACATAAAATATTACTCCCAGTAATAAAAGATTACTCCCATAAAGGATTACTCCCAGAGGCTGCAAATAGAGTTTCATGCAAGAACATATATAATGAGGGACCCAAAGCTGCATATATTTGCTATGAATCTTGCATCTAATAACTTTCCTAAAGACTGGCTGCAGCTATTTGCTACCTCACCACATCAATAGGCAAATGTTATTGAGATAATTACAGATATGGACTATAGAGGATAGCTTGCCAGATTCTGCAAATAGAGATTCATGCACAAACACATAGTCTCCCCCAAACACACACACACATACGCACACACACTCTCCCCCACACACTATCGCACACACAGTCACTGTGACACACACACACACACACACACACACACACACACACACACAGAGAGAGAGAGAGAGAGAGAGAGAGAGAGAGAGAGAGAGAGAGAGAGAGAGAGAGAGAGAGAGGGAGGGAGGGAGAGACTGGCACACACAAATACAAGAATACTGAACATTCACAGAAAATTGGCAATGAATGCAAGAATGGAATGAACACCGTGGAAATCCAAATGCAATAGGTATCATAATAAGATTTGCAGTAATTATTGGGAATGTTCTATTTTAAGAAATCAAGCAACTTGGGGAATACAGGAACCATCAAGCCAGACTTCCACGTAAATGGGAATATAAAGTAAACATGTAATCTTTTGCTTGTTGTCAGCATTGGGCTATTTGAAAAAACCATATAAAGTAAACATCCAAGAAAAAACATAAGCTGGCTCCCAGATATAACCTCATGCAGAGTAAGTGGATACATATCCATACATGCAAACATAGATCCATGAGTAGATGCACACAACAATGCATCACATAATGACAGTATTCAAAAAGCTAGAATGGCCCAGTAAAAATGCCACAACAAAAAATGGCACATCAAAAATTGCCCCATCACACTTTAGAGTATCACAAAGTAGACTTGCAGTGTAGAATTATGAGTTGATTTTTGGGCTGCCATCATACTGCAAAACATAAAAGATTACTCCCAGTAATAAAAGATTACTCCTAGAGTCTGCAAATAGAGTTTCATGCAAGAACATATATAATGAAGGACCCAAAGCTGCAGATATTTACTATGAATCTTGCATCTAATTACTTTCCTAAAAACTGGCTGCAACTATTTTCTACCTCGCCACATCAATATGCAAATGTTATTGAGATAATTATAGAGATGGACTATAGAGGATAGCTTAACAGATTCTGCAAATAGAGATTCATGCACACACAAAGTCACCCCCAAACACACACACACTCACTCACACACTGTCACACACACACACACACAGTCACTGTGACACTCACACACTGACACCCACACAGACACTGGCACACGCACACACCCCCTGTCCCAGACACACTTTCATACACACACAATGTCACACACACACACACAAACTAACAAACTGAAAAAAATTAAAACCAACACACACTCTCTTTATCGTTCACAAACCAGGTCACACACAAACATTGGCACACACAAACACCCCCCTGTCCCAGGCACACTATCATACCCATACAATGTGACTGAAACGTGCACAACATACACAGAAACATGAAAAAAATAAAAACCATCACACACAATTTCTAAGAAAAAAATAATAACAAGCACAAAAGTAGATAATGATGCATGAGATGAAGATAAACAGATGCATGTGATGTATATAAAGAGATCCAACCTACATGATAATATGAATTATGAAGACGGCTATACTAAGGATACAAGTCGACATGATACAAAAGTCGCACAATAATACGTTTTACATCATATCAAACCCTACTCAGTTTCGTTAATGCAACACCCCTATATGATACAAAAGTCTACAAATACAACACACAATTTCTTACTCTTTTTCATTCTCTTCCATCCACCTCACCTCCTCCACCGTCTTCATCTATAGCCCTTTGAATCTCCTCAATTTTTTCCTTGAGGATTCTCCTACGTGACTCATCCGGCTTAGCCACAAACTTCCTCCCTTCATACTCATTTTCTTCAAGATAATCATAAACTATATCCAACAAATTTGTTGGATACTCCGTGTATACATACAACGTAGATGCTAGCTCTTTTGTCCAATGGGCATGGGAGAACGAAATTGCTGCGGCGACCTCCGATACTGTCACAAACAGTTTATATATGACGTTGGGGGATTCCCGTGTACCCCGTCTATGCGATTTCTTCCTCCCCAAAGAGGGCGGGGTAGCATGGCTAGTACTGCCATGAAAATTACCCACTGAGCCAGATGATGGGATGTCATGGGGGAAATCAGTTTGCAGGGTATGTGTCAGACTGGAATGTTCCCCATCGACTTCATCTGTTGTGCCGCCAAATTGTTCGTACTCAGTCTTACGAACATTCTCCTTCGCCGCGTCATCGCCTATTATGATAGTCAGAAGCCAAGGCAACAATTGATTAACATATGATTTCAGCCTAGGGTTTTCCTGCACGAAAAATGTAATATATCTCATTGAGTTTATACTAACAAATAGTCACAATATTTCCAGGTTCCCTAAAATGTAGAAGTGAATACCACGGCCCATGGTGCATAAACTTCGGCATCCAACACTATCATCTACGTATAGGGACACCATCCAGCACCACTTATCTGGAGGCAAGTTGACACATCGGAAAGGTGACGTTGCAGACCTTTCATATGATTTCTTACATTGTTGCTTGTGTAGGAAGTGCCAAAAACAGAATTTATGTGAGCAGCTGATTGGTTGAAGGCAGTGGGTTTGAATGTCTTATCTACCTAATTGTCTTGTGTTGCCTGATCCGCAAGGAAAGGAATGAGTGACATGGCATGCTCCCACAGCCATATCTTGTTTTGCAGCCCCTTGAGAGTTTGCTTTTTACTCTTTTTACTAGGACTTGACACCGAAGCATCCCCCTCATCATCACGTCACCCCGACTTCCTCGAAGATCCACTTCCACCATTAGGGTCATTACCACTTTGCGACGATGTCTTGTTGAAAGCACTTTGTGGTGACGGGCTTATACATGGATTGAATCCCCCTTTGGAGCATTTGCATATAGCCTGGGGGTGGTTGCATGTGTATTGGCAAGCTAAACTGTTGGAATTGTGGAAAAGGCATGCTAGGGACTACACCATGGTAGCTCGGCATAGGATAAGGCAACTCAGACATCCTATGGGGCATCGGGCGCCCAAGCAATGGATCATTCCCACAGTCTTCTTCAACCCACGGGTTCCCATATGTATGGTCATTTAATGGGGGCATAGGATCACTCCCTTGCCGGGGATGCAAATAAGACCCTGCCATGCCTACAAAATGAATGATTTAAAATTGCAATTGCAAATTTGTGGCAACCGACAGTGACAAACATATATTGCATGTATATCAAATACCATATTAACATAAGTGTTGTAAATAAAACATGATACATATCACATAATCAAATTACAATACCGCCAGTTTTACGCAATAGAAAAATTTATAAAGAAGCCACATACAGCCACACACATCAAACTTAAGAGCATTCATCATATGCCATGTTCAACTGTACTCCCATTGTTATGCATGTTACAATAGTCGACCCACATGTCTCATGCGATTTGATCCCAGTTTCCATTGGTCCCTTTGTTGGGTTTGTTCACGTATGGGCAACTGTTGTGAAAGATCCATAATCGCATCATCATGATCATCGATAGCATCGTCCTCCTCCTTAACTACATCCACATCCTCATTTAGTTAGGGGTCATGTGGATCTACTACTTGGATATAATTATGCAACACAGTGCAAGCTAGGATGATGTCGACCTGACTTGTAAGTGAATGGATAGTGGGGCTTTGCCGTCAATATCTTAAACTTGTTCTTAAGTATACCAAAAGTCGACTCTATCTTTGTTCGTAATGAAGAATGACTGCGGTTGAATAGCTCTTTGTGATTTCTAGGAACACGGTCAATATGGTCCTTCATGTGGTATCGAACACCCTTGTATGGCGATATAAACCATGGCATGGTAGTATAGCCAGCGTCGCATAGGTAATATTTACCTACATACAAAAACGTTTTTCATTATATAATCCTATGATTCCAGAAATATTTATATGTATTATTAAGTGAACATTATGCCTATTACCAGCATACACTCGAAGCCCGTTGGGGGGGAATGACAACACATCTTTCAGGACATTGAAATCATTTGCTGATCCTTCCCACACTGCCATGTAAGTGAATCTCTTATTTGGCGTTACAGCTGCAAGGACATTTTGCGTCACCCCTTTACGGCCTCTAAAGCGTGGAATGAGTTTGGTTGGTAGCATGGCATCGATATGTGTCCCATCAATGAGACCAATGCAATCCTAAAGATTCCATCAAAGTTGCAAATAATAAATACATCGTCAATCAATATATCTAATATGAGTTTACTACTCAAGAAAACAAACTTACCTTGAAATATGGATACCAAATAGGATTATTGATTATCTCAGGTGGAGTCTCATTTGGAGCTTGCTTCATGAACGTGTCACGCAAGTTACAAACTGCATGCATTACTATGTTAAAGTACCAGCTAATTGTAGAACCAGACCGTATAAAATCAACTTGCATGACTCTGTTCTTTGACTTGTGCCATACGATATGAAGAAACTTGGCCAGCTGCTACTCTATTGACACATGAATAGTGTCTTTAAGAAGATCCATTTGTCTCATTAAATTTGCCAGATTCATGAAAGTATGGCTCAGCATTCTTAAGTAGTGTAACCAACTAATTTCACTCCCATTAAGAATTCTCCTCATGTGGGAGTTTCTATGATGCTCAAGCATTTCGAAAGGCTCTTTATGTAAACGGTTTGACCTACGCTCGTTGTATAGTATGAAGTTTATGACGACTGAAATGATAGTCAACGCAGCCGCTAAACATGTTGTACAACCCGACTGTTCTCCTTCGTGATCCATCTAAACCGTATTTGAAACAAACATAATAACATGCATAAGGTGATACATACTTATGAAATTATAAACTCATTTGATCAAAGAAAATAAATTAAAAGCTATCACAATTTGTATATGGCACTACGTAATCATTTATATAATGAACCCTACAACCTAAAAAATTAAATAAAACATCATCATCATAAACATGTTGCATATTCACACCCAAAAACAAATAAAATGGAGAAAAAATTAGTGAGCCCTCATATAATGATTTCCATATTTGTGGCATGGCGGTTGCTCCTTCATCTAAATATAGCCCAAAAAAAATTAAATTTTCATTCAACTCCATCCTATCAATTAACCCAATTACTGAATATGACATGTGCTTCTTGAAAAAGATTTTCAAATCAAACACCATCAATGTTGAATAATACATCATCAAAATACATATCAATGCCTCTAATACGTATGCAAAATGATAATCAATATATTGAGTAAAGGAACCATCCAGCCAGCCTTTATTCTATAAATACGGAAATCATACATCCTGCAATGATTACGTGTCATCATTGGGCTATTTGAAAACAGAATTTGTTATCATGCATGAAATTTGAAACCAACATTCATCATATAAAAAAATAAATTTCATTGCCTCCTACATGATACAGCAACCATTAACCACATTCCATGCCTTGCATGAATACTCAACATATTGCCCTAAGAATAAACCGACATCAATTTATCATTGTTGATTTCTTGAAAAATATCAAGCGTACCATAGCAATGACTCAACATTTAAACAATAGTTCCTGTTACGACATAAAGTTCGTGATAGTCCGACCTTCCATCCAAGCCCGCCGGATACCCAGCCAGCTTGCCCCTCCATCACAAAGGTTAGCTAATTCGGTAGAAGGGCACTCCTCGCCTCAACTTCGTAGACCGCACGCTTATTCCCCTAGGCCCGCTAGGCACCAGTCGACCATAGAGCCCGACACGGCTAGGGGAAGGGCGCCCTCCGCCCGACCGGTGAGAAGGGCGCACTCCGCCGCGGTCCTCGATGGTCACGTGCCCGTTCCCCTCCGAGCTCGCTGAGAACAGCGTGCAGGGAGTACAACCAGCCTGCACGTTCAGTCAGGAGCGACCTAGCGACCCCTCGATAGCCTCGCTCCTTGAACGCACTCCGTCGACTCTTCGCAACGTCGGACACGACAAACAACCTAGTACAAGGATGCCTCTGACACGTCCTCCGTGCGACAACCTGACAAAGTGCACCATGGTCATTGCGCCCCCTGACCGTTGGTGCGTTCGGCTCTGACAACCTGACAAAAGCGCCTCGGGCCGTTGCGCCGTCTGAAAAAAGCATGGCTTACACGACATCCTCGTCCGAAGCTTCTGCTGACGGATGGGCCAGCTCAGCACGCCACCTAACCGCATCCATCAAGTATAAATACCCCTTCACCTCCATCGGGGAGGGGGTTGGCAAATCAACTCTCAACCTTATTATTCACACACAAGAGCAAATGTCGTCCATATCTTTGTTCTTCCACCAATAGCTCGTCACGTACGACATACTCACTCTTAGTCCGACCTGCGTGCCAGGCCCCCACTTTAAGTCCTATTACTGACTTAGGCATCAGAGAGGCTAAGGGTTGAACCCCAACCCGGCCTTTCTGACAAGCTGCTCCTTGTGCAGGCGAGCTCGTCTCCACAGGTCGGGCTCAACTCCTGCCCCCAGTTGTGCGGATGTGAAGCAAAGTCCTCATGGAATCGACTCCGTGGTCGGCCTCGATAGTGTGCCCAGCCTCGTCACTATACTCATAACCTGTCAAATTGCCTACCCTAATCCCCTCATAAAAATAACCATCGTGCCCTTGGTTCCCCATAATACAAATTCATTATACACGAGTTTTACCCTGCAACAATTGGCGCCGTCTGTGGGAACGAAGAGTCACACCCATGTTTAGCTCCATACCCGTCAACCGGAACCCTGACCACGACAAAGATCATATTGACCAAGAATCTCATTCTCACCCAATGACTCCAGCGACTAATCCACCCCCCCGAGGTGGAGGTTGAGACGGTCCAGGCCTCGGCCGTGCTGTACATCAGAGCTTCGAGGCCTTTACTAAGATGATGGAAGGCTTCGCGACGACCAGGACCGAAGCACCCCCCGGCCCTTCTGAACCCCCAAACGTGAGGCAAAATCTTCACCCTCAGTTCGATGAAGAATTGGGGCAGAAAGGGCTCATCGAGGAGATAGCGGCCCAACAAAGGGTCTTGGACGAGGAGATGGAGGTCGTGCGGCTGCGCAGGTGCCAGGAAGAAGCGACTGCTGCTCAAAGGCATCTAGATGAAGCAACCGAGGTCGCACACCAAGCCTGCCTCAACGAGGAAGCCGCTCATCGCCAACTTCATTTCATCATCGCCGAGCGCGAAAGGCTCCAGAGGGAGAATCAGGAGCACCAAGAGATCCCGGAGGTATCGACTTCGGGCCGGTGACACTGGAATGCCCAAAGTCTATTCTCAGCCAGATCACCGTCACGCAAAAGAAGTCCTCCGCGACGACCACCTCTTCCCTTCCCGGGGCGCGATGGCCGTCGACAGCCAAGGCGGGACCGAAGCCGAACCCCAGAGAGGCGAAGGGAGCGCACGCCTGAGCGGCCCGCTTACCCTGATGAAGCCATGCAGCTGGCGCGATGGATAACTTCAGCCCCGAGACCCACAAGGTTCAAGGCCCCCCACCTAGCGACCTACAACGGAAAAGGCGACCCCCTCTCACATGTGCAGCAATACCGAGGGCGATGGAGACACATGATGTGGATGACACATTCCTTTGCCGGGTTTTCTCCCAGAGCCTGCGAGACACGGCCCTGGAATGGTAATATAGCTTACCTGCGAGGTCCGTCGAGAACTTTGGCGAGTTATCTCATAAATTCTACCAGGAGTCGGGTGCACCAAGAAGAAGCCCACAGACTACCTCTGCACAATAGTCCAGAAGGAAGGGAAGACGATTGGAAAGTACATACGCCGCTTCCAGGACGAGAGGAGGAGTGCGGTGGCCTGCAGCGATGAAGTCCTCATGTTGGCCTTCAAAGCCAGGCTGAGGAACCGAAGCCTCCACAAATCCTTGCTCCGAGACCCGCCTGCCGACTACGAGGTGCTAGTCGCTCAGGCGGAGAGGTACACACTGAGCTAGGAGGCTCTCGGTGCAAAGAACCTGGTTGCCCAGGAGGGGACGTCCTAAGGCGAACATCGGTCCTATCCCAGGCCGAGGCAAGAAGATAGGTCCCGGGCCGCGACCAGCTGGCTTAGCCAAGACGTGACCCAGGGGGGGGCGTCACCTTCAAGATCACCCAGGCCCAGTGTGAGAATTCGTCCCCGCCAGAGAACCCGCACGGGTGATCCTGAGGTTGGAAGGACCCCTGTGGACCCAATACATGCAGCTTAACGCCCCGATAATAGAGGTGTTGGCCGCGGCGACAAGGACCAGGCTGCTACCAGACCCACTGAGGGAAATGAAGTCGGACCCGACGCTGCGAGATTTCCAGAAGTATTGTCGGTACCACCAGGATCATGGTCATGACACTGACAATTGCTTCACCCTTAAGAGGGAGATCGAACGGTTGATCCAAGCGGGTCACCTTGAGGGCTTCGTCGAGGGCAGGAGGCTGATCCGAGAAGAGAGAGCCCCGCGACGAGCGCAAAGGCCGGACCCACCTCCGAGCAATGAGCAGGAGGAACCTCGCCCCCCAAGGCCGGTCATGTGCATAGATGTGATATGCGGCGGACCATCCTCGGGGGGAGCATCGTCATCAAACAAGAAGGCGTACGCGCGACAGGCGATGGCGGCGGACCTCAACGGTGATGCGAAGGGGAGAAGGGTGGCTCGACCTCCCATTACTTTCACGGACAAAGACCTGGAGGGAATCGAGGTACCGCATGACGACGCTATCGTCATCGAAGCCCAGATCGGGACGGCCATCATTAGCAGCCTACTGATCGACACCGGAAGCTCCTGCGACATTTTGTTTATGTCGACGGTTAAGAAGATAGGGCTGAAGCAGGCAGACTTAAGGCCTTGCACACGACCCATCGTCGGCTTCACCGGCCACTCGGTTCCCATTGCCGGGGTAATCATCTTGCCGGTTTCGCTCGGAGAAGAGCCAAAGGTCGTCACTCGCATGACGCAGTTCGTTGTCGTCGACATCGCGTCGGCATACAATGGGATCATAGGGCGACCTTACATGACGGCCATTGAAGCGCTCCCCAGCCTGATCCATCAGATGGTCAAGTTCCAAACTCTGCGAGGGGTGGGGCTAGTGTGGGGGAGCCAGAAGCTATCCCGGAGCTGCTACGTGGGGTCGACCAAGCATAAGGGCCGGGAGCAGGCCTTATCGATCGACCTCCTCGATCAAAGAGAGGACTATTGCGATCAGCGACCAACTCCTGCGGAGGAGGTTGAAGAAGTTCCCGTGGCCACGGACGGGGCAAGACTATCTCTATTGGCACGAAGCTCCCTGCTTCTCTGAGGGGGGACCTTATCAACCTTCTCAGAGAGATCGTGGACATATTCGCATGGTCGCCCTCGGACATGCCTGGAATCAACCCAGCGATGATCTCCTACAAGCTGAATGCGGACCCGGAATCTCAACGGGTCCGGCAGAAGAAGAGGAGTGCTTGAGGAGAGAAGATGAGGGCAGCTGGCGAAGAAGTGGAGCGGCTCCTCCAGGCCAAGTTCATCAGGCCGGTGAGCTATCCGGATTGGCTTGCCAATGTCGTCTTGGTGAAGAAGGCCAATGGGAAGTGGCGCATGTGCGTCGACTTCACGGATCTCAACAAGGTGTGCCTGAAGGACATCTTCCCGCTACTAAGGATCGACCACCTAGTCGACGAGGCGTCCGGTTACAAGTTGCTGAGCTTTATGGACGCGTTCTCGGGCTACAACCAGATCCCGATGGCAAGGAGGATGAGGAGAAAACGTCCTTCATCACGGACATGGTCATTTTTTGTTACACGAAGATGCCCTTCGGATAAAGAATGCCGGGGCGACCTACCAGCGGATGGTAGACAAGATATTTAGCTTGCAGGTCGGGCGGAATCTGGAGGTCTACATCGACGACATGCTGGTTAAGAGCAAGAAATCCCCGGACCACCTCGCCGACTTACGGGAGACGTTCCAGAGGGTGTGCCAATACGACCTGAGGCTGAACCCGGCGAAATGCATCTTCGGCGTACAGTCGGGGAAATTCCTTGGCTTCATGATAACGAAGTGAGGAATTGAAGCGAACCCCGACAAGGTGTCGGCCCTTGTCAATATGGCAGAGCCTTGGACCATCCGGGACTTGCAGTGGCTGAACGGCAGGATCGCGACGCTAGGAAGTTTCCTATCGAAATCGGCGGAGAGATCGCTCCCTTTCTTCAGAGTCATGCGAACGGCCCTTGGCGCAGTGAAAATTGATTGGAAGGTGATTCAATGGGATGGCGCCTGCGCATGAGCATTCACGGAGTTGAAGGCTTACCTACAGAGCCCCCTACTGCTCGCTAAGCCCGATGAGGTAGAACAACAGGGGTTGTACCTTGCCACCAGTTAAGAGGCTGTCAGCTCAGTCTTAATTAAGGAGGAGAAGGGCATGCAGCGGCCGGTCTACTATGCGAGACGGATTCTTTGAGAGGCGAAAACTCATTACAGTCCCATCGAGAAGGTCGCCTACTGCTTGGTCACAACGGCGAGGAAGCTCCGATCATACTTCCAGGCCTACCACATCGCCGTCCACACCAACCTGCCCCTCGATAAGAACCTGAAGAGGTTAGATCAGTCGGGCAGAATGCTCAATTGGAGCATCGAGCTCAGTAAGTTCGATATAGTATACAAAGCCCGGACGGCGATCAAGGGCCAAGCACTGGCGGATTTCGTGGTGGAGTGCATTGTGGAAGACCTTCCAGACGAGCTGCCGGGTATACCGCCGGTGGCTGCATCTTTGAGAGCGATGGGAACAGCCGGACCCTTGAGGCCCATCCCAGAAGAGGTTGGCAGATTATGGACTGTTCACGTCGACGGATCGGCCACCAGGTCTGGGACATGGGCAGGCATCGTCATCCAACCACCCGACAGATGCCTGCTGGAGTATGCCCTGCGCTTTGACTTCCCGGCGACCAACAATGTCGCAGAGTATGAGGCCGCGGTCAATGGGTTGAAGCTCTGCCGAGCTATGGGGGCGACGAACGTGCTGTTGCTTAGTGATTCATGGCTTGTCGTCCAATAGGTCCAAGGGAGCTTCGAGGCCCGAGAGGAAATGATGAAGCGCTACCACAAGCGCATCCAGGCTGAGCTCCAGAAATTCAAGAGAGTGGAGGTCTAGCGCCTACCTTGCTCCAACAACCTCCAGACCGACGTCTTGTCGAAGCTGGCCTCCTCCTCCCTGGCCGAGATCGGGAAGGCCATCTGTTGGATCCTGCCAAAACAGAGTTAGGATCGATAAATGAAGTTGAGACTTACGCTTGCGTATGCGGCACGGTAGTCTACAAACTTCGCCTTCGGATTCGCCACGACAGATCGAGTCTTCTCACGAACGGAGTAAGGCTACTAAATCCACAATCTAAATCTCTACTTTTAGATTAAGAACTTGGATAAAGAGAGAAGAAGGATTTCGGCAGAGCTTCGCTAGAATGAAATGCATGCAAGAATGCCATGCAAAAGTGTAAGGAAATGGCTAACCCTTGGGTCTTATTTATAGCCCCCAAGGTAGTTATTTTAGGAGTAATTGTTCCTTTGGAGCAATTTAACTAAGGTGTACCATCGTACATGGCATATTATAAGCTTAAGTTGTACCATATGCATGGTACAACATAAGCTTAAGATATTACCCCTTTATTAGCCATATGTCGCATGCACTTATGCACATATAATGCGACTTTCCCATCAATCTAGAGATCCTCTCCACAAGGGAACATATTCCCTTTGCACACGACTTCATGTACGTGACGTTCGAGGTCCGTATTCCCTCGTACATCCCCCACAAGTGTGTACAAACGTCTTCCATATCCAACATCTCCCACTCACACTTGAGGGGATTGTAAGAGAACGTCTTTCTCTTAGTTCTTTCATCTATCATACCGAGAAATAGACCGTGCGACCGTCATGCGCGTAGAGTCTGTTGTTGTGCACTTGTTAGAGATACACAACGACCTCGAAGGTGCAAAGTTGAGTAGTTCAACGCATGCTTTACCCTAGATTATTTCTTCACATTTCTTATACTTTATATTCAACAATTGAATCCCATCTGGATCACAATTGGCTGGCCATCTTTGAATCATTAAAGTCCAAATGTGAATATGAAATCAATCTTCCTCTTCTTGCGAACCTTCTGATCTTGACTTGATTCGCTTTTCTAACGTGCCCCGCCGAGCCGAATTATCATAGCCCATTAGCAACACGCTAAGATAGTGATCATCTCGTCAAATCTAAAGGAACCAATTGGAGTCCTTAAGGGTAAGAGTTAAGGCCCATATGGCCTTTGAGTCTCACATAATAGCAAACACTATTGCTACTAACTCAGTGGTCGAAATGCATACGTGGTATGAACACGTATTACAACATCGATCCTTTCCCAGGGAGTGTATGTCTCAATGATGTTGTAAGGATGATGATCAGACACCACAATGTCTGACTTTGAGTCCCTTATTCTACTCAAATAATCCTTTGGACTCACATCCCGCATGTAGACAGATAGGATTTCAAAAAATCCTCTTAGATCTTTTGTAAGCATCCATATGATGCAGATCTTTCATGCGACCATTTTGTTTAAGTCATGACTCTTAAATCATCCGTCTGATGATTTTGACTTCAAACAGGTCTCATCTCTATTCCATCCGTCTGATAGAATAAGGCGGTTGCTCATGTGAGAGAGCCAACCTCAATCTGTCCGACATACTAGAATTCAGCTGAGATTTCAAAAAATGTACACAAACATTTCTTAAGAAATTCATATGCAATGTTTGAAAAAAAAGAACTTATTCTTTTATCTAATTTGATCTTTCTCAGACATGGGAATATATATTGGTACAACTCAGCTCTTTACACAATCCTTGGGATGATAAGTGTTTATAAAACACATTTCTGGGGATCGCTTTCGTAAGCGGATCCTCTATCATCTCATGCGTAGATATGTACCTTATGTCTACCTTCTTGGTTTTATCATAGTCTTTTGCAAATTCGTGTCAGATATCAATGTGTTTGATCTTACAAGACACATTATCCTCTTAACCGCTTTCCAGTGTACTTGCCCTGTATTGGATTGGTAACAGCTTACCATTTCCAACGGCAAAACAGATGTCCGGTCTCGTACACACCATAGCGTACATAAGACTATCAACTGCACTGGAATATGGAACTTTTTCCATAATTTCCTTTTCCTTTTGGTTCTTTGGACACGATTCCAGATATAAATTATCGCATATGCTTATATGAATATCAATGGACTTGCAGTCCTGCATATTAAATCGTTCTAGAACCTTCTTTATATAAGTCTCCTGTGAAAGAGAAAGAAGTTTCTTCGAACGATTCCTTGAAATCTTAACTCCAAGGATATATGCGGCTTTTCCTATGCCTTTCATCTCAAATACTGATGAAAGCCAAGCCTTGATACTCATCACAAAGCCCTTGTCATTTCTGGATATTAAAATGTCATCTACATATAGAGACATGATAATATACTTGCTTTTAATCCTCTTGATATATACTCAGTTATCTTCATCAAGCATGGTAAAACCATTTGATAACTTTATGAAATCGTATATACCATTGCCTCGAGGATTGTTTAAGATCATATATGGACTTATGAAGTTTACAAACCTTATGTTCGTTTCCTTCTTTTACAAACCCTGTTGGTTGTTCCATATAGATCTCCTCGTCTAATTCTCCATTGAGAAAGGCAGTCTTTACATCCATTTGATGTAATTCGAGGTCTAAGCAAGCTACCATTGCCAGAATCAGGCGAATTGAGGTAAAACGAACAACAGGTGAGAAGGTCTCTTCGTAGTCTATCCCTTCCTGTTGTGTAAAACCTTTCGCGACAAGGCGAGCTTTATATCTGTCAATAGAGCCATCAGCCTTATGC
This sequence comes from Scilla litardierei, assembly GCA_030789695.1. Classification (NCBI taxonomy): domain Eukaryota; kingdom Viridiplantae; phylum Streptophyta; class Magnoliopsida; order Asparagales; family Asparagaceae; genus Scilla; species Scilla litardierei. The sequence goes on from CM061130.1 coordinate 73,470,064, forward strand.
TTGATCTTGGGAACCCATTTGTTCTCAATAGCTTTACGTCCTCTGGGTAAGTCAACTAAGTCCCAGACTTGGTTAACTTTCATGGATTCTAACTCCTCTTGCATCGCTTCCATCCATTTGTCTTTCGCAGGGCAAGATATGGCCTGTTTGAAAGTAGCAGGCTCGTCATCTTCTTGTAGTAAAGTCATAAAGGTTTGCAGAAATTCATCCTCAAATCTTAGAGGAGCCAACCTTGTACGATTACTACTTCATATTTTAGATTCTTCAAGTCCTTGTTGACTCGAATTTAGGATTGGATCAATTCTAATATCACTCCCACTTGGAATGTCGTTAGAATTGCTCCCACTTGGATCATTATTCCCGTATGGAATAGGATAATCGTCATTCGTATAATCCATTGGTGAAGGTTGAAACGTATTTTCGTTTTCACCAAGAATTCTCCCACTCGAATGAGGTAATCCTTCTTGATCATAAATCTCAAATAGAGATAAGTCCTGACTTATCTCGCCCTGTCTCGGAAACTCGTTTTCCAAGAAAGTGACAACCCTCGACTCAAACTCAATTAGTCCACCATTGTCTTCCTGACTAACAAAAACATAACCTTTGGAGTTTTCTGCGTATCGTATAAAGATACATTTCCTTCCCCTTGGCCCAAGTTTGCCATACTTATGGGAGGAAATATGTGCGTAGGATGCACAACCCCAAGGTTTCAAAATGTTTAAGTCAGGAGACCTTTGGTTCCACAACTCATAAGGAGTGGAGCTAACTGATTTCGAGGGTACGCGGTTCAAAATGAAAGCGGCCGTCAATAATGCATCACCCCAAAAGGTGATTGGCAAGTTAGCTTGCGCCATCATTGAACGAACCATTTTTCATTAAAGTCCTATACCTCCTTTCTGCAACACCAATTTGTTGAGGAGTATAAGGCATAGTTACCTGATGTACTATGCCTTTTTCATCACAAAGTTCCTTTAAACTTGTTGATTGATATTCACCGCCCCTATCGGTTCGCACGACCTTAATCTTGCGATCTAATTGATTCTCCACTAAACTCATATAGTTTTTAAAGCAGGTTTAGTGCTTTCACTTTTGTGGGATATCAAATAGATATGACCGAATCGGGTGAAATCATCAATAAAAGTGATGAAATAGGACTTCCCGCGTCTTGTCTTGACATTCATCGGACCACATATGTCCGAATGGATAAGCTGTAATGGAACCTCGGCCCTTGTGCCGGTTCCAAACGGCTTGCGACAAGATTTCCTCACAAGGCAATGTTCGCAGGTCGACATTTCAACCTTTGAAACATTGGATAGAAGGCCACGTTTGGCAAGTCTATCCATACGCGTTGGTCCAATATGACCAAGCCTTGCGTGTCAACAAATTATATTAGACTCATTAGTCAAAGAATTTGTCACAAGGAAATTTTCATTACATGAGGAATCATACATTGTACTTATTACAATAAATCCTTTGAAATACAAACCCAGTACCAATAAAGGATTTATTACAAAATAGGTCCATATTACAATCATGAAGGAACCAACTATAACCAAGACCCATTAAATTGACCACAGTTTTAATATTCCTTTGAATATATGGAATGAAGAGGACATCATGAAGTAGGAGAGTGCGGCCGTTGTCCAAGACTAGCTTGCGAGTCCCAACGCCTTTCACTTCAACACGTGTGTTGTTTCCTACATTGATCCACTTCATTCCTTGGGGTATCCGGTGATACTCCACGAAGGACCGTCTGTCCTTTGTTATGTGGTTGGTGGCACCTGAATCAATTATCCCAAATGGATTAGATTCCACAAGAAATATTGAACTAGAAACACATATGTAACTAGTATTACAAGTTACCTCGTCACTTCCACTTGTACACGAACGAGCATAGTGACCGAGCTTGTTGCACTTGAAGCACTTGATCCTTTTCAAGTCTTTCTTCTTGTGCCATTTCTTGTGCCCACCCTTATGTTTGGGTTCCTTGATAGACTCAGGTTGCTTATTACGTTCATTAGAAGACTTCGAACGATCTTTACGTTTCTTTCCCCCGTGTGAGGAACTAGCAACCATGTGCACTTCTGCACTTGGCTTGACAGCCGCAAGCCGCTCTTCCTCTAATTCGAGGTGCTTGGAAACATCGTTGAAGGTCTTGATGCTCTCATTATGAGTGAGATGCATCTTCATCTGATCCCACCCATTTGGTAGGGAACGTATGACTGCTTGGATTTGTTGCTCATCTGTGAGCACATGACCTGCATCCTTTAACTCTGAGATTAGATTCGACATATGTCGCAGATGTTTCCCCATGGAATGATCTGGACATTTCTTATATGAATCAAATCTTATAGTCAAGGCTCGAAGTTTGGACACCGATGTGCCACCAAACTTCTCCTCAAGCTTGGACCATATGTCCATGGCTAAGTCATGTTCCCGGAAGATGCGCATTATGTCATCAGCCATACTGCTTAATAACGTAATGCGTGCTATCTTATTCTTCCAAGACCAAGCATCAAAAGCTTCCTTGTCTCGTCTGTGTTGGGCCGTAGTGCCCAACTCGGGTTCAATCATTACGTTCTTTAGAGTTTCGAGCACTTCTTGCTCCTCTAAAACGTATAGTATCTTGATGGACCAAAGTTTGTAATTATCGCCGTTGAGTTTTTCACCTCTGTTTAACTCAGCGACGATATTCTTTGAAGCGGAAGACATTTTACTTTTAAAATGCTGCAAAAGACACAAAACCGAAGGTTTGATCAAAACATTGCATAAAAATTCTTAAAATATAACTCCCACTTGAAATGATAATAGAATATCCCATTTGGATAGTTCTAAAAATTCAAATCCCACTTGGAATTATATTATATTTGATAAGTTACTTTCGAAAAATATTGAAGATGTTGTTCTAGAATCGAAAAGGTCTCTTCGATTCCAATCACCATCTAAAACAACCTTCAATATTCCCCCATCACTTATCAAACAATAGTACTCTTATAGTACTAGCAGCGGAAAACGAGTTTGAAAACGTATTTTTCAGATATAATTCCCACTTGAAATGATAATAGAATATCCCATATGGATAGTTCTAAAATCAACTCCCACTTGGAATGATATTCATAATTTGATAAGTTACTTTCGAAAAATATTGAAGATGTTACTCTAGAATCGGAAAGGTCACTATGTTTCCAATCACCATCTAGAGTAACTTTCAATATTTCTCCCTCACTTTATCAAATGTTAGTACTCTTATAGTACTTTGCAGCGGAAAAGCGTTTTTGAAAACGTATTTTTCAAAACGTATGAAAACGTATTTTTCAAAAAAAATGTATATTTCAACTTAGTACCCTTATGATACTAGTGAAATATTCGGCACTTCCTGACCATTTGTCGGGAATGAGCCGTAGCCGTGCCAAGGTCGGATCCCCCTTTTGGGGATTTTTCTGCAAACTATCGTCGTTGGCTCCCGTATGGATCCAGGCGTTTCCCCCCGTATGAGAGAATTTTGGCTCAGACGACTGTCGTTTGGCCCCGTATGGACTAGTCGGCACGTTCATGTTTGACCAAGGCCTTTTGCCGAATTGGTCGACCAAACACCCAAATTGGTCGACCAAAAAAAATTGGTCTGAATCACTCCCGGCCAGTGCCGATCAGTCCGGCCCCCGGCCAGGCCCTGACCGCTGCCAGGGCCGACTGTGGCCCTGGCAGCGGCCAGGGCCGGCCATTGGCCAAGCCCTGGCCTGTGCCAGGGCTGGCCAGGCCCTGGCCTGTGCCAGGGCCGGGGCCGGCCAGGCCCTGGCCTGAGGCCAGGGCGCGCTGCCCTGGCCTCTGCCAGGGCGCTGCCTTGGCCTCTGCCAGGGCGGCCAGGCCCATGGCTGGGGCCAGGGCCCCCGCCCTGGCCTGTGCCAGGGCGGCCAGGCCCCTGGCCGGGGCCAGGGCCCCCGCCCTGGCCTGTGCCAGGGCGGCCAGGCCCTGGCCCGCCCTGGCCTCTGCCAGGGCGGCAAGGCCCCTGCCCTGGCCTCGGCCAGGCCCCCTGCCCTGGCCTCGGCCAGGGCAGCCTGGCCGTGGCCGTGGCCGGCCAGGGCCGGCCCTGGCCTGGCCAGGCTGCGGCCAGGGCTCCCTGGCCCTGGCCGTGGCCGGCCATGGCCCGGCCATGGCTTGTTGGCCTTGACCGGCCATGGCCCTTTGGCCATGGCCGGTCTCCCCTTTTATGGGGTGGCCGCATGCACTCCTCCCCCTTGATGGGGTGGTCGCGGTGGTTATTGGCCGTAGCCAACCCCCTCCGCATGGGGAGGGGGTGTGCATGGCCTCCATAGCCTTTGGCCATGGTGCACATGCACCAAAATCCATTTTCTCCGATGGAGATAACTTCCATCATCTTCCTCGATGAAGCACCCGTTCGTCGATGAAGCACCCGTTCGTCGAGAAAGTGGTTATTTTCTAATGGCCGTGTGCCAAAAAATGAAAAATAACATACTACGTGAACGGTCGGTTCTTCCCGTCACGGAGAGTTCCTACCATATCCGTAATGATAGGAGACCCTAACGTGAAAAGAACAACCGCTGCGTTCTCTCCGTCACGAAGCGTTCCTACCATATCCGTAATGGTAGGATACCCATTCGTGAAAAAGACAACGACTCGTTCATAGTTTCGACGGGGCGGCGGTTTGACCGGGGCGAACCCGTATGGCTCTGATACCAATGTTGGATCCTGCCAAAACAGAGTTAGGATCGATAAATGAAGTTGAGACTTACGCTTGCGTATGCGGCACGGTAGTCTACGAACTTCGCCTTCGGATTCGCCACGACAGATCGAGTCTTCTCACGAACGGAGTAAGGCTACTAAATCCACAATCTAAATCTCTACTTTTAGATTAAGAACTTGGATAAAGAGAGAAGAAGGATTTCGGCAGAGCTTCGCTAGAATGAAATGCATGCAAGAATGCCATGCAAAAGTGTAAGGAAATGGCTAACCCTTGGGTCTTATTTATAGCCCCCAAGGTAGTTATTTTAGGAGTAATTGTTCCTTTGGAGCAATTTAACTAAGGTGTACCATCGTACATGGCATATTATAAGCTTAAGTTGTACCATATGCATGGTACAACATAAGCTTAAGATATTACCCCTTTATTAGCCATATGTCGCATGCACTTATGCACATATAATGCGACTTTCCCATCAATCTAGAGATCCTCTCCGCAAGGGAACATATTCCCTTTGCACACGACTTCATGTACGCGACGTTCGAGGTCCGTATTCCCTCGTACATCCCCCACAAGGGTGTACAAACGTCTTCCATATCCAACACCATCTACATGGAGAATCTGCTGATGCCCACCATTGAAGAAGAAGAATTAATGTGCGTCGGCCAGACGACGACGTGGATGACCCCAATAGTGAAATACTTGGAGACAGGGGCCCTGCCCGAGGAGCGGATGTAGGCCAAGAAGATCGAGAGGCGTGCCTTGTCGTTTGTGCTCTTCGACGGAGTCTTGTACCATCGGCGCCGTGCAAGCTTCGACGTTCTACCAAACCTGAAGTGTCTGGGGCCAGAGCAAGCTGAACTGGTCATCCGCGAAGTGCATGAGGGCTTCTGTAAAAACCACTATGGTAGACACATTATCGCCCACAAGATAGTGCGCCAGGGGTACTACTGGCCAACTATGATTCATGACACGGCCCGGTACGTCAAGAAGTGCGAGGCGTGCTAGAAATTTGGCAGACACACGGTGGCACCTCCAGCTAACTTGGTGCCTATCTTAAGCCCAATCTCGTTCGCCAAGTAGGGGCTCGACATTCTCGGACCTTTTCCAAAGGCCTCCGGGGAAAGGAAGTACCTGGTCATTACCGTGGGCTACTTCACCAAATGGGTCGAGGCCGAACCTCTGGCCCGCATCGCATGTATGGACATGAAGGGCTTCATTTGGAAGGCCGTGGTCTGTCGCTTTGGGATACCCCGTTCCATAATGGCGGATAATGGAAGGCGATTCGATTGCGAGGGCTTCTGAGATTTCTGCTCAGACTGTGGGATCAAGATTCATTTTGCATCCGTTGCTCACCCGCAGTGCAATGGGATGGCAAAGGTGGCGAACAAATGCATATTGGGCCCCCTGAAGAAGAAGGTCGATGGCGCCCTCGGGACTTGCGTGGACGAGCTACCGGGCATTCTCTGGTCATATCACACGACCCACAAAGCCTCAACTGGGGAGAGCCCGTTCATGCTGGCATTTAGGTCGGAAGCAGTCGTTTCTGTGGAGGTTGGAGAGGAGACTCTTCGGCTTCGGTACTTCGACAAAGACATCAATGTGGAGGGCCTTGGCCTTAGCCTCGAGCTCATCGACGAAGTAAGAGATCGGGCTCTTACAAACATCGTCCGGCACAGACAAAGGATGACCCGGCACTACAACTTCCGAGTGAAGAAACGGAGCTTCAGGATCGACGACGTGGTCCTCAGAGACGCCCGAGACCGCTCACCGAGGGAAGCTGGCAGCAAAATGGGAGGGGCCCTACGAAATCATCGACATCGTCGGGCCGGCCACATATATCATGGCAACCCTAGACGGGGGCGAGCTGGCTCACTCGTGGAATGCAGAACACCTACTAAAATACTATCAGTAACTGTGAGTCTTTAATAAAATACTTTCATTTTTGCACATTTTCAAATCTTGCTGTCTCCACTTGAAAATTTCAGTTTAATGCACAAGACTCTGGGGCAGGATCCGTCCTCGCCACCCAAACCGGAGAAGGGCACAGGCCGGGCCACACGCTCGCTCCCCCCCTCAAGTAAAGACTCCGGGCAAGCCTAAAAAGCTTCGCCACGCAAACTGGAGAAAAAGGGCACGGGCCGAGGTACGGCTCCCTCCCCCCTACGAAGACTCCTGGGCAGGATCCGTCCTCGCTACCCAAACTGGAGAAGGGCACGGGCCGGGCCACCCGCTCGCTCCCCCTCATGTAAAGACTCCGGGGCAAGCCTAAAAGCTTCGCCACCCAAACTGGAGAAAAAGGGCACGGGCCGAGCTACGGCTCCCTCCCCCCTACGAAGACTCCGGGCAGGATCCGTCCTCGCCACCCAAACTGGAGAAGGGCACGGTCCGGGCCACGCGCTCGCTCCCCCCTCAAGTAAAGACTCCGGGGCAAGCCTAAAAATCATCACCACCGAAACTGGAGAAAAAGGGCACGGGCCGAGCTACGGCTCCCTCCCCCCTACGAAGACTCCGGGCAGGATCCGTCCTCCCCACCCAAACCGGAGAAGGGCACGGGCTTGGCCTCGCGCTCTGATCGGTCCATATTTTACACCTTTTTTCTGCATATTTACATGCCATTTCGATCACCCATATCACACTTTTCACGAGTATTCGACGATATTGCGTTACTTTTCACTATTTCTTGTTTTTGTCGGATTTCAGGAAATATGGAGCGATCGGGAGCAAAAGGAGCTTAAGGGACTTGCACCCACTCCGGAGCGTCACCCAAGGCTCTTTTCAGGGCTATTCGGCGATGGGAGATGGGTGGAAGAAGAAGGAACTCCGTAGGAGCGACGAGGAGGAGAAACGGAGAAGATTGGGCATTTTCAGCATGCCACTCGGCCGAGTGAAGGAGTCACTCGGCCGAGGAAAGAAGCCCGTTCGGCCGGCCAGATCGGACACGCAGCAGATTGAGTATCAGCGTGCACTCGGCCGAGCATCGCCATCCCACTCGGCCGAGCAAGGAGACACCACTCGCCCGAGTGGCATCACGATGACGGCAAGCAAAAATCCTAGACTTACTGGAATCCGTCAGGCGATTGAGGGTTCCGACTCGGCCGATTACCGAATGTCCCTCGGCCGAGTGAGTAAAGCCACTCGGCCGAGTCACCTCCGAAGACAGGCCCCCAAGACCCCTGACTTGCTGGAATTTTACAGGGTCTATCACTCGGCCGAGTAGAGAAGCCCACTCGACCGAGTATAGAAGTCAACTCGGCCGAGTGATGCCGAGGACATGCAACGCCCGGATTTTCAGACAGCCTCCCACTCTTTTGAAATATGCTATCATTCCAGCAAGCAAAGTATTTTTCTCATATTTTTATGGATAGTAGACTTCATGAAGATTCCAACGCCGCCAAGAACGCGCAAATCGGAGGTCGGATGAAATCTGGAGAATTTCTACAAGTTGATGCTGCAGTGCTGGAATTTCCACTCGGCCGAGTCACATTTTCCACTCGGCCGAGTGCAGCCTGGGCCCAGATTTTAAGCTGCGGTTTGGGCTGTTTTTGGGCACGAATTTGAGGAGTTTTCTAGGGGTTCTTGCTAGGGTTTTGGGAGAGTATTTAAGGGGTTTGTAGCCACCATTAGAGGGGGATCCCCATTATGTTTTCTTAGCCCCCATATGTTTTTCTTAGGATTATTTTAGAGGTTAGGCCATGCCCTAGGCCCCCTCTTGGATCTAAAAGCTTGTATTTGGATTGAAGATCTTCATCAAGCTAAATATTTTATTCTTCTTATTTGAATCTTTGTTTTTCTATCTTTTCATATGCAAGCAATGATTTTTATTGATTCTCATATCCTTATTGCTATGCTAGAGTAGATTTGTTGTTCTAGGGTTTGGGGATGAACCATATGGATCTAATTTCATATTTGTGATGAATGAATTTCTAAATTGCTAGAATTGCTAGGAGGTTAGGTTGTGATTGATTTACTACGGATAGCTAGGGATTTCCATCGATTTGGGATTTGCAAGAGATTGGATTCTAATCGATGGGAAGGCCTAGATATTCGATTTAGATTTACAATTGGATTTCTCTAAATTTGGTTTGCAAGAGATTGGACCAAAGCTAGGATTTTTAATTGTAAATCTATACCAATATTCGTTTGCAAGAGATTGGACGAATACGAACTATCACAACCTAGATCGTGACTCGAGTTTGCACGAGAGTGGGCTCGAGAAGCGATTGGACAATGATGTCGATCCTAATGCTAGTGGCTTAGGCTAGGGTTTGCAAGAGATTGGGCCCTATCCTAGGTTCCCTATAGACCGGCAATAGTGCGAGAGTGTGAGCTTGGTTCTCTATTCAGTTACGACTAGTTCACCTCAACACAAGTCTAGTAATATTGAGATTCACTATTTACGATGATGTATGACGATCCGTAGTGGGAATTCCCTAGCCCTAGAAGTCTTTATTTGATTTTATATCCCCATACTTTGCCCGACGATTGTGACAGGATCACCGCAAGGTAAATTCCCTCTTTTATTATATTGTATTTGAATCGACTTTTGACCGATTTCTCTATCTCCGACACCGACATCCATCACCATTGTCATTACATCATACCATAGCCATCTCCACCAATAAAACCATCGTAGTCAAACCAACCTAGGATAGATTGGAGCTCAACACCACCTCCTCGTGTTCGATACCCGCTCGCCGCTTTGCCGTGCGCTTGCGGTAAAACTACAATCGTTCTCCGGGTGTGTATCCGGGGCCGACCAAGTTTTTGGTCGTGCTCTTGGGTTGCATTTCGGGGCGATCAAGTTTTTGGCGCCGTTGCCGGGGAGGTGTTTCCCGTTGGGTGCCAATTTGTCACAATTAGGTTGATTAGACTACATTAAAAAATAAAAAAATAAAAACATTGAGAGAGATTTTTTTCCCCACCACCTGCTACTATTATTATCTTTATTTCTCTTTGTACCACTGACGTCTTTTCCAGGTTGTTTACTTTGATTGATCAGGTACAGTTGTTGCAGCGATGGTGCTTCCAAAGAAAATGCGAGCGGGCTCTATACAATCCTACATATATCTCGCTGCATTCTATCCGGCTGATGGAGAATCCTTCGGGGAAGCCTTGTCTAGGTTTGAAGGAATGTTAGAAATGTTCCAGACGGAGTCAGACCACGAGTGGAATGACTCCACGCTATTTGATATCTTCACTAGAAGGCTAAAGGGACCCTCACGTGAGTTTTTGAAGAGGATGCAAGTGGGGAAGTTCAGTGATCTACAGTTGGCAGCAGCCTTGGAGCAAATGATAGATGATGCTCGATCTACTGGTTCACTAACCGTTACGGTAAGTAAACCATACGACCAAGTATTCATCGATTTTGTTATGGCTAATGTCTCTAGCGCAGGTACTAGCATAGATGGAGTGTATGCTTCACTTGAAGGTGATCATATCCACCTTTATACCATCAACACTCCACAAATAGAGACATCTGAGTTGTCAAAGGAGGACACGTACATGGACCTATTGAGAAACATTGTCGACATAGTTTGAAATTCCGGTCCATTGACAATAACGGCAGGTGATCCTTTTGAGCTTGAATTTCAAAACTTTATTACTCATTGTATCTCTTCCAAGGCACAATTGATGATGGAGTCTACGCTCTAATTGAGGGGCACAAGACCCATTTTTACACCATGGTCGAGATACATGAGCCTATAGAGCCACCTTATGCCGTCGTCGCCTCCCCCTGCCACCATACTGAGTCAGAGCAGCCTATACCATCAGAGGATATTATTGTGGAGGTCATGCATACAGTAGCGGAGCAGACCATTGAGGAGGACGTGACTTTGGACGATGACATCTGCACACAGATGGAGCCCGAATTGTGCCCCCCTCCTTTCGAGCTACCGCAGCCATCCCCACCTTCTACAGAGGCTGAGCATCCCTCAGAGGACCACACTTCCGCTGATGTTGAGGAAAATCCCACAGAGCTTATGGCTCCCCTTCAGGGAGATCTCTTTACTCCCTCATCTCCTACATATGATTTTCCTCCCGTGTATGATGTCTTTTATGATTCAGATTTTGGCGACTCATCGTGCCTTTTGCAGGATTCATGTACATACGATCAAGAGGTACGATGGGACGTATACGAGGAGGAGAGCGAGGAGTTAGCACCCATGGATGCTATTGAATATGATCAGGAGGTGCGATGGGATAAGTCTGACGATGATGAGGAGCTGCCTGATGAGACCTACGCTTATATGCCCAAGCTCCCTGAACAACCTGAGGCGAACAACAAGGAGTTGATCGACGTGGTATACGAGAGTAGGGATTTATTTCCAAGGAAGTGTTGTCAACCGTTTTTAATTTTAAATACTTATGTTGATGACCCTCTTTGGAATACATTTATTTTGGGGAAAAATTATCCACATCAGATTGATGCGGCTTATCTCTTGCAGGGTACAGGTGGAATCCTTGGAGAGGTGCTGGGAGCCGCATTGCTAGAATCTGATGGAGTCCGTGGACACACGTGCCTGGCAGAGCCACGGAAGGAGCAGTTGGAGCAGTTGCCTGCACCGGCAAAGATACTGGATCCGCCTTTTGCTATAGGTGATATCAATCCAGTAGTGTAGAAATTTTTATGCTTTCAATAAACCCGAATTCTCTCGACAGCGAGAGGACCGTATAGATTTGCTTGAATAAATATCACCTCATATGATGGCAACAAAAATCTTTTACACCCCAAACCCATTATATATATTAATTCCCCTCTTCATATTTTGATACGCCACATCCTTTTGCTCACCACCATCGAGCATTTCTTTCAAGTGAATACTCACTTTCTTATTCATTTGACTTGATCATGCTTTACAAAGCCATGACATTTTTGATTGAGTCACTTGAATAGGATTGTTTGGTATAAGCTTGGGGGAAAGCGCTCTCATGCATCATTGTATGTGCATGTAGTTGCATTAGGATTTCATGTCATTTATTTCATCATTTTTCATTCACCTCCCTCATATTTATCGTTGTTCCTCATATTTTTTCCTTTTATGATCACATTGAGGACAATGTGAAGTTTAAGCTTGGGGGAGTGCATTTCCATGCCATTTAGATGCATTAGTTGCATTTTTACTTTATTTTAGGGTTTTTAAAATTTTTCAAAATTTTTGCATCATCTTTTTGATTTTTCCATCTTATTTTCCTTTTATGTGTGTTCATGCATCATATTGTGTGCTTGATTTTCTTTTCTTTCCCCTCTTTTATTTTTATTTCTTTATTTTCCTTTTCTCTTTTTCCGCTAGATGAGTTTTGTATGATGATATCTCTTATTGCTTTACCAACCATCACGATGCTTATTATTCCTTGCCATGCTACTTAGAGTATTCCATAGTCTTGCTATTCACATGTGCTTGCAAATCTATTTCTTTTGACGATTCCTCTACATGAATGCATGATACTAATTGAAACCGAATGCATGGATTAGTGTTTAGTATGCTTTTGTTGGAAATGCACCAAGATTCACGCATCATTAGTATATCTGAAGCATCTGTTTTATTGTCTTATTCACCTTCTGTTGCATGCTTGATATGATTGTGAGCTTTACCGCTTGACTTCACTTTTTATTGAGATGATTGAGAATATTCATGCTTACATATGAGTTTTAGTTGAAGTATTATTTTATTGAACCGTTCGTGCACATCTTAGAGTGAACCGAGTGCTACATTATTTCTTTCTCAACATATATCTTTTTATTCTCTACATGTCACTTGAGTTCACCTCCTAAAGCTACTTATATCGCATCTATTTCCCAAAAATCCCCACAAAAGAAAAAGTTAGCTCCAAAAAGTCCAAAAAGCCAAAAAGGAGCCAAAATCCAAAAAAATACAAATCATATAGCTCCTACAAAAATCCAAAAAGAAAAATGAGAAACAAAGTCCAAAAGAAAAAAAAATATTTCTCTATCTCATTATTGGAGCCACAAAATACTTGGGAAAACCAAGGCAAAAATCCCATTTTCCACTATTATATTCCTTTGGATGCGACGCCTCAAGCTAAGCTTGGGGGGGGTGAATTCATTTGACCATATGAGTGAGTATGACATTAGAGTGGAGACGTGCATGAATGGGAATATTCGATAATGCTTAGACTTAGCAAAATATATTAGATATGGAGATTTTTCATGATTTGAAATAAATATGTGAATGCCATGACTTTTATTCTATTCTCTATTGCATGCTTGGTGTGTATCTTATATGCTTTATTTATAACTTTTGATTGAAAAGTGCATCGCCAACATTTGTATATTAAATTCTATGAAATGCGTGATGTGGATATGAATTGATTGTATGAATTTAGAGAGTCCCTCTTATTGTTCTTAAAATCTTGCAAGTACCATGTTTATGAAAGATATGAAATCCTTGTAGCATGTGATTTGTATTTTCCAAGTCATCGTGATGTGTAGCTTATGGCTTGAGATCTGAGAGTATAATCTAGCGACCCCTTCCACTTCGTATTCTTTTATTTCATTTCCCTTATTTTTCATCTCCCGAGTTCGTCTTTTTACTTATCTTCCTCGAGGACGAGTAAGAGATAAGCTTGGGGGATTTTGATCGGTCCATATTTTACACCTTTTTTCTGCATATTTACATGCCATTTCGATCACCCATATCACGCTTTTCACGAGTATTCGACGATATTGCGTTACTTTTCACTATTTCTTGTTTTTGTCGGATTTCAGGAAATATGGAGCGATCGGGAGCAAAAAGGAGCTTAAGGGACTTGCACCCACTCCGGAGCGTCACCCAAGGCTCTTTTCAGGGCTATTCGACGATGGGAGACGGGTGGAAGAAGAAGGAACTCCGTAGGAGCGACGAGGAGGAGAAACAGAGAAGATTGGGCATTTTCAGCATGCCACTCGGCCGAGTGAAGGAGTCACTCGGCTGAGCAAAGAAGCCCGCTCGGCCGGCCAGATCGGACACGCAGCAAATTGAGTATCAGCGTGCACTCGGCCGAGCATCGCCATCCCACTCGGCCGAGCATGGAGACACCACTCGCCCGAGTGGCATCACGACGACGGCAAGCAAAAATCCCAGACTTACTGGAATCCGTCAGGCGATTGAGGGTTCCGACTCGGCCGATTACCAAATGTCCCTCGGCCGAGTGAGTAAAGCCACTCGGCCGAGTCACCTCCGAAGACAGGCCCCCAAGACCCCTGACTTACTGGAATTTTACAGGGTCTATCACTCGGCCGAGTAGAGAAGCCCACTCGACCGAGTATAGAAGTCAACTCGGCCGAGTGATGCCGAGGACATGCAGCGCCCAGATTTTCAGACAGCCTCCCACTCTTTTGAAATATGCTATTATTCCAGCAAGCAAAGTATTTTTCTCATATTTTTATGGATAGTAGACTTCATGACGATTCCAACGCCGCCAAGAACGCGCAAATCGGAGGTCGGATGAAATCTGGAGAATTTCTGCAAGTTGATGCTGCAGTGCTGGAATTTCCACTCGGCCGAGTCACATTTTCCACTCGGCCGAGTGCAGCCTGGGCCCAGATTTTAAGCTGCGGTTTGGGCTGTTTTTGGGCACGAATTTGAGGAGTTTTCTAGGGGTTCTTGCTAGGGTTTTGGGAGAGTATTTAAGGGGTTTGTAGCCACCATTAGAGGGGGATCCCCATTATGTTTTCTTAGCCCCCATATGTTTTTCTTAGGATTATTTTAGAGGTTAGGCCATGCCCTAGGCCCCCTCTTGGATCTAAAAGCTTGTATTTGGATTGAAGATCTTCATCAAGCTAAATATTTTATTCTTCTTATTTGAATCTTTGTTTTTCTATCTTTTCATATGCAAGCAATGATTTTTATTGATTCTCATATCCTTATTGCTATGCTAGAGTAGATTTGTTGTTCTAGGGTTTGGGGATGAACCATATGGATCTAATTTCATATTTGTGATGAATGAATTTCTAAATTGCTAGAATTGCTAGGAGGTTAGGTTGTGATTGATTTACTACGGATAGCTAGGGATTTCCATCGATTTGGGATTTGCAAGAGATTGGATTCTAATCGATGGGAAGGCCTAGATATTCGATTTAGATTTACAATTGGATTTCTCTAAATTTGGTTTGCAAGAGATTGGACCAAAGCTAGGATTTTTAATTGTAAATCTATACCAATATTCGTTTGCAAGAGATTAGACGAATACGAACTATCACAACCTAGATCGTGACTCGAGTTTGCACGAGAGTGGGCTCGAGAAGCGATTGGACAATGATGTCGATCCTAATGCTAGTGGCTTAGGCTAGGGTTTGCAAGAGATTGGGCCCTATCCTAGGTTCCCTATAGACCGGCAATAGTGCGAGAGTGTGAGCTTGGTTCTCTATTCAGTTACGACTAGTTCACCTCAACACAAGTCTAGTAATATTGAGATTCACTATTTACGATGATGTATGACGATCCGTAGTGGGAATTCCCTAGCCCTAGAATTCTTTATTTGATTTTATATCCCCATACTTTGCCCGACGATTGTGATAGGATCGCCGCAAGGCAAATTCCCTCTTTTATTATATTGTATTTGAATCGACTTTTGACCGATTTCTCTATCTCCGACACCGACATCCATCACCATTGTCATTACATCATACCATAGCCATCTCCACCAATAAAACCATCGTAGTCAAACCAACCTAGGATAGATTGGAGCTCAACACCACCTCCTCGTGTTCGATACCCGCTCGCCGCTTTGCCATGCGCTTGCGGTAAAACTACAATCGTTCTCCGGGTGTGTATCCGGGGCCGACCAAGTTTTTGGTCGTGCTCTTGGGTTGCATTTCGGGGCGATCACACTCGCTCCCCCCTCAAGTAAAGACTCTGGGGCAAGCCTAAAAAGCATCGCCACCCAAACTGGAGAAAAGGACACATGCCGAGCTACGGCTCCTTCACCCCTACGAAGACTTCGGGGCAGGATCCGTCCTCGCCATCCAAACCGGAGAAGGGCACGGGCCAGGCCACGCGCTCGCTCCCCCCTCAAGTAAAGACTCCGAGGCAAGCCTAAAAAGCTTCGCACCCAAACTGGAGAAAAAGTGCACGGGCCGAGCTACGGCTCACTCCCCCCTACGAAGACTCCGGGGCAGGATCCATCCTCCCCACCCAAACCGGAGAAGGGCACGGGCCGGGCCACCCGCTCGCTCCCCACTCAAGTAAAGACTCCGGGGCAAGCCTAAAAAGCTTCGCCACCCAAACTAGAGAAGAAGGGCACGGGCTGAGCTACGGCTCCCTCCCCCTTACGAAGACTCCGTGGCAGGATCCGTCCTCGCCACCCAAATCGGAGAAGGGCACGAGCCGGTCCACGCGGTTGCTTCCCCCTCAAGTAAAGACTCAGGGGCAAGCCTAAAAAGCTTCGCCACCCAAACTGGAGAAAAGGGCACGGGCCATGCTACGGCTCCATCCCCCTACGAAGACTTTGGGGCAGGATCCGTCCTTCCCACCCAAACCGGAGAAGGGCACGGTCCGGGCCACACGCTCGCTCCCCCCTCAAGTAAAGACTCCGGGTCAAGCCTAAAAAGCTTCGCCACCCAAACTGGAGAAAAAGGGCACGAGCCGAGCTACGACTCCCTCCCCCCTTACGAAGACTCTGGGGCAGGATCCATCCTCACCACCCAAACCAGAGAAGGGCACGGGCCGGGCCATGCGCTCGCTCCCCCCTCAAGTAAAGACTCCGGGGCAAGCCTAAAAGGCTTCACCACCCAAACTTGAGAAAAAGGGCACGGACCGAGCTACAGCTCACTCCCCCTACGAAAACTCCGGGGCAGGATCCGTCCTCCCCACCCAAACCGGAGAAGGGCATGGGTCGGGCCACTCGCTCCCCCATCAAGTAAAGACTCCGAGCAAGCCTAAAAAGCTTCTCCACCCAAACTGGAGAAAAATGGTACGGGCCGAGCTACGGCTCCCTCCTCCCCTATGAAGACTCCGAGGCAGGATCCGTCCTCGCCACCCAAACCGGAGAAGGGCACGGGTCGGGCCTCGCGCTCGCTCCCCCCTCAAGTAAAGACTCCGGGGCAAGCCTAAAAAGCTTCGCCACCCAAAATGGAGAAAAAGGGCACATGCCGAGCTACGGCTCCCTCCCCCCACGAAGACTCTGGGGCAGGATCTGTTCTCGCCACCCAAACCGGAGAAGGGCACGGGCCGGGCCACGTGCTCGCTCCCCACTCAAGTAAAGACTCCGGAGCAAGCCTAAAAAGCTTCGCCACCCAAAGTGGAGAAAAAGGGCACGGGCCGAGCTACAACTTCCTCCCCGCTACGAAGACTCCGGGGCAGGATCTGTCCTTGCCACCCAAACCGGAGAAAGGCACGGGCCGAGCCACGCGCTCGCTCCGCCTACGAAGACTCCGGGGCAGGATCCGTCCTCGCCACCCAAACAGGAGAAAGGCACGGGTTGAGCCACGCGCTCGCTCCCCCTATGAAGACTCCGGGGCAGGATCCGTCCTCACCACCCAAACCAGAGAAGGGCATGGGCCGAGCTACGTGCTTTCTCTCCCCTCAAGTAAAGACTCCGAGGCAAGCCTAACAAGCTTCACCACCCAAACTAGAGAAAAGGGGCATGGGCCGAGCTGCGCACTCGCCTCCCCCCTAGCAGACCCAGAAGCCTCGAAACCCGAACCAGGGGAAAGGACAAGGGCACGCGGACCAGGGCAGCACTTGCACAGGGCAAGAACCTTCGGTCAATGCACGTTCCCGATAAAGCTTGCCCCTGACGCGACTTATCACAACAAAGGGACATTCGGGAAGCCCGCCATTAATGACGACACGCCCCTCGATAGGCACAGGCTGACGCTTCATGCTTGACACCATCTGGCAAAAGCAATTTCGAAGGGCGTGACCCTGACAAGCCAGCTCATCGCATCAGCCTACGGGGAGCTATCATCTCTCGCCATCTATAAATACTCCCCTCATTCTTTTGAAGGAGGAGGAAAAAGAATGGGAGAGCAAGTAAGCTTTAGTCCGCTACCCATGAAGGTCAAAAAGGAGCGAGATACCCCCACAATCAATCTCTCCTCACCAACCCGGGGCGTCCGAGCCGGATTTGCCTTTAGACGCCCCCTTCTCAAAATCAGTCCGCCGGCGGCCGGATCGTGGGAGAGGCCCCCGGACGAAAGTGGATCATGCCTCTCTGATAGGCTATTCCTCTTACATACGGATCACCGGTGGGCTATTTATTTTACACGAGGGATGGCCCGCCTTCCACTCCTCGACCTCCCTTGGACAACTTGCGATGGGGGAACTAGAGGACCCGTGGCAGACCGCTCCTCCTTTCCAGCACCCTCTCCGTAACGACCCCCACCGACGGAAAAGGCAAAAGCCACCCCGCGCTACGACGGTCAAAATCGCTGACAACCTGGCTGCCCTGCCAAATCGCCCCACCGGGCATACCAGCCTCCACCGGCCCGCCTCCTTCGCCGCCTCGTTCTCCTCCTCTTCCAGGGGTTCCCTTCGAGTCGGGGATTTCCAGGAGAGACCTTGCAACCCTTCATTGTTGAGGAGGTGAAAGAGGACGCAACGAGCATCGGTAGAGAAGGAAGGCCACGTCGGATGCAGGAGTTCGCTCATCCTGAGGCAGTTTACAGTAAAGTAGAACGACACCTCATCCCGTCCCCAGATAGGATCGCACTTATTCAACCACTGTAGTCTCTATCAAACATCTTGTAAAAGTTAATGAAAAGACTCTATTAAGCGAAATGACAAACTCCATCTAAGCGCGAGCTAACTTATGAACGATTTTTGTCAAACTCCGGGGCGAGCTCGCAAAGCTCCGCCACCCAAACTGGAGAGGGGCCCGGGCCGAGCTCCGTGATCGCCCTCCACCCCCAAGTGCGACTTGGCACGACTTACTGTAACTGTACGTTTACTTAAATCAGACAAAGATAGCAAACATTCAAGTAGGGGACAACGAAATTCGGACAAAAAAAGTTCGCATTTCATTCAAGATCCAGAATACCGCTAGTTACATATCTGCGGGCGAACTGACAAAGTTCACCCCGAGTTTGCCCTGCCCCCTATACACAGCAAATGAAAGGGGGGGAGGGGGAGGCCCCGCAACCCACAAAGGGGCGTCTACAAGGCATCCTGCCTGTCACCCCCTCGTTCGCCTTTCGGTCCGCCCGCTGACGCTTGGTCTTCGGCTCTCGGCTCCTCCACGCTGACCTCGGGGGCCTCCCCTTCCTCCTCGTCCTCCTCATCTTCCTCCTCTGAGACCGCCAGTGCCTCAAGATCAACCTCGAGCAGAGGGTGGAGAGCTCGAGCCCTTTCCGTGATCCTCTGGAGGCACGCCTTCCACCCTTCTTCTCGACCCTTCTTCAATCCTTCACCACAGACCATCTCCTGCACCTTCTTCTTGGCTTGGGCTAGCTGGGGAGCGAAGGTCTGCACCTGGTACTGTCGGAATTCCTCCATCTTGATTGACTTCTCCTCCTTCGCGGCTTTGGCTTGCCCCTCCAGATCGCTCATCTTGACCCTTCCCTGCTCGGCCTCGTTCTCCAGCTCGGTCTGACGGGTGAGCCCAGCCGCGAGCTGCTTCTCCAGCTCCACCACATGCAGCCGATACTCTTCGATCGATGTCTCCTGAGCGGCATACGACTTCTTCAGCTCGGCACGCTTTGAATTCTCCAGGTCAAGCTCCCCCTTCATCCTCGCTACCGCGACCTCAGCCTTGATGAGGGCTGAGGTGCGACGCTGCAGGGTGACCATCAAAGCAATGCCCTGCATACACGAACAAAGAAAAGTTAAGCTCCACGACGGTAAACCTTAAGGTAACCCCTGCATAGCCCATTAGCATACCTGCGCAAGGTGCCATGTCCCGGTGGCTCCAAGCCGCTCCGAGCCAACATGCGCCAGGGATTCTATGTCCCTGGACAGCTGGCAGCTCTCGGCAATCCTCGCCGCCATGTCGGCCTCATCGAAGATCGACTCGCCCTTTCCAACCGGGTAGGTCGCCCTCAAGAGGGCGTCTGCTGGAAACTTCTCGACATCGGCCTTCTTCGACCGGAATGTCGCCAGCTTCTCCTCGCAACTCGGGTGAGCCGGCCTCTCTAGGGCGTACTGGGGACAACAGTAAGGCCACGATTCATCGTCGGTCGACCCCACCCCCGAGCTCGACCCTGCAGGGCCTCCCTGGGGGACTAAGGCTGGAATGGGGTCCGACGATGTCGCGGCCTGCCTCTGATGTTCCCCTTCGCTCGGAGTCACCCGGCCTACTGGACGGCCGTGCTCCTCCTCCCCCACCTCGAGGTCAATGGTCGGGGGGGATGTCGATGGGTCGACCACCCCCAGCACCGGCCCCATTGATGGTCTGCCTCACTACCACCTTCGTCTTCTTCGGCCTGCTGAGCTTCTCGGCCTTGTGGGGTTCTTTTCCTTCCCTTGATCTTTTCTTACCGCTCATAGCAGGCGATGAAGCGACCTGTTCGCTCGCCCCCTGCTCTGCAGCCATCATCTCGTCAGCAATCCTTTCCAGGTCCTCGAATGATAGGCTCATCATCGGATCGGTAAAAGAGGAGAAGTTTAGGGTGAGCGAATTAGAACGGGAAGCCACTTTACTAATATTACCTTCGGGCCAGATGAATTGAGCTATCATCTTTGGATTGGCGAGGCTAGCGTACTGCCTGCCCACTGGGGGTACTGCCTCTAACCGCATGGCATGCTCTGCCTAGACCTCGCTCAGACAGACTCCCTTCCTCGCCTCGGGGTTGAGCACGCCCCAGTCCGACTGTATCATCAGGTCGGCAGGCACAGAGACAAACACGAACGACTTCGACCAGCCCTTAATCTTCCTCGGCAGACTTCTTAGCCCAAAAATGTGCTTCTCTCAAGCGTAAGAGTTCATGCAAGTAATAAAGATATGGGAGTCCAGATGCCGAATCCTCGGGAGAAAACATGTTGCAACCATAAAGCTTAAATCAAATAGAGATTCATAGTAAAGAGACCAACCACTTTTGATGATGATGGTTTGAATGGGTTTGATCGTGGTTTTTAATTTGTGAACAATACGAGAAAAAGAAAGTTTAGTTTATGAAAATATCTATGAGAAGTATGCACATGATATGAGTTCATTAGGGTCCATGATTTTGTTGGAATTTCACAATTCCATATCTCTATCTCCATATAAGTTTTGATGTGACAAACATATTTTGTTTATACTAACTCTATCTATGCAGGTATACTAACATTTATGCAGTATACAACATTGGACAAACAACAACTCAAAGCTTGAATATATGCGACAAGGATCTTCTGCTAATTGCTCAAGATACAATATCTACGGCTTTATGTATCAAGAAGAATTGTTGTATATTTCATAGATTGTTAAAGCCTTCTAATGAGTTATCTTAGCTTCATAGGTCATTTCACTCTTCAATCCCTATTACTCATATCACAAACAATTCCTCTTCAAAATTTAGCCATCAAATTTATTGGCTATTAATTTTGACAATCATTGATTGAAAGATATTTTTGTTCATTCATTACGGGTTGTACTCCAACAATCACAACAAATCCAATCATTTCAAAATTAGCAGCCTGTTAGATTTTTTAGCCTGCTAATTTCTTTTTAGTCTTCTAAATTCTTTTTTAACCCATTAAGTTAGTTTCTTGCCGTTACTCTCAAAAACCAATCATTTCCAAATTAGCAATCTAATTAGTCATTTAGCTTGCTAATTTCATTTTATCCTATTAAGTTGGTTTCTTGCCGTTGCCATGGTAGTTTCTAGCCGTTGTCTTTACAACCGTTTTCAAAGCCTATAAATACAAGGCCATACCCTCACGTATCACTCACAACTTTTCTCTTTCTATCTCTCACGTTTTTTGATTAAGTTGAAATTAAGTTCTTAAGCACTTTGCCATTAGTTGTTCTTTTCTTATTTGCAAGAAGAAATCGATAGATTTCTCTCTTCGTTTAAGAATGGAAGAACTTGGATTTCAACACTCTTGGGAAAATTGTTCAATTCTTATTTGTAAGAAGTAATCGATAGATTTCTCTCTTCATTTAAGAACGGAAGAACTTCAATTGTGTTTCACCATTTCATATCTGGAAACATTGAAGTCTCTCCTCTAAACACCGACCTTTGAATTCATATTCATTACAAGGCTATAGGTGTTTGTTATTTCATTATTTCTTTTACAGGTTTGAATCTCTAGTTATTGAGATTGTACAAAGTTTGGGACACGGGGAGTGTCGCCATTTTTGTAAAGTTGTTGCTTGCGGTTTTGCAAGTGTTGATAGTGGAAAATCTCTACTGGGAGTAGAGGACTGGACTAGGATCAAGAGGATCCGAACCAGGATACATCTCTGTGTTTGCGTTTGATTTACATTATTCTTGTACTTTAATTTCTGCACATCTTAAGAAATTAGAAGTAACTCTTTAATTGCAACAGTTTTTATTATATACACTATTCACCCACCTCTAGTGTATTGATCCATACAGGGGTAAACTTTCATTTGGTATCAGAGCAAGGTTAAGATGGCAGAATCAAGCCTGAACACTGTTCCACACAACTACAACACAAATCAGCATCCTAAAGTGCACTCTCAAGTTCGTCCTCCTCTATTTGATGGTTCTAACTACTCAAATTGGAAAATACGAATGGAGATTCATCTCCAAAGTATGCATTATGAGATTTGGGACATTGTAGAGACATGATATTCAAAGCCAACAACTCCTGTTGCTGATTGGACTGCTAACGACAAAGCTGCAAAGACTAACAACTCAAAGGCCATGAATGCTTTATTATGTGCCATGGATAAACATGAGTTTAATCGAGTATCTCAGGTCAAAAGTGCAAAGGAGATTTGGCACATACTCAAGGTAACTCATGAAGGAACCAATAAAGTAAAGGAAACCAAGATTGCTTCTTTGGTTCATAAATATGAGTTGTTCAAGATGCAAGACAAAGAGACGATTGGAGAAATGAACACCAGGTTCACTAACATTATTAATTCTCTTAATGCTCTTGGAAAAGTTTATTCTTCTCTTGATCAGGTACGCAAGATTCTTAAGGTACTCTCCCCAGAATGGCGTCCAAAGATCAATGATCTTTCCACATTATCCATGGAAGATCTAATTGGTAACTTAATGGCACATGAAGTCACATTACAAGATGCAAAAGAGGAATCAGATCAAAAGAAGAAAGTACTCGCCTTCAACACAATATCAGATAATGAAGATTCAGATGATGACATGGCATTCTTTGCCAAGAACTTCAGAAAGTTCTTACAAAAAGGTAAGTATAATAATAAATCTAAAAATACTGATTCTTCTCTTTGCTTCAATTGTAATAGGCCAGGACATATGAAGAAAGATTGTCCACTTCTCAAAGCAAAGTTCAAAACTTCCAACAACAACGATCAATCCAGAAGAGAAAGGAAGTTTGATAAGATGAAGAAAGCATTTGCAGCAACTTGGGATGAATCTTCAGATGATGAAGATGACCATGATGAAAGTGCTAATATGTGCTTTATGGCACAAGATAATGAAGATGAGGTAAGTACTTTTAGTAATGAAGAATTATTAGATGCATTGAAAGATCTCTATTCTCGTTTCAAAAATTTAAATAGTCAACCTAAATCTTTGAAACCGAATAATGACGATCTTCTTATTAAATATCAAGAATTATCTTCTTCTAAGAACACTACACCAAATTCCATACATATTGAGAATACATCTTCTCAAAATTTGGATCTTAGTAAAGAGAATGATATTCTCAAAACTAAGAATCTAGAACTTCGTACACAAATATCCGAAATGGATAAAAATATTTCATCACTAAAGATGAAATACGACGAAATATCTTCCAATGTTAATAAATTTAACAAAGGAAAGACAAATCTCGATGATTTGCTAAAAATACAATATCCAGCAAATCATAGACAAGGTCTGGGATATTCTCATAAGAATGCACCCAAGTTTTGTAGCACGTCTTCTTCTTGTGGAAAAACAACTTTTGTTAAACCTCAAAAGATGAATCACGCATTCATTTACACGAAGAAAGTAAACGTTCCTACTTCTTCTTCACAAAGAAATGTTACTAACATTTCAAAACCATCTCTTAGGAAACCTACTACGATTAGTATACGGGTTCTTAAGAATTCATGCTTAGAAGATAGAAATTATTATATTTCTCATTATTTACATTCTATTGTTCATTCTTATGATTACATTAAAAAGCCAAATTCCACTTGGGGTTGGCTTCCTAAAATCTAATCCCAAGGACCCTCAAGTAAAGGGTACCAATGCTTAATGTTTTATCTTTCAGGTACCTAAAAAGGAAAAATGGATTTTGGACAGTGGATGTTCAAAACATATGACGGGAAATGTCAACTTGCTTTCAACCGTTATATATAAAGATGGAGGCACAATTACCTTTGGTGACAATAAGAAAGGTAAAATCATAGGCACTGGAACAGTTGGCAATACAAATCAGCCTATCATTAAGAATGTTCACCTGGTTGACGGTTTGAAACACAATTTGCTTTCCATTAGTCAATTATGCGATAAAGGTTACAAAATTGTTTTTGAACAAAATGATTGCATCATTTATGATTCTGATATGTCATCTGTTTTATTCCGTGGTAAGCGTAAGAATAACATTTATATCTTATGCATGTCTGTTACCACACACAATCATTGTTTGATGATTACATCAGATAATACACTTTTATGGCACAAACGTTTTGGACACACTAATTTCAAAAACCTAGCACATATTTCAAAACACAAGTTAGTAAATGGAATGCCAAATATTTCTTTCAAACATAAACATTTTTGTGATGCTTGTCAACAAGGAAAAATGCACAAATCTTCTTTTAAATCAAAGGACGTTATCTCAACAAAGAGACCATTAGAACTCTTACAATTGGATTTATTTGGTCCTTCAAGAGTAGCTTCTTTGAATAAAAGTAGATATGCAATTTTCATTGTTGATGATTATTCAAGATACACTTGGGTTATATTCTTACATAATAAGAATAATGCCTTTGAAGAATTTTCAATATTTTGTAGAAAGATACAAAAGATCAAATCCTCTAACATTATCACTATTCGTAGTGATCATGGGGGAGAATTTGAGAATGAATCCTTCTCCAAGTTTTGTGATGAAAATGGCATTACTCACAATTTCTCCTTTCCTCGTGCTCCTCCTCAGAATGGAGTAGTAGAAAGGAAAAATAGAACTTTACAAGAATGTGCAAGAACAATGCTTTGTGATAGTAAGTTACCAAAATATTTTTGGTCTGAAGCTGTCGCAACTGCTTGTTACATTATGAATAAACTTCTTATAAGGCCATTGCTTAATAAAACTTGTTTTGAATTATTCTTTAATCGCATTCCTCGTGTATCATACTTTAAAGTGTTTGGATGTAAATGTTTCATTCTTAACACTAAAGATTCTCTTGACAAATTTGATTCCAAATCTGATGAAGGTATTTTTGTTGGATACTCAACACGTAGCAAAGCCTACAGAGTATATAACAAAAGAACTTCAACAGTTGAAGAATCACTACATGTCACATTTGATGAGAACCCCTCATCTAATTCTCCCATCATTGATGATGAAGAGAATATCTTACCCTTATCTAATTCTTTAGATAATATTAATCTTAACGATATTGATGCTACTAAACCCTCTGTTGAGTCTATTTCAGATAATGCAGATCTTCCTAAGGCATTTGCACAAGTTCCAAATCATCCATCAGAATTAATCATTGGAGATATTACAGATGGAGATAGAACTCGTCGTCAAATTGAACAAATGGCACATTGTGCGTTCCTTTCATCCATTGAACCAAAGAACATCAAAGTGCATGTGAAGACAGTTCTTGGATCATGGCTATGCAGGAAGAACTCAATCAATTTCAGAGAAATGATGTTTGGGAATTAGTTCCCAGACCACCAGATCATTCAATTATTGGTACCAAGTGGGTATTCAAAAATAAATTGGATGAATTTGGTCAGGTAACAAGAAACAAGGCACGATTGGTTGCACAAGGTTATAATCAAGAAGAAGGTATTGATTATGATGAAACCTATGCACCAGTTGCACGTCTTGAGTCTATTCGAATGTTGTTATCATTTGCTTGTTTTAAAGATTTTAAATTATTTCAAATGGATGTCAAAAGTGCTTTTTAAATGGTTTTCTCAAGGAGGAAGTTTATGTTGAACAACCTCCTGGTTTTATTCATGAAAATTTAGAAAATCATGTTTTCAAATTGAAGAAAGCTTTATATGGTCTTAAACAAGCACCTCGTGCTTGGTATGAAAGACTTAAAAGCTATCTTCTAAATTCTGGTTATTCTATTGGTAAAATAGATTCCACTTTATTTATTAAGAACATTAAATCTGATATTATTATTATTCAAATATATGTTGACGATATAATATTTGGTTCTACTAATGAATCTCTTTGTTTAGATTTTTCTAAGATTATGCAGAAGGAATTTGAAATGAGTCACATGGGTGAACTAAACTACTTTCTTGGACTTCAAATCAAACAAATGAAGGAAAGCATCTTCATCCATCAATCAAAATATTCCAAAGAACTCATCAAGCATTTTGGCTTAGAGAATTCTGCAGATAAACATACTCCAATGAGTACATCTACATTACTAGACAAAGATTTAAATGGTAAGAGTGTTGATCAACGTCTTTATAGAGGTATGATTGGCTCTCTACTTTATCTTACTGCTAGTAGGCCAGATATTATGTTTTCAGTTTGTTTGTGTGCACGTTTTCAAGCAGATCCTAAAATGTCGCATCTTACTGCTGTAAAACGAATAATTAGATATGTTAAACATACTTCTGATTTTGGATTGTTTTATCCTAAAACTAGCACATATGATTTATTATCATATAGTGACGTAGATTTTGCTGGTTGCAAATCAGACCGAAAAAGTACTAGTGGTACATGTCACTTTCTTGGATATGCTTTGGTCTCATGGTTTAGCAAAAAGCAAAATTCTGTTTCATTATCTACCACAGAGGCAGAATATATTGCCGATGGGTTAGCATGTGCTCAAATACTATGGATGAAACAAACCATATCAGACTATGACATTAATTGTTCCACATGTTCTATTATGTGTGATAACACTAGTGCTATTAATCTTTCTAAAAATCCAGTTCATCATTCACGCACTAAACATATTGATGTTCGTCATCATTTTTTAGATGATCATGTTCAGAAGGGTGATATTGTTTTGAAGTTCATTTTTACTGAAAATCAGCTTGCTGATATTTTCACCAAGCCCTTAAAAGAAGACTCTTTTATTAAATTTAGAAGAGACTTAGGTATTATCAGCGAATCTGAATTTTAATATACATATCATATTCATGTTTAGAATTTTATTAAATTTATTTATTTTTTATTTGGCCGAATTTTTTTTGTTCCTTATATACTAATTGGTCACATATACGTAAGGGATGTTATTTTCTTTTAACTCACCTCTAATTAGTCTTCACCTAATCCTCTTTTCTTAATCCCATCTCTTAAGTTTTTGTCATGACATGAAAAATATCTCTTACACATGTCAATCACTCTCTTACACAACATCAATTAAGGTCATTCAAGTGCAATCAATTAGTATCACTTCACTTACACCATGTCACTTCATTCTTACACATGACAACATCTCATTATTACCTCTCCAAAATATTTATTTTTAGCATGGGTTGTCACGATTTTTAATGGCTATCAATTAGATTTTCTTATTATTATTTTCGGATTTCTTCTACAAAAAATCTATTTTTTAGCCGACTAATTTTAATTTTTAGCAACCTATTTTCAAAACCAATTCGGTACTTCTCCTATATAACTGTTTGTCTTCCCCGCGAGTTTCTTTTATCAGTTTCTTCCACCCGTTTGTTTCAAACGATGCTTTCAGTTTTGTTTTTCAAATTGTTCGGTTTCTACAACTTCTCATGGCAACACTTCGGCAACCGTTCCCTCCATGGCTTGTATTTCTCTTTTCTTATTTAAATCCTACCATTCTTCTTCTAGGATATTCCATCTCTTTTTCATCCCTATCTTCAACCGAAGCCCTCATCTTCCTCATGGATCCCTCCTACCTAGACTTCGTTCCTCTCTCTTTCGGTGAGCGATTTCGCACTCCAGAGGCCGAACGGAAGTTTGATTGACTCTCGGATTTTTAGATCTACCCCGAGCATTCGATCGAATTCGACGATCCTGTTTTCTTGAAGCTCTTCGACTTTCTTGATGGAGCGGGCCTCGTCAATCTATGGAACTACACCAACCGCGTTCCCTTTTATCCCGTCCTTGTTCGCGAGTTTTACGCCAACTTGGATTCGGCAACAATCAATGGGGTCCTCACCTTATCAACCATTGTCAATGGCTACGCCATCCGAGTTTCCGGTGAGATGCTTGCTACCATAATCAACCTACCCGTCGGTCATCTACTTCCTCTTCCCGATTCCTTTTTAGACCCTAAGATCCGCGCCCTTCTAGCCCCTAACTTTGATCCGAAACATCAACCGGCCTCCGATCTCTCTTCCTCTGCTCGTTTGGTTGTTAAGTTCATCATTTACAACCTTGTCCCCAAAACTGGCTCTCTGAACTATATTAGCACCAATGTAGCACGCTGTTTGTATGCAATCATGGGCAAGTTACCCATTCAGTGGGGTAATGTCTTGATGGAAACCTTAGTCAAACGCCCTAAGAAATACCTCTTCCTTCCATGTCTCATCACCAAAATCATCCGAGCTTTTCAAATCACCACTGCAAATGCTATCAAACGTTATAATCCAGTCTCTTTCAACTACACTACTCTCCACAACATGCACTTAGAGCTATCCGACGATGATATCGACGTTGAGGCCGACACCACCCCAAGCCCTTATCCTACGACCAAACCTACGGCCGCTCATGAAACTTGTCAATCATCCACTCCCGGTTACACAAGTGGTGTGAAACGTGGTCGTTACAAGTCGGTTAAGCAAACTGTTCACAAGCCTGACTTCTCTTATAGAACCACTGCCCGTCCTACCTTTGCATCTGAGTTTGCGGATTTCAAAACCTCTGTCAATCAATCTCTTGCGGATCTCCAGAAGGAGATGCATGTTGGCTTTACTGGGATTCAGACCCATCTAAGTGCATATGATGCAACCATGCAGCAGCATAACCGCATGATGGAAGCCATGCAGATATCACAAGGCCAGATTTTCACTGCCTTCGAGTCTTTCCCTTGGCCATCCCACCGTGACCGCGCACCCGGATCTTCCTCTCGTCCGTGATCACTTTCGTTTGCCATGGTTTCAGTTGCTGATGTTTTCCTGTTTTGATGCAGACTTTCAGTCTGCTGTTTTGATGTTTTGTTGTTTTTAGTTCGTCTGGATGACTCTGACGTTTAACTCTGATGTTCTGTTGTTGTTATGTTGTTTGATAAACTCTGTTAGTATGCTGAATATGTTAGGTTGGTTCACTTTGTCACTTGGTTCTCTTTCTTTTGTCTTGATAACCTTGCATTACATCTCTGTCAGTATTTGCTCGTATCCAATATAAGTCCTTTGGTTCTGTCCTTGTTTGATTGATGATGTTAGTCTTTTGCGTTTTTTTGTTATATCCCACATTTAGTCTGCTAATTTCCCCTCCACTTTTTGTGGATGACAAAGGGGGAGAACTTACGAATTACCCTATGGAAACCATTCAGGGGGAGTAACATTCATATATCTTAATGTTTGTCATCATCAAAAAGGGGGAGAATGTTGGAATTTCATAATTCCATATCTCTATCTCCATATAAGTTTTGATGTGACAAACATATTTTGTTTATACTAACTCTATCTATGCAGGTATACTAACATTTATGCAGTATACAACATTGGACAAACAACAACTCAAAGCTTGAATATATGCGACAAGGATCTTCTGCTAATTGCTCAAGATACAATATCTACGGCTTTATGTATCAAGAAGAATTGTTGTATATTTCATAGATTGTTAAAGCCTTCTAATGAGTTATCTTAGCTTCATAGGTCATTTCACTCTTCAATCCCTATTACTCATATCACAAACAATTCCTCTACAATATTTAGCCATCCAATTTATTGGCTATTAATTTTGACAATCATTGATTGAAAGATATTTTTGTTCATTCATTACGAGTTGTACTCCAACAATAACAACAAATCCAATCATTTCAAAATTAGCATCCTGTTAGATTTTTAGCCTGCTAATTTCTTTTTAGTCTTATAAATTCTTTTTTAACCCATTAAGTTAGTTTCTTGCCGTTACTCTCAAAAACCAATCATTTCCAAATTAGCAATCTAATTAGTCATTTAGCTTGCTAATTTCATTTTATCCTATTAAGTTGGTTTCTTGCCGTTGCCTTGGTAGTTTCTAGCCGTTGTCTTTACAACCGTTTTCAAAGCCTATAAATACAAGGCCATACCCTCACGTATCACTCACAACTTTTCTCTCTCTCTCTCTCTCTCACGTTTTTTGATTAAGTTGAAATTAAGTTCTTAAGCACTTTGCCATTAGTTGTTCTTTTCTTATTTGCAAGAAGATATCGATAGATTTCTCTATTCGTTTAAGAACGGAAGAACTTGGATTTCAACACTCTTGGAAAAGTTGTTCAATTCTTATTTGTAAGAAGTAATCGATAGATTTCTCTCTTCATTTAAGAACGGAAGAACTTCAATTGTGTTTCACCATTTCATATCTGGAAACATTGAAGTCTCTCCTCTAAACACCGACCTTTGAATTCATATTCATTACAAGGCTATAGGTGTTTGTTATTTCATTATTTCTTTTACAGGTTTGAATCTCTAGTTATTGAGATTGTACAAAGTTTGGGACACGGGGAGTGTCGCCATTTTTGTAAAGTTGTTGCTTGCGGTTTTGCAAGTGTTGATAGTGGAAAATCTCTACTGGGAGTAGAGGACTGGACTAGGATCAAGAGGAAGATGAGATTTTAAATAAAGACTATAACTTTATCAACGTTAACAATTTTAGCATGAAGTTTCAACCAAATCAATACACATCATGTCCCCTAACTACACCATATCATGCACAATCAAAATTTTGCCACACATACGAAAATTATAAAGGATTTAATCATATTAAGCATGGTTCTAGTCAATAGAAATAAATAGAATTGGAAATACACAATTAAGTTCAAGAGATATCACCAAATACACCCTCTTTTCGCCTAAGAAAGCCCTTCTTCTTCCTCTAAAAGCTCTTTGAAAAATACCCCAGGTTGCTCTCTGGAATCTCAGGGAAATTCTGCAAAAATCGCCTCCAAAATCACCCAAATACGCCAATAATACGGAGCAAAAACCCTAGAATACCTTATATAATAACATTGCTGGTTTAATAGGCTTATCGGTTCCCAAAATTCGCACCCGCATCGCTCAATACCCGCTCCGCTCTCTGCTTCAAACCCCAGCCGTCCATCTGGGCGGGATGCGATCAGCGATTGCCACGTGTCCTTAAAAAGTCGCGCTCCGCCCGTTCGTTCGCTCGGCGCCCGCATCCGCACGCATTCGCTTTTGGACCGTTAGATCGTAATCCAACAGTCCGATCTTTGCCGCGTCGACCGCTACGAATCCGTATTCGATGGCCATTCGTATTCGCTCCGCATCGTTGGATCGACGAGCAACGGCCAAGATGATGCCACGCCGCCCGCTTTAGAATTCAGCCGCTCCGCTGCTGTCAGCCGTTCGATGAGGCGGGGGTTCGTTCGATGGCCGCCACATGGACATCAATGGTGCCTCTGCTGCTTCGTTCGAACGCGGATGTGAGTCGTTCGATCGGAGATCGACGGCTAGGAATGTACCGCTCGTCTGGGACGCTAGATCAAGGCCGGGCGCCGTTAGATCTTTGACACGTGTCCCGTATGAGAGCGTGTCATCGTATTTGCGGCCGTATTTGCGACCGTATTTGCGTATTTCCACTGTATTTCCTTTATTTGAATGGTATTCTGCATTCAAAAATTCATAGTAATTAGCACAGATCTCAGAAAAATACAAATAAATAGTCGTTAGAATCGTGAGATCGAGACCAAGACATGAAAAATATAAAAAGGCAGAAATACTCACTAAAATTCATACTTTGTGCACAAATCAATGGTTTGCTCTAATAAATAATGATATACAAAATACGAACGTATTAGAGACCAATTAAGCATCATATGAGCATAAAATAGGGCTCAATGGGAGGTTAAATATGCAATATTCAACCCAAATCACACCCCATACTAGCGATTTGCTAGTCCCTAGCAAAAAGATAGATGAATACGGATGATTAGTAAAATAATAAATTCTATCCATTGCTTATGGCATGGCCCAATAATACGCTTTCCAACATGATTTAGACCATCAATATACACAATTCATGCACAAGATCAATCACATGATATTTTCTCTAATTTAATTTGAATAAATAACATGCAGACATCGTTTTGCACAGGCGAAAGTATAGCACGTTGTTATGTTCTAGTCTTCTCATTTCCAAGGAATTTGGCATCTCAAAAAGATCGTTCAAATCATGGGTGTTGAAGTTGCTTAGTTTATTCACCATTTTTCTTTTCCTTTTTCTTTTCTTTTATTAGTTCCGCGTAATGCGCATAAAGCAACATTTGCAGAAAAATGTATAACTTGGATCGCTCAATCAAATGAGTGAGTTTCCGGTCAATGGCTCCCAAATCAGACGATAATAGGGCATTAGGCCAAAAAGGACCCCTCG
Source organism: Scilla litardierei (assembly GCA_030789695.1). Taxonomy (NCBI): domain Eukaryota; kingdom Viridiplantae; phylum Streptophyta; class Magnoliopsida; order Asparagales; family Asparagaceae; genus Scilla; species Scilla litardierei. The sequence continues at coordinate 73,502,500 of CM061130.1, forward strand.
GACTGTACTACTCGAGCCAACCAAGTTATTTATGTAGTGACACACTTATGCATCATTTTTTGCCGTTTCTTCATTTTTTTCTCCTTTTTTTTCTTTTTTTATTCATAAGCAACTCAACACCCATTAATATGAACATAAACATTAGTAATAATGGCCAAATTCCTCTTCAACTTGAAGACTGTTCTAATAAATCATGTATACTTAAGCTTTTTCATCACATTAGCATGCATGAAACAAATTCAAACTATTTCGAGATATTAATCGTGACCATTGAAAGTTTTCATGAATAGCATATTAACAGTAATTCCATGAAGGAAAAATAATTCATTCAAGCCATAAACAATTTTTAGAACTCAATCAACGCATAATCATCCGTATTTGTGGAATGTGAAGGAGTTATAAATGATGAGATTGGTGGTTCATTCTTTTCTTTTGCCTTGTTTTTGAAAAAAAAAATCCTAAGGTCTCATACACACCCCCCAACTAAAGATGGACATTGTCCTCAATGTCGAAAGGGGTACGAGTTTATTTAAGCAAGCATCCTAGAAAGCATACAAAATCTACACTAACGGAAAGAACACACCGTGGTCAAATGGCGGATCATGAATCTTTAATGGTGGAGGACGTTGTTCAATTTTCTACTTGCGCTCCTCGGCGAGTAATCTTCCTCCATTAGCTAAATTGGACCCCAGCAACACAACTCCAAGCATCTCTATAACTTGTTTATCAATGTCCTGCAAGAGATGAGTTATGTCAGTTCAAATTAGTTTAAAATTCCTTTCAACAAAAATATTCCAAATGTAGTCATCAAAATAATTGAAATAAATTAAAGCAAGTTGACGACTACTCCCTGAAAGATATGCACTACTCTCGGTATGATGCTCAGTCATTGGAGAGAGGGGTAAATGATTTTGGGAAAAAACTGGGGGAGGGAATGGTTCGGGCTCCATAGCAATAATCTCTGAACACATTTCCCTTGCTATTTCCTCCTCCGGTTCATCCAAAATTGCAAGTTCGTCCTCTCTTTTGCACACGCTTCCAGCCATGTTAATGTTCTGATTTGTACCTTCATCGTGACATGGCTCGCTCGATGTACCTGCAATAGAAGATGAACTCATATCAGATTCTTGAAGTTGAATTTCAAAAGAATTATTTTCTTCTAAGCAAGTGGCAATCAAATTAAGATTTTCAATGGATTTCTGAATCTGTCGACTCCGAGCAAGGAAGTTCTCTTGGACTTGATGGGATGTGGCCTCCTATGTCTGAATGAGTAAATAAACTTCCTCTTTCAAGGATTGCAAAGGTACGTCTACGCTTTGCTCCCGTTGATCAAGGCATGAAGGCTCCGTTGAATCGCACTCTGAAGTCTCTTTCATGCTTTCTTCATTCTCTTGTAAAGACTCCATGTATTTTCACGCCTCTGTCGGCATGACTCCCAAAAATTCCTGCAGATGTGGTCGTAGTCCATCTAGGAAGGACTCCATAAGCTCTTTCTTTTTGTACCCATGCCGCGGATAGCTCGATATTATGTCTGTGAACCTCCTCCAGGCCTGAAAGAAAGTTTCACAATCAGTCTGATTAAAACTAACGATCTTGAACTTCTCCATCCTATGTTTGTGTGCAGCATTATACTCTGCATCATACCAATCGTTTGTGCAATAGAAATTCATATACTCCATTTATATATATATAATAAACAAAAATTTATGCATAAATTTTTTTTAATAATAAACAAAAATTTATGTACAGTAAAGTGGAAAAATCTCACCGAAGGTCCTCTGAAAGAAATAAACCGTGGTAACAAACCGTTCTCCCCGGCAACGACACCAAAAACTTGCTTAGCCCAAAAAAATGTGCTTCTCTCAAGTGTAAGAGTTCGTGCAAGTAATATAGATCTGGGAGTCCAGATGTCGAATCCTCGGGAGAAAACCTGTTGCAACCACAAAGCTTAAATCAAATAGAGATTCAACGTAAAGAGACCTTGATGATGATGGTTTGAATGGGTTTGATCGTGGTTTTTAATTTGTGAACAATACGAGCAAAAGAAAGTTTAGTTTATGAAAATATCTATGAGAAGTATGCACATGATATGGGTTCATTAGGGTCCAAGATTTGTATTAACTTGGTTGATTAAAGATAACTCAATGAAATCTCTTTTTGAGAGAAATTCATCGGAAAATACCCTTGTGGGGATTAAAGTACAATATTGAATAAAGTCGTTGGTAAAGCTATAATCATTTAAATATAAGAGATGAAACTCCCCTCTAGGGAGATCAAAACTCACCCTCGTGAGGCGATCATCAACTCAATCATGTTCTTGTGAAAGATGAAGATGAGATTTTAAATAAAGACTATAACTTTATCAACGTTAACAATTTTAGCATGAAGTTTCAACCAAATCAATACACATCATGTCCCCTAACTACACCATATCATGCACAATCAAAATTTTGCCACACATACTGAAAATAATAAAGGAGTTAATCATATCAAGCATGGTTCTAGTCAATAGAAATAAATAGAATTGGAAATACACAATTAAGTTCAAGAGATATCACCAAATACACCCTCTTTTTGCCTAAGAAAGCCCTTCTTCTTCCTCTAAAAGCTCTTTGAAAAATACCGCAGGTTGCTCTCTAGAATCTCATTGAAATTATGCAAAAATCGCCTCCAAAATCGCCCAAATACGCCAATAATATGGAGCAAAAACCCTAGAATACCTTATATAATAACATTGCTGGTTTAATAGGCTTATTGGGTCCCAAAATTCGCACCCGCATCGCTCAATACCCGCTCCGCTCTCCGCTTCAAACCCCAGCCGTCCATCTGGGCGGGATGCGATCAGCGATTGCCACGTGTCCTTAAAAAGTCGCGCTCCGCCTGTTCGTTCGCTCGGTGCCCGGATCCGCACGCATTCTCTTTTGGACCGTTAGATCGTAATCCAACAGTCCGATCTTTGCCACGTCGACCGCTACGAATCCGTATTCGATGGCCATTCGTATTCGCTCCACATCGTTGGATCGACGAGCAACGGCCAAGATGAGCCACGCCACCCGCTTTAGAATTCAACTGCTCTATTGCTGTCAGCCGTTCGATGAGGCGGGGATTCATTCGATGGTCGCCACGTGGACTTCAACAGTGCCTCCGCTGCTTCGTTCGAACGCGGATGTGAGTCGTTCGATCGGAGATCGACGGCTAGGAATGTGCCGCTCGTCTGGGACGCTAGATCAAGGCCGGGCGCCGTTAGATATTTGACACGTGTCCCGTATGAGAGCGTGCCGCCGTATTTGCGGCCGTATTTTGAGCGTATTTCCACTGTATTTCCTTTATTTGAATGGTATTCTGCATTCAAAAATTCATAGTAATTAGCACAGATCTCAGAAAAATACAAATAAATAGTCGTTAGAATCGTGAGATCGAGACCAAGACATGAAAAATATAAAAAGGCAGAAATACTCACTAAAATTCATACTTTGTGCACAAATAAATGGTTTGCTCTAATAAATAATGATATACAAAATACGAACGTATTAGAGACCAATTAAGCATCATATGAGCACAAAATAGGGCTAAATGGGGGGTTAAATATGCAATATTCAACCTGAATCACAGACCCCTGATGAGGGGATGACTCTTCCTCGCCGATACATAATAGTACGACCTCAACCTCTTGACCGCGAAGAAGTGGCGGAACAAGGGGAGGGTTGGACTAAAGCCGTTCCTCACACAGAGAACGAGAAACTCGACTATCACGCTCACCGAATTCGGCATCAGCTGTAAAAGCGGTAGTCCGAGGAAGCACAGAATCTCGAGGTACAATGGGTGAAGGGGGAACCTCAACCCCTGTTCGAAGCACGCCACGTACACCCCGAGCTCGCCCCCTCCCGCGAAGCATACCCTTTCCGAAGCCGTTGGTAGGCGGACTGCATACGAGGGCCTAAGATATTTCGCCCGCGCGATGGAGATAACGTCCGTCTGCGCCAGCGACCTCTGACCCGCTATATCGACCGGAACAACCCCATGATCGGCAATGGTTACGCGGCCCCCCGTGGGCACTCCCGCCCTCAGATCCTTACTGCCCGACGTGGATGGTCGAGCTGGGGCCTTAACGGTCGGCCTACTCCCCCCGTGACCTTGACTCCCCGGCGATACCCCCCCACCACCTCCACTGACTCTGTCGTGGAGCCGTCCGACGACCTCGACGACCGGGTTGAAGACGAAGAAACCATCTCGAGAGAGGGAACAGAAGTTTACCTATCGAAAACCTGCTGCGGCAGCGACTGCGACTGCACGAGCTTCGGCGGCGACTGCGATGGCGACAAAGACGAGAGCTATGGAAAATTTCGGGAGCGAGAAACTCTTCCGCAACTCCCCCACCCCTATTTATAGAAACCGCCTACTCATCTTAGCCACACAAACCTTGCCATACGTCGCCAATCCAGTCCACCTGACGCTTCGCCTGACGTTCGCTATCATATCCCCCACGTGTCGCTCGAGGAATGGTCGGGATGCTTCAATTCCCGCCTGCTTTAATTCGAAATGACGGCTACGATTCGGCGACGATTTGGACGGGTTCTTTGAAATAACTTCCCGCCTTTTCCCAACGCCTGGACTACACACATACTGTCGCGACGCTCGAGCTAATGGGGCGGACTGAGAGGCTCAGCTCAACGGTCGCCACTGTGCCTAAACGACCCAAGGCAAAGTTCGACACGGCACGTCGGGTGGAGGAGAGCCGGATCTCTCCAAACGCTCGCCTAAGTGCCGCATTGGGAGCTCAATCGGACTAAAATCATCACAACTTTCCCATATTCCTCGTTCGAATGCTCGTCTTATGGGGAACATTGGGGGCATCCATCACTCAGTCCTACGTGAAAGCCCCGACCCCGTAACCAACAAGGAGAACAACAAGTAAAGGAAACAAAAAATATATACTTCATTCATTCAATCTCTCTACAGCATAGAGCTCGTCTACAATGCAATGCGAGATCAGGCTTGGCCTATTGTCGGCCGTGAAAAACTTCCCAACATTATGAGCGCCCCGGGTCCGTCACCTCGCCCAAGCCCTCCTCCACTATTTCCCCCGCCAAGGGCACATCCAGTTTGGGGAAATTAGCCTGAAGCTCGGGATGCAGGTTCGCCAGCCGGGCCTTCATCTTCTCCATCCTCAGAAAGACGCCCGCCTCCCTCTTCTCATTCAGTAACGGGAGGAGCTCCTCATCTTGGTAGCAGTAGACGGTGGCCTCCTTAATCATGCTCTGATCAGCCTTCCCTTTCCCCTCCAGCTGCCTCCTCAAGACAGTTTTCTCCTTCTTCTCCAACTCGAGTGCCTGCTTCAGCTCGGTTATCTTGTTCTGCTGAACGTCGATCACCTGCTTCTTGCTGGCCGCCACCTTGACGTGCCTCTTCAGGATATCATCCCGCTTACCTTCTTCCTCCTGAAGACGACAGGCGAGCCGGGCACCACTGCCCTTTCTTCCTCAAGCTGACGGGCGAGCCAGGCCCCCCTGCCCTCTTTTTCCTCCAACTGACAGACGAGCCTAGCCCCCTGCGCTTCTAAAACCTCGACCCGCACCACCTCAAGGTCACGGAGCCTAATGACCCGATCCAGATCCACATCCCTCTCACGCAATTGGCTCCACGCTCCTCGAAGCTCCACATTCGCCTTATCTAGGGAAGCCTGGATCAAGGCCACCGGGGTGTGGTGCTGCAGGGCCACCGCTGCCGCCATCGCCTACCGAAGGATCCGACACAGTCAGAACGTAAGTTAGACAACTTCGAGGGCGAAGTAAGGAGTTTTACCTACCTGCATAGTGTGCCATATCGCGGTGTCGCACAACCGCTCCGATCCCACGTTGATCAAGGACTCATGATCCGGTGGCAGCACACAGTATTCTGCCAGCTGGGCCACCACCCCGACGTCCTCAAATACAGACTCTTTCATGCCCACCCGGTAGACAGGCCGATGAAGATCCTCGCTTGACAAGGCCTCGGCCTCGGCCTCGGTCCTCGTCAACTTGAAGTGGGCCAGCGCCCTCTCGTAACTCGGGTGCGCCTCCCTTCCCATCTCACGCATAGGAATCCCATAGGGCCACTTCTGAACCGGGGGCGCCTTAGGAGGCTTATCCGCGGTAGGGACCCGCTTCGGGGCCAGGGTAGCTGCTCCCGGGTTGGACGGACCCTCCAGCGCATCCCCTCTAGTTCGCTGGGGGGAGCACCCAGTTCGAACGTCTGTCGCTTTTTGTCCGCCTCTCCCATGACCGGGACCTTGGTGCTCCGCTTTCGGCCTGCCACCTCCGCTGGCCCTTCCTCGTCCATAGCCCACTTGCTTTTATCCCGAGGGTCGGTCTTCTTCGCAACTGGCACACCGGCCGCCCTCATCACTTCTTCCCGCAAGAGCATCGTGTCTTCACTTGCGGAGGAGAGAAAGATCAGTTTAAGCCTACATAGGATCTCGCCAGATTTTAAGTACCTTGGGGCCAAAATTCTTGGACGAGCCGCGTCCCGCATCAAGCTCGCCAGTCGGCGGTCCGCCGCTGGCAACTCCGCCAAAATTTGGGCATTCGCCAGATGTTCGCCCATCAAAGTTACCGCCTCGCTCACTAGAGGGTTTAAAGTCCCCCAGTTCGACATCAACACCGCGTCTGCCGGCATCGTGACAAAAACGAAGCTCTCCGCCCAATCCTTCGCGTTGGCCGGCACCCCGACAATAAGTTCTCGTCCCTTCTTCGCATAGACGTAGTAGTATGTCCCCCACTTCCTCACTCCAAAGAAATACTGGAACAGCGCTGGTGATGGACTCAGGGAGCTGGCGAGGCACAGGACGACAAATCCAACCATCAAACCAAAGGAGCTGGGCACCAGCGCAAAGATCGACAGCTCCAGGAAGTTTAGAAGGTGGAAAGGTGAGGATTGATCGGGAAGCAGAGCCCTAACTGGAAAGACCCCACGTAGACCCCGACTTCATTATCGCCGGGCGAACAGACCCTCTCCTCGGCTCCTGGGAGCCGCACTTCATAAGGAGGACGAGCAAACCGCGCACGAATCTCCCTAATGTCAACCCGGTCCGGCCTACACCGGATGGCCGGAATCGACCTCGGTGCGTCTGCTCGGCACCTCCTCTGTCCCTGCTACCTTTGCATCCACGACCACCTCTCCTCCTCCATTGACTCTCCTTTCACTATGTAACGGCTGCTTTCCGACCATTCGTATTTTCTATATGCACGTACTTTTTCGTGCATGTATTTTATTTGGCTCTTTCTTGGTTTCGGTATATACGATGTGATATGCCATTGTGACCGTATGGAAGTGTAGAATTTTATAGTAATTTTTTGGAACATCATTTCACGGCTCGTTTTCTCGCAAAACAGCTTTGAATGGAAGGGCGTTTTGGTCTTTTGGCACCAATACTCAGTTCCCAATTTTACGATAATTTTTGGTAGGTGTAGCACATGATCAGACCCCGTAGCCCCGTACTTCTCGTCTCCACGATCGTCCCGGTACTTTCGGATTATTTTTCTGATGCCCGTGGTGGAAGATATCCCCTAATCAATTTTCAACCGTTGATTAGTCGCTAATCAATTTGAATTTCAAATTAACCCAAATCCCTAAGATTCCTCATACGTATCACATGTGGGATTTCATTTGCTATCCACCCCTAAACTAAACCCCTCCCCTCTCACATCCTCTCTCCTAGTCATCCTTAAGTATACCCTTTTAACCATGTAATAGCAAATACTCTTCTCTTTAAAACAAACTCACACTAAAGCCCTAGAAACTCACGGTTGAACCCATTTTCAGCCGCATACCACCTGCGTTTCTCCTTCTCTCTCACAGCCGGTGGGTCTCCGGCCACCCTCCAACCTCCGGCCACCCTCCTCCTCGTTTCCCTCTTCCTCCTCCTCTCTCTTTCCCTCTCAAAAAGCCGCACCAAGTAGTTTTTCGCCCAGATCTGTCTAGTCCGCCAGAAACCCACGCCCTTGTCCTCCTTCGGCCACCCAAGGCCGCCCCAGCCTCCCCTCTTCAACCACCAGCAACTCCACCTCCTTCTCCTCCATCTCCACCTCTCCAAGACATCGAAAACCCATCAAAACCACCAAAAATACACAGCCCAGGCCTGCTGTGCGCGCCCGCCGGAAAACGGTCGGCCATCCCTCTCCGGCTGCCTCCAGCTGCTGCCACCACTGCCATTCAACTCCTCTCTGACCCCCCCGATCATCTCCAACTCCCCTTACCCTCTTTCCTTATCTCTACCTCCTCGAAACATCTCTCGAACTCGACGTAACGACAGTTTTACAGATCTACGCCACAGCCAGGAAAACTCGTGCCCACCGGCCATCCGGCCACCTATGAAAACCACCCTACCACTGTTGGACTCCTATCGAAACCCCCTACCAACTGAAATTTCTCTCACACTCATATGCCACCTGTAGCTCCCGGAATCCTCGTCGGAACACGCCGTATCGGCTGTTTTTCACAGATTTGGAAGCTGAACTTTGACGCACGTGCACGATCACCTCTGACCACCTCCGACGACAACTCCACTACCGTTGGCTTCATCTTGAAGTCCTTTACCTTCTACAACTTCCCGTTTTCGCTGTTCATCGTTGGAATTTCGCTGAGATGTGCGACAACAGACGTTGCACGAATCTGTCATCTCCGGCTTCTCACGGCCACCCACCGTCGTACGCTCACGCCATCGGCCACCCACCGGGCCGAGCATCTTCCTCTGGTCCTACTTCATCTATCTACAGCCCCCTTGGACTCTCGGAGTTCACATGTGTTGCCGCACGCACGTACTTTTAACCGACGTCACCGTTATCGTGAAGATCCGTTGCGCTACTCGCAACGGGAGGAGAATTGTTGTTAGCTCGCTGATTTTGCGCCACCACCCTGCTGTCTGGAGGTACCTTACTGTGCTACCTGCAACCGAGGAGTTCCAGACGACGCCGATGTTTCGCCGTTCAGACCCGACTTCCGCTTGTTGGACGACATCACGAGGTTGGTTTTCCTAATGAGTAGTAAAACCCACACCGTAGCTAACCAAAACCTAAACTAAAATTGGTCAACTTGAACTAAATTTGTTTTCAGTATCTGTAAAATGTTGCCACTGTAGGAAAGATCGACGATCAGACAAATTTTCTGTGCATATACGGTAGACGTCGATATAGACTGAACAAATATCAAAACGTGACTTTTGACTGTTTGGATAGTCCCGCCAATTTTAGAAACAAACCCTAATAAGATTTGTTGAAAAACACGACCTGACACCGACGTGGTGACCCTGTTTCAGACGGACTACCGCAGACGCGACGCTTGGACGGGACGCTCTGGACGGACGACACACTCGCCACCGCAGGCAAGTGTACTCACTTGTACCTTCAGCCATGTTTAGGCCTAGAATTTTAGAACTGTTAGGATTGTGAACAAAGAGAACCGGACGTGAAATGATAGCGTCTGGGACACCCTTGACAGCTTAGACTTGACGACGAAGTCTAAGCTTAACAACTTTTGATACCTTAGGGTTATCTTGTGTGTGCGTGCGTGTGGACCCCCTAGAAGAACCATCCCTGTCTTTGTTACGCCGTGTCTTATTATACATAGCTTGCGGACAATAGGGCACTCTCCGAGTGATCCCTTGTACTGATACACAGCTTGCGGGCAATAGGGCACTCTTCAAGTGATCCCTTGTACTGATACACAACTTGCGGGCATTAGGGCACTCTCTGAGTGATCCTTTGTACTGATACACAGCTTGCGGGCAATAGGGCACTCACCAAGCTAGAGTGAGTGATCCCTTGTACGGATTTGTCTTGTCCACTTGGGTTGGGGTAGGGTTGAGCGTGCGAACGGGGAGAGGGTCTGATCCCCCTCGAACCGTAAGGCGTGAACCCTTCGAGTCACACGTGTCATGTCTTGTTTCCGTGCACAAGGTTGAGCGTTCCCTCGGTTGAGAAGGTGCTGTCTGCCTTCTAACCGAAAGGCGTGAACCTTAGTGACACACTTCTTGTCTTGTCTTGTTTTCGTGCACAAGGTTGAGCGTTCCCTCGGTTGAGAAGGTGCTGGCCGCCTTCTAACCGAAAGGCGTGAACCTTAGTGACACACGTCTTGCCTTGTCTTGTCACGTCTTTTCTGGACCCGTTTAGGTTAGTCCCGTAGTCCGTAGCACACGCTACGGCTACGGCTTGACGCGTTTTACTTTTCCTGTTCCGTTTACCTTCTTTTGTTACTATGTTATAACCTCAGCATGCTAATCAACCAGTATATCGTTGCTTAAAATTTCAGTACACTTGCAGTAGAGTCTAACCCTCTTTTGTAGACTTTACCTGACGTACAGTTCCTTTTCTCTTGGGTACTGTACGTCAGGTGTTGAGACAGAGTACGTTGACGAGGCGGACTTGCCAGAGTACGTGGAGCCCGATGACGTCAACCCGGAGGATGTACCTGACAAGGACCAGACTTAGACATTCCCCACCACTACGGACTCCCATAGGTTACTATTTTCTAGTTTGGGTGCGTAGCACCCATTTGCTTTCTGTTTTAGGTTGGGTGCGTAGCACCATTAGCTTCCTTTCCTGCGTTGCAGCCATGCTTAGGCTTCTCTTTTTAGACTTTTGTACTCGCTGGATATTATCTCTCTATATTAATGAATGCCACCTTATTTCTGTACTTTCTATTGTTCCGAATCTTATTAATGCAAGACCCTGAAAATTTTAAGATGGTACCTCTACAGACGCTTATTGGGTCCGAGCTTCACAGCTCCGGCCCCAAGCGGGCCTTAGTCACGCTTCGCCTCTGTAGTTTTGGGAAGCGGGGCATGACAGGTTTTAGTGGTGGCCCATGCAGGTCATGCAAAAAGTTTGGAACAATAAGAGTACCACATTCATTTAATATCCATGTACAAGTCTAAATTAGGTAGGAAGACTTAGATAGACATCCAGGTTTGATAGTCAGGCGCCTTGGTTATGATTTAGGCATACACATCTTAGGATACCTTAGTAGCCCCCACTTGACTCTGACCGTGTTAGATTTCTAGAGCCCGTCTTTTAGTCGTTCGCTCGGGTCCATCGACTTCGGGCCCAGCAGAACGTATGTTGGAAGCAACAATCTAGGATCTTAGTTTGATGATGACAAACGTGCGAACTATTTAACGTGTGTGCTACGTGTGTTTCAGGATTGGCAAAGGGGTAAATCTTGAGGAGTTGACTAAGTCAACGTGTTGGAGAAATCGCTATTCATATAGCATCCTAGGAGAGAAAGGAAGTGTGTGCTCAAAGAAGTTTGACTTGGTCAATATAATGGGAGATGAAATCTATTTGAGATTTGGTCAAATCAATTAGGGAGATTTGTTGCTTCTCATTTCCTTTTCAAATTCCAATTCAAATCCTACTACATCTCAAAATCCTTTAATCATGGGATTCTCCTTTATCATCATTGATCTCCTCCTAATCCTATAAAACCCTACTCAGAGCAACCCTAAAGAGTGCACGGCTCAAAACCCTAATCTCTACATCACATTGCGGCAACCCTATGCAAAAAGACATACGGCCAAAAATCCAAGTATGAGAGCTTCAACAAAAAATTGAACACCCATCCCATTTTTGAGGTCAGCCGAAATATTTAGGGTGTTTTCGTTTGAAAGGTGCTTTAAAAAATTTCCAAGTTTAAAATAAAACCCTAAGCCCTCAGCCGCATATCTCTGTTGCAATTCCCAAGAGTTGCAGGCCAATTCGTTTTTTCTTTGCCATCTTCCCAAGGGCCGGCCACACAAAAAAAGGGGGTCTCCCCAAGGCAACTTGCGGCTAACATCAACAAGGGGAGCATCCCAAGAGCACAGGCCATTCAAAGAGCACAAGGGTATTTTAAAACTAAGAAATCTCTCTCTCATTTTTGTGCTGTGATTATTTTTGCAGGGAGCCGTTCACAAATTTCCTTTTGAAAACCACCAAGATCCAGCACAATGAAATTCCCCAAAGCCGCATCATTTCTCAAGTGCCCTAATATTTTTTTGAGCAGGTGGCCGCACCATTTCTCAAGTGCACAAAGACCCTAATATTGTTGTTTAACATTTTTTTCTCAAGTGCCGCATCATTTTCAAGGAGAGCAAGTGGCCGGATTTTTTTTTTGTTTACAGGTCACTCACGGACCAACGACAGAACAAATGAGAAATTGAGATTCATTAAGAGAGAAAGAGAACTTTTTTGGGTTGCACGCTGTTTCAGAGTGTTTTCTCACTACAATGAGTTGACCGTGGAGAACCCGGTCAACGTGGTCAAGGGGCCTGCTTTAGGTCCCTCGGGGGCTTCGAATCGGTGCAGAAGGGGCGAGGGGAAGCCTCGGCCCTAGTTGAGACGCTCGGCCTCGGACAGACGTGCTCGGCCTCGGCTGGAAGGGGGACGAGGGGTAGCCTCAGTCGCCCGGGTAGATGCACGGCCGTCGGGTGGCGAGGGTGAGTCTCAGTCCCGATTAGGACGCTCGGCCTCGGTAGGGCGTGCTCGGCCACGGAAGGCTGACGGTGAGGGGAAGCCTCACTGTCCGGTTGATCGAGTGGTCGGGGAGGGGCGAGGGGTAGCCTTGGCCCGTTGGTCTGCTGTCCACCTGCATAGACGAGAACGCTCGTCAGGGGGCCGGACCTTGGTTCCGGCCAAATCCCCTCCGATGCCTAAGTCAGATAGAGATCTGAGAAAGGAGGCCCGGCGGAGACGGTCCGACTCGTGAGGAGATCGTGACGGCGTCTCTCGGCGCGAGCGGGGGAGGAAGGAGATGAATTGGGGGAACGAGGTCGTTGATGGAGTACCTTAGGTTTTGTTACCTGAGATGCGGTCTCTTTCTTCGTCGTCTTCCTGGCCCTTTTGTAGAGCCCCGGCGTGATCGCCTCTGACCCACGTCCCACGTCCGCCATTGATCGTGCCCCATCAGTCCCCCCTCGCCGCCGCTCTCTCCGCCCTGCCAGCACCTCCCCATTATCGCTATTTAGTGGTCGCGCGTCTGGGGGAGTGATTTTCGCAGGAGTGGGCGAGCGATCAACGGGTTATTGGGGCCGGGTCGGATCGACGTTCGAGAAGGTCCTTTGTAGGGCCTTTGTCGAATGGGCTTTGAGGACGCAGATGGGCTTTTGACCAGTAGTCGGGCTCCTGGGCTTGTGCTTTACAGGTCTCGGCCAAATAGGCGTAACAATTGCCCCCATCGGTCGGGTTGATCGGCCTCGGCCGGTTCGGCTCGGCCGATGTGACCTCTGCCGATTGTGACGAGCTCGCCAGTCGATGCCGACTCATTTATTAGTCGTCATCATGAGTTGGCCCGTTCGATGTTTTTAAGGCGCGGGTTCCGAAGCGCCGTCGGCCTTCAGATGCTGCCACGTGTAGCGGCAAGCCTATCCCCGCCGCTCGCGGAGTCGCCTTAAGTTCGAGAAGCCGAAGGGTTTGTGAGCCGCCATTGGTGGGGTCGATCAGCCTCGGCTCGCTCAGATCACCCGTTATGTCTCCTGGGATTTTGAGCGGCGCTTTAATCGAGGTGAGGCCATAAATGCAGGTCATGATGAGGCGGATCGATTGGTCTTCAACTGGCGCCAATTTCGGAACGCCGCCGACTCTTCGAGCCTCGCCACGCATTCTCGTCAGGCGCTTCGAATTCTCCCCTGGCATATAAGATCCTCAGTTGTGTTGATCTCCACTTCTTCTTCGCTCCTCCCGGTATTCAGAGCCTTCAGCAACTCGGAGTTCCTCGTCGCCTTCGCTTCTTTGTCCTCTCCAAATTAGTTGAAAATAGGTAATTCCTCTCTTGCTTTCATCCTATGGCTGCTCTTAGGATAGGCGGTTCTGGCCGGAGGACGAGGGGTCCTCCGGAGTCCGGGCGGGGCGAACCCCGGCTAGGGGAGTCTGGTTCCCCCGCCGGGAGTCGTTCTCTTCAAGATAAGGGGAAGGAGAAACTTTTTCCAGATTACACCCGTGATGACGTGGCGTTGGCTGCTGTACGTCTTAATGTGCCCCCGGTTGTCCTCCGTACGCCGTCGAGGACCCCTCCTTCGGTGGCCGCGGAGATCCGGGAAAGATATCTCTGCTTCCCATACGAGGTTCGGGTTCCATTTGTCGACGAGCGGATTTGCCTTCCGAGGAGCAATGAGGTCGGCGTCTACGTCGAGATGTTCCGCCTGGGTCTTCGCTTCCCGCTCCATCCCTTCTTCATCCAGGTCATGGAACATTTCACAGTGTCCCTGTGTCAGTTTGCCCCGTGTTCGATCACGGTACTGACGGGTTTCGTAACGCTCTGCCGTACCCGTGGTCTGGAGCCGACTCTCCCCCTTCTCTTCTACTTTTACCAGGCCCAGACGGTCGGTCCGGGGTCATGGCTGCTACTCCGAGCTCGTTCGAGGAGGGAATGCCTGATCGGGTTACCCCGCTGGTCAGGGGATTGGAACTTGGATTATGTCTTCGTGGTCTTCTTGGGCGAGGCCCAGATTCTGACAAGCTGGGGCAGTTCTGTCCATTCTCGCCCGTCGTTAGTTCTCTCAGACGCCGACCGGGCAGCCGCCGCGCTTCTGTTGGCTCTTCCTTTGGAAACGAAGTCCATTTGGTCTTTGCTGGACGACCTACTCTTGAAGGCCGTCTTGTGGTCTCCGGGTAGGTCGCTTTTTCATCCCCGGATCGCCCTATGACTCATCCTGATTTCGGTCTCCTTTGCAGGGATGGCTGGCCGCGAATTCGTCCGTGACGTTGACGAGCTGATCCGTCGTGGAGCCGCTCGGAGCCGAGGTAGTACCTCTGGAAGGGCGCCTCGGAGGACCGTTGAGGAGGAGGTGCGCCGAGCCGAGCCTGCCATGGGTAAGGTGGCGGCCGCGCCTCCCGCCTCTTCTTCTGGCGATCCCCTTCCGGGGGGTGAGGATGGTGCGAGGCGGAAGCGTTCTCCTCCGGCGCCTTCGGAGCTCCACGGTGGAAAGAAGAGGAAGGAGGACGTGGATCCCTCCGGCCCGGCAGGTTCCGCGCTTCCCGTGGCGACCGCCGGGGATCCTTCGATAGCTTTGCCAGCCACCCCCCTCGCAGCGTCTTCGCCCGTATCACCAAAGGTCGGGGCCTTGTTGGCGAGCGACTTGGCTTCGATTGTCGTCCCTGGGAGTTCGATGTTTGCTGACCGAGCCGTGGCCCAGCAGGTTGCCGAGGTCTCCGTCCCTCCCCGGGACCGCAGCCTCCTCAAGAAGATCCCGGCCGACAAGATGTCGGATTCCTTGGTCTGGATCCTCCAACAGGTTCGGTTATCTCGCTGTCCTCTCTTTCTCTTTATCCTCTTCTTAGCCCATGTCTCGTCTTCCCAGGGTTCAGCGCTCGCTGTGGAGTTGCAGTGTCGAGCCGTCCGCTTGAGGGAGCTGGAGGAGTCCTCCATGAGGGCTCAGGAGCGGGCCGGGGCGGCCGAGGTGGCCATGATGGAGGCCCAGATGGAGTCTCGGTGCCTAGCCCTCCGTGTGGCTGCGTTGGAGGGGCAAGTGGGTGACCTCGAGGGAAAGCTAGGGGATGCTCATCAGTCGGCTGAGGAAGCGGCGGAGTCGTTCCGTCTGGAGAGGGAGGAGCTTCAGAGGGAACTGTCGGACCGGCGTCAGGTAACACGGCTGGCGGAGGAGGTGGAGAAGGGCGTCGTCGAGACCCTGGGGAAGGAGATCTTCGAGGTTCTCAGGGGGGCCTTCGGTAAGTATATAGACATCATCGCCCCCCGGATCGTCGAAGTCGTCCAGTCTTCCTTCCGGGAATGTGCGGAACGTGTCCGGCAAGCCCCTCCGCCAGTCGAGTCCCCTCGCTCCGAGCTGGGCGAAGTGCCCGAGGATGTGTCCTCCCGAGATCGGGCTCCTTAAGCAGTCCCTCCCAGCCTTATCCTCAAATTTTTAAGCATCCGCTTCGCCTTGGGCCAGTCTACTTGAAATGGATCCCCGGCCCCCGCCATCTCCTTCAGCCCCGCGGCCAACAATTGCTGGTTGCATGGCCGTTAGCTTGGGTCACCTACTCTGGGTCTTTTGTCAACCAATTTTGCTTTGTCGATGTCGATCCGAACTCTGTCATTTGTCGTGAGTAGACCGTTTGTAGGGTGTTCCCCTCGCCTTGATCCCCTGTAAATAAGAAGCATTTTTGTACTCTGGTTAACTATTATAAATGAAATCGACTTACTTGGAATTCTTGTGTAATTTGCGTTGTCGCCTTGTTCTTGGCTTGGGAATGGACGAAAACTGGCGTTGGGGATTCTCCCCAGACTTATGGGCGCAGGGGTCGGTCAGCGAGGGCAGAACTCCTCGGCCGGTGTCCGTGCCTGCTGGGGGAATTGCCCCCTGACTCATGAGCGCTGGTGTCGGTCGGCGAGGGGAAAGCTCCTCGGCTTAGGACCGGTCGGCGTCGGTGTCTGCTGGGAGAATTTCCCCCAGACTTATGAGCTCTGGAGGCGGTCGGCGAGGGCAAAGCTCTTCGGCTTAGGACCGGTCCGCGCCCGTGCCTGCTGGGGGAATTGCCCCCAGACTTATGAGCACTGGAGTCGGTCGGCGAGGGCCAAGCTCCTCGGCTTAGGACCGGTTAGCGTCCGCGTCTGCTGGGGGAATTGCCCCCAGACTTATGAGTGCCGGAGACGGTCGGTGAGGGCAAAGCTCCTCTTCCTCCTCCAGTGAGGCGGCGGTCCCCGGCCTTTTGCGTTATTGGCGACACGTCAACTCCGTCGGGATTTTAAGTACAGACAATAAAAAGATTGCGTTTGTACTCTCATGAGTCCTGTCGGACCGGTACATTTGGAGGAAAAGGAAATGAAGCTAAACAGAGGGATGTAAAACTGGATAACTCCCTCATACTAGGCTGCCGCCGGGGGAAGAGTCGTTGCCTGCTCACTCTATGATGCGGAGGGGGCCCTGGATGGCGTTGATCTTCTTCCCCTTGTCCGGCTGCGTGGAGGTCCCTTCTCCATAGGCCGGTTCGTCGGCCTGATTCCTGGCGTGCCCTCGGCTCATCAGCTTCTCAATGTCTTTCTTCAGATGCCAGCAATCTTCTGTGTCATGGCCATCGTCCTTATGGTACTTACAGTACTTCTCCCGGTTCTTCCCGCCTCTTTTAGCCTTCGGTGGAGGGCGATCAGCTCGCTCTTCCTTTTGTACTTGGGCGAGAATGGCGTCTGGGGTGGTATCCCTCGTGCTTTCTCCCCGCTGCCTGTTCCTCTGCCTCTTCTCGGTCCGGTACCCTTCGGGGCTAGCTCGTCCGCCGTCGCCACGCTTGGTCCCTCGAGCGGTTTTTCCTGCATCCTCGGCCAAGGCCTCCTCAGTCAGCATGAAGCGTTCGGCCCTTGCCATGATCCCGGGGAGGTCCTTTGGGGGGTCGGTGTGTAGGGACTTCTTGAGGCCCCTGTGGCGAAGCCCTTTCTTAAGAGCCGTCTGGACCACCAGGTCGGGTGGGTTGTTCACGTTCAGCCTTTCCGCATTGAAGCGGCGCATGAACTGTCGGAGTGGCTCGGCCGGGCCTTGCACTATGTTGAACAGATGTTCAGCACCAGGTTTGATCAGCCTCCCCGCCATGAACTGTTTGCAGAACAACTGGGCGAGTTGCTCGAAACTGTCGATGGAGCGGCCGGGCAGGCTGTGGTACCAGATCCTTGCTGCTCCCCTGAGAGTTGAATAGAAGCCCCGGCAGAGCAGGTCATCGTCAGCTCCCTGGAAGGCCATGTCCCCCTCGTAGTCCATCACGTGGTGCGCCGGGTCTCCTATTCCATCGTACTTTCCCAGCACCGGTATCCGGAATCGGGAGGGGACCCGTGCGTCGGTTATTCTCCGTGACAAGGGGCATCGATCTCCGTGGATGCCTCCGGGGATGCGGTACTCGCCTGCCTCTGGATCGACCGGGGGTGGAGGTACCACCGGCGCCAGCGGGGCTGGCTCCGCAGCCTTCGCCACGCTGGGGGCCGGGCTGTCCCGACGTTCCCGACTCCTCCTGCGGGAGCTCCTGCTCCGCCGCGATCGGTCTCTCGAGTGGTGTCGTTCGCTTCTCCTGCGGCGGGACGACCGCGATCGATGAGACGAGGCCGTCCTCGATTCGCCGTCCGTCCCTTCGGTCTCTCTTCGGCTCCTTTCACGATTGGGTGAGGAGGCGCGTGACCTCGCCTGACGAGAGCCGGACAGCGTGAACCGACGCTCCATGTTCGGTTTCCGGGTCCCGTGGTCGTCGACCACGGCGGACCGCAAGTGTGGGGGACCCCCCGCCCATCGATGGCTGTCGTCCAACGTGCCTCCGTTGGGTGGCGCAGGGCCGACGAGCTGCTGCACCGTTGCGACCAACGTCTGGAGGCTCGCGTTGGTCTCCTGAGCTAGGGCGCGGAGCTGTCCCTGCGTGGCCAGTTCTGAGCCGCCGGTTTCTTCGGTGGAGAGGGTGGGGTGGCCGCTGACGGGCGTGTCCTCGGGATTACCGTTTGTTGTGCCATTCCCCTCCTCCGGGATGGGGGGCATGCGCTTGATCACTCCTTATTTTACACCTTTTTCCGCATGTTTGCATGCCATTTAGATCGCCCAAATCATGTTTTTCACGATATATCGACGATATTGCGATGCTTTTCACGCTTTGTTGTTTTTGTCGCATTTCAGGCGATTTGGCGCGATTTGGAGTGATCATGAGATGCGCTCACGATAGACGGCCACCGACGACCTCCCCGAGGGGTATTTTGCTATTGGAGAGGAGCGGAAGAAGAATGGACGTCGCCGGAGCGACGAGGAGGCCAAAACGACCAGTTTGGGCATTTTTTGTGTCCCACTCGGCCGAGTGGAGGAGACACTCGGCCGACCATGGAGACACTGCTCGGCCGACCCGTTCAGACACGATTTCCATGTGTACTCGGCCGAGCGACGGAGACCACATCGGCCGAGTGACGATACCACGTCCGCCCGAGTGGCGCCCAGACGAAGGCCCTCAAAAAGATCGAAGTTACTGTTTTTCGGCCATCTGAGCTTCAGAAGACCCACTCGGCCGAGTGGCAAATCCCGTCCGCCCGAGTGAAGTGAAGCCATCGGCCGAGTGACGACAACTCACTCGGCCGAGCCGCCCCCGAACTGAAGACCCCTGAAGCCCCCGACTTACTGGAAAATTGACAGGGTTTTCACTCGGCCGAGCGACATTTGTCACTCGGCCGAGTGCGATGCGCAGCCTGTAGCGAAATTTGCGGAAAACAGGCTGTGCAGGGGCATTTTGGTCAGGATTTTTAGACGATTTTTGGGGCTATTTAAGCTCTGTTTTTACCCTAGTTTAGAGAGCCACCTCTCAGATTTTTTGCAGCTTTTTGAGTCTACTTTTTAGCTTTATTAATTGTGATTGGAGAAGAGAAAAACTTGGATTTTTGTTGGGTTGATTGAAGATCTACATTGGTTTGCACTTCTCTTCCCCAAAAAACTCTATTTTTATTGTTTATATCATTATTGTGATGAATTCCATTGTCTATTTCATTGCTAATTATTGTGCTATTGCTATGATTAGTGAGTAGTCTCCACGTCTTGGGGCGTGGGGATGAACCCTACAAGCCCGATTTCGTATTTGTGTTGAATTGGTAGAAATTGAGCTAGGATTGTTATTAGGGATTAGATTGGGATCGAATTACTACGGATAGCTAGGTATTCACATCAATTGGGATTTGCAAGAGATTGGATCCCAATTCGATAGGAAGCCCTAGAAATCCGAATTGGGTTGGAGTCGGATTTTCGAAGTGTCGGTTTGCAAGAGATTGGACCGATGCTAGGATCTCCGATTGCAATTCCGTGCCGATACCCGTTTGCAAGAGATTGGACGGGTAGGAACTATCCTAATCCAGATTGTGGACCGAGTTTGCAAGAGATTGGGCTCGGTGCGCAATTGGACGATGATGTTGATCCTAATGCTAGCTTCC
Organism: Scilla litardierei; assembly: GCA_030789695.1. Taxonomy (NCBI): domain Eukaryota; kingdom Viridiplantae; phylum Streptophyta; class Magnoliopsida; order Asparagales; family Asparagaceae; genus Scilla; species Scilla litardierei. Next base: position 73,522,375 of record CM061130.1, read on the forward strand.
CTAGGCTAGGGTTTGCAAGAGATTGGACCCAAACCTAGGATAGCTATAGACCGGCAACAGCGCGAGAGCGTGAGCCTGGTTCCACATTTAGTTGCAACTAGTTCATCCAAATTCTCATCCTAGCGATTTCGATACCGGCGAACCACATTTGTGAAATACGGTGAGTAGTGGGGATTCCCCATTCCCTAGGCGTTCTCTATTTGATTTGATATTTCGCACTTTTGTCTGACGATTGTGACAGGATCGCCCAAGGCAATTATCCCTCTAAATAGCCAGGTTGATTAGGAGCAAGCACGGTCATTCGTCCTCCCTGTGTTCGATACCCGCTCGCCGCTATACCGTGCGCTTGCGGTAAAACTACAACCGTCGCCTCGGGACGTGTACGCCGGGGCGCGATCAAGTTTTTGGCGCCGTTGCCGGGGAGGCGATTGCGTTTGATTCTTTTTCACCTTAGCTATTTCTTTCTTTTATTTTCTTTTTATTTTATTTCTTTTACCATTATTATTTCCTTTGCTATTCTTACCTAACCCTTCCACGGTACTAATCATCTCTTTGAAACTCTGTTTTCCCTGTGCATGTACACGAGATCTACGGCGGACCCCGAAGCCTTATTATTCGATCCCGAGATCGAACGTACCGCGCGGAGACTCAGAGCGGAAAGGAGACAATATCCGGAAGGGCGGTTTATGACCAACCGGGAAACTCCCGAAGAATTGGCGGAGAGAATGGCGAGAATAATTTCTATTCGCGATAGGCTTCGGCCTAAAACCTCTTCTACTACGTCATCCATCGCCGTGCCGGAGTTGGCGGCCGACAAGAACTTCGAGCTAAAGACGGGATTGGTGGTTTTGATGCAACAAGACCCATTTCATGGGAACGCTCACGAGAACCCCCACTACCACATCCAATCATTCTTGTCGAAGTGCGCCACTTTCCAAATGCCGGGGGGTCCCGATCGATGCCATCAGACTGCGCCTCTTTCCCTTCACGCTAAAGGACAAAGCACTCTATTGGTTGAGGACGCAAGCTGACGGAGTTTTCACCTCTTGGGACGGGTTGGCGGATGCATTCATTGATAAATTCTATCCACCATCCAAGACGGTGAAGATCCGGAGCGCTCTCATGTCCTTCAAGCAAGGACCACATGAGACGCTCTATGAAGCTTGGGAGCGATTTAAGGATTTGCAGCACCAGTGCCCGCACCACAGTATAGAAGATTGGGAGTTAGTTCATAGCTTCTACAACGGTCTCCAACCGGGGACCAAACAAATTATTGATGCCGCGGCGAATGGTGCAATCTTGTCAAAGACTCCCGAGGAAGCTACGGCCCTAATTGAGGAGATGGCCTCTAATAACCAACAATGGGGCGATGAGCGAGGACACTCTACGTCCTCCTTAAAGCCGACTAGCATCTACGAGGCAAAGGCCGTAGCGGAGCTTACGAGCAAATTTGATTCTCTCCACAAGGTGGTGGAGAGATTGGAGAAATTCATCACGGAGCCCCAAGGAAGCCCTTCCACCTCCGCGCCGGCAAGCCAAATGAGTGATTGGCAAGACCAATCTCAAGCCATGTATTCGGGAGGAGAGCAAGGAGAAGGATCCTTGGAGCAAGTGCAATATGTTGCGGGGAACCAAGGTTATTGGTCCAATCCGGCCGCAAGAAATCACCCGGGATTCTCCTACGCCAACAATGAAGGAGCTTTGAACCCGCCACAACAACCGCCTAATCAAGCTCGACCACCACCACCCCAACAACAATACTATCCGCCGAGGGGACCTACACAACAAAACTTCCAACCAAAGCAACAAGTCCCACCTTATAGGCCTCCCGGATACAATCAAGGGTGGAGGAATCAAAACCAAAACCCTCCACAAGCTCCACAACGATCCAATTTTGAAACTAGAGTGGAGGCGTTCATGGTCGAGCAAAATAAGGTGAATGCTACTTTGAAGGCGGGGCAAGAATCTCTCAATACCGTAGTGGCTCAAATATCGGAGCAATTAGCGTTGCTCAACCGGAACACTCAAAGATTGCCGGCGCAACCGGAGCAAAACCCACGGGGCAACACGGGCCACATCAACGCCGTAGTTGCCGTCACTACTAGAGGCGGGAAGGACACCACCCCCGCCATGATTCCTATTGAGGAGGCCGTGGAGGAAAGTTTGGAGCCGGTTGAGCCGATAGTCGAGATTGAAAAGGAGAAGGAGCCACAAGACAAGGAGAAATCTAGGGCGGAGCTATTAATTGAGGAGAGGCGCTTCATGCCACCGGTCCCATTCCCCCAAAGACTAGCGAAAGCGAAAATGGAGAAAAGGCTAGCGAAATTCCTCGAGTATCTAAGAGGAGTTAGCCTAAATATTCCCTTCCTTGACGCCATCATCGAGATCCCCACATATGCCAAATTCTTGAAGGACTTGATTTCGGGGAGAAAGAGGAAGGAGAAGATCATGCTAGCCGAGGAGGGCTCTTGGTTCACCAAGAGAGAAAAGGAGCCGGCAAAATTTAAAGATCCGGGGAGTTTTCGGATTCCTTGCACGTTGGGCGGCGTGCCTCTTCAAAAGGCGTTGGTCGATCTTGGGGCTAGTGTGAGTCTCATGCCCCTCTCCATGTTCTTAAAGCTTAACATCGGGACAAAGTTGAAACCCACCGACATGCGCATTCAATTAGCCGATGGACGGATAACAAGGCCGGTGGGGATTGCCGAAGACATCCCACTTCAAGTCCCGGGTGGAATATGCTTGCCATGTGACTTCGTCATCATGGACATTAAGGAGGAGGGAGACACCTCATTGATACTTGGGCGCCCATTCCTCGCCACCGCCGGAGTCATCGTCGACGTGCGCGAAGGTACCTTAACCTTAAACGTCGGAAACATCGAGGTGGAGCTCCACATTCCCAAGGCAATGAAGCACATGCCTTACCATGAGGAGCTCGATTATATGGACCTCCTCGATGAGGTAATAGAGGAGGCGATTCCTCACTCAATTGGTGCCCTTTTTGATGAAGAATTTGATGAAGGCCCGGATTTAGGCCAAGATGAAAAGATTGAAGACGATTCCCCCGACTTCTCCGCTGATGAAGATGAAGGCGACGCTGATGTCGCGAGGATTCGAGAGCTCTGCAAGCTCTCGAAATTAAAGTCTCCAAAGAAAGCTCCGTCGGTACGGAAATCGGCATCGCCGGTTAAGCCGTTGGCCGGGGCAAATGCTAGCTTGGGGGAGCCTCCCCCCAACACCATTCGGGACAAGAGACCTCCGAGGGAGACCGCTACGCCGCCACATCCAAATCCAAGCGCGCTCCCCGGGAAGTTTGACGGGTGCATCTCATATGCACCAAACATCCCGCATTGATTGAAAATTATAGGGGGTCGAGCTCACGACCTAAAACGAGCGCTTGTCGGGAGGCAACCCGACGGTTTTTGCTTTATTTTTTTTAATCTCTTTTTCTTTATTTTTTCGTTTTAGAGATTTTTAGTGTTTTGAGTCATCCGACCAAAAATTTTGTGATAACGGGTCCTATTTTTCTTGACATGAGAGGAGATAGGTAGATCATCATGAGGAGGTTGAACGAGACGATGAGGAGCGTCCCAAGAAGGCGTTCGACGCTCAGGAGGAGCATGAAATCGACTGGAGGAAGAAAGACGGAGTTTAGAGCCTAAACGAAGACAAACAGCAGAATGCAAGGCTCACTCGGCCGAGTATACTAGTCACTCGGCCGAGTACAGAAGTTCGTCCGGCCGAGCCGCTCACGAACGAGGGAAGTCTGCTGTACCCAACTCTCTGTCTATTTTTCTCATTTCATTATAACTGCTACTCGGCCGAGTATATATATTCACTCGGCCGAGTGAAACGGATACCCTCCTAGGGCGAGTTATGCCGAGTAGCTTGAGTCACTCGGCCGAATGGACTTACTCCACTCGGCCGAGCATGGCAAAGCCACTCGGCCGAAGCGATATCGGGGAGAAATTTTTATTTGCCTCGCTCGGCCGAGTGAGTAAAGTCACTCGGCCGAGTCGTAACTTTTTAATATAAAGCCAAGGGGGGGCGCAGTTTTCGAAAACGAAAAAACCCCTTCGCCCGCGCCCCCTCAGCTTTCCCTCGCCCGATCTCGCCTCGCCCAACAGCCACTCGCCCGCGCGCGCCGCCGCTCGGCCTGCCATCGCCGGCCGACCATCGCCGGACCCCGCCCGAGTCGCCGCCGGCAGCCCCGTCTCCGATCACCTCCGGTTCGCTTATTTTCACCATTTTCTTCTCTTTTTGCGTAGTTTTTGAGGATCCGTGTGTTAATCGAACCCCTAACCCGAATCAATTCACATATCTATCTGTTATACCCCTATTGCTCCATACATTTTGATTATTACTCGCTGATATCGCTTTTCCATGCGCAGGTTGCTTTTTGGAGCTTAGGGGAGCTCAGGGGAGCTTCTACGGGCTGCTCAGGACTTCGTGGAGGCGCGGACTTCGCACGCTTCCACTGCTTAGCACTCGCGACGTGTTTGGGTAAACTCTTTCCACTCTTTGTGCACACGCCGCACTTTTCACTTTTCGGCGCGTGCTCGGGGCAGATATGCCGCCCCAGACACGGCCGCGGTCGAAGAGAGCTTCCGCCAAGCGGAAGCGGTCGGATGATGCCGGCCCCTCCCACTAGTTGGAGGACTCTCCTCCACCGTCCCCCACACACACCGCACACCCAGCACAGCCTGCAGGCCCCGCACACCCCGCACAGCCTGCAGCGCACCCACAGCCCGCACAGCCTCTCCCTGCCGATCCACAGCCACCACCACCGGCCCCACTGGTCGGGCCGCTCGGGATTACGTTCCGAGACGACGCACACCGCGCCGTCTTCGAGCGTATCTCTCAGCGCTCGATCGTACCCTCCAGGTTCGCACACCTCGCTGACCTAGGACGCCTGGGGGTACTTGAGGGGATACTCACGTTGTACGACAACGTGGGTTGGCGCGACTTCCTTCAAGTGTCGGCGGATACTTTTACCCGCCCGACACTTGAGGTTTTGAGTTCGATCGCCCGGACCGATGAGGGATGCTCATTCCGGTTCATGGATCGAGAGTGCCAGGTCACTCTCGATATGATGAGAGCATTTTTCTCATGGCCCGCCGTCCCCGGAGCCGATCGCGGTTACGGCCCTACCCACATCCCCCCACCTTCTTTCGACGCCGGCGCCTTCTGGGCCCGGATCACAGGCCACCACGCTGCCTTTGACCCTAGTAGGGCCAAGGCCTCGGCCATAGTCCACCCCTGCCTACGCATTGCCCAGCGCCTCATGGTGACTACCTTTTTGGCCAGATATGAGCCGGGCACGATGTCTACGCCAGAGCTTTACATGCTCTACGCGATGACACGTCCCAGAGCTCTGTCTAGGGATGGACTCGAGCTTGTCCCCGCCGTCGTGATCGACATTGCGGCTTGGTTTCTAGACCGTATCATTGTGTCGGTGGGCGCTCGCTCACCGATATGCTGCGGCGGTCTGATCACCTTGCTTACCATGATGACCGGCGAGGACCTACCCGACGACCTGCGACGCGTTCCGGGCCCCACTTCCTTGTCGATAGACGTTATGGCCCGGATGAAGATGCTGCGTCCGCATGGTGAGCGTCACTGGGTCTGGTTGCACGGCCCCTATGGGGCCGATTACATGATTCTCCCGAGCCCTGCTCGGACTCTGATTGCACCGGCCCACGTTGACTGGATTCCGGCGATGGATGTCCTCATCCCCGCCGCCTACGTGCTCGAGGCCGAGGAGGCCGAGCAGGCCCACGCTGCCCACGCTGCCCAGGCTGCTCCCGCAGACCCTGCTGCACGCCCTGCCGAGCCTGCTGCCGACCCTGTCGCCCCTGTGGCCCCTCAGCCCACACCTGACATTTCCACTGCTCTTGACACTTCTGTCCCCACCTCTGCCTGTGTCGAGAGTACTCTTGCTGAGCCCACTTCCACCACTGTCACCACTTCCGAGGCTGTCCCCACCACTCCCGCTGCCACCTCCGGCCCTCTGTCCGTGGAGCCCCTTTGCTCCGCTCTCCCCCATCGCCCGCAGACCTTTGTTGAGAGTGGAGAGCCCTCGTTCGCCGCGGTCGTGGAGACCATGGTTAGCATGATCTCCGCTGGGGTTACACCTTTTGGACCTCACACTTCTGCCCCAGCGGGAGATTCCTCTGTCTCCACTGCCGCCGTTTTCTCCGAGAGTGTCGTGGCGTCTGTCCACACTTCTGTGCCACGGACCTCTTTGGCCACCTCGTTGCCCCTTTTGCACGCCTCCTTTGCTGCCGCTGCCTCCACTTCTCGCCAGCCGGTGTCCCGGCCTCACACCGAGGCCAGGCCCACTTTTCCAGGCACGGCACCTTTTGTCCCATTCCCTGCTGAGCCCGTTACATACTCCACACGCGTACGCCAGCCTCGCCCTGCGCAGCCTAGACCGGTGCGTCCCTCTGCCCCACCCCCGCCCGACACTACACTGCAGAGCATACGTGCTCTTGAGTTGGCGGTGAGTGGTCTTAGAGGAGACCGTAGGACCCTGTCCTCCACCGTCTCTGCGATGGCTGGACGCTTCGACCTGATACCCCAGATCCACTACTGCCTTACACAGGTGCTGGAGCGTCTCCCTCGCGTACCCCAGCCCACCCAGCAGGTTCCCACACACACTTCCACACACACTAGACCTGCTTCCGCTTCCACCCCAGCTCAGCAGCCCACACCACCACCACCACCACCTCCGCCTCAGGACGGAGACGGCGCGGCACCGCCTTCTTAGGCACTCTTGATGCCTTTATCCATTCCTGTCGTTGTGCTGCCCGTCTCTGCTGGGTCCTGTTGCGCTTTTGTCCACCCCCCTCCTCTCACTTGTTTTGGGATTATATTTTTGATCATATCTTTTTGTGCATACCTCATCATATCTACTTGGGTTTCTCATTTTGATCACATCTATATATTTTTATTGGGAGAGAGGGAGCGTTTTTTTTTGGTGCCGTATTTATTTTCATATCACTCTTGTTTGTGCATGCATCATTTCCGCATCATATTTTCATTTCTTTTTTGTCATTCTTTTTATTTTCATTTTTCCATGCATGCATCCTCACTTGCCCCTCACACTTCTTGTCTCTCGGTGTGCCACACCTTGCACATTGAGGACACTGTGCCGTTTAGCTTGGGGGAGTGAGTCCTCACTTTCTTTTTTTCGTCTAGCCACCTTTATTTTCAGTTTTTCACACCGTTTTTCACTTTTGCACTTATTTTTCATTATTTTTCATTTATCTTGCCATGCATCACGTTTTTCCTATTTTCCTGTGTGCCGCATTGCATAGTTCTATTTTTCCTTTTATCTTTACTTCGTTTCTTTTTTCATCTCATGCTAGAGATGAATTTTCTGTGATGATGTCTACGTGGAGTTAGCTTATTCTATATGCATGCTATATTTGTCGTGTCTTAGATTTCATTTCTGATATCATATGCTATGACTTGCTTTACATTTAGAAATAGTAACCCACACTTTTTCCTCATGAAAATGGATGAAATTTTATTATTAGCTGAGCCTGAATATTCATATGTATGCTATCACAGAAAACACACCAAGATTCACGCATTGAATGCCTATATCTGGAGTACTGACTTCTTTTCCTTTATCACTTCTATATGCATGAATTGTACACTTCACTTCCGGATGATTGAATGATGATTAGCTAAGATATATCTGGATTAGTTGGCTTTTTTGTGATCGAAACTGAGTAGATTAGATTACCCTGCTGAAGTTGTCGTGCATGTCTTATAGAGTGAGCCGAGAGTTATATTTATTTCTTTCTCCACAAATCTTGAACATCACTTCTCTACTTTTAAAATCATTGGTGAATCTCCCCTTAGTGATTCTATTTTATGGCATTTCCCCCGCTATTAATTCCTAGCCCCAAATCTCTTATTTCAAAAATAAAAAAAAGAGAGAAGAGAAGAATAAAAGAGAGAAAAACATTCTTGTATATCATTACCTCTCTCTGAGTTGGGATCATTGTATATATGTTGCTTATTGTAAAAAAAAAAAGAAAAGAGGAAAAATCCTCAATAAAAGATCCCATCTCGCTTACTTTCCTTCTTCCTTCCCTTCTTTGCCTTTGGAGCTATATAAAAATGGGGATGTAAATATTTTTGTGCCACCACGCTTATAGATAAGCTTGGGGGAGGAGATCCATTGATGTGTGAGAGAGCGACTACTTGACATTGCACGACAACCTAGGCTAAGTAATATTCTATACTCGGTGAGATTGTTTCTAGCTTTACGAAATCCAGAAATCTAAGCCTAGCATTCATTTCATGAAATCCATACTTTTCTATTCTCTCTATTCTATGATGTGATACTCTTATACTCCAGATAGAAAGCGTTCAATTGAAAAGTGTGTGATCTGAGATTTGTATACCGCTTTAGATGATTCAGGCGATGTTAATTTTAAAATCATTCCGTTTTTCATGATTATACCGTTGTTCGTGGGTTTTCTATTTTCTACTTGCACTATTCTACTATGATATCAAAATGAGATTCTTTGACATGTATTTCTCACTCGGTGCATGCTATAAGAGTAGGTGAAACCCACGTCCTGAGAAAATGATCTAGCATCCTACCTATTCTTTCTTTCTTTCTTTATTTTCGTTTGGTTTTCATTCTTCTTCGTTTTTCATTTTTTTTTCGTTTTTCGCCGTTTTCGTTTTCCGAATCCACCGGGTTCGCTTTTTACTTATCTTCCTCGAGGACGAGTAAGAGGCAAGCTTGGGGGATTTTGATCACTCCTTATTTTACACCTTTTTCCGCATGTTTGCATGCCATTTAGATCGCCCAAATCATGTTTTTCACGATATATCGACGATATTGCGATGCTTTTCACGCGTTGTTGTTTTTGTCGCATTTCAGGCGATTTGGCGCGATTTGGAGTGATCATGAGATGCGCTCACGATAGACGGCCACCGACGACCTCCCCGAGGGGTATTTTGCTATTGGAGAGGAGCGGAAGAAGAATGGACGTCGCCGGAGCGACGAGGAGGCCAAAACGACCAGTTTGGGCATTTTTTGTGTCCCACTCGGCCGAGTGGAGGAGCCACTCGGCCGACCATGGAGACACTGCTCGGCCGACCCGTTCAGACACGATTTCCATGTGTACTCGGCCGAGCGACGGAGACCACATCGGCCGAGTGACGATACCACGTCCGCCCGAGTGGCGCCCAGACGAAGGCCCTCAAAAAGATCGAAGTTACTGTTTTTCGGCCATCTGAGCTTCAGAAGACCCACTCGGCCGAGTGGCAAATCCCGTCCGCCCGAGTGAAGTGAAGCCATCGGCCGAGTGACGACAACTCACTCGGCCGAGCCGCCCCCGAACTGAAGACCCCTGAAGCCCCCGACTTACTGGAAAATTGACAGGGTTTTCACTCGGCCGAGCGACATTTGTCACTCGGCCGAGTGCGATGCGCAGCCTGTAGCGAAATTTGCGGAAAACAGGCTGTGCAGGGGCATTTTGGTCAGGATTTTTAGACGATTTTTGGGGCTATTTAAGCTCTGTTTTTACCCTAGTTTAGAGAGCCACCTCTCAGATTTTTTGCAGCTTTTTGAGTCTACTTTTTAGCTTTATTAATTGTGATTGGAGAAGAGAAAAACTTGGATTTTTGTTGGGTTGATTGAAGATCTACATTGGTTTGCACTTCTCTTCCCCAAAAAACTCTATTTTTATTGTTTATATCATTATTGTGATGAATTCCATTGTCTATTTCATTGCTAATTATTGTGCTATTGCTATGATTAGTGAGTAGTCTCCACGTCTTGGGGCGTGGGGATGAACCCTACAAGCCCAATTTCGTATTTGTGTTGAATTGGTAGAAATTGAGCTAGGATTGTTATTAGGGATTAGATTGGGATCGAATTACTACGGATAGCTAGGTATTCACATCAATTGGGATTTGCAAGAGATTGGATCCCAATTCGATAGGAAGCCCTAGAAATCCGAATTGGGTTGGAGTCGGATTTTCGAAGTGTCGGTTTGCAAGAGATTGGACCGATGCTAGGATCTCCGATTGCAATTCCGTGCCGATACCCGTTTGCAAGAGATTGGACGGGTAGGAACTATCCTAATCCAGATTGTGGACCGAGTTTGCAAGAGATTGGGCTCGGTGCGCAATTGGACGATGATGTTGATCCTAATGCTAGCTTCCCTAGGCTAGGGTTTGCAAGAGATTGGACCCAAACCTAGGATAGCTATAGACCGGCAACAGCGCGAGAGCGTGAGCCTGGTTCCACATTTAGTTGCAACTAGTTCATCCAAATTCTCATCCTAGCGATTTCGATACCGGCGAACCACATTTGTGAAATACGGTGAGTAGTGGGGATTCCCCATTCCCTAGGCGTTCTCTATTTGATTTGATATTTCGCACTTTTGTCTGACGATTGTGACAGGATCGCCCAAGGCAATTATCCCTCTAAATAGCCAGGTTGATTAGGAGCAAGCACAGTCATTCGTCCTCCCTGTGTTCGATACCCGCTCGCCGCTATACCGTGCGCTTGCGGTAAAACTACAACCGTCGCCTCGGGACGTGTACGCCGGGGCGCGATCAGCGCTTCCTTCCATTGCTGGCTCGTGCCATTGTTGGTGTGGTTTGCTTCTTCGTGGGACGGTTTTTCGTTCCCACAGACGGCGCCAGATGTTTCAGAGTGTTTTCTCACTACAATGCGTTGACCGTGGAGAACCCGGTCAACGTGGTCAAGGGGCCTGCTTTAGGTCCCTCAGGGGCTTCGAATCGGTGCAGAAGGGGCGAGGGGAAGCCTCGGCCCTGGTTGAGACGCTCGGACTCGGACAGACGTGCTCGGCCTCGGCTGGAAGGGGGACGAGGGGTAGCCTCAGTCGCCCGGGTAGATGCACGGCCGTCGGGTGGCGAGGGTGAGTCTCAGACCCGATTAGGACGCTCGGCCTCGGTAGGGCGTGCTCGGCCACGGAAGGCTGACGGTGAGGGGAAGCCTCACTGTCCGGTTGATCGAGTGGTCGGAGAGGGGCGAGGGGTAGCCTCGGCCCGTGGGTCTGCTGTCCACCTGCGTAGACGAGAACGCTCGTCAGGGGGCCGGACCTTGGTTCCGGCCAAATCCCCTCCGATGCCTAAGTCAGATAGAGATCTAAGAAAGGAGGCCCGGCGGAGACGGTCCGACTCGTGAGGAGATCGTGACGGCGTCTCTCGGCGCGAGCGGGGGAGGAAGGAGATGAATTGGGGGAACGAGGTCGTTGATGGAGTACCTTAGGTTTTGTTACCTGAGATGCGATCCCTTTCTTCGTCGTCTTCCTGGCCCTTTTGTAGAGCCCCGGCGTGATCGCCTCTGACCCACGTCCCACGTCCGCCATTGATCGTGCCCCATCAGTCCCCCCTCGCCGCCGCTCTCTCCGCCCTGCCAGCACCTCCCCATTATCGCTATTTAGTGGTCGCGCGTCCGGGGGAGTGATTTTCGCAGGAGTGGGCGAGCGACCAACGGGTTATTGGGGCCGGGTCGGATCGACGTTCGAGAAGGTCCTTTGTAGGGCCTTTGTCGAATGGGCTTTGAGGACGCAGATGGGCTTTTGACCAGTAGTCGGGCTCCTGGGCTCGTGCTTTACGGGTCTCGGCCAAATAGGCGTAACAACATGCAAGGGCAGACTTCATTATTGGTGAATCCTTATTGCACAAAGAATTCATTGAGTCTGGTATACCACATTCTTCTTGATTATTTTAGACTATACAATGATCTTTGGAGTTTGACAGAATGGGCTTTGGACATGCCCAGTCTCATCCCCACGTGAACTTGACAATTTGCAAGCACGAAAATTGTTTAAATGGGCATCTCAGATAACATGGAACGTCCTTTTCACAGTGCAATTATTTACATCATATTTCGCCTGACACCAAGTTTTGTTAAGCCTTCCGACATGAAATTGAATGAAAGTTTACAACAATAAGACATTAACACGTGATTCGTCGTTTACATTCATTGTACAACAGGATACTAACATATCCGATGCAATTGTGAGGCCAGGGAAATGAATCTGTAGAACAAATTGGCATCTTACATGACCCAGAACCAAGATACTATCGAACCAGTGGCCAAGCCAACAACTATAAACAAAACCATCACGATCCCTGCGATCTCCGAATGCTGCACCGGGACTGTCTTGGGAGCAAGAATCATCAGCACTGATGTCAGGTAACCATTTGTTAACCCAAGTAGACAGGTCAGTACCGTGACCGGGGTTTCCGTGCGGAAGTAATCCGGCCCGTGCAAGCAGCCCAAGAAGAGAGGATAGAACAGCAGCCTCCCGAAACAGGCAGCAACTGCGACGTTGGTGTTTTCAAGCAAGTAGACCGCCGTCAGGGACTTGCCAACCAGATCGAACACATTGTAACCGGCAATGAGAATGATCGGATACCAGTCTCCGAGGGCTGCAGAGTGCACGTCTTCGGTGATGTATCCTGGAAAGATGGAGAGCGTGACGGCGTATATCAGGAAGACCCCAGACCCGGACCACTTGACTCTGCCCACTATGTTCCATAAGGTAGATCTCCAGGCTGATCCACTCATAGGGCCTTTCTGCTTCCTCTCTTCCTTCACCGCCTGCAGCTTGATATCTTTGTAATATTGAACGATCGGAAGCCTGTCAGAAACATTGTAGCAAACAAGACATATCGCCATCACCACAATGCTAACGACGAAGTACAGGTTTGCACTCTTTCTCAACCCGTCAGCATCCTGTGGATATACTGCTTTTGTTGTAACCCTCATGGCTGAAACAAGCACCCCTGCAAGAAAGAAGCAAGTTCATGAGGGCACTTGACAGGCATTGATCAAATGTGAGAGGATAGAAGGGAGATTCTTCATAAGACGTAAGATGCAAATATCGGTGAAGAAACATATTTAATATGACTGTGGGACAAGCTTGACTTATGAAAGGGGCAACGTGGGGTTGTCATGAGATTCGTATAATAAAGCAATGTAATCAGTGGCGGACGAAGGAAAAAAAATTCCATTGTGGGCTTAAATGAATTATAGTAGTATTGTCAAATGTCAAGCACTTATATACAAAATTTAACCAATGATTTATAACTCTCTAAATTGTGATTGCTAAATTATATATGCATTTTTCCATTTAGAAATTTTAGTCACTTTGTGTATATATATGAGCAATAATAATAATATTAAAGAAAAAATTCTCTAACAAGGCTTGAACTTTGGGCCTCTTCCACCCAAATCCCAGAATCTTACCACTGGAGCTATTTTTACAATTGTTTGCATTTCTCGTGGCATAATATATACAACTAAAACATATATTGTGTAAATACTGTATGATTTAATATAGGCTTCAAAGGGTTTAACAAAATTCAGTGTTGGCAACCACCCACTCTGGGCATTATGTATGTCCACCCCTTAATGTAATTTCATGGCAAAAAGAGAAACTAAAAAAGAATTTACTTACACTGACTGGCCAAAATCTAGAAGGGATTATTGCATGTGCTCTATCTGTTTAAATAAAAAATGTTAAAGAGTAATATATGTTTTTTTGGTGAAGATATAGAGGAGATGCATGTTTTCTAATTGTGAGAAAATAAAAGTAGTAAGTGAATGTTTCAGGGCCTTAATTCAGATGTTTCAACTGTCTGTGGCTTGAGTATAAATCTCATGGCCTCCGCAATATGACTTAGACTGATGGACCAAAACAATGCAAAAAATTGCAGGATGCAATTTACAAAAAACTGTGGTGCTCATTTTCTCATTAAATTTTTGATGGATATAAAGAACCGATGAGTGACTTTGTACATGAACTATATATTATACAATATGAAGAAATGAGATCGATGTTATTTCTAAAATCCAACAACATTTAAAACATGTAAGATAAATGAATGTCATATCACAGACTCGTACTGAAAGATCCACATGAAACTTACACGAGGTCATTTATCATAACTGTAATGATGTGTGGATGAGTGTTTGCCAAACAGAAAGAATGTGGCATTATTTGAATATGATCCAGAAGGCACTGGTGTAGATTAACAGAAAAAATAAGGGTTCTGGTCAAAAAGCAACAGTTCTGAAGAACAGATTGAAATTGGGAGATGCACAAGTACAAAAAAGACCAACAGAAAGAGAAACAACTACTGAACTACATGCATAAGATCCTTGATGCAAGGGGAGTGTCGATTTGATCTATGCACGCCCATATGCCCATTTTTAAGAAGAATGGAAGGTAATAATTGCAAATGCTCGGGGAATGATATTGCATTGGTATATAGTCAGAATCAAAAGTAAACATATTTAATATGACTGTGGGACAGGCTTGACTAATGAAAGGGGCAACATGGGATTGTCATGAGATTCATATCATATAGCAATGTAATCAGTGGCGGACGAAGAACAAGAAATTTCATTGTGGGCTTAAATGAATTATAGTAGTATTGTCAAATGTCATGCACTTATAGACAAAATTTAACCAATGATTTATAACTCTCTAAATTGTGGTTGCTAAATTATATATGCATTTTCCATTTAGAATTTTTAGTCACATTGTGTTTATATGAGCAATAATAATAATAATAAAGAAAAAAGTATCTAACAAGGCTTGAACTTTGGGCCTCTTCCACCCAAATCCCAGAATCTTACCGCTGGAGCTATTTTTTACAGTTGTTTGCATTTTTCGTGGCATAATATATACAACTAAAACATATATTGTGTAAATTCTTTATGATTTAATATAGGCTTCAAAGGTTTTTACAAAATTCAGTGTTGGCAGCCACCCACAGACTCGTACTGAAAGATCCACGGGAAACTTACACGATGACATTTATCGTAACCGTAATGATGTGTGGATGAGTGTTTGCCAAACAGAAAGAATGTGGCAAAATTTAAATATGATCCAGAAGGCACTGGAGTAGATTAGTAGCAAAAAATACGGGTTCTGGTCAAAATGCAACAGTTCTGAAGAACAGATTGAAATTAGGATATGCACAAGTGCAAAAAAGACCAACAGAGAGAGATACAACTACTGAACTACACGCTTAATATCCTTGATGCAAGGGGAGTGTCGATGTGATCTATGAATGCTCATATGCCCCTTTTTCAGAAGAATGGAAGGTAATAATTGCAAATGCTCGGGGAAAGATAGTGCAATGATATATAGTTAGACTCAAAAGTTAACTAGCACTGGAGCATGCAAACATTAGAAATATAGGGTCACTGTGAATGTTCTAATGTTAGAATAAGCTGAATAAAGTAAGGCTGGACTAAGGCAAACATATTCTCAACCTCTTGTATATTGTATCCGCTAGGAATTTTATCTATGTATTTAAACATTATTAATTGTTAAATAACTACCAATTTAAGTATTTTGCTGCCATCCTCCCTGCCGTCGAAAAAATAAACGAAAAGAAAAAACAGCTGCCCCTTTTCGACACACACAAAAAGACGAAAATTGAAGAAAGGAAAAACCTAAGCGCGTGCACGCACAAACTCTAATTAAAATCCCCAGTAAAACAAACAGGAGCAGGGAATTACAAAAGCTAATGGCGGATTGGTTTCAGGTTCAAGTCATAAAAATAGATCCACGCATAATTCTTTTATGGAGAATTCTTGTCAAGGGAATTATGTTAGGAATTAACAAAGATGGAATTTTTATTAGAAAACAAATAGCAAAATAGAAAGATAATTGAGCACAAAAGAGGTGTGCTCTCCTCCCAAGACGCCTAGAGGACGTCCGCACTCGTCTACCTATGGAATCACCAAATAACAATCATCAAATTAGCATAGGCATACAAGAGAGACTCCCCCCTATTTATAATAGAGACTAGGGCAATCCTAGGACTATGGGGATTAGGCAATCCTAGGACTAGGGGGATTAGGCAATCCTAGGACTAGGGGGATTGGGCAATCCTAGGACTAGGGGGACTCGGAGCCAAGAGGTGTTGGGGGCGGGGCCTGCGGGTGTAAACCCGCAGGGGCTGCGGCTGGGCCAGAGGCCCATCAATACTCCCCCCCAAAGAGCCACCTTGTCCTCAAGGTGGAAGTCTGGAAAACGCGCCACCATATCATCCAAGTCTTCCCACGTGCTGTCGTGCTCTGGTAAGCCCCTCCACTGCAGTAGTACCTGCCTCTCGCCTGTGTGACTCTGCCGAACCCCTTTTAGCAACTCGGTCTCCATCCTCACCTCCATATCCGCAGTAAGGGTCTCTGGTAATGTAGGGGAAGAGGTGTGGTTGCCAATGGCCTGGCGCAACCGTGAGACATGGAAGACTGGGTGAATGGTAGATCCTGGGGTAGGCGCAATCTGTAAGCCACCGGTCCTATCCTCGCCGCGACCTCGAAAGGTCCAAAATACCTCGGCGCCAACTTTTCATTCCTCCTATGAGCCACCGACCTCTGCCTATAGGGCCTTAGCTTTAGATAGACCATATCACCGACCTCAAAGTGCACATCTCGACGGTGTAAATCTGCCCAAGCCTTCATCACCTGCTGAGCCCTCCCCAAGTGGAGCTTCAGCTCCTCTAGAATCAAGTCCCTCTCTGTCAGGTACTGCTCAACATCTGATACTGGAGTAGTCTCATGACCGTAATGAAGTAAGTGCGGAGGATCCCTACCATACAAAATCCTGAAAGGTGTAGTCTGCACCGCTGTGTGATATGAAGTATTGTACCAGTATTCCGCCCACGGCAGCCAACGTGCCCACTCCTTAGGATTCTCCGAGATGAAGCATCGTAGGTACGTCTCCACACTCCTATTGACTACCTCCGTTTGACCGTCAGTCTGGGGATGATAAGCTGTGCTCCGCTTCAAGGCCGTTCCCTGTAGTCTAAAAAGCTCCTGCCAAAACTTGCTCTGGAATACCTTGTCTCTATCCGAGACTATGGACTTCGACGGACCATGCAAACGAATGACCTCTCTCACAAAAATCTCTGCCACTGAAACGGCGCTGTAAGGATGCTTAAGCGGGATAAAATGTGCATATTTGCTGAGGCGGTCTACCACAACAAAAATGACGCTGTAACCGCCCGACTTAGGCAATCCATCGATGAAGTCCATAGAGAGATCCTCCCAAACTCTGTCTGGTAAAGATAGCGGCTGTAGTAGTCCTCCTGGGGACATGGCCTGATATTTGTGACGCTGGCACACATCACACTCTGCCACCATCCTTGCCACATCCTTCTTCTGTCCCTTCCAGTAGACCTCCCGTGATAGCCGCTGGTAGGTCTTGAGGACTCCAAAATGTCCTCCTATAGCACTGCCGTGGAACTCCCGGAAGATGGTCGGTATAAAAGTAGAAGTCCTCGGTATCACCAGCCGCCCCCAGTAAAGTAGCCGCCCATCCTGCAAAGAATATCCTGGGCACTCAGTCGACCCCTGTAAAAGGGCCTCTCATATAACCTCCAACTCCGGGTCCTGCTCCACCTCCTGCTGCAGTGGGCCCCAATCCTCTAGGATCGACACCGTAAGGGCTGCTAACTCCGTCTCTTCCTCCCGCCTAGATAACGCATCTGCTGCCTTGTTCTCCAATCCCGGGCGGTACTCGATCTCGAACCTGTAGCCCATCAGCTTTCGCAGCCACTTCTGATGTTCCTCTGCTACCATCCTCTGCTCTAACAGGTATTTTAAGCTCCGCTGATCCGTGCGCACTATGAAGCTCCGTCCCAATAAATATGGTCTCCACTTCTGTATGGACAACACTATCGCCATCAGCTCCCTCTCATAGACCGATCGCAATCGGGCCCTCGTGGTCAGCACCTGGCTGTAGTAAGCTATGGGATGCTGCTCCTGCATTAGTACTGCTCCCAGCCCATGTCCTGATGCGTCCGCCTCTACTACGAATGGTCTGGTGAAGTCGGGCAACGCCAATACTGGCACAGTGGTCATTGCCCTTTTCAGGGCCTCAAAAGCTGTCGTCGCCTCCTCCCCCCCAGTGGAACTGATCCTTCTTCAATAACTCTGTCAATGGCCAGGCGATCGTCCCATAACCCTCTACGAATCTGCGGTAGTAACCTGTAAGGCCCAAGAAGCCCCGTAGCCCTCTGAGAGTAGTAGGGCGCGGCCAGTCCAGCATGGCCGCTATCTTCGCTCTATCGGCGGCTACCCCTCCTGTTGAGACCATGTGTCCCAGATACTCCACCTGCGGCTGCCCGAATAGACACTTTTTTCTGTTCAAATAAAGCTAGTGGTACTGCAGCTCCTGAAAAACCACCTTCTTCATGAGTGCCTGAAAAGTGGCCGGGGCGTTGGTCAACCCAAAGGGCATGACCAGGAACTCGTAGTGGCCCTCATGCATCCTGAACGCCGTCTTGGGCACATCCTCCCGTCGCATCCGTATCTGATGATAGCTTGACTTAAGATCTAGCTTGCTGAACCAGTCGGCTACGTGTAGCTCATCCAAGAGTTCATCGATCACAGGTATCAGAAATTTATCAGGGACAGTCTCCTTGTTCAGTGCCATGTAGTCCACGCAAAACCGTCAACTACCATCCTTCTTCTTCACTAGCAACACTGAGCTGGAGAACGGGCTCACGCTCGGCTGAATCACCACTGCCTGCACCATCTCTGAAACCATCCTCTCTATCTCATCATTCTGATGCTGGGGGTATCAGTAGGGCCGCACGCTAATCGGGGAGACACCCTCTCGTAGAACTATGGCGTGCTCGTGGTCCCGTGGTGGTGGAAGGCCCCGAGGCTCCTGGAAGATCTCCTCAAACTGGCCCATCAGCTGCTGAACCTCGCCTGGGATGGGCTGCTCTGCACCGGCCTCTGCGCCTCCCTCACCTGTCAAAGAGTATAGCTCCACTATGTATCCACCTCCCTCTGTCTGGATGGTCCTGAACATGGTCTTCAAAGAGACCAAAACTCTGTAGAGGCTAGGGTCTCCCTGGAGTATCACTGCTCGTCCCGCCTCCCTAAACTCCATACGTAGCAGCTTCCAATTTATGGTCATCTCGCCTAATGTCTGTAGCCATGTCATGCCGAGGATGACGTCTGTGCTCCCCAGGTCTAGGGGTAAAAAATCGGCAATGATCTGTATTCCCTGCATGGACAGTACCAATCCCCTGCAAACTCCGCGGCTGCTCTCCTTCTTCCCCGTCCCCATCATCACACTAAAGCTGCCGCAGTCTGTCAGCTGAAGTCCAAGCTGTGTCACCACCCTCCTGGAAATGAAATTGTGGGTAGTCCCACTATCAATCAGCACAGTCACCTCCTGGTCGCCGACCTCTCCCCTCAGCTTCATGGTATGGTTCGGGGTGAACCCTACCACGGAGTTGAGGGACACCTCCGCCACGTCCAACTGCTGGCCCTCCAGCTCATCCTCTTCCTCAGCGGCCTCCTCCTCGATATCAGACTCGCCGCCGTCGTCCTCCAACAGGATCACCTGGAGCTTGCGCCCCGCGCATCGGTGGCCCGGCGAAAACCGCTCATCGCACCGGAAACATAAACCATTCTGCCGTTTTTCCCTCATCTCTGCGTCCGTCATGCGTCTGAACTGCCCCCCAGTCACTGGCATACTGCTCTTCTCCCCGGGCTTCTCTCGGCTCGTCTGGGTCACCCCTGCCGTGGTACCTGCTCCTCCTGCCCCAAATGTGGTGCCTCTCGAAGTCTGATTGCTGTAACTGCCACGGACCTGCCTATCCTCCGTCTGTGCGTCCTCCACCATCTGGGCCATCTCTATCACCTCTGAAAGCCCCCTGGGCTTGTAGGGTCTCACTGCTGCTCTCAGACTGGGGCGTAGTCCCTTCAGGAAAGTGCCCTCCAGGGACTCGTCAGACACCCCATGGACTCGCCCGGCCAATGTCTCAAATCTCTCAATGTAATCTCGCACCGGCCCCTCCTGCCTGAGGGCGTACAGCTGCTCGTGTAGGTTCCCCAGACGGGGGTCTCTAAACTTCTCCAGCACCATGTCATTCAGCTCCTCCCAGCTCCTGATCTGCTGCCGCCTCACCGTCCACTGGTACCATCCCAAGGCATGCCCCTCCATGCAGATCGCTGCCGCCTCCAACTTCTGGGCCTCAGTCATGTGATGCGCCATAAAGTATCTCTCTGCGGTAAATAACCAGGCGTGTGGGTCCTCCCCGGAAAATAGCGGCATCTTTAGCTTCCGAACGCGGCAGTCTCCTCCAAAGCGCCCCTGCTCAGGTCTCCCCTCCTCTCTGTGCTGTGCACGATAATGCTGCCGCCGCTCGTCCAGTGTCTCATATCGCCTGGGTGGCCCTCCTCTGTGGCCCCCGTAGTCTCCCCGACGATCTCCACGCCGCCCCTTAAAATCGTCCCAACCTGCGTCGTTGCCGAACTCCGCCTCGTAGCCACCCCTGTCGTCAGAATAATATCCTCTCCCGCACCTGTCACCGTAGAAGGGGTCCTCAGCTGCTGGTCGACGCTCTGGAGGGTCTCCAAAATCTCCCGGAATCCACCCGTGATCATCCTCATATACTGTCCGTCGCCCAGGGGCCTCGAATCTCGTGTCAGGTGGCTGTCCACGGCTTTCCCCGATGTCAGGCTGCTGTCTGGGGGGCCCTGCCTCTGGCCGAGCCCCCGGCGAAAATCCCCTCTGGCGGCTGCCAGGAGGGCTCCGACCCTCTGGAGAAATGTTCGGGGGGCTCCGGCCCCCTGTGATGCTGATCGGGAGGCTCCGGCCCCCTGTATAGCTGACCGGGGGGCTCTGGCCCCCTGTACGACTCAATCGGCCCCCCCGGGCTGCCGGAGGGGGGGCAGGCTCTGCCGGACTTCCGGCAGGGCCGGCAGGCGCTGTCGGAGGTCCGGCAGGGTCGCCGGACCCTGCCGAGCCCCGGCAGGGCCTGGCCCCCCCTGTCGGGGCCCGACAGAGGCGGGGTAGACCCCCCCGCCTCTCGCACGTGTTGTCCGCGGCTCCCGCGGCACATGGTGGTTCGGCCGGTGCTCCCATTGGTCGTGGCGATCCCAATTTGGGCGGCTAGGGCCGCCACTCTCCCTTTGGCTCTCCACCGCCTTCCGTCGCACCTCCTCGCGATAGTCCACCCTCCACGGCTCGTCGTCGTCTTCCCCATCCAATTCCGACACGTAGTAGGGTTGACTTTGGGGAAGAACCTCCTCTTTCTCCTTCTCTTCTTCAAAGATGTCGCCTTTGGTGTCGGATTAGGGTTTCCTTCGCTTTTGGGGTTCGTCACTAATTGATTTAGGGCTCCCATCAATTGCGCGAATTGATCGTCATGTTTTGCTTGATTTGACGCCAATTGGGAGATGGAGGTAGTTAATTTCGCCATGGATTCGTCGTTTCCCGCCAAGGAATTTTTGAGTGCCTCAATTTCGCCGGTGAATTTCACCTCCAAGGCCTCAAATTTGTCTTGCGATCTTGTGGAAGCCGCCATGGATCGTCACGTGCTCTGATACCAAATTGTTAGGAACTAACAAAGATGGAATTTTTATTAGAAAACAAATAGCAAAATAGAAAGATAATTGAGCACAAAAGAGGTGTGCTCTCCTCCCAAGACGCCTAGAGGACGTCCGCACTCGTCTACCTATGGAATCACCAAATAACAATCATCAAATTAGCATAGGCGTACAAGAGAGACTCCCCCACTATTTATAATAGAGACTAGGGCAATCCTAGGACTAGGGGGATTAGGCAATCCTAGAACTAGGGGGATTAGGCAATCCTAGGACTAGGGGGATTGGGCAATCCTAGGACTAGGGGGACTCGGAGCCAAGAGGTGTTGGGGGCGGGGCCTGCGGGTATAAACCCGCAGGGGCTGCGGCTGGGCCAGAGGCCCATCAAATTACTATATAGCTTAGTGACGCAGTATAAAGTAAGAATAGATCTAGGGTTTATGTGATGAGAACCAACAAGAAATTGGAAAAAAAATATAGGGATTAGGGAAAAACAAACTAAAGATAGGTAAGATTTGGACCTTTCACCCCAAACACCTCTCGTACCCATTTTTAACTCCTCTCAAGAAAAGAGATTTTGAAGAAAACCAAGGTTTCTATCGAGCCAAACTAGAATGTCTTAAATTTCCCAAACACAAGTCACTTAAAATAAAGAGTTGCAGCAGATGCTTATTTATAAGCTAAACTGCATGGCACCACGCGTTCAAATTAAAAATAAAATAAAAGCTAAGCCAAATAAATAAAAAACACTTGTGCAACAAACTCAAAATCAGTTAGATTTAAAATCTAACGGATAAGCTACGTCTGAAAATAATGATCAAGTTAGATATCCATTCATCTTGATTTAATGATTCATTTCATGATGAATGGTGATAGAAGTTCTCAACCAGGTAGAATTGAACAAGCATCTCCAAGGTGATATAGGAGAGAGGCGATGAGTCAACACTATAGGTGATGGGCCAGTATCTAGCTTGTATTCAATAATTGACCCGTCACATCAAGGCTAGTCATCTATAGAGCTCAACAAATACATGTACGATGCATACAAAGTACCTTGGAGGTTCTAGAACAAACCTATCTAGATAAGCTTGGATCATCTTGTCGTCCTTAATACTAAATCCGTGCAAATTTCTATTGAATTCTACGACTTACATTTATTATTATTATTATTAGTAATGATTTCGTAAGTCTCGAAATGCAAGTCACTCATATGATATTCATATGATATGTATAATGCTTAGGAAATACTGTTGGATACTGTAAATGACAAGTAATCCACTAACGGTGGTAAATAACATTTTTTAAATAATACTTTAACTTAAAAGGCTCACTCTAATATTTTACCTAAAAAGTTAATTAGTGTTACATAATTGATTCTTAATCAACTTACAACTTGCAAAATATATAAGCAGTGGAACGATAAAGCACAATTGAAAGAGTGATACAATAGTATAAGTATAACACAGAGAGAGAAAGCAGACACACACAATTATTCTGATTCACCCACCTCCAGGCTACGTCTAGTCCCAAGCCGTGCTTGAATTAAATCCACTAATCAACTCTCCAAATCGAGAGAAATTACTATTGTATCTTCACCAAAAATTACTAGTTCCATAGTTGCAATCGACAATTTCTTGACATTCTACTGACCAGTTTCTAAGCATTGTAGCTAGTCGACTGGGTGTCAATATTAGTCTATCAATGAGCCTAATGGTTTGATTAAAAAACTAAAAAATTAATTTTTGAAAAAAATTAATTTTTTTTCATAATCTAAAGTATTTTTTAAGTGTGTGCAGGCTTTGATATTCTAACAATAAGTTACATAAATGTCCACCAACTCGCATAATTTTAAAGCATGATGAAATCCTTTATTCTTCAACTTGTCTCTTGAGATCTTACACTTTATAAGTCTTGAATGAGCTCATATTTCTTGACTCTTTATCAGAGCTTTATTTCTTTGACTCTTTTAGGCTTGAATGAACTTTTTGACTTATTGACCATGTTGACTTCCATCATTTTGACTTAAAATCATTATAATTAGTCTTGTGTATCTACAATTATAAATCTTATTAGCGCCACTAATTATTTGCATATCATCAAAATATACTTTCAATGTTCAGCTACATTGTTAGATAAACTAAGAGCCAACATAATTTTCTTTCTTTTAAACATATGTTAGACCTATCAGAATGTGTAATTTCTAACTCTAGTGAATTAAGGACCATAAGGTGAACTAACTTTGTGCGTGTTGTGTTAACCTCCAACCCATCCTTTCGATGTTCAGCTACACTATTAGATTAAACTAAGAGCCAACATAATTTTCTTTCTTTTAAACATAAATGGATATGTTAGACCTATCAGAATGTGTAATTTCGAAGTCATGTAGTCATGACCTACCTAACAAGATATAAGTAACATTCATTGATATGATATCATAGCCAATACGATTAAGGTAACTTAAAAATTTGATAGATACATGATAATATTGGATAACAGAATGAGAATTATTATCAACATATGTGACATTGTATGGCTATATGTGAGGCTCAACTTTAAGTACTATTTTCTCAATATCAAACTTGACTACATTTATATGACTATCTCCATCAATCACCATTCTAAAGAATACATCTTTAATTTTGACATGAGTAAAGAAGACATTAGTCCTTCATCAAATTTCTTCACTCATAGGCATAACAGATAAACACTTATGACAGTCACTCGAATACCACACTCAAATAAATCATCATCTGCTTTAATAGAACCCTCATGTGATATATAACCTTCCGCATTATCCCAGCATCATCAAGAATTTTTCTAACATATAAGCTCATATTGGGACACTAACTACCAAAATGATTATAGCCACGATATTTGAAATATTGAACCTGAAATTCAGTACGCGGTTAAGAATATAACGAACAACGAAAAGACACGCAGCACGCAAGAACACACAAGGATTGGTATCGCAGTTCGGTGCGCACACCTACATCTGCGGGGCCACGCCCAGAAAATAGAATACTTCACTAAAAAGATCGGAGAATACAAATTCTACAATTCACGCTTTAATAAGGAAGAACACTCTCATCCTTAAAACAAACCGTGAGGGGATGAACGCAATCAACCCCGTGAAGTATTCTTGGCAAGCTCCCCTTGCCTGCAAGCTCCCCTTGCACCACCGACTTGATCAACTCCCTTGATCCTGCGTGCGCAGCCGTCGGCCTCACTCCCGGAGAATCTTCTTATGCTTTCACAACCAAAGCCACCGCCTCAGCCGCCAAACGCTCCAAGCCCTAAAAGGCCAAAGCTCCGCAATCTCCGATTCAATCTCGATGCGGGCAATCGAACCTGGATTCGATTCTATCAACAGCAACGACCGCAACGGCTTCAACAAGAAAGAGATCCCGAAGGATCCGTAAGGAAGTTGCTAGAGTAATGATTTGCCGAAAATCTCTCTCCAACCGTTTCACAATATGGTAACAAGAGATTATACCCAATCAACTCTAAAACAGTTAATAACCATTATAAGGGCCAGATGTGCAAGATAGAGAATACCAGAATACCAGAACGCCAATTGCACATCCTACATTTGCAGCCAATTGATGCAAGTACACATATTCTGTTGAACATCCCAGTACAACAATCTGTTCAACAAAATGTCCAACATTCTCATCTTCATACGACATTGGTTCAGATGTGATAAGCCATACATCAACATAACCATCATTCTCCAGTGCCACATATGACAAGCCCGCAAACAAGAATATCCACAGGATAAATCCTAACAATCTCCCCTTTTGTCATTTGATGGCACAACATATGGTATGATAGAGAAGGAGGGCAATTGTGCAATTGTTAAACTTTCAGACCCTTGGAGACACAATGCATCAATAGTAGTCAGCCAACAAACCATCCAACAAAACGTTCAACAAGACGGAAGACATCCAACAAAACGTCCAACGAGGTCATCCAACAAAACGTCCAACGAGGTCATCCAACAAAACGTCCAACAAAACTTCCAACAAAACGTCAGATTCAGATAAGAGAGAGAACAAATCATACCACTTCTCCCCTTTTGCGCCACCAAAGGACAAATACTTCAGAGATCCGCAGAGGGGCCACTCCGTAGAGAAGACAGCTTGCTTTGCAGCAACTCCTTGTGGCGATTCAGAAGTACCCGCTGACTGTCGAGAACCAGAATTTGATCGTCAATATTCTGAAGAGCAGTCTCGAGAAACTGAATATCAACCGCACTCGCTGAGGAAGTAGTAGCATCAGTAGCAGGACAGGGTGAAGGAGATTGAGATGCTGGAGGCACTGTGGCAGAGGGTTCATTAGTAGAAGGTGGAGAGGATGTTGAAGAAACATTATGAAGAGAGGGCACCAAGTCAGAGATGTCATCCACTTTTTCGGCCACAGACTTTGTCGTATACGAAATACTCTCACAAGATGAAGGAAGATCTGACGAGGATAGAGGCACCTTTTGAGCCAGGAGCAGCATAGATATAAGAGCCCCATGCGGTAAAGAAGTCCCGGAGGAGGATAACTCAGCAAACGACAAGATAGAGTCAAAAATAATCCGGCCCAAATTAAAAGCCTGAGAGGTTCCTGCAGAGAACAATAGCCTGCACATGTCTCGAGTAACCACAGACACATTTGAAGTAGGTAGCCAGTTCCTCGTGGCAATCCTGTAGAGAATAAAAAACTTGGCCGTAAGAGCAGATGAAGGGAAGACAGATGATTTCTTAGGCCAATTTTGGAGCTTCCCCGCAGTCACAACTCGAATCAGTCTATCAAACTCGACTCCTGTAGACTCTCCATAAGCAGGAGCAGATTGAGGGCATTTCCATTCCAGAAGTTTGTTCAGAGAGGAAGGAGAAAAAGTAATTATCTTGCCCCGAACATAATTTCTGCAATGCCAACGGGAGGAGCCCTCTCCAGCAGTTTTGGATAAATTACAGAAAAATTCCCTGACTAACACAGGGTAGTAGGAACTGAAGCAAGTGGCAGCATGGTACAATCCGAGATTCTTCAATATAGTAGCTATCTGGGTCTTGTCAAAAGATGCCATGTTCAGAACCTTTTCAGGAAGTAATGATCTCTCCGAGTAAGATGACCATCGGTTCTTGCGAGCTTTGTCAAAGAAAATTCTGCAAAAGGCATCTGAAGAGGTAAAATACGGAGAACGTGAGGAACTTGAAGCTGAGATTTTGGACCTCTTAGAAGGAGAACCATCAGTATTAGACGAAGGAGCAGAGCGCTTCTTGGAGCACGATCGAGCCTTGCGCATAAATGAGGACAAGGGAGGTTCAGTAGGACCAGAGGCCTCAGGTGATGCACCCTGTGTTGCAACATTTTGTGCAACAATATGTTCAACACTTGCTTCCTTGAAGGAATCAGACTCGATATCAGTTTCAACATTTAGTCTCACATTGTCACCACCAACAGCAGAAGTATCTTGACTCAGGGTACATATTTCTACGATCACTTCATCATTTACCTCACAGCCAGCTGAGCCACCTCCAGACACAACATCTGCAGTGACCTTATCCGAAACAACATGCATCTCACCAACTCCAGTTTCAGAACTGTTGGGGAGATCCTGATGAATTTCAAAAGATCCTAAATCCATAGGAGTGGGGCCAGGTTCATCAGACTCATTTAGAGACTGAATTTTTTGAGACATATCATCAGCAAGTAGCATTTCTTCCTCAGTGTCTTTCAGAGACGACTCCTTAATACTGTCTGCACAATCGTGATCAAATTTCTCAGAATCTTTTCCAGGCTCAGAAGCATCTTGAGATGAGGAATTAGACACATTTTGAGGACACATATTCACATCACAATTAGGGTCATTGATCACGTTCTGAGATCCTTCATCCACAGACCTAGGTGATGCAGTGACAGATATCTCTTCCTGACGTGGAACAGCATACGTTTTCTCATCACTAGGATCACCTTTCTCCACATCTTCCTTGCTTCCCTGCACATCATCCTGCACAACAGGATTCTCTGAAGGAATATTAGACGAAGACGTTCCTGTAGTCCCCCTAGACTTAGGTAAATCAGCAAACACTGGGGAGTCTTCAGAATCAGAGATGTCTATCACGTCAATTTCAGAGATTTTAACAAAAGATTTCGGGTTCCAGGTTCGAATGACAACTTTTCTATCTCGAGGAACTCTAACACTCATAACTTTCCCCAAAATCTTCTTTTGCATGAGACCTTTAAAATGAATATGAGATACATCCACATAAGAAAGATCCAATTCTTTTCCTGTTCTCCGCAAAAACCAGAACCAGTCTTGAATAGTTACCGGATCAGGAAAACTTTCATCATCATCATACACATCATCTTCCACGGGATTTTTGGGAAGAGGAATTTCAAGAATTGGGGAAAAACTCACCAACTCTAAATTAGAGACATTAGAAGGATGCATGCCACCAAACGAGGAAGAGGAGAGAGATGGAGAGGGATTACCACCGAAGGATCTTTGCTCAGGACGAGAAAACACTCCTTTTCATTTAACAGAAGACGACGAGGAAGGCGGAGCACTTTTCCGAGCGGATGTCGTTCGTCGAGAAGACCGACGAGGGGGCAACGACGACTCTTCCGACTGATTTCTTGTCATTGTAGATAAACTGAGAGAGGTTTCGACCAAAGCGATTTCAAGAACCCTAGATGAGAGGATAGGAGAATCTTGGAGAAAAATTTGAGTTGAGAGAAAAAGCGAAAATGCGCCTTGGGAACGGAAAGAATCAGAGGGTTATAAATATCGGGTAAGGATATAAAGGAAACCCAACCCGTCAGCAGAGATCAGTAGACCCTCATAATGTTGCAACATGATGTTGCAACAAAGTTCTCAACACAGGAAGCAACATTAGATACGACACAGCCCTAGGGCTTGCCGCAATTCTTCAAATCTGGCAGAATCAAGGGGCTTTGTAAAAATGTCCGTTAGTTGATTAGCTGTAGCAACATACTCCATGACTAGGGACTTCTTCTCAACCAGCTCTCTAATAAAGTGATGTCGGATGTCGATGTGTTTCGTTCTGGAATGCTGGACAGGATTCTTGGAGATATTTATAGCACTCTGGTTGTCGCATAAAATGGTCATAACTCCTTGTTCCAGTCCATAGTCTATCAACATTTGCTTCAACCATAGTAATTGAGTACAACAACTCCCTGCAGCAATATACTCAGCCTCTGCTGTAGATAACGATATGGAGTTCTGTTTTTTACTATACCATGACACCAGATTGTTCCCCACATAAAAACATCCTCCGGTGGTGCTTTTCCGATCATCTGTATTTCCTGCCCAGTCAGCATCACTATATCCTGAGACAAGAGTATTCGTATCCTTTGTATACCATATACCATAGTCTGCTGTTCCGCTTATATACCTGATAATCCTCTTTACGGCAGTAATATGAGATTCCTTAGGACTTGCTTGATAACGAGCACAGACTCCAACACTAAAGCTGATATCCGGTCGGCTAGCTGTTAAATATAACAGGCTGCCTATCATGCTTCTGTAGAGGGTGACTTCAACATCTCTTCCTCCTTCATCCTTAGAGAGTTTTTCAGATGTACTCATGGGAGTCCTAACATGTCTAGCACTTTCTAAACCAAATCTTTTGACAAGATTTCTAGCATACTTGCTCTGTGAGATGAATAGACCATCTTGACACTGTTTAACTTGGAGCCCAAGAAATACATTCAACTCACCTACCATGCTCATTTCAAACTCCCTTTGCATGAGATTTATAAACTCATGCACAAGTTGTTGTGATGTTGAACCGAAGACTATGTCGTCAACATAGATCTGGGCAATCATCACACTTGATCTTGTCCTTTGAACAAATAAGGTCTTATCAGCTCCTCCTCTTTCGTATCCCTTCTTGAGAAGATATGTGGTCAATCTTTCATACCAGGCCCTTGGAGCTTGTTTCAGCCCATACAACGCCTTCTTCAGCTTGTACACATGATTTGGAAGAAACGGATCAGCAAAGCCTTTGGGTTGTTCAACATACACTTCTTCATTCAACAACCCGTTCAGAAAGGCACTTTTCACGTCCATTTGGTGCAGTTTGAAATTTAAACTACAGGCAACCGCAAGTAATAGTCTAATAGATTCCAACCGTGCTACAAGAGCAAATGTCTCATCGAAGTCAATGCCTTCCACTTGGGTATACCCTTGAGCAACAAGCCGGGCTTTATTCCGGGTAACATTTCCCTTCTCATCTGTCTTGTTTTTGAATATCCATTTTGTCCCGATGACATTAGTTCCTTTCGGTCTTTCCACAAGACTCCAGACGTCATTTCGTTGGAACTGGTTTAATTCCTCTTGAATAGCTGAGACCCAAAAGTCATCTCCAATTGCTTCCTTCACATTTTTTGGTTCGGTAGTAGAAAGAAAACAAGCATACCCAGCGAGATCTCTGTAATTAACACGACTGATGCCTCTGGTGCGACGACTGTCGTGAACATCACCAATGATTAGCTCCGGCACCTTGTGCACTTTCAGCTTCTTCTTGAGTCGACTCCATGGTGGCAGTATCCTGTGTTGCAACAATTTGTTCAACATTGTTCTGTACGGACTTGTTTGTTGCAACATCTCTTTCAACATGAGCATCATCCTCATTTCTATCTTCTGGAACTCCTTTATCACCAGTTAGAATACATTCTCCCTGATCAAAATCATCAACAACAACATTAATGGACTCCATCATGACATCAGTTCGTTCATTCAACACACGGAAAGCACGACTCCTTGTTGAATACCCCAAGAAAATTCCTTTGTCACTCTTGGTGTCGAACTTCCGTCTTGGTGTCCGATCTTGCAGAATGTAGCACTTGCTTCCAAAAAATATGAAAGTAGGAGACATCAGGCTTTCGACCTTTCCATATTTCATATGGAGTTTTCTCAGTCTGTGGTCGAAGATAAACCCTGTTGATGGTGTAGCATGCTGTATTAATCGCTTCAACCCACCACTTAATATTCACTTTTCGGGCGTTCAGCATAACACGAGCCATTTCCTGAAGAGTTCGATTCTTCCTTTCAACAACTCCGTTTTGCTGCGGAGTCTTAGGAGCCGAGAATTCATGTCCTATACCTTGTGCCTCACAGAATTCAGAGAACGAGTGATTCTCAAACTCTTTTCTGTGATCACTTCGGATCCGAATGACTTTCCCTATGTTGTCTCCTCTTTCTACTTGAAGACGAGTACACAAGTTTTTGAAAGCATCGAACGTGTCTGATTTCTCCTTCAGAAAATCCACCCAGGTGAATCGTGAAAAATCATCAACACAAACAAAAATGTACTTCTTACCTCCGACACTTGTTTCTGAAGTGGGTCCAATCAGATCCATATGCAGCAGCTCCAGAGTTTTTGACGTTGTGATATTCTGAATTTGTTTGTGACTAATTTTCTTCTGCTTACCCTGTAACGCCCCGCCTCCCGGCGGGCGCCGTTACTTGTGAAACGAGAGGTTGCAGGTCCCACAGGTGCCAGTGAAGTCAATGTGGAGCAGTGCAGAAAGTAAGGGGACACTCTAGACATGACCAGCTACACAGTTCTAAATGAGGAAAAGACAGTAAGATAAGAAACACAAACTGAAAAGAAAAGAGACAAGTAAAAAGCTGTACTACTGCTGAAACGTAAAGGGAACTCGTACCTCCGCTATGTCAATGCTCAAACCGTTCTGCTCTGGAAGTTCTGACTCCTCTCAAGTCCTGTACTGAAGCTCCAACTCCTCGTGCTCAGACACCTCTGGATGATCGTGTGCTTCGTACCTGGTGGGCAACAAAGGGCGCACCGCGCTCAATAGAGTAGACAATATCTAAACAAGAGACAAGGAAGGTAAGTGTGCACAAAAGGAAGCAAGACGACCACAGATATGATGGCACTACCCAAAGAAGTAACCTGACATGGTAATCCACGAGCACGCGCCACTGAAGAGTAAGGGAGTACAAAGGACGATGTGACAGTAGCAGAAAGGGTACAGAAGAGAGACATGTCGAAAACGAGCAAAAGTACTGTAAAGAGGGTACTAACTAAAGTGAACCAATCCTAGGCCGTGACTTATGAGGGGGAGTACAATAAGCATCTGAGAGCTACCTTGACCGCGAGGGTGCGACCCCGGGCAGAGTCCAAAAGTGTAAGTACTGTACTGTAAGCTGCAAAATCTGTAAGAACTGAGGCGCTGTGGCCTGCGGTGGGGCTCCAGGACCCATCAAGATGGCCGTCCCTGTCTGCCCCAGGACTCAGGACCCATCAGCTGATGGAGTCCCCCTAACTCGGGGAAAATAACAACCAAAAACGATTGGTTGCTAAAGATCAGGTCCCAGTCGCCCACGTACTCCCCAATCATAAGTTTCCCCAAACCCAGTGAGTCAAGCAGAAAGTAACCATTTTATTAGTTATTAGTGTCGTGAGGTTCAATATTGATTAAACTACGTAGCCAAGGGGAATCTATTACCGTACCGGTAATAGCAACCTGTCAAGTCAAGAGCCAACCTCAGGATAGTCCACTAGTCATCCAGTACCAACATAGTAATGTGCCATCATAAGAACATCCCAAGGATACGCAATTTAATAATATTAAACTAGCAAGGTACCAATAAGCTTATGAAACAACAAGAGCAACAAACTAGCAAGTGACAGGTAGCATGGATGTTCCTTATGGCAAGATATTCCAAACTGAGTAGAAAGGAAGCATCACCAACCTAAGAACAACAAGGAAACCCAAGGCAGCAATCAAAGGAAGCTATCAAACCCAACAAGCAAAAGGAGCCACCCAACTCAATTACCAACAAGGGAAGCTTGAACCACAAGCAAGGGAAACCCAAACCCCAACACAAGTAAAGGAATCTAAATTGGAGTATGGGGGATAGAGTCTACCTGAAACCGAAGCCGAAGAACCAAGATAATTAAGAACCGAAGACCAGCATCTGCAGAAAGCCTACGTCGCAACCATCAGCAACAAGAAACCCAAAACCTGCAAGCAATAGAGAAAGGACGAAAGAAACCTGCAAGCAAGTAAGAAAGAACGTACTGATATATAAAAGAAACAATACTAACTGAATCTTGGTACGAACAAGTAACAAGAAAACAACACAATTGCATTACATAAAGAAGGACCAAGAGACAACCCGGATGGCGCTAGAGAGTCTAGGCCAGAGGGATCAGATTGGGGGTCTTCTCATCACGCAGTGGGGGGTACCCGTGCCTACGGCAAAGTCCACGGGGTTCTTATTAAGGAACTAGGGGCTAACAACCAAAACCGTTGGGGAACGGGGCTCACAACCCAAGTAGTACCACACCGAAGCTCAAAACACAAGCAAGGGACCCAACTGAACCCAAACAGCAAGTAGAAGGAACCAGCCGAGCACAAACAGCAGCCCACAAAGCCAAGTCAGCAAGCAAGAACCAAGCCGCAGCAAGGGGAAGCCCAAACAGCAAATAGAGGAACCCCGACCAGCAAGCAAAGCGTCAACGGAAACCAAACCAGCGAGGGGGAGCCATCGAACCCCCTAAAAAGCCCCAACAGCAACCCCGGGACCCCACACAAGTAGGCGAGGGCGTCCAACCCCACGAAATAGCAATAGGGACAATAAAACCCTAATCCTACCCCCAATTCATCCTTTCCCCAAAAGAAATCGAAATCAACGCAGAAGGAAAGAGGATTGGGTCTACCTGAAACCGAACTCAAAGCCGGCATCGACGAAGCCGAGGAAATCAGTCGAAATCAGCTTCGAAAAATAAAGGAAAAACACTCACCGAGCCTGCAGTAGGAAGGAGGAGAAGAGGGGTGAAATAGAGAGGCAAACCGCCACAGTCGCACTCGCAGCGAAGGGACAAGGCGATGAGAGCCTCGTCGAGGGACCCACACCACGCGCGAGGGAGACGAGGGTGACGCCGTGAGCGTGACGCGTCGAAGGACCCAGCGAGGGACCCATATCACACGCGAGCCATCGACGAAGAGAGAGGGGTGACGTCAAAGCCCTAGGAGGCCGTGTCGTCGAGAGGGAGGGGAGGAGCGTCGAAAACAAAGCCCTAAGGGCTTTCGCTGCGGGGAAAATGAGAACGAGAGAGAGAGAGAGCAGGGGAAAAGGGGGATGGCTCGCGGGGGATAAGGGGAGGCCCGTGTGGGCTTGGGCCTTGGGGACGTGCCGTTACATTTTACCCACCTTAGAAAAAATTCCGTCCTCGGAATTCTAGAACAAGATAATATATATATATATATATATAACACAAAAGATATCCAACAACGGGATACAACAAAATAAAGACCAGTTCAACAACTGATAATACAAGCTAAAAGTCGGGAGCGTCTGTCTCCATCGTCTCCATGGTGAAAGTCTGGCTCCTCTGAGGTGATGGTGGCCGTCTGGGAGGAACTCCTGCTTGCTCTCGTCGTACTCGCTCCCGCTGCAAGTACTCGTACTCCCGGGCTGTGGAGAGCATCTCAGCATGCGTCGTCAACCCAAGTCCTACCAGCTTGCCGCAGATGTCGATGTCCAAGCCCTGTCGAAATCTCTTGGCCCGAGCCTGAGGGGTAGACACTGCGTCCTTAGCAAACCTGAAACACCAATTGTTAGCAAACACAAACACAAAGTATAGTTAGCGATCTTGTAACAAGTTACATACCTACTGAGTTTAGAAAACTCAGCGTCATACTCCTCTACAGTCATGGAGCCCTGCTCCAGGTGCATGAACTGTGCCTCCAAATCCATCTGCGCCTCCGGTGAGAAGTACTGGCCGTTGAACTCCTCCTCGAACGTAGCCCAAGAGATTGGCTGGGGTAATCGGTCCTCTGCAGCAGCCCACCAGTCTCTGGCATCTCTAGTCAACTGTAGCGTCGCCATGCAAATCCACAACGCTGGAGGTACCTCTGCTGCCTTCAGTCTGACGGTGATCGAACGCATCCACCCTTCTGCAGCCAAAGCATCTCATTGTCCATCGAAAACCGGCGGCTGAAGAGATCGAAACTGTTGCACTCCTCTATCCGGCCCGGGCGCTTCACATATAGCCTGAATCAACTCTCGCAAGGCCTGGTCTGAAATCTGATACACCGAGTTGGGTTTGGCGCCACCGGACCCAGATCCTGAGCCAGAAGCCATGAGCGCCCTCCTGGATGGTCCAAGTCTCTCACGTATATACACGCCTGCATCCACAAAGCAAGATTGAGTCAATCGAGCATCGCACTTCCTGCCTGCTCTACACTGTTCACGAGGCGTTTGCGCGGACCTGCATGGGCCACCACTTTGTAACGCCCCGCCTCCCGGCGGGCGCCGTTACTTGTGAAACGAGAGGTTGCAGGTCCCACAGGTGCCAGTGAAGTCAATGTGGAGCAGTGCAGAAAGTAAGGGGACACTCTAGACATGACCAGCTACACAGTTCTAAATGAGGAAAAGACAGTAAGATAAGTAACACAAACTGAAAAGAAAAGAGACAAGTAAAA
Organism: Scilla litardierei; assembly: GCA_030789695.1. Taxonomy (NCBI): domain Eukaryota; kingdom Viridiplantae; phylum Streptophyta; class Magnoliopsida; order Asparagales; family Asparagaceae; genus Scilla; species Scilla litardierei. Next base: position 73,557,221 of record CM061130.1, read on the forward strand.
AGCTGTACTACTGCTGAAACGTAAAGGGAACTCGTACCTCCGCTATGTCAACGCTCAAACCGTTCTGCTCTGGAAGTTCTGACTCCTCTCAAGTCCTGTACTGAAGCTCTAACTCCTCGTGCTCAGACACCTCTGGATGATCGTGTGCTTCGTACCTGGTGGGCAACAAAGGGCGCACCGCGCTCAATAGAGTAGACAATATCTAAACAAGAGACAAGGAAGGTAAGTGTGCACAAAAGGAAGCAAGACGACCACAGATATGATGGCACTACCCAAAGAAGTAACCTGACATGGTAATCCACGAGCACGCGCCACTGAAGAGTAAGGGAGTACAAAGGACGATGTGACAGTAGCAGAAAGGTTACAGAAGAGAGACATGTCGAAAACGAGCAAAAGTACTGTAAAGAGGGTACTAACTAAAGTGAACCAATCCTAGGCCGTGACTTATGAGGGGGAGTACAATAAGCATCTGAGAGCTACCTTGACCGCGAGGGTGCGACCCCGGGCAGAGTCCAAAAGTGTAAGTACTGTACTGTAAGCTGCAAAACCTGTAAGAACTGAGGCGCTGTGGCCTGCGGTGGGGCTCCAGGACCCATCAAGATGGCCGTCCCTGTCTGCCCCAGGACTCAGGACCCATCAGCTGATGGAGTCCCCCCTAACTCGGGGAAAATAACAACCAAAAACGATTGGTTGCTAAAGATCAGGTCCCAGTCGCCCACGTACTCCCCAATCATAAGTTTCCCCAAACCCAGTGAGTCAAGCAGAAAGTAACCATTTTATTAGTTATTAGTGTCGTGAGGTTCAATATTGATTAAACTACGTAGCCAAGGGGAATCTATTACCGTACCGGTAATAGCAACCTGTCAAGTCAAGAGCCAACCTCAGGATAGTCCACTAGTCATCCAGTACCAACATAGTAATGTGCCATCATAAGAACATCCCAAGGATACGCAATTTAATAATATTAAACTAGCAAGGTACCAATAAGCTTATGAAACAACAAGAGCAACAAACTAGCAAGTGACAGGTAGCATGGATGTTCCTTATGGCAAGATATTCCAAACTGAGTAGAAAGGAAGCATCACCAACCCAAGAACAACAAGGAAACCCAAGGCAGCAATCAAAGGAAGCTATCAAACCCAACAAGCAAAAGGAGCCACCCAACTCAATTACCAACAAGGGAAGCTTGAACCACAAGCAAGGGAAACCCAAACCCCAACACAAGTAAAGGAATCTAAATTGGAGTATGAGGGATAGAGTCTACCTGAAACCGAAGCCGAAGAACCAAGATAATTAAGAACCGAAGACCAGCATCTGCAGAAAGCCTACGTCGCAACCATCAGCAACAAGAAACCCAAAACCTGCAAGCAATAGAGAAAGGACGAAAGAAACCTGCAAGCAAGTAAGAAAGAACGTACTGATATATAAAAGAAACAATACTAACTGAATCTTGGTACGAACAAGTAACAAGAAAACAACACAATTGCATTACATAAAGAAGGACCAAGAGACAACCCGGATGGCGCTAGAGAGTCTAGGCCAGAGGGATCAGATTGGGGGTCTTCTCATCACGCAGTGGGGGGTACCCGTGCCTACGGCAAAGTCCACGGGGTTCTTATTAAGGAACTAGGGGCTAACAACCAAAACCGTTGGGGAACGGGGCTCACAACCCAAGTAGTACCACACCGAAGCTCAAAACACAAGCAAGGGACCCAACTGAACTCAAACAGCAAGTAGAAGGAACCAGCCGAGCACAAACAGCAGCCCACAAAGCCAAGTCAGCAAGCAAGAACCAAGCCGCAGCAAGGGGAAGCCCAAACAGCAAATAGAGGAACCCCGACCAGCAAGCAAAGCGTCAACGGAAACCAAACCAGCGAGGGGGAGCCATCGAACCCCCTAAAAAGCCCCAACAGCAACCCCGGGACCCCACACAAGTAGGCGAGGGCGTCCAACCCCACGAAATAGCAATAGGGACAATAAAACCCTAATCCTACCCCCAATTCATCCTTTCCCCAAAAGAAATCGAAATCAACGCAGAAGGAAAGAGGATTGGGTCTACCTGAAACCGAACTCAAAGCCGGCATCGACGAAGCCGAGGAAATCAGTCGAAATCAGCTTCGAAAAATAAAGGAAAAACACTCACCGAGCCTGTAGTAGGAAGGAGGAGAAGAGGGGTGAAATAGAGAGGCAAACCGCCACAGTCGCACTCGCAGCGAAGGGACAAGGCGATGAGAGCCTCGTCGAGGGACCCACACCACGCGCGAGGGAGACGAGGGTGACGCCGTGAGCGTGACGCGTCGAAGGACCCAGCGAGGGACCCACATCACACGCGAGCCATCGACGAAGAGAGAGGGGTGACGTCAAAGCCCTAGGAGGCCGTGTCGTCGAGAGGGAGGGGAGGAGCGTCGAAAACAAAGCCCTAAGGGCTTTCGCTGCGGGGAAAATGAGAACGAGAGAGAGAGAGCAGGGGAAAAGGGGGATGGCTCGCGGGGGATAAGGGGAGGCCCGTGTGGGCTTGGGCCTTGGGGACGTGCCGTTACATACCCAGTTGGCAGGCTTCGCACACTCCTTCTTTCTTCTTGATTAACGTAGGCATTCCTCGGACAGCTCTTGCTTTGGAGATTTTCTATAAGGTCTTGAAGTTAACATGGCCTAACTTCTGATGCCACTGTTCAGACGCATCTGTGGTGATGCTCAGACATCTGTCAGGTTCTTGCAACAGGTAGCAGTTGTCACTAGATCTTTTTCCAGAAAGAATGCACACTTCATCACCATTAAACACAAGACATTCATTTTTGTTGAACCGAACCAGCGGGCCTTGATCGCACAGCTGACTTATACTAATGAGATTAGCCTTTAAATTTTCAACATGCATCACATCTTTCAATTTCAGAGTTTCTGTCATATTCAGATTACCTTTCCCAATAACTCTGCTTCTCTGTCCATCCCCGAAGGTGACATGACCTTTATTCCCAGCAATGTACTCAGATAGTAGACCCTTGTTCCCTGTCATGTGCCGAGAGCACCCACTGTCAAAATACCACTGATTTTCCGCAAAGGTGGCCAAAGATGTGTATGCAACCATACTGAACAGTTCCGACTTCTTAATCCATTTCATGGTTGTCTGTTGTTGTGGATGAACAATATTTCTTCCTTCACTCACATGCTTCATACGCCTGAAACACCTCCAATCATTATGTCCTATTTGTTTGCAGTAACCGCATATAGGCTGCCTAAGAGTAGTACCTCTTCTGTTCTTTCCTCGTGACTTGGCCTTATCATGTGAGCTCCTTTTAACATGTTCCTTAGCATTGAGACTACTCCTGGTCTTGGGTGTGTGAAGATGACTTCCTCTGTTGTAACCAACTCCAGTTCGATCTCCAGCAACTTTTCCCATGTTGAGGATGTCATCGAGTTTGGTTTTTCCAGAGTTCCATCTGTTAACAGTGCTTTCTGCCTTCTCAGCTCTCATTACGGCTCTCTTCATATTTCTCTCACAGTTTCGGAGACTTGCTTCAGTCTTCAGAAGTTTGACTTGATATGCATTCTTCTCACTTCTCAACTTAGAGCATTCATCTTTCAGTTTCTTGTTGACTTCACAGATTTCCATCCATTTGTAGAACATAGTTTGATAGGCTGTGCGGATTTCCTCATCATCAATATCTTCTTCACTCCCAACTTCTGATTCAACTTCACTGTCAGAATTAGCATCATTTGTTGCAACATTTCGTACAACATGTTCTCCCTTGTGCTTTGATGTTGCAGCACATGTTGCAACATTATGTTCAACAAGACTGATGGACTTGCCTTCAGATTTGTCACTTAGAATAGCTGTGAAAGCAACATAATTACTAGTTATGTCTTCATCTTCCTCGCTACCTCCAGAGTCTTCATCGCTCCAAGTGCTGGCGAGAGATTTCCCTTTTTGCTTCTTAAGAGTGTTTGCACACTCTGCCTGTATATGTCCGAAACCTTCACATTCTCTACACTGTATTCCCTTTCCTTTGTTTTTAGACTCATACCTTTGTATAGGACGACCAGCATTCCTTTCACCTGCAGGGGGTCCTGTCCGCACCTTTTTATTAGTAGCTTTGAAATTCTGACCTTTATTGCTGATCTTTCTCATCATCTTGCTAAAGTTTTTGGTGAGAAGCGCGATATCATCTTCGAGTTCTGTCTCATCATCAGATTTTGACAGTTCACTGGCTTCAATCTTCAAGGCAACACCCTTCTCCTTTTTGTTTTGTTTGAGATTCATCTCGTAGGTCTGAAGGGATCCCATGAGTTCGTCCAATCTCATGGTCGATGTGTTCCTCACCTCCTCTATAGCCGCAATCTTTGCTGAAAATTTATCTGGCAGGGACCTCAGAGTTTTTTCAACAAGCTTCTTTTGTGAATACTTCTTACCCAGTTGGAATGCCTGATTAGCAATATCCCTCAATCTTCCATTGAACTCCGCAACCGTCTCGTTTTCGTTCATCCTCAGATTTTCAAACTGGCTGGCGAGCATTTGTAATTTTGAGGCCTTAACAGTGCTGGTTCCTTCATGCACGTTTTGAAGAATGTCCCAAGCTTCTTTAGCATGCTCACAAGTTGATATAAGCTTGAACTGCTCTTCATCAACGGCAGTAAAGATGGCGTTAACCGCCTTAGAGTTTCCTAAGGCAGCACGTTCTTCATCAGAACTCCAGTCTCTCACAGGTTTGAAGCTTTCCTTTCCTTCTTTGTTGACTTCAACCGGAGGGTTCCATCCTTCAACTGTAGCAACCCAGGCCTTTTCATCCAAGGACTTGATAAAAGCTCGCATGCGAGACTTCCAATAGGTGTAGTTCGATCCAGTGAGCAAAGGAGGACGAGTGACTGAAGCACCTTCTTTTGTGTTCATGATCAGCGTACTGACCTACAGGATCACACCCACTTTGAAAGAAAGTCAAAGTATTGTGGATGACTTGCTCTGATACCAAATGAAATTCAGTACGCGGTTAAGAATATAACGAACAACGAAAAGACACGCAGCACACAAGAACACACAAGGATTGGTATCGCAGTTCGGTGCGCACACCTACATCTGCGGGGCCACGCCCAGAAAATAGAATACTTCACTAAAAAGATCGGAGAATACAAATTCTACAATTCACGCTTTAATAAGGAAGAACACTCTCATCCTTAAAACAAACCGTGAGGGGATGAACGCAATCAACCTCGTGAAGTATTCTTGGCAAGCTCCCCTTGCCTGCAAGCTCCCCTTGCCTGCAAGCTCCCCTTGCACCACCGACTTGATCAACTCCCTTGATCCTGCGTGCGCAGCCGTCGGCCTCCCTCCCGGAGAATCTTCTTATGCTTTCACAACCAAAGCCACCGCCTCAGCCGCCAAACGCTCCAAGCCCTAAAAGGCCAAAGCCCCGCAATCTCCGATTCAATCTCGATGCGGGCAATCGAACCTGGATTCGATTCTATCAACAGCAACGACCGCAACGGCTTCAACAAGAAAGAGATCCCGAAGGATCCGTAAGGAAGTTGCTAGAGTAATGATTTGCCGAAAATCTCTCTCCAACCGTTTCACAATATGGTAACAAGAGATTATACCCAATCAACTCTAAAACAGTTAATAACCATTATAATGGCCAGATGTGCAAGATAGAGAATACCAGAATACCAGAATACCAGAACGCCAATTGCACATCCTACATTTGCAGCCAATTGATGCAAGTACACATATTCTGTTGAACATCCCAGTACAACAATCTGTTCAACAAAATGTCCAACATTCTCATCTTCATACGACATTGGTTCAGATGTGATAAGCCATACATCAACATAACCATCATTCTCCAGTGCCACATATGACAAGCCCGCAAACAAGAATATCCACAGGATAAATCCTAACAGAACCCATATTGGCTTTTGATGTGAGGATTCTCTGATTGTAGCCCTGCCATAAAGTTCCATTGTGTTTTCAAATTTGGCTATGCTTTCAAGTGACCGCTTAGGATGTTTCCTAACTTTGTAGGTTGATTTTTATCTGAAAAATCCCTAAAATTCAACTTCAGATTCCAAGATAGTTAAAATACGTCCTTAACGATGATCATGTTATGGATAAATATCTTGAGCTAAAAATCATACCTAGTCCATTACAAAACCAAAAATAGATGAAACAAGGTCATCTCGCAATCTACAATAGTTAAACAGCAATCACTCACACATATACTTTGACATAATCAGATTAATTGATCTATCAGCTAGTCTCTAGGTGGGGTAGGCATTTCTACCTAAGTTTGGTTTTATCTCATCCCAAGTCCAAATAGGTTATGATACATCCTCTCTAATTGTCATTTTACTAAAGTCTAATGCTCTTAGTTGATCTTTAAAGCTTCATCCTAGCAAATTTAACCATACGGTCATCGAACATTTCGTGCCACTCATAAAATTGGTCCATATTAGCTAACCAGTAATATTCGTGGGTTATAGGACCCGTCAAATGTGGGTGCATCTCCTTTAACCCATCGTGAAATATCATCCCACGTAATGTCGATGTCATCATTGACATTATCATGTTTCTTACGATCATGCCCTCTTCCTGGACCTTTTATGCCCCTTGCTTGTCCTATCATATGGTCAGGGACATGCTCATTGCGTACCGAGTTATTTATGTCATCTAAGGGACTCTCTCCTCCCCCTCTTATCTATATGACAAGTACACAAATCCTAAATGACACATCACAACTCTAGTATCCTGAAGTAATCTAGCTCGTTGAGTTACTTAAAAGGTTATCCTTGGTAGTTGGACTATACTTTCTTACTGGCCATGTTTGGCCTAAATACTTTTCATTATAAAGAAAGAAAAATTAAGGAGAATGCAGCAGACAATTGGTCACATATGATATGCATGAATTAATTATTAAAAAACAAATTAATCCTAACGATTTGGATATATATGCTAAAATAAAATAACAATTCCAGATGCTACAAACACACAAAACGAGACAAGGTAGCTTTTGACAATAAATAATAAGTTTAATAACTATTTTGAACAAAACAGTAGAAATTTTTAAAATTTATGCTCAAGGAGTTCGATCATATTAGGGATTATCTAGAGTGAATATCAGCTTGTGTGCTAGGGTGGTCTTTAGGAAATACTATAGAATTTGTGCATGAGCTTTGAGGTAAAAATCTCATGCAAAAGCTTGAAAAGGCTTCAAAGTCACCAAAATATGTGCAAGAGTACAATAGCAACAGGAAATTCCTAGCAAAGCGTAGAAAATTGCTAAGCCACATTGTAGCAGATGCTTTGCTTAGCACTGTATCAGTCAACTTTGGTCGGGTCAAGTAGCTTGAGTTTAGCTTGTTTGGCTTAGGTGGCTCGAGTCAACTCACGTTCAACTAAGGTTAGCTTGTCAGCTTGGCTGACTCGGATCTGAGCCGATCAATCAAATTCAGATTGAAGCAAGCCATAGTCAGCGACGCCTAGCAACAACGATGATGGGTGATGATGACAACTGACAATAATGAAGGCCGCGATAGCAGTTGATGAAGTTACAAACGGTAGTGATAGTTGATGAAATTGCATAGGACATTATAAGAAGATGACGACTAATATATGTAGATGAGAGAGCAAGGAAGGTAGCAATGCAAATTAGAGGAATAGAGAGAGTCAACGTGGCAGGGTATGGGTAAGGTTCTAGGCTAATGTTTGGGTTGGATGAGTTTCAGCTAAGGTTTGGAAATGAAGAAGACAAACAGTGTCCTTTTTTATTTTTAGGGGGTTTTTGGTTTTTTTTTTTGAATTTCTGCCTGACCTCCCCACCACCCCCCCCCCAAAATAATAATAATAATAATAAATAATTAAATAAATCCTAAACTACGAAGAATTTTATGAATGGTTGCTAGTGTTAGGATTAGGTTTGTTGTTGCAAAAATTCAAGAAAATTGGCAAAAAATTGGGAAAAAAAAAGAAAATCACAGAAATTTACCTTTCGCATCCACTCTCAAATCTACTTGAGAAAAGAGATTTTAGACAGAAAAACTAATGTTCCTCTCAAACCAAACCAGAAAGTCTCTTACATTTATCAAATCCAATTCACTGAAAATAAAGAATTGTAGTACATGCTTATTTATAGGGTAAACTACATGCACGTCACATGCAAAGAAAAAACATGTGGGCAACACATAAAGTTCAAAATAATTAAAGAGTTAACATAATAGCTTAGTCCAAAAACAATGTTCAAGTTTGATCTCCATCAATAAGACTAATTTTCATGTCTCGCATCCCACCGGTAGCAATTGAAGCCGAAGAGACTACATATGCCCATCATTGAAGCTTACAACAGTCCAAGTGGCAGGGTCACAATTCAACACCAACTAATTTGGTCACTGACCATTTGACACATTCACATTCACATTCACATGTTTGCATCTGTACACAACTATTGAGTTTGATTACTTGGGGAAGATAGGATATATAACTGTGAGCATCCTGAATGAAGCGTGTCCTGGAATGAAGGAGAATAAGGTAACAAGACAGACTGATGTCCAGCTGCTAGTTTCAGTGCCACATTCAGAATGCTAGAAGAATAGATAGGTATACTCTTGCTAGACAAGTATCCCTTTGCAAGATAAAGTTGAAGTCATGCAATAAAAGAAGCAAAAGTGGTCCTTCAGCAAAATCCAGATTAACTTTACAGGAAAATGGCCACACTGTTGCTAGCATAAGAACTTGGGATGATGCTTGTAACTTGACACTCACAGACACTTTGGATTGTGCTACTCTGGTCCTCCGGATACGCACAAAATTACTATTTATATCCTTAAATCAGGTCATTGTTTTTCTACTTTGGAAAGAAGAAACTGAATATAGGTCATCTCCTATATAACATGATGTGTCATTTGGATTTAAGGAAAGCAGCAAAACTTCATATACTTGGATTGACTTGACACATGAATAGGCTATAATGTTGCTAGCACCATACGTTAGGACTGTGCTCCAAGATATTTTTTGAACCTTGGTCTCCCAGAAGCATATTCATGTTTCGTAAAACACCATGTTAAAGCTCAACGAAAGCATATAGAGAACATACTAAAATGCTTTAAACTTCAGGAGAACCAGTGGGAACTGTCATTCTTATAGGTGGTAACACATTGTGTACAATAAAAACTATGCTTTACGTAAATATCTACATCTCCTGCTATTGAAACTTTCTGAAGATATGAACATGTGCCTTCTTTTCTCATATTTCAGTAGGACCTTAAATAAATGAGTATGGATGTGTTCATCTGATCACTGTGAAAGAAGGCAAGTCCATTACAGGTATGTTGTCTTAGCTTTGCATTGTTTGTAAGATCTGAGTTTGAGATGATAAAGCCATAGTCTTTGCTAGTAAATATAATTTTTAAAGCATGCAACCAACAAATTTTTAAGCGGATAGGTTCACTGTACTGTATCAGTATTACATTCACAGAAATGACGGCTACCATGGAATGTAATGTGAGGACTCCTGAAATGACGGCTACCATGGAATGTAATGTGAGGACTCCTAAACACATTTTGTGGTTTATTGCATGAAATGATGACAATGATCATCTCATTTGGTACACTTTTGATTGGTCACGAGTGATTGCAATACTAATACTTGCTATATTTTTTTTTGGTCCGCTGGAAAGCTGGTAAAGCGTGCAAATGGGGCTCCCATCTGCCCGGGTTCGAACCCGGGTCGCGTCGCAAGGAGGCGGAGGGATATGCCGCCGAATGCTCCGTTGGCTAATACTTGCTAATTTACAAAGCATCTCCAGTTAGAATATGGTTCTGAATTTCACATGGTCTGTCAAATCTTTTACAAAGGTATGCGACATATTCGAGCATTTAAGAGTGTGTGATTCTGGTTCCTTATGATTCCACAATCTCAATCACCTATATATATTTATTATACAATTGAGGGCTTTTGTTCCTGTCACAAGTTGACTGGGACAAACGATTGGCCCTGTGTACGCCACCTCATCTTGGAGCTTGGATTTGGTTGGGGTTTTGGGCTTGGGTTTGGTGTGTGGTTTTGGGGACTTTTTTGCGCTTTAGTCCATGCTTTTCCTCCTTTTGTCCCCCGACGCTTCACTCACACCCCCATGCTTTTTTCACTTTGGCCATTGCTTCTCTCCGCATTTGCGCCCGGGCGACGACTGTCTCCGTGCCCTCTGGTCACGGGTAATTTCTAGTCTATCCAGTGTAGTCAAGGCGCACTGAGGCGCGCGCCTGAGGCGCGCCTAGGCGTGAGGCGCATGTAGTGACGCCTTAAGTGCGCCTTGCGCCTCAGGCTCCAAAGAACCGGTGCGCCTTGCCTTGCGCCTTGCGCCTTGACTACACTGAGTCTATCTTACAAATGAGGGCTTTGATTTGATGTGACATACTAGGACAAACCCAGTAGGACAAACCATTGGCCTAAATTGTGCCACCTAGGCAGAGTGGATCCCCCTTTGGGGTGGGTGGCAAAGTTTGCCTGCTTTGGGGTGTGGCTTTGGGGAGTGGGGTTTAATGCTCCCGCAATTTCCCTTATTTGCAAGCTTGCCATTGATTCTTCATCTAACCAAAATGCACACCCTCTTCCACATATATATATGGTGTTGCCATTGAGATTGTTGCCCTTTGCTCCCCAAGTTTTTTTTGGCAATTTAACCCGAGATTTTTCCCATTTTACCTCTCGACAATGCACATACACACCCACACTTCTTGCTCCTTGGTTTCGCTCGTGCACTGCATCTGTTCTGTGTGGGGGGTTTTTTGGTGCCGTGCACTGCGTGCACGAGTTATTTTTAGTCCTTTACACAAATGAGGGACGTTGTGATATTCGTCATGTGGCAATGTCACATAAACACCCCTCCAACCTTTTTCCCATTGGTCCCCCTCTATTTATAAGGTTGCCATTGCCATTTTTCTCCTTTTGACCTCCACTTATTTACATGTTTGACATTGGGATTTTCCCCCCTTTACTTCCTGACGATACCGATACACCCCCACACTTCTAACTCCTTTTCGGTTGTGCACGTGCACCACATCCTGTTTGTGTGTGGGTTTTTTTGCACTATGCACTGTATGCACGTATTATTTCTAATCTAGTATACAAAAGATGGAGATAGATGTGACTTTGTCTTATGTGGTAATGTCACATAAACCCCACCCAGACTTTCCCCCTTAGGCCCTCCTTATGTACAAGGTTGACATTGACATTTTTCTCCATTTAACCCCACTTATTTACATTCGTGCCAATGAGATTTGTCCCCTTTTTACCCATGATGATATCGACACACATACTTCTCACTCCTTTTTGATTGCGCACGTGAACCACATCCTGTTCGTATGTGGTTTTTTTCGCCGTGCACACAGTGCACGAGTTATTTCTAGTCATGGGATAATATGCATATAGGAGAAGCTAAAAATTTTACTGAACATATATAATTGTAGCTTCATTTGTGGGTTCATCCTCCAAGAATAATGGACATCATCTGTTAGCGATGAAAAACTCGATACTAACACTCGCGTTTTGCATGTTTTTGCCTATGGATTTCAAAAATGCTACCTTTCAGATTCAGACTATAGTCCAATTCATTGTAAATTGAACCACCTGGGATCAAGTTTTCCCCAGCTTAGAAAAATGAAATGTTAATGAATAAAAAGTTCAATGCTATTTAACTTCAATGGTATTAGACAGGAAATGAGGTAGATTTGTTTCCCAAATGCGTCTCAAATTTTTGGGTTCAGCATTAGATACAATCTCCAGTAAACCCATCATTTTTCCTCTCATTTTTTCTCTCATTTTTTCGCTTTTACGTCTCACAACATTAGATTCGTGATATCTTTCCATAAAAAACAAATCACTTGTAATCGACAAATAAATTCAGTCAAAAAGCATCCATTAGAAGGGGAAAAAAATCATGACAAAATAAGAAAAAGAAAACAGATCAGCAAGATTACCGGAAGCGGCGGTCCCCGCAAAAACAGCCTGCATGTATCTCTCAGGCATCTCGCCGGCGGCACCTATGATCCCGCTCTGCACCAACGCATCGGCGATCCCCGAGACCACCACCGCCCCCACCGTCACCCCGTATGCCCCGTACATCCCCCTCTCCCCCTTCACCCAGGCCGCATCCATCACCGGCACGGCGAGCAGCGCGGCGAGGAAAAGCCCCAGCCCGGCGTTGATCCTGCGGGATACGCTGGACACGTGGGCCCATAGCAAGATCATGAACAAGACGACGAGGCCGGAGATCATGTAGGCGACGGAGAACACGCGGTCGACTGCGACGGCGGGGTACAGGTAGCCGAAGTAATCGACGGCGGTGATGAATGCGTTCCATGGGAGGAGGAAACCGGCGCCGAGAGTGAAGTAGACGATGTAGGCCAGATGGAAGGAATCTTTCGGGATCTCGATGTCACTGTCGTCATCGATCGGAATCGTTAATACCAGAAGGCTGGCTGTTTCTTCTCCTTCTAATCTGTTTGCAGACATTTTGAGATGAAGATGTGTGTGTGTGTGTTTTTTTTTCTGAGATTGAAGAAGCAAGAAAAGAAAAGAATGAACGAATAGCGAGAGGTTGCTTGCTTTGCGTGTCATCTTTGTCTTCGCATCTGTCTTGTAGTGATTAATAATAATTATTTAATTGGTAGGGCCATTAGGTTTGAAAGGAAGATGAAGTGAGAGAGACTGTTAGAATCCCAATTCTCAGTTTTCTCATGGAGATGGGAGGAGCGGCCGAGGCAGCCGCTTACGTTGCCGCCGGAGCTGCGGCGTTTGTGGGCCTGATCGCGTGGTGGCATTGTTGGCCGAGACGGAGGATCCGCCTTGTTTGGACTGGTGGCAGCCTTAGGGCAGGAGGAAGGAGGTATGCAAGAAATTTTCAGGCGACGTTAATGTTGTCGGTAGGCTGATGATCCTTTGATTTTGTCTGATCCGCGCAGGCCTCATTCGACTGCAGCTGAGGAGGAGCAGGCTGGCGTGACCGAAGAGGATCTGAAGGTGCTGCTGGCAAATATCAACGAGAAGGATGGGGGGCCACCATGGAAGTTGATGATGGATCGTGTTACTCCGACATTGTCGTTCCGAGCATGGCATCGTGATCCAAAGGTGATTGATTGTTCTTGTGTCGGTTAATCCGTTTTAAAATTTATATAGTTATTAGCATAGATTGTTCAATATTGTTGTTCATTGGGGGTGATGTAAAGCAGGCAACTACCTGTTTCTTATTTTCATTTCTGAAATTTGCCAACAACATTATTAATTTGGATATAAGCTTGAACTTAGGTTCTAAAATATAAGGTTTAATATGGTATTATAATATATATAATCAGTTGCTCTGCTACTTTAAACTGTTGATGATGGAAAAAGAAACTTCTCAGTAGTTTATCTTGGTTAGCTAATGTATACGAAACTTGTCATATGTATCCTTTAGGGTGTGTTTGGATTGAAAGAAAATGTATGAAAGAAAAGTGAAATGAAAAAGAAAAAGAAAGAAAAGTGAAATGAAAATGAAATGAGATTCTTTCTCATGTTTGGTTACCAAAGAAAATTTTGAAGAAAGTTGAAAGCAAAATAAGAAAATTTATTCCATTATGTTATTAATTCAAAACGAAAAAAAATTAAGAGGTGTTTTTGCTAAATAATTTAAGAGGTGTATTTGCTAACTTTATAAATAATTTGCTTAAAAAATTTAAGAGGTATTTTAGTCTCATAATAAATTAAAAATTTGTTAGTTGTTCTAAATAATTCAGAAAGTTAGCAAATAATGTACGAATTCTAACAAATAATTCTCTAACTCTACAAATATCATGATTTGTAAATAATGTGATATTAAATAGTACATAAATAATTTACAAATTATATGAAAACGTTGGAAATAATTTGCAAGCTATTAGAAAAATTCGTGCATAATGCGCGAATTTTTCAAGTAAAACGCGAAAATTACACGAATTATTCGCTAATTTTTCGAACAAGTTCATGAATAAAAATATTTTAAATATTCATGATTTTCAAAAAAAAATCCGAATTATTCACATACTATTTTGAAAGATTCGGGAAAAATTCGCAAATTTTGAATAATTTGCGAATTTTAAATAATTCATGTATAAAATTTTGATAATGATTCGTGATTTTTTGAAAAATTCATTCATAATTTTTTCAAAAAATTCATGAATTATTCATGAATTCATTAAAAATAGCTACTAATTATATTTGTTAAAAACACAAATGCATGAATGTGAGAATAGTTAGTTTTGCTTTCTTTTCCCTCATTTTCCTTGAGTCAAGAGGAGGAAAACTTGAAAGAAAAGTTTTACTATTTATTTTCCACTCTTTTCCTTCATTTTCTTTTTCTTTTCACTTTTCTTTCAAGCCAAACAATGGAAAATCTTTTTCCTTTTTAATTTCTTTCCTTTTCCTTCTTTTTCCCACTAACCAAACACACCCTTAGTATCTGCAAAGTGTCGGTGTGTTGTGTCCAGGTTGGGGTAGCTGTGTTGCTGCAACAGAGTAGAGCATAATCACATGGAATTTTTGTGCAGAAAGCTAGTGCGTGGTCCAAGTTCTTTGGACTCACCAGATCTTCATATGCATGTGATGTAATGGATCCCATCTGGCCTTTTTCAGCCCATTACCATGTATATCACAGTACCATTGGGGAAACAAAATACTATTTGGGACTCAAGGCTATAATCTATTCATTGATGCTCGTATGATGAGCACTCTTGCATCTTGTTTGACATTAACCTGAAATGATGTGAGATGAAGAATTTAAGATATTCATTATGGTATTTTTAATGTCATTACTTTTTGGTAAAGGTCATTTGTACTATCTGATAATATCATGCATCTTCTTCTAGTTCACTTATTAACAGTTGTAATTGTTTCAGATGTTTAGAAATAGAAGCAACTCAAATTTCAAGCATGATTTACTGGTTCAAATTAATGTTCTGTTCGAGATCATCACCCCTACCTTCTGGAGCACACGACAGGAAGCACAAATATACGAAGAAGAACACTGGAATCTAAGTGGTTTGGCTGTCCAACATCGGCCTATATCTGTAGGGGACAACATAAGAAAATTTTATTAATAAGATAATATGATTATAAGAGAATAGCTTCTCCCTCACCAATCTCACCACCTCTACTTACATCAAACACACTCTCTCATGTTGCTTCCTCACTTCCACAAGAAATGCTAAGAATCTAAGGTCCTATTCCCAGCACACCTCTCACAATTCCTTGATAGAGTTATATAGTGTGCAAGGTATTGTTGTTTTGTGCTTCAAATTTACGTTTTGGGCTTGACACGGCCGTGTACGTTTTGGGCTTGACACGGCCGTGTACGTTTTGGGCTTGACACGGCCGTGCTATGGTGAGCACGGTCGTGCCTTATTTACAGAGATTGCAAAGTTCTGTACAGATTGTGACACGGTTGTGCAGAGCTCGGCACGACCGTGTCACCAAAAACAGAGAGTCAGACTGTAATACGGCCGGGCTACATGGCCATGTCACCAAAACAAAGAGTTAACAGTAATTTCTTGCATTCCCAACACGGCCATGACGCTTTCTAGCACGGTCATGTCACCTGTAGTTGATCCAAATACGTGATTTATGTTAGAGTTTTGATCTAAGTCCTAATCTAATCGGACAGTTGAGATTTCACACGACCCATGGGACTATTTAAATCTCTCCTAGGGTTTATTTTGAAAAGAGCGTGTGCCGTCATCAAGTTTCTTCTTCCTTGCGTGTCCTGGAGCTTTGGGGCATGAATTGTTGAGCGATTTTTTGAGATTTCTTTTGAAATCATTGTAATGTTCTTATTATCTCTCTTTTCAGGTTGAGAGATTTTGGTGAGAGCTTTTGTTTTCTTCTCTTTTGGTGAGATTTGAGAATTTCATTGAGTTTTTGAGAAGAGTTTGAACTCCACGTTTGGAGTTATTGGTGCTCTCTTTTGTTGAAGAAGATTGAAAAAGTCGGTGTAATTCTCTCTGATCATATTATTGAAAACTGTCATCGGGAAGCTAGACGTAGGCACCGTTAGCGGGCCGAACCAGGGTAAACTCTATGCCGCTTGATTTGTTGCATTACTGCTTTCGTTATTTTTCGTATTGCTTGTTTTGGTTGGATATTGTGCTATTGTGGTATATCTTGAAAGATTGCGGCGTAACGATTGCTGGGTAGCTATTCGCCGAAGGGGCCACTTTCGATGTCTATTGGTTGGCACTATGCTACATTATTTGGTTGGAACCCATAAAACTATATAATTTCTTCCCAAAGATCCCGAGTTCCAATCACTTGGACTCCATGCAGTCACATTGACCATGCCAGGACATAACGTTCCACTCGAATGCTAATTTGGATGCGAGACATAGCCAACAATCTTTACCTTAGCTCATATCATAAACCACACAACTTGGACATATTTTGTTGCTCTTGTCATTCTGCTTTGTTTATTACTCTACACATGCATCATGCTCCACCTTTTAAGAATATCCCGAACAGTCATCATTGTTTCCAACCAAGTGTTCTTGACTACTTCTCGTGTTTCCCACTATAACGTACTTAACCTTGGTCCAAACATCAAGATCGCCTAGTTATCATGATCACTTTTCATATCTTACTCCAGACAACCATGATCCAAAAACCAAGACCATCTCCAGAGACAAAAATCAAGAATTGTACATCTTTGTATGCCCACCATGTCTGAGAGCACAACAACATCCAAAGTATGAGACTATACATTGCACCCCAGTTATAACATCATTACCAACCATTGACCTTTCGATTATCCAACCTGCACTCAGTTTTTCTGATTACTTTTGATCATGCACTGACCTCCGATATGCACTTCAATCAACGGAATTAGCTCAATCCGTCTCTACCACTTTGTCTAAAAGAAAACATTAGGTTCGACTACTGGATCCCTTCAATTAGCTTTTAGAACTATTAATATGTATCCTGATCTATCTTATAGATGTTCGATCATAATTAAAACACCACACTTGTTTTTCTTCACCAAGCTGCCAACTATCAACAGCTTCTAAAATACTAGCAAGGCCCATGTCAAATAAATAATCTCTTTCATATGCCATATCTCCAGACATGTCAAGACTCGTGCATGACCTGTATTTAATTTTTCTTTATATGAGGCCAACCCATGGAACTCGTAGAGAAATTAATCTCTCTTGCTCCATGTAAAATATAGCTGGTCTCGTTTAATTCATGCAAGAACACGTCTCCTTGCATTGAAAACTAAGCCAAGCCTGAGTCCACACCCTTAGAGTTCAATCTGGGATCTTTCCCCGACAATGCCATTGGCTCTTGGCTCCACAATCAGCCGAGCATAGTCACTCGAATGCATCGTGGCCCCCATACACCATTGCTAACTTGCAACCCTGCACTTTGGCCACTATTGCCATCAGTACTTCTGGCAGCCATATGTCACTACGCATCACATGTACAACCCCATATGCATATATGTTACAGCACCGCACTCTATCTTTATGTATGTTGCACACACCAGTAAGCATCACTTGTCGTCACCCATGGCCTCAACCGTCAATTTCCACCACTTCGGCAAGTGCTCTGGCACTATCTTATGCCACCATGCATTATAGTATGCTTTACCATGCAATACTGTATACCCTAACATCTCTGCTGATGACCACCAACAATCATCATTACCCTTCATATTTTTTTCCTCCTCATCACGCCACTACCAAACCAGACCATCAACTTTACGTGTGATCTGATCTATCTTGCAAGCTCAAAACGTGAATGAATATTATCAGCTCTGATTATCTGATCTAACTTGCAAGCTCAAAACCTGAATGAATATTATCAGATACCACTTGTTAGGGATTGCCACCCTTATTTTTGGAGCACACAAGATGAAGCATAAACATAAGAAAAATACCAGGATTTATGTGATTTGACCGTCCAACTTCGGCCTACATCCCCGTGGTATAACATGAGAAAAATCCATTGACATGAAAATGAAATTACAAGAAAATTGCCTCTCACACCAATCTCACATGGACAATTTTTTGTAAAGAGGCCAAAAAAATAATTGGAAAAAATGACCTAAAAATAAAATAATTAGCAAAACAGATCTCTTCTTGCCCAGTTAGCACAGGAGCTGCTGACTGGGCGACCCTGGCGTGTGACCCATGGGCCGCACTTACCACGTGCGGCTCATTGCCGCATCTTCCAAGTGCGGCCTTAGGCCGCACCTGTGGAGTGCGGCCACTTAGCAAATAAGAAGACAACGCCCATTTGGCTGCTGTTCTTGTTCATCAAAATTTTTGATTTCTGCCACCGCACCTGTGAAGTCCGGTCATAAATCTGGGAAGTGGGTGATATCGGCACCGCTACAGGTAATTTCTACACTCAAGCTCTCAAGTATTGAATGTTTTTTGTGTTTATTGTACAATCTAGCATGAAAATTTGGGGTTATGATGTGATTTCTAGAATGTGGGAAATGTGATATATGATAATTAATTATATGTTATAGTGTTTCATAAAATGGTGGGGCTAGATCCATAACTGATGTGGTCTTGTATGACCATGCACATCATCGTTCTGCGGATGTAGGGTAAGGGCAGGTATTTAAAAATAATTAATAGTAAAAGTAATTATGATTGGAAGGAAAATGATTAATCTGGGCATTAATTATTTGCAGGGATCGATAGGGGTAGTGGATCATGGCAAAGACGTACCGCGTGGAGATTAGATGTTCGTGCAGGAGATTATATCGAAACCGCCAGATTACACCTCTGTGCGAGATTGCATTAGGCACGGTTGGACCACGCATTACTGACGGCTTTGGTTGAAGACAAATACATTTCACATGTGACAGGAAGAGATGGCAATCACGCTTCATGACGTGGCAGTCATCACAGGCCTACCAATTGATTGAGAACCTATATGGCATTGTAAAATACGAGATAGCTGCTGGGGTGCGTTGTTGGAGCGGCTACTTGGCCAGAATACCACATCAAGAAAAGCAGCCAAGATGAAACTTATTTGGCTATGTGATCATTTAAGCAGTTGCCTGAGGATGCAACGTAGGAGGACATTCATTATTATGCATGGTCGTATATGCTAATATGATTGGAACATTATTGGTTCCGGATACAAGCAAATGATCTGTACACCTCCGTTGGTTGACCAAGCTAGAAAATTTTGAGGAGGTCGGTTCATATTCATGGAGAAGTGCGGTGCTTGTGCACTTGTACTCTGAGCTCAGCAATGTGGCATTAAAGCAGACGGAGTCTATATATGCATGCAGACTCTTGTTGCAGGTATAAAATTTTTTCATTAGCTAAAATAGTGATATATATATATATATATAACATCTGCAAAAAATTCATATTAACCTGCTTAGTCATGTAAGAGAATGTATGTTGGAAGACCAAGGCTCCTCCAGGATGTATGCGATGTCACCGTTCCATATGGGTTCAGGTGGAATGCGGCGAAAACATTCATCGAAACTGCCTATGAGAACCTCGATATGTATAAAGACCAGCTTGACATGTTAGATAGTACATATGTATGTATATGTAAATTTTATAAAGTCAGGTGAACAATTGATATATACTGTAGTACACTGATATATTCATTCATGCCTAATAGGTTACCTGGGAGCCTTATATAGAGCGACTCGGGCAGCTGTTGGCCTTATGTCGCAAACATCCCGAGTTATGACGTGCGAGGGTACACATATTCTGCTGGAAAGCACGGGTGATGCATGCACCAGACCGCGTCATGCGACAATTTGGTTTAGATCAACACATCCCAGCTGCACTCCCAGTTTTGTCGGAGAAGACAAGACTATCACAACCAGCAGGTGTTCCTGTAATCGTGGATCCTCTTGCGCAGTGGATCAATAGAGCATATCACATTGTTCACGAGGGGGTGTGGTTTCGGTCAATGCCTATTTGGAGTGGTACTGGGGATTACCAGGAGGTGGATTTTTCAGAGGCAGTAATCCCCGTTCTCACAAATGCCCCGCGGACCCATCGAGCGCCAACATATAAGAAAATGTTCTATTTTTTTCTTTTTATAGTATTTTTTATAACTAATATGATTAGCACTTCATTTGTTTTACAGGTTGGAGGATATCTTACATCATACGATATGGCGAGCCAAGGACTACAAACACATGATTCGGGATATTACTTTATGCTGAGGTCCCATATCGATGAGGTGCTACATCGTACATCTCATTTGCCAGAAGGTGTAGATACGAGCGAGCTGAGGCGTTTTCATAGGATGGGTGAGGGTGACGCCAGCCCTTCTCAGCAGCAGCATACCGGAGCATATGACGCCGGTACTTGGCAGCAGGAGCAGTTCGGAGCATATGACGTCTGCACTTGGCAGCAGGAGCATCCCGTAGCGGATGACGCCGGCACTTGGTAGCAGGAGCATCTCGTAGTGCATAACGCCGGTACTTGGCAGCAGCCCCCTGTATGGAATACTGTGTGGGACGTTCCTAGTCATTGGCAGCCTACCCATGGTACATGGGATGACACCGGTATTTGGCATCCGCATCAGATGAATGGGTTGATGCATGCGTTTCACAGCATGGTGGCACGTCGCAGCCGCATCAGACGGAATGGGAGGACGCAGGCGTTTCACAGCAGCATGTGGAAGTGGATGTTGGCACGTCTTAGCCACCTCAGACAGAATGTGATGACTTAGGCGTTTCACAGGAGCATGCAGAAGAGGATGTTAGCGTGTCTCAGCCGCCTCAGCATAACAAGTGAAATGCATCTGCTAGGCCATTTTATGAACGTGTATTTAATTGATGCAAATGGGGTCGTCGATGATATGCGTGTTTGATATATGTGTTATGTATATTTGCTGAATTTGATACATGTGTTATGTATGGTTTCGTTAATGAATTTGATATATGTGTTATGTATGGTTTCAAAACAATTCATTCATACACCTCATATTCATTTAACAAATCTACTTGATATAATAATAATTATGTTCATACATCACATATCCATTCAAGCTGATACGTGCCAGCAAAGTTTATACTCCACATATCCATACATATCTATACAAGCTGACACAAATTGACTCACGCATACCCCCTAGAGAAAGGTTGTGTTAAGGCTTGATTGATGTATTCAGTCAGCGGGTTGGGCTATGCTCCAGTAGAGAACTTTCTCATCCTGAACTCATATATGTGCCCTTTTGCTGTTTCGGTGGCAATTTGAGCGGCTGGATTTCTCCTCTTCTTACAGGAGGAAGACAGCGGCTCAAGCGGCTAATGAAGCAGCAAAAGATCACGTATATGAGATCAGGAGGAGAAATTTCTCAACTGGAGCATAGCACAACCCATTAACAGAATACCTCCTTCATTCCGTCAACAATGTTTCTCTCAGGAGATATGGTTGGGATGTCATAGTATCATACGACTGCTTCTGATATGACCACGTTATCACTGTCGAGCAAGCGCCATCACTCTGACTGCTTCCGGTGTGAACAAAATACCTATCATATGAAACTACCGATTAGCTAAAAATATCTTTTTCTTCTGAATTATATATCACAAAATCATCTAATACCTGAGACGTGGATCGCCGGTGCGTTGTCGCGGTGTTGGCGTGTGTGTATGATATGAACATAACACTCTTACTGGAAGTATCAGCAGTTTTATAGCCAATTGGACCGCACTCCACATGTGCGACCTGTGGCCGCATTTCCCAAGTGCGGCCTCCAAAAAGACAACTGCGCCGCCCGCAGCTTGTTTTCTTGTGTGCTTGTGTGCACTTCGATTCCGATTCAACTCAGCTGAAAGCCGACCCCCTGTGTCACACGGGAGCCGATCCGTTCCGATAGAGCAAATCTCCTAATATGTATTCATCGTTTTTTGTTGTTCATTATGTTATGATTTAGGGATTTAATGATTTGGGTATTTAGGGTTTATATATATTGTGCTAGAAGTTTGGTAAAGGGAGAATTATTCCAGAATACTTATATTGGTGCGTGTGCAGGTTGTTGGCTATGGCAAGTGATTCAATTTTTGTCATATGCTATCTTACCGGTGAATTATATATTGATGGAAATAACGAACCACGATATGTCGGATGAAAATTTAAATCGATGAAGCTGAGACGTGGTTCGACGTATAACGAACTAGTAGATCAGATATACAATGTCACGAAGATCCGTCGGGAGGATTATGAGTTGAATCTGGTGTACAACTGGCTAGTAATGGGAGGACAAACTACCGCTGTGAAAATATCAGATGACGATGATACGGAGAATCTTTTTGATTTATCGCAAGGTCACCGTAGAGTTGAAATTTATGTGGGTATGAATGCAATAAGCACCGTCCAACAAAATATGACGGGAGAAGGGTGTTCGCAGTATCTGCAAGATGATTATAACATAAACGCATAAGTCTAGATTGCAATCAAGTTTTGCAAAATGTTATATGAAATATTTTAAATATTAGTAGTAGAATCTAAAATTTGCAATCTTTCATATGTCAGTAACAGGTTGAATGTTAAAGTTGTGGGATTTGAAAACCAATACTCAACTTACATGAAAGGCCCTTTTCTACCGGAGTCGATGCTCGATGGGTTTGCATACGTGGACATGTGGATGAAGAAAGAGATGAGAGCGATGACGAGGAGCATGTTAGGGCCAAAGAGGATAGCATGCATTATGCGGAAGATCCAAATGAAGATGATATAGCATGGATACAACAATCGATTGCTGTTAACACAATTGTGGAAGATGAATAGGCTTTGCCAGATGAAGTTAAAGAGGAAGAATGGCTAAATGCAACAGTTATGAGAAATACACTAGAAATGAGTATGGAAGAGCCTAGACCTCACATGGTTAGGGGGTGTTCAATGTCGGCGATATATATGATACAACGGCTGACTTGATAAAAGCAATAATGGAGTGGAGAATTAAGCGTAATGTTTCATTTAGGTCAATCAAGACAATCAAGACAAGTTATAACGTGATATGCGGCTTAAATGCTGAGATCAATCCGGATACACAAGATGAGACTAGTATGAGATGTTCGTGGCGTATCCATGCAGCGGTGCGGAAGAGTAGCATTGGGGAGTTCAAGCTATCAAGGGTTGTTGAGGAACATACTTGCAATAATCCAACACTCAATACAGATCACAAAAAAACCACAGCATCCTTCATTTGTAACATGATTATGCCAATGGTGAAGGCAAAGTTAGATTTGACATCGGTAGAAATCCTAGAGGCCATAAACACCATATTAAGGATCCGAATTTCATATTACAAAGCATGGATGGCAAGATCGAGGGTGTTAGAAATGATTTTTGGAGATTGGGAGGAGTCATATAATCGGCTATCTCGGTATTTAGAGGCCATTTCATAGACTAATCCAAGTACAGTTTACAAGATCACTTATGACACCATCGGAGGAGTGGCACAATTTTTGGGGTCTTTTAGGTATTTGGTCCTTCAATCAAGGGTTTCAAGCATTGTCGGCCGATCGTAAGTATTGATGGTACCCATTTGTATGGAAAATATGGTGGGTGTTTACTTGTGGCAACCGGAGTGGATAGAAATGGTGGGCTGTTTCCATTGGCATGTGTTGTTGTGTCAACTGAGAACCAAGAAAAATGGAAGTGATTTTCCGCATGTATATATGAATACATACCAAGTGCTCATGGACGAACGATTACCTTCATTTCAGATAGAATGAAAGAAATTCCACAAGCATTAGAAGAGCACTGGCCAGCACATTGTCACCATAGGTATTGTCTTCGGCTTATTATTGCAAATTACAAGTCGAACGGATTCCGAACACGTGCCTTGGAGGGAAACTTCTGGATGGCTGGCACTGCATCAGACTTGCTTACATACAAGGCCTTTCGCGCCAAAATCAGAGACGATACCAATGGAGCAGATCAGTGGATTCTGCAAATTTATACGGGGAAGAAAGCATGTAGGTGATGCATGCTGATTGTGGGAAACGCTATTGTATCATGACAACACATTGTTCTGTGAGCTTCAATGTGGTGCTCTAAGGTACTAGAGCTCTACTGATATAAGCGTTGATAGAAAGAACTTTTACATGTTAAATAAATATTTCTACCATCGAAGATTGAGTGGGCAAGGTTGGACGACAGATTTTGTTTCCACAACAATGGACATTATTGGAGAACGGAGGGAAGAAGCCCGAACATTTATGCTCACAAGGTTTAGTGATTGTAAGTGTCAGGTGGTGGACAACGATGGCCTCGGTTATACTGTTAAGTTACATGACGAGAAATGCAGATGTACTTGCAAATTCATATGCTTCAACACATGCCATATGCCCATGTGATCGCCGCAACGTCCAGACAAGAATATGGTGCCAACATAGCATATATGACATTCTGTTCGCTATGGTATATTATTAGCAGATATCACCTTGCATATGAACATTTATTTCACCCCATACCCGATGCACGATATTGGAAGGCTTGGGATGGTCCCAAATTACTTCTACCCGACAAAAGAAGACCTCCAGGTCGGCCTCCATCTACAGGGATTCTTGGGGCAATGGATATTCCCCGTGAAGGAAGCCGACAAAATAGATGATGCAATTGTCATCAACTCGGGCATTACAAATCATGTTGCCGAAATACTCCTCTCACACAAGCGTATGTTGATTTTGCAATTCGTATATTTTTTGTGGATATGTGTGTGTGGTTCTAATTTATGCTTATCTTTTAGGCCTTCATCTCAAGGCCGCGGGTCTTCATCTCAAGGCCGCGGCAGATCCCGCACATGATGCAATGGTGGATGTTACTCTACTGAGAATGTTGTGTTATGGCCATTTTATGTATGTTTGCTATATGTTTTATGTAAGTTTGTTGAATTCGATGTGATATGAAATGTGAAAACACTATGGTTGAATTCAATGTTGTTTGAGATATGTGTTATGTAAGCTTGATGAATTCGATGTGCTGTGTGTTTTGATTTATATGAACTTTCTGATATCGATGTGGTGTGTTGTGATATACTATTTGTGATATTTGTGAAATGCTATGGCTGTGAGAAGTATGAATGTGGGCATTATTTGTGACACGTTTTGATTTATATGCATATGCTGTGATGAATCAGGGGTAAAGTATTGGGGGAGTAGGAGCAGAAGCAGCAGCTCCTGATATTGAGAGGAGTTGCTTATTGTTTGCAAACAGATAGGAGGCATTTTCTGCCTCAGTGCAACTTATTGGCCGCACTCCACAGGTGCGGCCTAAGGCCGCACTTAGAAGATGCGGCCATGAGCCGCACCTGGGAAGTGCGACCCATGGGCCACACGCCAACGTCGCCCAGTCAGCAGCTCATGTGCTAACTGGGTAAGAAGAAGTCTGTTTTGCTAATTATTTTATTTTTAGGTCGTTTTTTCCAATTATTTTTTTGGCCTCTTTGCAAAAATTGTCCTAAAGAAAATGGCAATTATGCTCACCTACATGACATTATATGTTATTGTCAATATCCTTCATATCTTCAAAAACAAGTATTTGATGATAATGATACCATGTGCTTTAAATTTCTCTAAGTTTAATATTCAGGTGTACTTAATTGTGAATTTTGCTTCATTGATCAGTTTGGTCCCACTCAGTATCGTATCCAGACCATATTTGAGAACATGGAGCCAGAATTGCTGAGAGACTTTTTCTGGGATGACGAGTTTCGAGCAAAATGGGATGATATGCTTGTCTATTTTAGGACATTACAGGAGTATCCACATAATGGAACTGTAATTATCCATTGGATCAGAAAGGTGACCAAAATCAGCTTATTTCTAATGCATTTTATCGAGCAGATTGTGCCTATTGTCTAACCATGACTTTTCTGTTATGCAGTTTCCCTTCTTCTGTACTCTCCGAGAGTACATCATCGGTCGCCGCATGTGGGGATCAGGATCTACATATTACTGTGTATCAAAGGTATGGTTTCTATATTAATCCTATTTAAAGGTAATACCAAGGAAATACTGAAAACTTTTTCTATTAAATACCTTACTAGATTTGTCATAAAAATTTGATTTGATTGTCATGCCATATATATAACAATTGAAGGGTTCATATGTATCATCTTATACAATGGGATGAGAATTATTTGGTTTTTTTTCAACTAATGATGTTATACTAATAAATTGCATTACGTTACTGAGATGGAATGCATTGCTTACACATCTATATCTCTCATATGCTGACCTAGTTAGCCATTTTTATGTGATCTCTGTTATTTTATAGATCGGCGGTGAACATCTATCTTAATGTGAATTTATGAAACAACCCCTTGATAAGAGCTAGGAACATTTATGGAAATTCACCCAAAAGGTCAAACTTCGTCCTTCACACACACACACACACACACAAAAGTACAAACAACTGTGATTTCGGAGCAAAGTATTCGAACATGATAAGAAGAAAATGAGATGTATAAGTTGATCCTTGTTCTCAATCTCATTGTAAGGAATTATGCTTAAATAAGAGCTGATTTGGAAATGGAAGCACTACTGCAGTGATACGAATGATGAATATAATTTGGAGGTGTGAATCACATGAAGAAAGAGCTCTGATCATTATAATAATACATACCGGAAGCAATAGCAGATCTCATGGTTAGATCTTTCTAGGCGATCATGATGTAGCTTCATACCTCTTGACATATGGAGAGCAATCATGTAATCAGAAAGCCATAACGTAACAACTATGTGTCTTTCTAATCCATAACGTAACAACTGTGTGTCATGGATTTTCAATAAGCCTGGGATCTCTCCTTCATAGTTAAGAATTTCTCTCTGTTGATGCTTGTTATGCTGGAGACTTAGGGGTTTATATAGAGTACAGATCCTAGTTCCACTGATGGTTGAATTCTAAGCACCGTAGGTTTCTTGATCGACGGCTTACAAGGGCCTTATCATTTAACCATTTATAACCCTAACCTAGTTTTCCCCAAAGCTATATCTAGCTCAACGACCCAATGATTGAGCCAGCTTGGGTCAGGTCCGCCCACATGCAAACCCACGGACTGTTACATCCAACATACTCCCACTCGACCGAGTAGGCCATTACACCATATGAATCCATAAATTCTACTAGGGCAATCCATATCGGCATACAGCATGTTCCGTAATAGGCTGTGTGGCTATCCAGACTTGTATGCGATGAGCGGACTGTACTAGAACCAATTTTAAGGAGCAAGCATAGCACGCGCCATTAAGGCAAAAGAATTGACAACAAATGAAACCTATCAGTGTCTTGAAGTGCCTCAGATGCCAACTAGGCATAGACATTTGAAAGATATTGGCATTCATTGGTACATTCATATCAAGTACAAATAATCCATAAACTAAATAAGCATAATTATCCATAAGATAACACAAAATTTAACATGTTTGTTTGACAACTAATGTTTAAACCAAGACACAATAGTTTCGCAATTGACAAAAAGATTTTGCAAAATTTTTGATGTATGTAGAACATTATGGATTAGGAAGGATTTCATGCCTTAATAGTCTGAACTTCGAATACAGGCAGTGCACCACTCATGCCCCATCATCCAGGCCCTTTTCCTCAACCACCATGTTTGTTCTTCGTCCAGAGCAACCGAAAAGACCGTGCTTTAGTCGACTATTCCCATCAATACTATGGTGTTGTTGACTGCCTCCACATTGCAACACTGCCTACGAGGGCATATTTCAGCATGGTGGAGTGATTTGACATCACTGTTGCTACTACTTATCGAAGGGGCGGGAACCCTGGGAACCCTGGGAACCCTTTTGTCAACTCGCTTGACATCTTCTCTTACTACCAATCTACAGTCCCTTTGTAACCAGCTTTCACCACTTTGTAACTAGCTTTCACCACTGAATCAACTCCCCAATGGGCTACTGTAGTTAGGTGGAAAAGGGCCGATGCGACTAGCTTGGCCTACGTCATCACCATCTAGCAATGCATTTTCGAGCTGCCTCTGCTGCTGCAACATCTTCCTAAGGATTGCTATAGTTGGGTGGATAATGCCCTACTAGTGTTTTTGCATGCAGGTATGCATCGTTATGGATGTCGTTGAGCCAATAATCATTTTTAAAAAAAATTAACCATGTTATTCTACGATCAAATCGTTGGATACTCGGTGCATCTTTGTACATTTGTTCAAAAAAAAGCGCACTTGACACTTTCCATGTCAGTTTTAGACCCAATCTACCTCATTGAGAAGAAAAATATATCTAGGGCTATAGAATTCAACATGTATGCCAAAATCATTTCATATTACTTTCTTGATAACCAAACAAGTTAATAATCATGTTATGACAAATCAAAAAACCTAGAACGTATCGAGTCTAGTTAGACATGATATGAGAATCAAATATTTGTTCTAAAAATCATGCATGTTCATGCAAGATCACCTTTTTAATACTAGATTTAAGCATGCCAATAAAAATATGTTTATTAATTTTAAAACATGACAAATCTAAATATATAAAGCATGATAAAACTACGCCCTAAACTTGGCACTCTGATATCTTATGTGGATCACATAAAGAAGAACAAGATCTAATATATACAAAGTATAATACTTAGCTAAAGCATTACCTAATCGCATGTCTGATGTAGCTTTGGATCCTCGACAAATGGAGAGCAATCACCTAATTGGAAAACCCTCCATAATCCATAGTGTAATGATGATATGTCGATAGATTCTCGAGAATCAGGAGATATCTCCTTAGTGGCTGAGAATTTCTCTATGTTGGTGTTTCTTTGATTGTTGCTATAGTAGAGACTACATGTGTTTATATAGAGCAAGGTTTTAGGTATCGGTTTCGGAGAGGGTATCACTCCGCCCAAAATTCAGGTTTCGGTATCGGTACCGCCCGTTTCGGTGGGTTCGGAAGCAAGTTTCGGTATCGTCTATATCGTCCGTATCGGTAGTTTCGTTTCGGTATCTGTATCAGAGATATTTTCCTGTATTTTCCTGTATTTTCCTGTATTCTTGTATTTTCTTGTATTTTATATTTTGCTGTATTTTACTGTATTTTCTTGTATTTAACAGTATTTTCCTGTATTTTATACTTCGTTGTATTTTCCTGTATTTCGGTATCGGAGATACTTTGCTGTATTTTTCTGTATTTTATGCATTTTATGCATTTTCTTTATTTTTCATGTATTTTCCTGTATTTTTCATGTATTTGTCTGTTCACATTACTCATTTGTAACAACAATTAACTAATTAATAGATATAAAAGAACAATAAATATTGATGAACCATAAATCTGTCTTCATAATACAAAATCTGAATAAAATACATCAAAAGATACAAAAATGAAGGAAATAAATAAAAAGATACAAAAATCTCATTCGTAGTTCTCATCATCTGGCTGCGGTGCATGGTAGTATGGAGGATATGAATACTGCATCTGTTTCGGACCAAAAAAAGATATCATCATGTTATCATATGCTGAGGGCCGGCTCTACTCGATGAAAGGCGTGTCATGACTGCCTTGACTGCTGGACTGCTCAGTCATGTTCGGACCGTACCTGTATTGACTATCATAATCAGCATGGACATCAGAGTGTCTGTACGGTGCGCAATAACCGCCTTGGCTTCCTGAGTATCCTTTGGAATAAGATTCATAACCTCCATAATAATCATAAGCACGTTGATACCCTTGATATTCAGAGTGTCTACCGTAGGCATCGTCCCCCCATTCTTCACTGTGCTGCCTATCATGCTCTCTATACCCATGCGAATGTTGTGTATATTAAGTATGGTCTCCACGTCTCTCTCAGCAGGGCGAACAGATGCCGACGCACCACAACCTCCGTATGTAGGACCTTGGTCATCGGGAGACGAACCATCATCGCTATCGTGTCGAGCCCGAGTGGCTGCCTTCTTTCGCTTGTACGTGATATTCGCAGGGGCGTGACTTGGCCGCGGCTGGTTGCTTCGTGTACGTTCTGCTTCCACAAGCGTCTCGTCCAACCAAGGATTGTCTCTGTCATCGAGCACACTGTCTTCTGCCTCCCTGGTCCATTCCTCCAATGGATCATCCTCGTGAAAAATCTGATCCAAATCGATTAGCTGGTGATCGACCTTCTCGCTCCTTCTCGTATGTCTATGTCACAGTCTCATATTATAATGCACATAGACCAGCCTTTTAAGGTGTTCCATTGTTAGCCTGTTCTTGGTCTTTGTGTGAATGAGGGAGAAGGTGGTCCAGTTTCGTTCACAGTTGGACGAAGAGACAGTTTGGCTCAACACACGCACAGCTAATCATGTAAGCGTTGGAGCTTGCTCTAACCCAACGCTTATCCACCATTGAGCTGCAACAAGTTCCAGTGGTCAGAAAAGATGGACCGTTTTATGGGGAACATATAGAAATCTAAGATCCATATAGATACATGGAGTGACCCTTGTTATCGCCATTTCCGCCTTAGCGGAGCCGAAATAACCAACTCTCATCTTATAGGCCTCCAGCTACAATTATCAATCATAATTTTAGAATTTGAACTGCTACATCAAATCATATATCAAAATAAAAATATCCGAATTTCATTTACCTATCTGTCAATGTCAATTTGCTTCGAGATGTGTGGTTCAAGCCTCTCGATCACGCGTCTGAGTCCAACCAGCACCTCATTGTCGTTTGTTGCATTGGAGGAGTATTGAAAGCGAGTATTCAGAAAATAGCATGCAGCATGAATATCTTGATGTAGCTGCTTATCCCATCTCTTGTCTATCATGTCCCACCATTTTCTGTATCCCCTCCCAACATTCTTCCGAATTTCCTCTTTTACACGGTCCATGGCCTCGTAGAGATACCCCATCTCGGCCTTATCATCGATGTCGACCATTCGAAGAACCTTCACCAGGGGCTCAAATACGGCGATGACTTAGAGATAGTCTGCTAGAATTCATCGCCGTGAATCAGATCGTACACGTTGTGTCCAACCTCCCCATTTTTTGGTTTAAGCCTTGGAAAGTTATCGGACCAGTCCCTGGATGTGATCATTCTCTGCAGGTCATCTCGGTGCGCGTACAGAGAGTCCAAAGCAATGAAGTGGGTCTCAAATCTTGTTATCGCGGGCCGAATCAACTCTTTTCCACCCGTCTCTCTTCTCATCAAGCTGAGCACCCATCCTTTGTTGTATATGAATCCTGTTACCATCTGACTTTGTGCGACAATATTTTTGACTACTTCTTTTGTCATGTCAGAAAATATCAAGTCGATACAATACACCGCACACGGGGTCCAATACAGATGCTGTCTCTTTCGCATCAGCAGCTGCCCAGCTGACTTGTAGTTTGCCCCGTTGTCGGTAACTATCTGGACTACTCTATGCTCCCCAATTAGTTCTACATATTTATCCATAAGATCAAATATGTAAGGACCGTTCTGGAATTGGTCGGTTGCATCCACAGAGTCCAGGAACACCGTCCCGTGGGTCGAATACACAAGGAAGTTAATTATCTTCCTTCTGTTTTGTTTTGTCCAGCCATCGAACATTAGTGTGCAACCGTACTCATCCTACTAAACACGAAAAGTTTCTACATAATTTTTGATCTCTTCATACTCCATGTCTAAGTATGTGTGTGCCAGCTCCCAAGCAGTGGGTGGAGCAACGCCACGTCCCGATTCCGCAATAGCATCCACCATGGGCCTGTAATATGGGCTATTGGTCACATTGTATGGGATGTGGTTGAAGAAGAAAAATTTGGCTATAGCTCGACCGACATAGGCCTTGGCATTCTTCATGAAGGTATTCTTTATGGTTGATTGGGATTTACCCTTCTTCGTCTAAGAAAAAGGGTCAGCACCGGGTCTGAGAGCGCCGGCTGGTCTATCGGTTGGATGAACATCGCGAGCAGAACTGCACGCGAACATACCGACCATTCGGTCGGCACGACTACCCGATCTGGCTAGCCCAGGGGCTCCAGACCCAGACGATCCTGCTCCCATCCTTCTGCCCTCACTTCTAATCTCTTCTTTGACAAGTTCTTGCCTACTTCTTCTAAGAGCTCTTCTAAGGTCCCTCGCCTCCTCGGTGTCATCCTCATCCTCATCTGAGTCATCTGATATTGCCTCCGTCTGCTTTGCCCTTATCTCCTCCTCTATCATCTTCTTCTCAAATCTGGCATGTACCTTTTCGGCCTTCTTCTGAAATACGTGCGCTCTCATCTCTTCACGCACTTCTTTAGGTGCCTCGGGGCATGTCAGCACATCCCCGGTAATTCATGCCAAGTGTTCCTTAAGGCTAGACACGCCTCCATGCATTTCTTTCCGGCAATAGTTGCACATTACTTGTCTATGGTTTTCTGCGATCATTTTACAGTGAACCCACCCAATATCCACCGTCTTCTTCTTTGGAGTTCTTCGAGACATGTTAATTACTGCACCATAAACCAAGGGTTACGATTAATCTTGAAAAGATTATTAACGTATTAGACTTAGATATAGTCGACGGTGTCACATAATCATGATTTGCGTCCCTGCGGTCCAGCGGAACACGGTCAAGGAATTGACTAAGCCAGGATCACTTATACCCAGCTTAGCTAGGTTGATCCAACAAACTTAACCAAGCACATTGAGCCGGATCATGGTCCATTGAATGAAACGTATCATTCATATGTTTGCCATCAACTAAAAGGCTTTTATTAAAACTAGTTAATCCTATCAACTAGTTGAATCCTAAAATTCGAATTTATTATAATTCGTTAATAACTTTTATTAGAGTCCTTATCAACTATAAGGTGTTATTTGTTTCAACGTGTTATCCTAATCATGTATTTGGATTTTAACAGATTCACATTACAACAATTTAAAGTGTACACTTTTATCAAAATTATTATTAGAACGTTTAAAATAATAATCGTTGGAAAGGACTACCCTAATCATGAATTGGGTATTTAATAGTTGTAACAATTTACTAAACATAGCATGTCAATCTAAATGTGTCTCATAAGTTTTAGAAGAATTTTAGTATTACCATTAAAACATGTCAACAAAATTTTATCTCATAAAATTTAGCATCAGATAAGCAACTTAAATATCACATAAATTTAAGTTTCTAACCTTTAAATAATTATCGCATAATTATTTACATGAACAATAGTTTAACAAATTATCCCTTAAATAATAACATGCAACCTAAAAATTTATCACATAAATAATAACATGCAATTTGTAGTATATCTATTGTTAGAAAATTTTATTAGAAAATTTTAGAATTTTAATGGCTAACCCAATCCCATAAGTACTATTATTAGAAAATTTAGTATTTTAAGTTCTAACATATTTTAAGTTCTAACGTATTTTTAGTATTTTAAGTAGTTCATTGATCATTAATTAATGTAGCTTCTCTTTTATTTTTAGTATTTTTCTATATTTGTTATGTATTTTAAGTATTTTTCTATATTTGTTATGAGTTTTCCATATTTTTCCGTATTTATTTTGTATTTTAAGTATTTTTTGTATTTATTATGTATTTTAAATAGTATCTTTAGGAGTCCATGTAGTATTTTTAGGATTTATTATGTATTTTAAGTATTTTACTATATTTGTTATGCGTTTTACGTATTTTTCCGTATTTATTTTGTATTTTAACTAATTTTTTTGTATTTATTATGTATTTTAAATAGTATCTTTAGGAGTCCATGTAGTATTTTTAGGATTTATTATGTATTTTAAGTATTTTCCTATATTTGTTATGCATTTTCTGTATTTTTCCGTATTTATTTTGTATTTTAACTAATTTTTGTATTTATTATGTATTTTAAATAGTATTTTTAGGAGTCCATGTAGTATTTTTAGCATTTATTATGTATTTTAAGTATTTTATTATATTTGTTATGTGTTTTCCATCTTTTTCCATATTTATTTTGTATTTTAACTAATGTTTTGTATTTATTATGTATTTTAAATAATATTTTTAGGATTCCATGTAGTATTTTTAGGATTTATTATGTATTTTAAGTATTTTTCTATATTTATTATGTGTTTTCCATATTTTACCGTATTTATTTTGTATTTTAAATAATTTTTCCATATTTATTATGTATTTTAAAGTATTTTTCCATATTTATTATGTATTTTCCGTATTTTTACTTATTTTTCCGTATTTCTTACGTATTTTACAGTATTTTTCCGTATTTTTATATATTTATTTGTATTTTAAAATAGCAAAATACGCAGTTTCTAATAAGTCCAGTATTTCCATTGTTTTACAAGTATGCCACTGTATCTGTTAAGTGTGTTCTCTATTCAGGTTACTTGTAATTATAATGAATATAAATGGTAATTTGGGAATTGAGCCAACCGCACTATACTAACAGTTCCACATGTCCCCTTTGTAGAGTAATATGCCCTCGGATCATTTGTATTTGATGCAAATGATAATTTAAGCTTAGATATGGACTAATTTGCATATGATGCAAAAGAGATTAAATGTGTCTTAAATTGTTTAAGACTATATTTAATTAAATAAACGCGTTGACAAGGTTACCTAGATGACGGGATCGTCCCGCTCTAAACGCAGGTTCAAACCGCGTCAAAAACGGAGTCCAAATGCACAAGTTATAGCCAAAACAAGTCAGCCCAAACTGTTGGGCTGAAACCAGCGAAAACGGAGGCCCACCAAGCCTGAATTTTCTGGTTAGGGTTTTTTAAAACCTGGGATTTTCTTGACGGCTACGTTTCTAAGAGAAGCATGACTTTTGGCTAACTTTGGACAATTGTTTGAAGGGTCAAACGGACTCGGATTGACGAGCCGTTTTTTCCTACGCGTTCACCGTTGAACCCTCTTCGATTTGGTAGGTTGTACCAACATTGAAGCTCAACGGTGAGGGAGTTAAAATTCGAGGAAGTTTGCCCTTTGTGAAAGGCAAACTAACTTGATTTAATTAATCCCAAATTAATAGTCCCACCTCGGTTGTGGAGAAAAGGGGAGAGTCAGTCGCCTCTATAAATAGAGGCCCTCCCCCTTCCTCATAACTCGTCCCAAGCTCTAGATCTGAGCGGCTCTCGTAAATGTTGGAGCACGCTCGGATCTAAGCTAAATTAATATTTCTCATCTCCCTATAAATTTCTGCCTTGCTCCTGAGGGCTCTAGCAAAGCCGCAAAGGAGTTCGGATTCAGATCCGAAATCTAGGCGGAGGTTTCACTCACGTGAAACTTTCTTCAGCGCGTAGTTGGCTCGGCGACACGGGATTGAACACCTCGGGATGCGGAGCGGTTCCAGGAGCGGTTCGGGGAGCGTTTCAAGGAGCGACTCGGCGTGGGACGGGAGCAGCTCGGAAGACTGTGTGGAACATCTCGCCTGCTCCAGGGTTGAGATTCCGGGTATGTGTTTATTAGCATTAGTTTAATTTAATCGTAGTAGGCTAGATCCTTCTTGGGATGGTCAGACACATCCCAAGTCGGCATAGATCTTGGTTTAGGGTCTTGGACCTTAGGGTTAAATGTTAATTAGATTAATATGTTTGTTTTTCCGCTGCTTTTCTGTCTATGTTCCGTCCGACTTAGGACGGGCATAGAGTTTTTGTGCCCTAAGGGTCCCAGATATCCCTTCAGTGGTATCAGAGCTTGTTGAGCTTGAGTACGGGTTCTCCGGTTATGAGCCGACCCGAAGTAATCGCTCTTACCATACCAAGTCCCGTTAAGATGGTGATCTTATAATGGGTTGGGCATTGTCGAGAGGCATGCCGTAAAACAAGTTTCTGAGGTATCTTGTGACGGGTCTAGGGTGCCTGGATGATGGGCCTTAACAGCGTCGCAATGATATCAGAGTGATACCCTTCAATGGTATCAGAGCTTTGTATGCGTTGCGATCTAAGCCTGCGATTATTATTAAACTTTGAAATGCTTTTAAATACTTTTAAAAATGTTTTTAAAGTTATGAGATAAATTTTAAAAATGTTTTTGATGTTTAAAAATCTATGTGATAAATTTTTGAATATGGAAATTTTTTAATGACGTTTTAAAAGTTATGTGATAATTTTTAAAACTAATTTTAAATCTTTTAAAATTTATGCGATAAGTTTAAAGTGCCTAAAAATTTTATATGATAAAATTTTAAGCATGAAAGTTTTTTAAAATGATGTTTTAATTTTATGAGATATTTTAAAACTGATTTTAAAGGTTAAACTTTTTATGCGATAAATTTTTTAAAGTAGCATGCAAATTTGTGATTTTAAAAACAAGTTTTTATGAGATAAAAATAATTTTTTTAAAAAAAATCATATTTTAAATTTAAATGTTAAATTTATGTATGCATGCTAAAATTGTTTATGCGATAAACTTAGTCTATTTAATTGTTAAATAGTTGTGCACTATCTTTATGCGATAAATTAGTGTAGCTTTATTTTAATGGCTAGTTCATCTTGTCCCTTATTTGATAACACAAGACACCCCTTTAGGTTAGCCATTAAGAAATGATTAAAATTTATTACTTAAATTATAATGACATGCTATGTTTTAATAAAATATTAACAACACTTCAAGACCTAATTCCTGATTAGGGTAGTCCCTTTAATGTTTCTTAATTCTAATTGTTATTATTAATTTTCATTAAAGGACTTCGCTTTTAGCGTTGTTAATAAAATTTATTAAAATCCTAATAACGATTAGGATAGCACGTGAACCTTATAGTTGATAAGGACTTAATAAAAGTTATTAAACAAATCCTAAAATTTTGAATTTAAGGATGCAACTAGTTGATAGGATTAATTAGTTGTTAATAAAAGCTGTTTAGTCTATGGCACACATATAAAAGTGACAAGCTTCATTCAATGGACCATGATCCAGTCAATGTGCTTGGCTAAGGGTTCTGGATCAACCCTTGCTAGTCCAAGGGGCAGTGATCCTGGCTTAGTCAATTCCCTGGCTGTGTTCCGCTGGACTGCAATGTCGCGAATCATGATTGTATGACACCCTGGACTATATCTAGTCAATGCGTTATAAATCTTATTAAAGATTAATCTGTATCCCTCCTTGATTTTGGAGCTTGGTAACTCAAAGAAGACAATTATAGTTGTTGAGTGACATGTTTATCTTTAAGGAACAAACTCCAACATACATGTGATGTAGTCTAGACTTGACCCAAATCGATACGTCGGGTCTCCTCGAGCATCGATCTAAGTCAAATCTGGACACGAAATTAAGGGTCTGACTAGACCAGTCATTATGATTTGTTGAGTCTCCTCAAGATCATAAGTGACTGTTGGTAAAAAACGATAGGGAGTCACATGTGATGTGATTGACTAAGAGTTAGTCTACCAATCATGGAACCAATCAACTTGTTGAGTCTCTTCAAGGTTGTGAGGTTCAGGATGATTAGATCCCTCTTTCACTAAATTTTAAATATTTTAATTCGATTAAATCGTTCGTTATTAAGCTTTGAAACGATCGTAAAAATAGTGGGAGGATATAGATAGATGAATGCCAATCTACCTATATTTAATATTGAACATATGCTAAACTAGGGCAAGACTATGTTTACCGAAGGAATCGAAATATATTATTTTAATGGAATAAGTTAACTGGTCAAATAGGTTGATTAATTGAATATCAAGCTAAATTCTAATTGATAGAATCAAAACTATATTCTCGTTGACATTAAAATGACCTTTTAAAGAACAGACTTAAGAAATATGATTTCATTAAGTTCTGGGTCCAGCAAATAAATTCACGCAACATGTCACTCGTCTCTATATGAGGCAGCTTGAACATATAGGATATTCGAAGTATGTTTCTCCCTACAACTTGTCGAGCTACCCTCAAGGTTGTATGGGCAAACAATTTTGATCCGCAAAAGTTCAAAAATTCGATCAAATTGTTTGAGTCGAATACGAGTGCATGAGCGATGCAAGGCTATGTATCCCAACCGGATCTTGAGACAAGCAACTTCTTGAGCTACACTCAAGATTGCAACTCTCAGGCGTTTGGATACATGAGACGCTTGTGTAGCTATTTATTTATGTTGGGCTATTTAAATATCTAAATGTGATTTAGAAAAGGGAGAAGGCACTCCGGAAAAGTCAATTGAGAAAGTTAGTTTAATTTATCATTAATAAAGGCATAAGTATGAGGATATGAAAATGTGACATATTTTGATGTCACGATTTCATAATTACTGTTATACAAAAGACGTCTAACACAATTTGACGAATGTCGTCACCTTGCTTCCAAAGCAATGTTTTGTGTTAGTAATTTGTAATAACTATAATATATTAAATGTTAATATATAAATACACAAGATAGTAGCAAACTTATATGGCAAAATGGACTAGGCCGTATCGAGAGACTAAGCTTCACAAGTCACATAAAGAGGGGTCTGACCTCTCGTATTATGAAGTCTACGGACACTTGTGAGTCTTATCCTCTTAGATAAAATTGGCCGAAACCCATCTGTAAGACAGTGGGAGAATGAGTTATCGAACTCAGTCTGGTACATACTGATGTATCCGAGTCTAGATCAACCAAAATAAGTTATTCGTATATTTTATTAAGACACGTGTTCTTGATGAAACACAAGTCTGAAAAAATAAAGAACGAAAAGACAAAAGTATTTAAACTGATTCGATTAGATCGAATGGTTAAATACTTAGCTACATAAAATCTTGTGTAATTAAAAGAAAATGTGATTTTCTCTCAGGTCAAGTCTGTTAACACATCAGTGTGTTAAAAGGTATGAATCACACTTAGTTAGACTCGGTGCGATCCATAACAAGTGACTCTGAGTTAAGTCCTCCCTCTGGGTTAAGTCCCAGATAGTAATGCCTAGGTTTTGATAATGTTCTATGAGGACATTATCAATAAGATATTCATTAAATCAATCATTAGGAAGTTGTATAATTACTCGAATTTCGTGAGACGAAGAGTCGAGTTAGACATCATAACTGATGATGACTTAGTCAACTTCCGGGATGATAATTCGGAGTAGTATCTCCGATTTATAACTTGATGCAATCAGAATTGGTCCGTGTGCGTAAATAAATTTTGGAATTTAGTTTATGTACCCAAGGAAAATGATTCCTTGCTTTCTGCAAGTAAAGCTTTAAGTTGAAAGATTAGATGTATAAAGAAAATAGTGAAGTACAATCATGTTGGTCGAGAACGGTTTTCATCCTAATTTCTTTAAAACGGATTAGTTGAAACCATCTCACCAGCAGATGTGTACAGATCTACTCGGACCAAACTCGATGTAAACGCTCAGTTTGACCATGAAAATTGGAGCATTCACTTATAAGTTCGTTTTTCTAAATATGATTTAGACGGACCAACTTATATGAATTAGCCAGAGAGTTTTCAAGGTCAGTGGGAGCATGTAAATTACATGCAAGGCATCAAAGAGATGGAACATATAGTTTGACAAAGTAATCAAAAGTTTGATACTTTATCAGAAATAGATTTGAGCCATTTGAAATGACCATTAACAAATTTAAATTATTATCGTAAGGTACGATGAACTGGATAAGATCCTAGTAAATAAAATACTATAGATTCCGTAAGACCAAGTGAATTATTTGAATGAGATTCAAATGGTTGGTCTAACATGAACATAGAAACCCCTTAAGTCTATAGTGTAGACGGTTTTAGCAGATCCACTCACGAAGGCTCTATCACATGAAGTCATGAAAACTTATGTGTAAAAACGGTATAAGATACCGAGATAAATGGGCCTGAGTGCAAGTGGGAGATATTGAGAGAAGATGCCTTCGAGGCAATCTATCTCTGTGTGTGAATAACACAAACATCTTGTTCAAAATAACAGTAAGCTGTTTGGTAATAATTTATCTAAGTTATGTTATAATGTAGTTAACATTAGATATTAACTTAGGTAAAGTCCTGAGACTTTATGCAAGGTCAAACAGGCATCGAGATGAGTATCTCGATCATGGAGAAATGTTTGACCGTCTGTAGCATAAGTCTAAAAGGGTTCGTGGTCGTAGATGTTTCGAGACAAGGATATCGAAACATCGGATAAACCATTGTGTCTTAGTCTTCACCGTTTAGCGGTGGCGATGATCTCATGATCGCTTGACTTGGCGAAGTCGTAGACGAGACACAGGTGCTCATTAGAGAATGAGTTCACTGAACGATCCACAAGAGTTATCATATGGTTATATTGACCAATCTGCCAATGATGACTCTGAGTGATGATAGGCTAGTTGGTCTTTTGACTTGAGGTCATTTTGACGAACCTGTGCGTGAACGGTGCCACTTAGATCAAATGACCTAGCTTCGAGGCAAGGCCTGTCGAAAGGTCTTTGATTGGGTGAGACTTGAAGCGTATGAGGAGAGTA
This sequence comes from Scilla litardierei, assembly GCA_030789695.1. Classification (NCBI taxonomy): domain Eukaryota; kingdom Viridiplantae; phylum Streptophyta; class Magnoliopsida; order Asparagales; family Asparagaceae; genus Scilla; species Scilla litardierei. The sequence continues at coordinate 73,597,535 of CM061130.1, forward strand.
ATGACCAAGAGAGGATTCGTCTCTCCCGGTCAATGGGAGTTAGTGTCGTAGGGTTAGTTCGGTCTTTAGTAAAAACTCTGGCCAGAGTATGTTGGAAGAAGTCCAACATTTTTGACTAAAAGATCGAGAGAAACTAACCGGAGTCAAGTTAGTGGGGTTGACAGTTTGACCGTACCCTAGACTTGATCTATACGACATAGTTTAGACGAAGAGACTATAACTGCGGAATTCATCACGGAAACAGTCAGGGTGGTCCCGACAATACTCATGTCAATGAGTCAACCACATAATGATGATTCCTGAAGCAGGGACGGCAACCACTGCTCGTGGTCACTGCCGTATAGGGCTTCGAGCCCAACCTGTTGTAAGGGTTAGGCTGTAGGGTCTCACACAGAGTGCGATCTTCGTCTAGTGATAGGTAGAAATTAGTTAGGGAGAATAATTTGCATTTGATGCAAGGGATAAAATATTGCAAAAGATGTTTGCAATCATCTCCTGCATTCGGGATAAATGATCCTGAGTGCAAGTGGGAGATGTAGAGGAATATGCCCTCGGATCATTTGTATTTGATGCAAATGATAATTTAAGCTTAGATAGGGACTAATTTGCATATGATGCAAAAGAGATTAAATGTGTCTTAAATTGTTTAAGACTATATTTAATTAAATAAACGCGTTGACAAGGTTACCTAGATGACGGGATCGTCCCGCTCTAAACGCAGGTTCAAACCGCGTCAAAAACGGAGTCCAAATGCACAAGTTATAGCCAAAACAAGTCAGCCCAAACTGTTGGGCTGAAACCAGCGAAAATGGAGGCCCACCAAGCCTGAATTTTCTGGTTAGGGTTTTTTAAAACCTGGGATTTTCTTGACGGCTACGTTTCTAAGAGAAGCATGACTTTTGGCTAACTTTGGACAATTGTTTGAAGGGTCAAACGGACTCGGATTGACGAGCCGTTTTTTCCTACGCGTTCACCGTTGAACCCTCTTCGATTTGGTAGGTTGTACCAACATTGAAGCTCAACGGTGAGGGAGTTAAAATTCGAGAAAGTTTGCCCTTTGTGAAAGGCAAACTAACTTGATTTAATTAATCCCAAATTAATAGTCCCACCTCGGTTGTGGAGAAAAGGGGAGAGTCAGTCGACTCTATAAATAGAGGCCCTCCCCCTTCCTCATAACTCGTCCCAAGCTCTAGATCTGAGCGGCTCTCGTAAATGTTGGAGCACGCTCGGATCTAAGCTAAATTAATATTTCTCCTCTCCCTATAAATTTCTGTCTTGCTCCTGAGGGCTCTAGCAAAGCCGCAAAGGAGTTCGGATTCAGATCCGAAATCTAGGCGGAGGTTTCACTCACATGAAACTTTCTTCAGCGCGTGGTTGGCTCGGCGACACGGGATTGATCGCCTCGGGATGCGGAGCGGTTCCAGGAGCGGTTCGGGGAGCGTTTCAAGGAGCGGCTCGGCGTGGGACGGGAGCAGCTCGGAAGACGGTGCGGAACATCTCGCCTGCTCCAGGGTTGAGATTCCGGGTATGTGTTTATTAGCATTAGTTTAATTTAATCGCGGTAGGCTAGATCCTTCTTGGGATGGTCAGACACATCCCAAGTCGGCATTGATCTTGGTTTAGGGTCTTGGACCTTAGGGTTAAATGTTAATTAGATTAACATGTTTGTTTTTCCGCTGCTTTTCTGTCTATGTTCCGTCCGACTTAGGACGGGCATAGAGTTTTTGTGCCCGAAGGGTCCCGGATATCCCTTCACCCTTAAGTTCAGTGTATTTACAAATATGCCATTACACATGTTTTATTAGGTTTTAAAGTGATGGCAGGATTGTAAATAGATGAAAATCTATGGTCAAATGTGATATATCATAATAAATGTGTATAAATTTTTAGGGCTACGTTACTAACCTCAATCGCTGTGCTTCTCTCAAATTACTTTCCCCCCAGCCCCCCGCTTTACTGCCCCTCGTCGAATCCCTCAGCAGCTTCGACGTCTTCACCCGATGGCGACGACGACTACTACGACGACTATGACGGCAGGCGACGACGCCGATGACAACAGGCGACGACGCCGATGACGACAGGCGACTACGACGACGACTACAGCAGGCGAAACGACGACGACGACGGCGTTGTCTAGGGCAGGCGACGACGAAGGCGACGTCTAGGGCCAGCGACGACGAAGGCGACATCTAGGGTAGGCGGCGACAACGACGAAGATGGCAGGCGACCGTGAGTTTTCTCCCATCAAAATTTTCTACTCAATTTCTCATCCACTTTGCTCGCTCTTATAGAGCAATTTTCACTGTAAATTCACATGTTAGACTGTACATTCACAAGCATTCTGTTCTTTCACGGGAAATTTTTTTCTTCTTTCACGGGAAATTATACTGTCCTCTCCGACATTTTTTCTGTATGGATAGGGGCTAGGGCTTAGGGTTAGGGGCTAGGGCTTAGCTGCTAGAGTTCTTCTCTATCTTTCTGATCGAAACCGGCGAAACTGGCCGAAACCCTAGGGTTTCGGCCGATACCGATTTCTTTCTTCCGTATTGGACCAGTACTGGGCGGTACCGGTCCGATACGCCCGATATCAATAGGTATCGGGCGATCCCTCAAACCTTGATATAAAGTACAAACCCTGCTCGCACTAATGCTTATAACTATATGCATCACAAGTTCTTTGACAGCTTGCGAGGGCATCGTCACTTAACCATTATAACCTTAACACTAGTCTTTACTAAAGCTATGTATAGTTCAATTATTAAGCTGGTTTAGGTTTGGGTTGGATCGAAACTGCCCATATACAAACTCGCTACCAGTTAAGTCTATAGGAGGTGGTGATATACCACTTAATAAGGTAACATCAAGCCCATCACCCGTAGAAGCCCATGGACTCAGGAGCTAAATCGGGCACTTCTAATGCCTAACACAGATTGAAGGTCCATCATTGAAGTAGAATTACTAAAATCCCTCTTCATAAACTATATATATCCCTTACGGTTGGGAGAAAGTGAACGCATTCCCATTTTTAGAATATATCCCTCAATTTCATATATTATATTTTATCTCTCAGGTTCTAACTTGAGCATCGAAGAAGCCGATGATGGGGCCGCCATCTCGGATTTGACTCACTGACACTCTTGGCTGTTGTAATTCATACAGATCAATGCAACAACCGAACACTGGTAGAAGGAAGCTATTCAAGATCATTTACATACATGAGGTTGGAAGGAAGCCATTCAGAACTATTTATGATGTGCCAGTGGAAAGAAGTAGTTTGGATCCACTTACGCAGTACAACATTAGCACCATAAGTAGAAATACAAACATCATCATATACAACACGTGCAACACCCAAAGAAGGCCCAAGCAAATGATGAGGAGCACATTATTTATAACCCTATGAGATATGAGAATGGTATTACACACGACGTTCCACCAACACCCCCAACCCCAATCATATGGTATTTTGCATAGAGGCGTTCAACACATTACAACAATAATTGTAAGGATGATTTATTGCATTAACGGCATAACTCGTCTAGGTGCTATAATAACAAGCTCATCACGGTAGTCATCAGTAGCATGACCACGGTGCTACAAGTAGGAGGCATACTCATATCATGCCCCTCCTAACAATGATCTCTATCTTTCCCAAATCAACCTCAAACTCTTGGTCAGCAATCCACAAACCTAGGTGGTTGAGGCGTTTCAAGTATACACACATATACTTCAAAACCTAATAGATGGAACTTCAACATTCCATGCATGTATGGAGCGCTATGAGGAGGAGCTAAAGCTACTTCGTGAAAGGCTCAACAATGTGGAGGAAGGAAAGAAGAGGAAGCTAGGAGACAGGCATCCATCATCGCGAACCACCCTTCACTAAAGATAGACTGGAAGCCTCCTTACCCAATAATTTTCACTTGAATTTTAAGGGTAATAGGTACAGGAGATCCGACGCAATATGGTCATCAATACGGAGACATCATAAAGCTCCATAGGCTCAACAATGTGATACGATTTCACGTATTCTCAACAACAATGATGAAAGAGACACATGCCTGGTTTGGGACCCTTAAGCCTGGAAGTATCTACAACTTCTATGAACTTGCTCAACTCTTTACCCAGCAGTTCATTACAGTGAGGAAACGAAGCGCTCTTTTATTTACCTAACTAGCATACAGTAAGGTGACATGGAGTCATTATGCAAGTACATAAAAGCCTTCCGTGATGTCATGCTCGATATAAAAGAGGTAAGTCGGGGTATATCCATATCAGCCTTGATAAATTGAACCACCAACCTGAATCTCAAACATCTGTTAGTCACCAACCTGCCCGAGAGATGGGATGATTTGATCATTATTTCTGACATTTACATTAACATTGAAGAGCTTGGAGTCTCGCGTAAGACCCAAAGGATGCGGGAAAGTGAAAAGAGGACCATAACCATAACGATCATGGAAAGGGTAATGCTAATGATAAAAGTAGTCGACGGTCTCCTCCCCATATCATTTCAAACATTTCACTCTTTTCAATATCCTAAGATCCCATATCTTGATGTAGGTACAATGCAATTATTTCTTACATTAAGCAATATTGCTTATGCAGAACAACCCATAGAGAATGGATTGGAATATGTATAGCTCAAGCATGAATTAATAAAGCTGGTGTGATGAGACCAGTTATGATTGTTGAATATTGGACTCCCCGGATTTGGTTTTGATGATGAGCAAACATAAATAATCCATGAACTAACAATTTGTGAGCGCAGTATTGGAGATCGTCGCCAATTTCACGAGAACATTCAAAGCGACATCTCAACACTTCCCAAAGCTCGTATTCATGCCTAAAGCTTCGTTGAAGCTCATGCGCCGTTTTGGAAGTTATGAAGATTCAATCGAAGCTCTCGAAGACCGTTTATTAAGGTTTTATTTATAGTCTTTTAGCTTCGATATATAGAATGTTAAGCCTTGAGTATATCTTACGTTTCTATCTTCATTACGCTCATTTCGTAGCTCTAGGATCATTGCACAAGTTCATTCTAACTTCCTCGAAGCATCGCGCTTCGATTCGGACTTTATTGTGCATGTTAGTTGGTACAAGAACAAGTACTAACCGACTAGATGGTGATCTAGTCGGTCGGCAACTCTTCTTGGACCGACTAGTTTGATTCCTTAATTTCTTGGACTTTACTGTTTACAGTTAGTCGGTCTACGTTGACTCACCGACCGACTAGTTTGTGAACTAGTCGGTCAGTGATGCTTCTTTGACCGACTAGTTGTGACTTACTGTTCATGCTAAATTTCTCCTAAGCTACTGTTTATCGTTAGTCGGTCTAAGAACGTTTGGTGACCGACTAGTTGACAATCTAGTCGGTCAACTTTTGTTCTTGGACCGACTAAGTCATCTTGTGTTCAGACTATTTCATTTTGCCTCTTAGTCGGTCTACGTTCATTGACTGACCGACTAGTTGTGAAACTAGTCGGTCAGAAAGTCTTCTTGGACCGACTAGATTTCTAGGTCTGAAATTTTATCTCTTCTCAGATCTTCACTTAGTCGGTCCATGCTGTTTGACTGACCGACTAGTTGATGAACTAGTCGGTCAGTGATTGTTCTTTGACCGACTAATTCTCACAGATTTCTATCCGTTGGAGAATGACCTAACTTGTTTTTATGGGACCCTATAAATACGAACCTAGGTCATTTCTATCTAGGGTAGAGCTTCCATTCAGAGATTCATTGAGATCAAAAGAGATAGCTATTCTCACTCAAATCTAAAGCTCTCTTCCTCACAAGAAACCCATTCTCTCTCATTTCTAGATCTAGAATCCATCTAGAGAGAAGCTTGTTCTCGGTGAGCTCTTCAAGCTATTGCTTGATCCAAGTCTCCAAATCATTCCTAGGCACCGATTGCTGGTCATTTCCTTGGTGCTAGGTCTTGGTGACTTCATCTTCCTCAAATCCTTCATTTCATCATTTGGGTAAGAAAAACTCAAGGTATAGGATTTTGTGGTAAGATTGTTTATTTCATATTAAACTCTTTAATATTGATTTGTGATTCTCTCGGTTGTGAGAGAAGGTTGTGATCCCGGGTTGTGGGATTCACGTTTGCTATTGCATGTATGATTTGATCTTGTGAAGGTTTTTCACAAGATATTTATAGTGGAAATCTTGAGTTAGGGTTTCTAACTCAAGTATCCGGATGGGATCCGGGTGGTTGGGACGTAGGATCACCGGGAACAAGTCGGAGAGACTTGGGTGGATCCGAACCCATTAACATAATTTGTTTGCATTGTTAATTTTGTTGTTGTCATTCAATTTAAGTTTCCGCAAATTGATTTGGTAGTTGTTTGCAATTTAATTTGGAATTATACTCCTTATTATTTTAAAGTACTATTCACCCCCCCTCTAGTACTTGTGCAGTAGCTGGTAGGGCATTACATTTGGTATCAGAGCCAGATACTTAGCTATGTCTGCCAACGACAACAAGACCGTGCGTCCACCTTCCAACTATGACACCTTCAGAAACCGTGAAGGAGCATCTTCGGTGATGGAAGGACATTCCTCTACGAGGCCTCCATTCTTCAATGGTACCAACTACGTGTACTGGAAATGCCGGATGGAAACCTTCCTCCGGAGTGCATCCTTATGGAGGACCACAATGAAGGAATACATTGAACCCGAAGAAGAAGACTTTGAGAAATGGACAACCGCGGAGGTCGCCGCGGAGGTAAGCAATGCCAAGGCAATGAACGCCTTGCAATGCGCATTGGAGCCCGAGGATTTCAATAAGATATGCACATGTAAGAGTGCATATCAAATTTGGAACTCCCTCCTCATTCTTCATGAAGGGACGAGTAGGGTAAGAGACTCTAAACTCGTAGTCGTAAACAAAGATTACGAAATGTTTCATATGCAACAGGGCGAGAAGATGAAAGAATATTACGCTCGCTTCGTTGACATAATAAACGAGTTAGAGGCCCTCGGCAAGTCCTACACTCAAAAGGAGAAGTGCTCAAAGCTTATCGAAGGACTTCCTTCTTCTTGGGAGAAACGTACCTTCGCCATCGAGGAAGGTAATGACATGAACAAATATACAGTAGTTCAACTAATGGGTACTTTGATGTCATACGAGGTACGCAAAGATAGCAAGGTGAAGTTACAAGAAAAGATGAAGTCCTATTTGAACCAAGATGCGCCTAAGAAAAAGGCGATTGCATTCAAGGCGGCTTCATCCACCTCTACCGATGATGAGGACTCGGAAGAAGAAATGGACATGGAATCCATTGCACTCATGGCAAAGAAGTTCAATCGCTTCTTCCGAAAGGGTAACTTCAAACAAAAATCTAAGTTTACTTCTACTAACGCCTCTCCACCTTTGTGCTTTAAATGCAATAAGCCAGGACACATCAAAGCGGATTGTCCTCAAAACAAGCAAAAGGAGAAGTGGAAGGCGCCGAAGTTCGACAAGTCAAAGAAGTACAAAAAGGGGTACAAAAAGGGACTTGTCGGAGCAACATTCACCGACTCCGAGGATTCCTCAAGCGGAGAGTCGGATGATGAGAAAGTGGAGCAAGCGCACATGTGCTTCATGGCAAGAGAGGAGCATGATCAAGGATCTTCCTCCTCCGATGATAGCGACGACGAAGGCGATGAGGTAACTATGGATGATCTTAGGGATGCTAACTCTCATTTATGGTCTAAATACACAAAATTAGTAAATCGATATACTAAAGTAAAAGATGACCTAGCTAGCATTCAAACCTCGCCTAAGACTATCATCACCAACAACGACACCGTTGTTGAAGAGTTAAGAAATGAGATTGTTAATCTCAAATCTAAACTTGAACATGTTAGCATTGATGATCCGGAAGAACATAGGATAGCGGATTTAACTTTTCAAAACTCGACTTTGAGTATTGAGAACAAGAATTTTAAATCTCGTGTTTATGTGCTCACATCGCAAGTATCCACATTAGATACTTCTATGCGTTCTCTCAAAGAGAAATATGAGAACACATTAGGCCGAATCAATAGATTCAATAAGGGTAAGGACCATTTGGATAAAATCATAAGTGACTTACTTCCGGCCAATCACCACATTGGTTTGGGGTATACGATGGGATGTCCATCCAAAGCGGCCACTACTTTTGTTAGGCCAACTTCTGGTGACTCAACGAGTGGTAGCAAACACTCTATTGGTAGTTCATCTACCAATGGTGCTTCCACCTCGTCCACACCCTCTTTTGGAAAGAAACCCACTTTGGGTGGACCTCCAAAGAAGGGGCATGCTTATATGTACACAAATATCATGCCACGTAGGAACACACGTCCTACTCCACCATCTCACACATATGATGATTTCTATGCTACACGTTCACGGGCACGTGCACACCATGTGAGACACCCTCACGCACGTGTTCCCACACATGCATATGTTCACCCACCTCATCGTATGAATAATTCTCGTCATGCACCATTCCATCATGTTCCGTATGCCTATCCACGTCATGCATCACGTAGAAACCAACAACGCATGCATGCACCCAATAGGATGATGGCTCCCAAAATTTTCACTATTTGGAGCCCAAAGGACACAAGCATGGATGAAAAACAAGTATATATGAATGCTTATTTTTCGGATGTTGTGCATAGTAGAAATTATGTGGGGAAGTCAAAGTCCAATTGGACTTGGCTTCCAAAGGTCTAACCTTTGAGGACCCAATGACCTTGGGTACCATGATATGAAAGTTTCTATCTTTAGGTACTCAAGGAAAAGAAAAAGAAGAGGAGCAACAAATTTAAATTTAGCTCCAAAGGGAATTGGATACTCGATAGTGGGTGTTCAAAACACATGACGGGTGACGCTCAATTGCTCTCCGGAGTGGTTCCCATTGCAAATGGAAATCGCGTCGTATTTGGAGGCAACGAGAGCGAAACCATCGTCGGTGTTGGTAAAGTGGGTAACCCTTCTAAACCCTTAATTAGTGATGTATATCTAGTTAATGGTTTAAATCATAATCTTATTTCAATAAGTCAACTTTGTGACAAAGGTTACAAAGTTAGCTTTGCGAAAGGATTGTGTCATATTTCTAATGATAATAATAAATTATTATTTTCCGGCACACGCCATAAAGATATTTATATTTTGGATCTTCCTAAGTCATATGAACAATGTCTCGTTGCCAACACAAGTGAACAACACTTATGGCATCGACGCTTTGGACATGTGAACTTTGGAACACTTTATAAACTTTCGAAATTAAATTCCATTAAAGGTTTTCCGAAGCTCGTTTTCGAAAAGAAAAGTTTTTGTGATTCTTGTCAACGTGGCAAGCTTCCTAAATCTTCATTTAAACCTAAGAAAAGCATTTCTACGAAACGGCCACTAGAGCTATTACCAAGGTTGTAAAAAACGCTAGGCGCTAGGCGTTCGGATTGCTAGCGCCTAGCGCCCAGAGCATTAATCGGGGATTAATCGGGGATTAATCGGCCTAGGCGGATTTGCAGTTTTTAATTATTTTATTTATTTTTATATAATATATTTATGTTTATATATAAATATAAATATATATATTATTTAAAATACATCAAATATCTAATACATACTAAATCAAATCCAGTTTACCTATTTTAGAGTATTTGTGTGCAACAAAATAAAATTTAAAAGATACTCTTGTGCAATTAAGCCATTTACCAAAAACGCCCAGAAACCGCCCAGGAACCGCCTAGGAACCGCCCAGGAACCGCCTAGAGCGCCCAGACACCGCCCAGAACGCTTAGGCGGCCGATTAATCCCAAAAACGCCCAGATTGACCGCCCAGGCCATAATCGGGGCGTTTACTGGCCGCCTAGCGCCTAGGCGCCGCCTAGGCGGCCGCCCAGGCCGATTTTTAGAACACTGGCTATTACATCTAGATTTATTTGGGCCAACTAGAGTTGCTTCCTTAGGAAATGCAAGATATGGACTAGTCATCGTTGATGATTATTCAAGATTTACATGGGTATTTTTCTTATGTAATAAAAATGAAGCTTTTGAAAACTTCACAATATTTGTGAAAAAAGTACAAAATCTCATCGGAACCACCATTGTCACTATTCGTAGTGATCATGGGGGTGAATTTGAGAATGAGTCTTTCTCAAATTTTTGTGATGATCTTGGAATTACTCACACGTTTTCTTTCCCTCGCGCACCTCCTCAAAATGGTGTTGTTGAGAGGAAGAATAGAACGCTTGTGGAGTGTGCTCGCACTATGCTCGAAGATAGTCAACTTGGTTATCAATTTTGGGCGGAAGCGGTACACACCGCTTGTTATGTGTTTAATAGAATACTTTTGAGGCCCGGCACCAAACAAACTTGCTATGAATTGTTGTTTGGTAGATTGCCTCAAGTTAAACATTTTCGTGTTTTCGGCGCAAAATGTTTCATTAAAAACACATATGATAATTTGGACAAGTTTGATCCGAGATCGGATGAGGGGATATTTATTGGGTATTCCTCACGTAGCAAAGCCTACCGGATATACAACAAAAGATCCTCTACGATCGAGGAATCACTTCATGTCTCGTTTAATGAGAATTTTACTACTTCTAGAATTTCAAATGATAATGATTCTATGGATGTTTTATGTGATTCGTTTGAAAATTCTAAGTCTATTGATTCAATTGATTCTATTGAGACTAACCCGACTAATGAAGTTGTTGAGAATGTGCCTAGTGATCAAGGTATTCCCAAGCGGCTTCATACCGTTCGCGACCATCCCCATGAGCAAGTTATTGGCAATATTAATGATAGTGTCAAGACGAGATCTCAAGTCAACCACTTCGCCAATTGTGCCTTTGCCTCATCGATAGAGCCAAAGAATATCGTTGAAGCGTGCGAAGATAGTGCTTGGATCCTTGCCATGGAGGAGGAACTCATTCAATTCGAGAGGAATGAGGTATGGGAGCTTGTTCCTTTGCCATCGAAGAACCACACCGTCATAGGGACAAAGTGGATATTCAAGAACAAAACCGACGAAAATCAAGTCGTCGTCCGGAACAAAGCTAGGTTAGTTGCTCAAGGCTATCGCCAAGAAGAAGGTATCGATTTCGAAGAATCCTTCGCTCCGGTAGCTAGATTAGAATCAATTAGACTTTTATTGTCTTATGCATGCCATAAAAATTTTAAGTTATTTCAAATGGATGTTAAAAGTGCATTTTTAAACGGAGATGTTGTTGAGGAAGTTTACGTTTCTCAACCTCCGGGCTTCATAAATGAAAAATTTCCAAATCATGTTTTTAAACTAAAGAAAGCTCTTTATGGTTTGAGACAAGCTCCTCGAGCTTGGTATGATCGCCTAAAGAATTTTCTTTTGGATTTGAATTTTAAAATGGGCGAAGCCGATTCTACACTTTTTGTTAAGCATGCGAATAATGATATTTTATTAGTTCAAATTTATGTTGATGATATCATTTTCGGTGCTACTAACTTCACTCTTTGCGAAGAGTTTTCTAATGTTATGAAGGACCAATTTGAGATGAGCCACATGGGCGAACTCAAATATTTCTTAGGTCTCCAAATTCGCCAATTGAACGATGCAATCTTCATCCACCAAACGAAGTATACGGTGGAGTTGCTTAAGCGATTTGGAATGGAAAGTGCTTCCGGGAAAAAGACTCCAATGAGCACGACTACGCATCTTGACAAGGATATGGGCGGTAAGGATGTAGACATTCGTCTATATCGAGGTATGATAGGTAGTTTACTTTATCTTACCGCAAGTAGGCCCGATATTATGTTTGTCGTATGCGTATGTGCTCGTTATCAGTCTCAACCTAAGGAGTCTCACTTAGTAGCGGTAAAGCGTACTTTCCGTTATCTAAGTTACACTTTAGATTTTGGATTACTTTATCCGAAATCTAGCACGTATGAGTTAGTCTCATACAGTGATGCCGATTATGCGGGATGCAAATCCGACAGGAAAAGTACTAGTGGCACTTGCCATTTTCTAGGAAATTCTCTTGTCTCTTGGTTTTCCAAGAAGCAAAATTCCGTATCACTTTCAACCACCGAGGCGGAATATATTGCCGCCGGTGCCGCTTGTGCCCAGGTTCTTTGGATGAGACACACATTGAAGGATTTTGGTATTCATTGTGATACTAGCCCTATCATGGTGGATAACCAAAGTGCTATCTGTCTTTCAAAGAATCCGGTGCACCATTCCCGATCAAAACACATAGATGTCCGACACCATTTCTTAGATGATCATGTTGCTAAAAAGGACATCATTTTAGTGTACGTTGAAACCCAAAAGCAAATCGCCGATATTTTCACGAAACCCCTAAAGGAGGACTCCTTTGTGCGGTTGCGTCGAGAATTGGGGATTATGGGTGAATCCGAGATATAGGATTCATATGTCATTCAATTATCTTGCATGCTATTATATTTTGCGATATTTCATTCATGCTAGATTTATTGAATTTTTGGGAATTTTATGTGATATGTTTGAATTTATGATCGAATTCGTATTTCAATGTCGTATTTAAGATTTCGACGTTTTATGGGGTAATTTAGATGACTAATGAGAGTGTTAAGATGTTTCATCCAAGTGGTTTGTGAAGAGAAATCAATTATCAATTTTTGGACTCTTCTAGTCGGGTTCAGTTCATTTGTCAACCGACTAGATGCTTATCTAGTCGGTCAGCAAATGAACTCAGACCGACTAGATCAAGCTTTCATATAACTCTTTTCATTTCCTTTCTTTAGTCGGTCACAGTACATTTACCGACCGACTAGATTGAAAACTAGTCGGTCAGTGAGTATACTGCGACCGACTAAATCTTGCCCTAAAAATCACTGTTTGCCTCTGTTTCGACTTAGTCGGTTCAAGCTCATTGACCGACCGACTAGATCGTAATCTAGTCGGTCAGTGCTTGAACTGTGACCGACTAAGTGGGTTAGGGCATTTGTGTCTTTTCTAGATCTCGACCGACTTAATCTATTTTCGTCCGACTAAAGCTCTTTTTAGTCGGTCTTCACCTCAGCTCAAGCCCGAAAAACCCAAACCCCCTCCGAGCCTCTTCGTATTCCCGTCGACTCCGGCCATCTCTCCGGCCATCCCCGCCGTCCGCCGCCGTCGCCTCCTCCTCCTAGGTATCTTCCTCCTCCTCCTAGGTCGATTTCCTTCCCTAGGGTTCGATTTCATCTTCTAGGTATTCTAGGGTTTCGAAATTTTTTTTCCTTAGGGCTTGTGAGTTAGGGTTTGATTGTGTGTGCTTCTAGGGTTTGATCTCTAGGGTTTGTGTTGCACGTAGTTTCAGTTGCTTGTGCTCGTCGTGCCACGACCATGGCAAAGACGAGGATTCCCATCGCCTCTTCTGGGGCTTCTCCTATGTCTATAGGGCCTTCCGACCCTAGGAATCCCCCTAAGCCTAAACGTCGTGCCAAATCAACCCAAGCTTCTCCGTCTTCGCCTCCTCTGAAGAAGCAGAGGACGGCGACCGTCAAACCCCGCAAATCTAAGACCAAGAAGGCCATACTCCACTCACCCTCTACTCCTCCCGATTCCGACACTGAATTTATCCCTGAGGATGAGCCTAGCCATAGGGAAACCACTCCTCCACTTCGTCCTAGGACTCGCCAGCCAAAGGGAAAGGGCCCAATGCCAGCGGGTGGTGTTGACATATCGTTGTGTCGCGACGACCCTTTGTGTCTCGCGGCCTACAACCGTATTGAACACTGCCCGATGTTATTGGAGCACTACGTCCAGTTTTCAGATTTCCTTGGCTTAGCCGATCTCCTCTCCTATAGTGGTCTCCTTGATTATCTCCGATATGATCTTAAGGCCAATCCTAAACCATATCCTCGCCTTGTGAAATTGTTCTATGCCAATCGCGTTCGAGGCCAGTACGATGCCAGTCACTCCATTGAGACTACTGTCTTGGGAACTCCTATAGTTCTCACGGCAGAAATCTTGGGGGAGATTCTTGGCTGTTCGTCGTGTGGTCTCCTTCCTTCGGACATTTCCGTCGATGATATTTCTTCCTTGGATCAGTCAGTTCTTTCAGATATCTTCCAGGTTATCCCCTCCGCATTCATTGGTGTTCCATCGAAATCTTTCAAGCCGAATGCGTGGGTCCTTAACCTGATCTTGAAGTCTTGCCTACTCCCTAAGTATGGATCATCTTCACTCCCATCCCAGCCGTTCTTGAAATTGATATACGCTCTTTTCTTGGGGTGCGAGATTAATTGGGCTCGCGTGATACTCGATAAGATGGACTCTTTCGAGTGTATCCGCAAGACCAATAAATCTGCGCATATTCCATACCCTTGTCTGTTGACCCTCGTGTTTCGTCATTTCCGAGTCCCTCTCCCTCCTGACGATGAGCGTCCCTTGGGTACTCCTCTAAACGCGACGGCCGTTAAGAAATCTCTAGCGGCGCTTCGTCACGTGCAGAGGTCTACCGCATCTGCTTACCAGTCTACTCCGTCAGCTGCTGCAGCCCCCGCTCCTCCTGCCACATTAGACGATGTCGTACGCCTACTTTGTCAGCACGACTCACGTTTGGCTCGTACTGAGGAGGTAGTCTGCCGTATGGCTCGTATGATGGGGATTGGTCTTCCTCCTTCAGTTTTTGAGGCCGAGGAGATGGACGATGAGGAACTTGACGAGCTTGTCACTTCCTTAGCCCGTGGCGATGAGGCCACTGCTGCTGCTGCTGCTGCTACCACTTCTGCTCCTAGAGATGGCACCACTTCCGGTGCTCCAGAGACTTCTGCTTCAGCACTTCAGACTTCTGAGCCTGCTGCTGACCCTGCTGTCGAGCCTTCACATCTATCACCTGCTGCTGACCCTGCTGCTGTTGAGACCCCTGCTGCTGTTGAGATCCCTGCTGTTGAGCCAGTAGTTTCCACTCCTACCCCGACGATCCCGTCTGTTGAGACGCCTCTTCTCCCTGCAGAGCCTGAGTCCACTCCGTCGACTGGACCCACGGACACTGCAGATCCAGCCACTTCCTCGTGATCGTTTGTTCCGAGGACTCTCCACTGCTCATTGGATGATCTACCTTTTTGAGAGTGTTTTATTTTGGGTTAGGATGGAGATTGATGGTTGTTTTGATGTACTTTTGGAGTTTTCTGGAAGTCGGTTGGATATTTTGATGTGTTGTATTTTGATGTACTCTGGATATTGATGATGATGTTCTATTTTGATGTAGACGATGATGTTGTACTTTTTTTGATGTTGATATAGATGATGTATCGCACTTGATATGATGTATTTTTTTATATTCGATATCTTTTTGGATGTACTCAACATGTTATCATTCCTATATATACATCGATGTTCATGTTGTGATATTTACTTCGTCGTGCACATTAATTCTCATTCAATGTCCTTGCAATGTGATTTCGTCGCTCGATGCTTAAATGCTTGGTTAAATAGATGAAAATTCTATAATAATATTGAATTGTTTTCCATGCACAAATTTAACCAAGAATATTGAATATTGAAGAGTATGTTTCTTTATTAAAGATATGAATAATTATTTGGTATTTTTGATGATTTTGATTATTTTTTTGATAATGGACATGTTGGCACACCTTGATTTGATTTCCACATTTTTCCCTTGGTGTCAATTTGGTCCATCGTCATTGTCTACGACTCCCGATGTTGGATTTTCCATTTCCTAATTGTTGTCATTGTATGCCCCCCATTTTTGGGATAATGCCAAAGGGGGAGAGATAATGATAATAAATAGCGCAAATGAAAATTTAACTCAATTTCCAAGAATCTAGTTTGATATGTTAGATTCAGGGGGAGTTAAGATATATATAAGGATTTTCAAAATCCGATATTTCGAAAATCGATTCTCTTTATTTATCTTACTCATCTGATTGATGCAATTCATATATATTCATTTTGGAATTAACGTGTCATCAATGCAGGGGGAGTAAGTATTTTACATTTGAATCATTATTTTTGATTATTATTTATGTTGGTTTGTCATCACCAAAAAGGGGGAGAATGTTGAATATTGGACTCCCGGATTTGGTTTTGATGATGAGCAAACATAAATAATCCATGAACTAACAATTTGTGAGCGCAGTATTGGAGATCGTCGCCAATTTCACGAGAACATTCAAAGCGACATCTCAACACTTCCCAAAGCTCGTATTCATGCCTAAAGCTTCGTTGAAGCTCATGCGCCGTTTTGGAAGTTATGAAGATTCAATCGAAGCTCTCGAAGACCGTTTATTAAGGTTTTATTTATAGTCTTTTAGCTTCGATATATAGAATGTTAAGCCTTGAGTATATCTTACGTTTCTATCTTCATTACGCTCATTTCGTAGCTCTAGGATCCTTGCACAAGTTCATTCTAACTTCCTCGAAGCATCGCGCTTCGATTCGGACTTTATTGTGCATGTTAGTTGGTACAAGAACAAGTACTAACCGACTAGATGGTGATCTAGTCGGTCGGCAACTCTTCTTGGACCGACTAGTTTGATTCCTTAATTTCTTGGACTTTACTGTTTACAGTTAGTCGGTCTACGTTGACTCACCGACCGACTAGTTTGTGAACTAGTCGGTCAGTGATGCTTCTTTGACCGACTAGTTGTGACTTACTGTTCATGCTAAATTTCTCCTAAGCTACTGTTTATCGTTAGTCGGTCTAAGAACGTTTGGTGACCGACTAGTTGACAATCTAGTCGGTCAACTTTTGTTCTTGGACCGACTAAGTCATCTTGTGTTCAGACTATTTCATTTTGCCTCTTAGTCGGTCTACGTTCATTGACTGACCGACTAGTTGTGAAACTAGTCGGTCAGAAAGTCTTCTTGGACCGACTAGATTTCTAGGTCTGAAATTCTATCTCTTCTCAGATCTTCACTTAGTCGGTCCATGCTGTTTGACTGACCGACTAGTTGATGAACTAGTCGGTCAGTGATTGTTCTTTGACCGACTAATTCTCACAGATTTCTATCCGTTGGAGAATGACCTAACTTGTTTTTATGGGACCCTATAAATACGAACCTAGGTCATTTCTATCTAGGGTAGAGCTTCCATTCAGAGATTCATTGAGATCAAAAGAGATAGCTATTCTCACTCAAATCTAAAGCTCTCTTCCTCACAAGAAACCCATTCTCTCTCATTTCTAGATCTAGAATCCATCTAGAGAGAAGCTTGTTCTTGGTGAGCTCTTCAAGCTATTGCTTGATCCAAGTCTCCAAATCATTCCTAGGCACCGATTGCTGGTCATTTCCTTGGTGCTAGGTCTTGGTGACTTCATCTTCCTCAAATCCTTCATTTCACCATTTGGGTAAGAAAAACTCAAGGTATAGGATTTTGTGGTAAGATTGTTTATTTCATATTAAACTCTTTAATATTGATTTGTGATTCTCTCGGTTGTGAGAGAAGGTTGTGATCCCGGGTTGTGGGATTCACGTTTGCTATTGCATGTATGATTTGATCTTGTGAAGGTTTTTCACAAGATATTCATAGTGGAAATCTTGAGTTAGGGTTTCTAACTCAAGTATCCGGAGGGGATCTGGGTGGTTGGGACGTAGGATCACCGGGAACAAGTCGGGGAGACTTGGGTGGATCCGAACCCATTAACATCATTTGTTTGCATTGTTAATTTTGTTGTTGTCATTCAATTTAAGCTTCCGCAAATTGATTTGGTAGTTGTTTGCAATTTAATTTGGAATTATACTCCTTATTATTTTAAAGTACTATTCACCCCCCTCTAGTACTTGTGCAGTAGCTGGTAGGGCATTACAATGATGGTATGTGATACAGAACCAATACAGCAAAAGATGTAATGACCATCGTCAAAAAGATGAAAGCTCAGATAAGGTATGGGTGATCCATGTAATCACCCATGAGCTGAGATATCTCGAGTAGATGTTCATATGTTGGCAACGTTAATCTTCTCATGTCCTCTACCCATCTTTTTTCTCGAAAAGACTTAAAAAGACTCAATAGCCATCAAGGCAAATGTAGCTGATTGCTATGTTCAACGCACTTGGTTGATGCATGTAGCTTATTAGATTTACTATTTGGAGACTGTTTGGATAAGCTTGAGATTGACAACAAGCTCCTAAGGCCTTATACCAACCTACTCATTAGATTCATAGGATACTAAACTCGCATCGTGTGAAGAATCAATTTACCTATCATAATGGGAAATGGATCCTGATAGGAGGATGACGATAAAACTCAATTTCATCGTTGTTAGTGCATCATCAGCATACAATGTCATCCTTGAATGGCCTTCTCTGGTCGCCTTACAAGCAGTGGTATATGGCCTTCTATGGTCGCCTTACAAGCAGTGGTATCACCATATTATCTGGTGGTAAAATTTGTTACCCTGAGCGGAATAAGAAAGTAGGAAGTGAGTAGAATATAACTAAAAGATGATACATGGCCTCAACTAAGCTAAAGGAGAAGCATACACCTACCACTTGTGAGCTTAAGATAGTGAGAAGACAATACCTTGAGCATGGAATGTACTTCTCTTGTCGATCTATGTTATATTTTCTTAATAAATAAAGTTCAACTCATATGAGATGTGATGTTAAGTTTCTATCTCCTTCCAGTACATGAGAAAGGATATGCAATCATCATCGATAGCTTATTAGCATGAACGCATATAGAGTGAATAGTGAAATGACGCCGGCTAACTGACCAACTCTACTAACCATACATGTCGGGGTTTGTCCGCTCATAAAAATGGGTATGTTCTTAACGGTGTACCCCTTATTGTACGTTAAGATATTATAGATAGTCAACATTCACTAACTACTGCTAAGCTAAAGATGAGAATATGCACATAAGTGTTGATATCACATCACTTATTTAACTATGTAGAGAGTTAACATTTGCTAATTTCTGCTGATCTTGATCCCCCCTTATAGAAGGTGATTTTAAAGCTAAAGATAAGGATATGCCCTCTGTCAGCATCCTTCCTGGCAAATAGACACTAGAGGGAGGGTGAATAGTGTCCATAAAATAATAAAATTTCCTCTAGTAAATCTGCCTACGATTACAATTGGTGTTACCCAATTTAATGCTAATCAACAATTATAACTCTCTTAAAGAGAATGCAGCGGAAATAACACAAGCAAGATATAAAACAATACAACAAAGTAGAACAAGTGTAAATACAAGATATACCATGGTTCGATCATCACCTGACATACATCCAGCACCCAAGTCCTACTTGACTAGTTCCAGTATTTAAACAAATAATACAACTACATCTTACCAAGAGGCTTTCCTACAACACTCCTTTGTCCAAGAGGATTACAAACTCACCACCTCACAAACTCACCACCTCACAAATGAGGATTTCCACTTACAAGAAAATGATACATTTATATTTATCCTTACTTGAAGCTCTTGTGGATGTGTAGTGCTATATGATGACTTAATCTTAAAAGATAAAAATTTGAGGCTTGAGAGATCAAGAAATTTTGGCCAATAAAGATGGAAGACTTTGGAAAACTTTCACCATAAGAAAGAGGTGTTTTCTTAAAACTTTAGAGCTTAAAAGCACTGTTCTTTTTAAAAAATTAATCGTTCTTAATATTATAAATTGAGAAAAACTCATCTATTTATAAGGCAAGAATTCGGTCAAAACAGTTTACTAAAATTCCACTCCAACGGTCAAAAACGTCTAGTTCAACGGTTATAAAAATATGACCGTTGGGACTCATTGGTCGACCATTATACCTTGAATGATCGACTAGTGCCATGCTGGTCGACCAGTCACACTACCTTGGTTGACTCATAGTCAGACTTACAAAAACCCGAAAGCTCAGGTTTTCACTGGTCGACTACAGTGTGTTCACTGGGCGATTAGTCTTCTCATACACCGATACATATAAGAAAACTTGATATTTTTCTACTAAAATCAATTTAAATCATTTTAAAAATATTTTCGGGTTTTCTTATGTGTATGTGAGCTTCAATCAAGACTTTAACATGTTAAGACAAAGAAAAAGAAAGTTACATCAAAATAAAATTATTATATTGAAGTCCCTTGATGTAAACCTGATACTTCAAGCTCCTTGTTTAGCTTCATTTGATCTTTGGCCTTGTTGAGTTTACCAATTCTTTGTGTGCTTCTTTGATTTACTTCATATACATGTAATCATGTGTTGGATGATATATTTGCTCATCATCAAACTATACGTGATGACTTAATATCCTAACATTCTTTCTTTTTGATAATGACAAACATATACAAAATAATATGAATAATTTCTTACTTTTCCTATAACACAATATATTAGTTAAAAATGCTCTGATCCCACATGTCAGAATCCGTGTGGATGGCAAGTAGACACTAAAAGTGTGAGAATGGTGTCTATGAAATAATAAAATATCCTCTAGTAAATCTGTCAAAGATTACAATTTGTATTACCAAATTTAATCCTAATCAACAATTGTAACTTGCTTAAAGATCATGCCAACGTGGCACTGACCAGTGCTGATGTCCCATCAATCATTTAAATATATAAAAAATGGCATTCGCTAACTTCTGCTGATCTCGATCCCTACAGAAGATTGTTGCAAAGCTAAATGGAAGGATATACCTGAGTGTTGATGTCCCATCAATCATTCGACTATGTGAAGAGGTTATATTTATTAACTCTTGTTGATCTCAATTCCCCATAAGGAGTAATCGTTAAGTTAACGAAGAGGATGTGTATGTGAGTGTTGACATCCCATCACTCATCTAAGTATATGGAATGATGATATTCGGTAACTCCTGTTGATCTTAACCCCTATAAGGGGTGTAAAGCTAAAGACAAGAATATTTATAAGAGCTCGTCACTCATTCAACTATATGGAAAGGTGATATCTGCTAACTTTTGCTGATCTTCACCACTAATAGAAGGTGGTTGAAAGTTAAAGATGAGTATATGAACCCAATACTGACGTTCCATCAATGATCCAATTATGTAGAGAGATAACATTCGCTAACTTAGCTTATCTTCACCACTAATAGAAGGTGGTTGAAAGTTAAAGATGTGTATATGCACCCAATACTGACGTTCCATCAATGATCCAATTATGTAGAGAGATAACATTCGCTAACTTTAGCTTATCTGCACTCCACATAGGGGTGATCGCAATGATAAAGATGAGAATATGTACTGAGTGTTAATTTCACATTATTCATCTAAAGGAGAGACAATATTTGCTAACCCATGCTAATCTCCATCTCGGAAGGGATGGTCGTAAAAATTAAAGATAAAGATATGCACTCAATGATGATGTCACATTACTCATCCAATTATATAAAGAGAAGATATTTGCTAACTCTTATTGATGTCAACCCCATAGGGGATGATCACATTGCTTGTAGGATATGCACTAAGTGATAGCTCCTCATCTATCACATAATCCAAATGAGATGTGACTCTTCACGTTTCCTGCAAAAGTTTATCCCCTACATAAGTTGGACGCATAACTCATGGGATAAGGGCAAAGCACTGATAATAAAGAGATGAAATTCTCGCTAATTCATATACTTACTCGTTTGGAAGGATACCTTAAAGATGAGGATATGCATTCTTTACCGACATCTCATCCTTGTAATGTATGAGCATACATTATCGCTCATCCAGTTGCAAAAATAAAGCTTTTGAAAAAACATACTGCATAAATAAAGCTTTTGAAAAAAAAAGAAAAAATTTCGATGCTTGGGGGTCTGATGGTATCGCATGTGCATTGACGTGCGTTTATATTTTATATATTCACGCACGTCTTCTCCGTAATTTTCCGTCGTTTTTCGTTATATTGAGTCCGTCTTTTTGTGATTTTTAGTTCCTTTTCACTTTCGTTGTGTTTGTGTGCTTTTGCAGGATATTGCTGGCGCAGGGGACATACAAAGCTAACATCATGAGTCCCCGGAGCAACGGAAGGTGTCGCACGAGATCCTGAGAGCAAATCATTAAGAGAAACCACGTATCAGCTCTCAACCGATCCGTTGGACAGTCCCACCCGATCGGTTCATATGGTCGTATCAGACTCGAAGAAGAAGCAACTCCACCCGATCGGTTCAGTGATCGGGTGGATGCGACACAGTTCTCTGTTTTTGAGTGCCAAAGTTCACCCGATTTATTACTCTTTGCTACAGTAATCTATTGCTTGATTTTCATTTCAATGGCTAAAATCTGTTTTATTGAATCTCATGCCATGATTACTAAGTAGTTCTTAAATCTGGGACATTGGTGGAAGCCCCTTCGTGGGTTCTCCCTAGAACGACCATTGAATTAGGGATTCGATAGGAGATAGGGATTTAGATGGTTACGCGGAGGCGTTTTATTGTCACTGGCAGGAGAAAGACCGCCTTTAACCGTCGGGCCAAGGGGAAATAAGACGGGAGTTTGATCTCCTAGCCACAGCTCACACCCCTAGCGTAAACATTGATTTTTCGCTCGTGGGAACAGCTTGGATGAAATGTCGGAAGCAATCGTTGCGAGCTTAGTGCTCCCGGAGTCGGACGGTGCAGGACATGGGGATGCCCACCATCCGAACCCGGGTAAACCTAGCGTATCATCCTGGGCATCGACCGGAATATCGGGCCCATGGGACGCTAGGTACCACTATTAGAGGTAACGTCTCACCGCTAAATCCTATAATCCGATCACATTCCTATCCTTCGGTCGTAATAGTGAGAATTCGTGATAGGGTGGAAGCCAAGGTCCTAGGTTGCCTTTTTTATCTCTTACATCTTTCACATTAGTTTTCTATCGTGACATCCAACAGGCGATTAAGCTAGCTCACCCACCGGGTGATTAGTATCCTGTTTGTTCACAAGCACAACACATGCCTCACTGTGTTCGACCCCCAAGCCACACATCGACACCATGCACTTGCGGTTACAAATTTTAATACTAGTATCCCCGTCCCGATTTGAGTGCCAAACGGACGGGCGGTCAAGCTCTATGGCGTCGTTGCCAGGGAGGCAATGTGCTTGTTACATTTAGGACCATATTATCCCTGAGACTAGCTCACATCCTTACCACATGATCATTTTCACATTCTTCACCCTTTTTAATTTTACATGGATATATTGTACATATTTATTGTAGAGGGTTGGTAGACTATTACCGGGGAATTTTCACCCTTGCCACCATTACTATCATTTCTATATTCTTTTGTGCCACTGATATTTTTCTCCAGATATGTATCTTTGTTGATCAGATATTATGGACTACACTGTATGGACCACAGATTTTGATCAAAGTGCTCAGATGGGAGAATACTATTTCGACGAGAGTGCTCAGATGGGAGAATACTATTTTGACGAGAGTGCTCAGATGGGACAATACTATTTTGACGAGAGTGCTCAGACGGGAGAATACCTTTTGGATGGGATGCATGCTTCCATGTGGACCACATATTTTGATCAGAATGCTCGAACGGGAGATCACCTTCTTGATGAGATGCTCGCACATCTGATTGAAATGCAAGCCAAGATTGAAAGGGGTGATTTTCTATTGGAAATGGTGAAAGATACCTTGAAACCAATGCGCTCAGGCTTATGGCTGCAATGATTTCCAAAGATATCAGTTTTGCTTCTTCATCTTACGGGCAAGAATCATCGCCCGTCATATTACCAGAGCCAGAATGTGCCATCGTCGATCCCACATCCTATGATACATCTATTGCATATGAAGAGTGGATGGACGAAAAGGCAGTGTAGGAAGCAGAAATTGAATCATATGCGCCGTCGAAGGAGGACACATTTCAGAACTTATTGGAGGGCCTCTTGGAGTCAGTGAGGTTCACCGGTTCAGTTAGCGTTGCAGCAGGCGATGCATTTGAGCTACGATTTGCAGATTTTGTTATGAACCATGTTTCGGCTGCGGGAACAATTGAGGAAGACGTCCGTGTCAGTCTTGAGGGGGATAGACTACATTTTTGGATTGCTTGCGGGCATTCCCCTCCACATGATACATCCCCACAAGTTGACACACATGAGCAGTCAGCATCACCATTCCAGAGAGAGCCTATATTGATAGTTGATGAGGAGGCAAAAGAGCACCATGTGGAGCTAGAGCATGCTTTTGAGGAGGCCTTACACACAGAGCCAGAGCTTATCGACGAGGAGGTCGTGCATCGAGACGAGGACACAGACATTCATGAGGATCCCGAGCACTGCCCTCCTCCATTAGAGCTTCCGCAGCCACCTCATCCTTCCACTGACGCCGAGGACTATCCCACAGAGCTTACTGCTTCCATCCAGGGAGATATTTCTACCCATTCCATTTCTGAATCATATATTCCATTTGATATTTATTTTGATTCAGATATTCTTGACACGTCGTACCTTTTGCAGCACACGTACGATTATGTATCGGAGGTATGCTTGGACGTGTCATATCGAAACGAACCTGTCGAGGAAGTCCACACCTGTGATCCAGATTTACCTGAGCAGCTGAGAGAGGACACAACGGAGATAGCTATCACATCACAAGATGATATTGACAGGGAAGTATCGTCTACCACTATGCACTTCATATATTTCTATAGACGATCCTCTTTGGAACACTTTTATTATGAGGGTGAAATTTTTGCAGCGAACTGATGCATCCTGTTCTCTGCAGGGTACAGGTGGAGTCCTTGTGGGAATGCTGGAGGATGCATTGCTAGAGTTCGTAGGTGTTCGTGGACACGCGCCTGGCGGAGCCACGGAAGGAGCAGTTGGAGCAGTTGCCCATACCAGCAAAGATAGTGGATCCGCCTTTTGCTATAGGTGATATCAATCCAATAGTGTAGCAATATCGTAAAATTTTATGCTTTCAATAAACACGAATCCTCTCGACAGCGAGAGATCCATCTTTTTGTTTGTTTTTCATGATTTTTCCGTTTCTTCGTCTGTGCCACTCTCTTCTGAGGAGGATGCGGAGCCTTCTGCTCCTGCACCTTGATTTCCCTTTTTTCTGATTTTCCCCTAGCCATTTTTCTGCATCACCATGATCACATTTTTTGTGGCATTATTGAGATCAGCTTGGAGGAAATCAATATTTTGTGATTGTCGTCGTGTCACTTGTTTGCTGTGTGTTTGTTTTGTGTGTTTGTGTGTATGTCTTTTGTATAGTTCGTTTCGGTATTTATTTTCTTTATTTTTTTCTCTGTTTCTTTTTGTGTGTTTTTCATGTTTTTCCCGTTTATTTGTCGGTGCGTACTTCCCTCCCATCTTTCGTTGCCCTCCCGCATTTACTCCTATTGCATTGAGGGCAATGCAACGTTCAGTTTGGGGGAGTCACACTATGTGCGTCAGTCGTGTCTTTTTCACCATTTTGAGTCGTTTTCGTCGTGTTTTTCTTTTTCTTCCCATCCTTTTATTCTCCTTTTATTCTCCCATTTTGCTTATGCTCTGATCCACGAGAAATTTTCCTTTTGCCCAAGTGTTTAGAATTCGAATTCTTTTTTATTTTACTTGGTGCAAATCCCCTCGTCGTGTACTATTCTTCCACTTGGGAGAGTACACAATTTTCATTCAAAAAAACAAAGAGAAGAAAAGAAAGGAGGAAAGAAAGAATATGTATAACCAAAATTCAAAAAAAATATCCAAATATCCAAAACCCAAAAAAATTCCTGTTGTGAATATTACTCCTATCCGCCGTGAATAAAGGGAAGGCGAGAATTTGCACCAAGTGCTCTCCTCCACACCTACTCAACCCCTTTCGTTTTCAGACACACTTGACATATGCAGTGTTATAAAAGGCGGTTTCATTATGCGCGCGGTCTATGAGCGCATAGCGCATAAGCGGATTATGCGGCCGATTATGCGGTTTACGCGAAAATGCATAATTTAGTATATAAATAAGCA
Organism: Scilla litardierei; assembly: GCA_030789695.1. Lineage (NCBI taxonomy): Eukaryota > Viridiplantae > Streptophyta > Magnoliopsida > Asparagales > Asparagaceae > Scilla > Scilla litardierei. Next base: position 73,623,369 of record CM061130.1, read on the forward strand.
ATAAGTTTGTGTTTGTGTATATTAAATTTAAAAAGATAAGAATTATAGGAATAAGGAAAAAATCATATTAGCTTTTAAAAATATGGATTAATTCATACTAAGACATCAGCGCCATTATGACGATCAATACATAAAATAACTAAAAACTAACGTCTAAAGCACTCTTCACACAAAACATAACTATTTAGTTTTACGTCCAAATCAAAAGCATGTCAAACATAAGCATTTTAAAATTAAAAAACTGATTTTTATGTTTAACGGGTCGTGTTTCTTACCGGGTTGGGATTCTTTAGTTGCCGATTATGCGCCCGCATATTCGCATATGGGGTCGCATAACATTTATGCAGTCGATTATGCGGCCGACCGCATAATTCGACCGCATATCTTAATTCTCATACGGTCAAAGGCCGCATCCTTATATGCGGCCGCATATGCGGCCGCATATAACTTGTTTTAGAACACTGGGCTTATGAGCTTTCTAGCGATCATCTAGGCGATCGTGCGGTGATTTTCTAGTTTCTAGCAGTAGAGTCCCTGACATATGATATGTTTCTATTCTTACACTATTCTCATGCATGCTTGAACTATTATTCACCGCTAATTCGAGTTGATTCGATATTTGGGTTATTTCATGGGCATGAGTATATGGAGCTTGATTGCACAATTTAGATAGTTACACCGTCTGCTAGCTCACGACCTCACTCATTTGCGCTTCACCGCGTGGACCCACGACACTAGTGTGGACTCATATTCATGGGTTTAGTGCGATGCTTATCGCATGCTTGATTAGTGTGGCGTGTTAGTTTTCGTTGGCTCTGACGGGTAATCTAGAGTTCCTTTTCTTTTTCTGTTTCTTTCTTTCTATTTTCCCCTCCAAGCTCCTGTTCTCACTCGTCTTCCTCGGGGACGAGGAAAGGTTCAGCTTGGGGATTTTGACGTGCGTTTATATTTTATATATTCACGCACGTCTTCTCCGTAATTTCCCGTATTTTTTCGTTATTATGAGTCCCTCTTTTTGTGATTTTTAGTTCCTTTTCACTTTCGTTGTGTTTGTGTGCTTTTGCAGGATATTGCTGGCGCAGAGGACATACAAAGCTAACATCATGAGTCCCCGGAGCAACGGGAAGTGTCGCACAAGATCCTGAGAGCAAATCATCAAGATAAACCACGTATCAGCTCTCAACCGATCGGGTGGATAGTCCCACCCGATCGGTTCATACGTCCATATCAGACCCGAAGAAGAAGCAACTCCACCCGATCGGTTCAGTGATCGGGTGGATGCGACACAGTTCTCTGTTTTTGAGTGCCAAAGTTCACCCGATCGGTTGACTTGTCAACCGATCGGGTCACCTGTAGTTGCTGCCTCCCAAGCTCGAGAATTCAAGGACTCACCCGATCGGTTCAACGACCGGGTGAGGTTTATCAGAGCCGAAGACTAAGTCCAACGATCGTCTCACCCGATCGGTTGACGTTTCAACCGATCGGGTGGACGTCAACCGATGGACGTCTATTTTTGTCTTTTAGTGGAAATATTCCCTGGCATCTTGCCAAAATGTATAAATAGGGCTAGGTTTCCCAAAAAACGTAATCCTCATTTCCTTAACTGTTTTTAGGGATTTTTGCTGCTCTGAATTTATTTTCATTTGCAAGTTTCTTGATCGTTCTCATACTTTAATATTGCGTTTATATTACTCTTTGCTACAATAATCTATTTCTTGATTTTCATTTCAATGGCTAAAATCTGTTTTATTGAATCTCATGTCATGATTAGTGAGTAGTTCTTAAATCTGTTCATTGGTGGAAGCCCCTTCGTGGGTTCTCCCTAGAACGACTATAGGATTCGGGATTCGATAGGAGATAGGGATTTAGATCAAGGTTTTAGGTCTCGGTTTCGGTCTCGGTATCGCTCTTCCCAAAATTTAGGTTTCGGTATCGGTATCGTCCGTTTCGGTGGTTTCGGACGGTAGTTTCGTTTCATCGGTATCGGTAGTTTCAGATACTTAAAACTCTATTAAATACTATCAAATATTAGCACAAATACATTTTTACTAGTTACACATTTTGTTAAAAGTATTATGCTAAATATATTACATTTTTTGATCAACAGGATTGAAAATAAATGAGAATGGCAAGCTTCTGAATAAATGGAAGGGTTTGGTGGCTGAAAATGATAACTTTGTAAATAAATGGAAAACCTTTAGTGGCTGAATGTCAAGCTTGTAATTAAATGGAAAGCCTTTAGTGGCCAGCTCACTCAAAAGGTCAAACTTCTTAATAAATGCTAGCATGTGTTGGACAATTGCACTTGCACCGTGCAAACAAAATTTAAATTAAATGCTAGAATATGCTACCATGTAAGATCTCAAATTGCAGGAGGCGGGCTTCTTCGGGGATGCGACGGGAGGCGGGCGACCATGAGGTACGTCCATCTCTTCGTTTCTTCTTTTTTTCTGGATTTTGGTGATGTTTCCTCCTCCTCCTTCTTGTTTTCATTTTTTTAAGTTTCAGTCGGTATCAGACAAGTTTCGGCCGATATCAGTCAATACGGCCGAAACCCCGGCCGATACGACCGAAACCCCGGCCGATACGGCCGAAACCCCGGCCGATACGGCCGAAACCCGGCCGATACGGCCGAAACCGAGAAGTAACATGTGGTTTCGGACCGGTCCCCTCCGAAACCGATCCGAAACGGCCGAAACCTTTAGGTTTCGGCCGAAACCTAAAACTATGATTTAGATGGTTATGCGGGGGCGTTTTATTGTCACTGGCGGGAGAAAGACCGCCTTTGACCGTTGGGCCAAGGGGAAATAAAACGGGAGTTTGATCTCCTAGCCACAGCTCACACCCTTGCGTAGACATTGATTCCTTGCGTGTGGAAACGGCTTGGATGAAATGTCGGGAGCAATCATTGCGAGCTTAGTGCTTCCGGAGTCGGGCGGTGCAGGACATGGGAATGCCCACCGTCCGAACCCGGGTAAACCTAGCGTATCACCCTGGGCATCGACCGGAATATCGGGCCCATGGGACGCTAGGTACCATTATTAGAGGCAACGTCTCACCGCTAAACCCTAGAATCCGATCACATTCCTATCCTTCGGTCGTAATAGTGAGAATTTGTGATAGGGTGGAAGCCAATGTCCTAGGTTGCCTTTTTTATCTCTTACACCTTTTACATTAGTTTTCTATCGTGACATCCAACAAGCGATTAAGCTAGCTCACCCACCGGGTGATCCGGATCCCGATTGTTCACAAGCACAACACACGCCTCCCTGTGTTCGACCCCCAAGCCACACCTTGACACCGTGCGCTTGCGGTTACAAATTTTAATCCTAGTATCACCGTCCCGATTTGAGTGCCAAACGGACGGGCGGTCATGCATCATATCCATGCCAATCTCTCCTTCGATATTTGATGATATCGCTTGCGCATCAAGCCTCCTCCAATCCCTCATTCGACGCTTGACTCTATTGCCTGCATTATACGTACGCGTCAATCTGACCTTTGATGCTTAATGATATCATGTACATGTCAATTCCATATCAGTCTCTCTAGGGTGCTCACGTCCCTTTACTAGGGTGACGTGTGGATGACCCACCTCTTCGTCAAAGTATTCTCTTGTTTGGATGTGTTATCACTTTATCAAGATCAAAGGCCGATCACTTTTTCGTAGTGATTTACAGCGACACACTTTAGAGGCTCAACCTCCACCCCCGGGTACCCAGGGTACATCCGCCCCTTCACCAAGGAAGGCGGGGTACCCCCACTCCTGAGTAACTTTGCTTGCTTTGCATCAAGAATTTGCGCGCTTCTCATTTTCTTGCATTGCCAGTTATCGGATGAGACCCTGAGCGCTTGGAACAAGTGGATCCCTTATGATCATAATGTGGTGCGCTTCCATCCCCTTGCTGCGAGCGTGGCTTACTTCAACCACCCACCATCTCTATTTTAAAGCTCAAGCTTCCTCAACTAGACGAAGAAAAGGAGAGTAAAGGGAGCATATTTATAATTAACATCTATCCTCCCAACATGTATGCTCCTCTTATTAGAAAACGTCTAGGAGTTTCCTTAGAATATACCTCTGCTAATCCTTTGCTAAAAAGTTAGGTCAAGTTTTCTAAACATGCACATAGAAGAATCCTAACCAATGAGAATTTCTATTCAAACATGAAGATATTGAAGATTAATTATTACCATCTAATCCAAGCTAATAGGAGTCTATTCCATACTACGAAAGGTGATAAGGAGTCCAATATGAAGGGGTTATGTAGCATACACACATACTCTCTTATTAATCCAATTTTTTTTCAGGTTAGGAATTATACTGGATGAGGGATTAGTGATTATATATTATCCAATAATAAGGCCTTAAGCCCATTGTGTTAAGGCCCACTTAAAATAAACACCCCTATCTTTTACTCTCCCTCACTTACTCACGCACCCAGCCCCAAACACAAAAAAAACCCTGATGCTTTGGTTCCTTTTCTCTCTCTCTCACGCGGCGAACCCAAACCCCCCGACTTTTTCTCTCCCTCTCTCGTTCTCTTTTCGACCCGAGCCCAGGCGAGCCCCGATTGTTTTCGTTCTTCGTCCGTTCGATTCTTTCTCTTGCACGAGAAGCAGCGGCGGTAAACTCCTATGGTTTTCGAAACCCTAACCCCCCGGTAACGCATGATCTCCTCGCGAGATTTTCTCATGATTTCAGATCCCGATCTTCCCGCGATAAGTCCTCTCTCCTCTCCTCTATTTGTATGGAAGTTTTCTAGGGTTTCGTTAAGCGAAAATTATCTTTCTCCCGTTGAAAGCTTTCGATCTTTGCTTCCGAGATTTCGGTTCTTCTTTTTGGGGGCTTCGATCTCCCTCCTTGGGTTCGGATTTGCTCCTGGGGCTACGAAATTGCCCTGGGACTTTCCGATTTGCTCTTATGGTTTTCGGATTTGCTCGGCTTCGGATTTCTTATTTTCTTTCGCAAATTCTCGGTTTAGGTAGATTCGATCTTTATTGAACCTTTAATTATTTTATTTTTGCAATGGAAGTGATGATTCGTGAAAATATAGTTAGGTTATCCCTCCGGTGAATTAATTCTTGTCACCTAGGTTAGATTCACAGCATTATGGCCGTTGTCCCTTACTCTCGATTAGACCCTTGGATTGGTATGTAGTTGAGGTCGGCCGCTAAGGGGAATGTACGGCTTGAGGGTTGCTTGATTTATGCTAGCGGGACTTACCGCTTGGCATTTGGCTCTTTGGGGTGTTTGTGGTTTTCCTGGGCTTGCAGATCTCATCTGCCTTATTTCATTAATAAGATAATACATACTTCTTGTTTTTTAAAGGCTTTGATTCTGTTTTCCTCTACAAGCTCAGTTGTGTTCCTTCATAAAAATTCAGTTCTGTGTTCTTTTAAATATTCAGTTTTCCGCACAAATTCAATTATGTTTTTCCTTCGTAAAATCAGTTATGTCCCTTAAGTATTCAGTTCTTTTAAATATCCCAGTTCAATTTCCCTTATAAATTCAGTACTATTTCCTTTGCATAGTAGTTCTGCTTCTTTAAAAATGCAGTCATGTTTTCTCTATAAATGAAATTTTGGTCCTTTATAAATACAATCCTATTTTTCTTATAGACATCAATTCTGTTTTCCTTATAAGTTTAGTTCTATTTTCCCCTTATAAGTTCAGTTTAATAGCTGGAAACCTGAAAACTTGTACATCTTTATTACAATGATTTTCGGTCTAAATTGATGGCTCCTTTCAAGCAAATCTTGGCCGAGCAACCCCTCTAGGCATGTAGACCACAACCCATAAGGTGTCAAAACATGAATCTGATCCTTTGAGTTTTCCCCATAATTTTTAAATACTCTTTGTCTCTTTTTTTATCATATTCATAAGTTGTGCTTTAAATTATCTCTTCTCTAAAATTGTTAATTTTAGTTAACTATTGTATTTCTGCTTATGAGATTGGACATGCGGGATATTGGAAGTTTTGGTTTCTAGGTTATACTAAATTACATGATAAGAGGTTATGCAACGTGATTATACAATGATATTGGTACGCCTGATATATATACACCAGACCTGACAATCCGAAACATAATTGGCATATCTCTACCTAATCGTATAATTTAGAGAATATGAACACGAACATGATACTTGACACCATACACCTACAACAACTACACATGACATCATGTGTATGGGATAACTTATAATTGAGAGGGTATGGGAGCGATTGAAGCAATGCTTATGGCCCATATCTCGGAGGATTTCCTTTTATAGATCCTGAGTTCTCGGTACAGTTTGACCTTATACTCAGCCTGGGGTATCACCTCGTGGTCCAAGGTGGACTTCATGTTGCACATCGTGCTCTCCTCTTATAAGTTACATCACAACATTTCTTTTGGTTAGTTGCTTAATTCTTATTGTCATTTAAATCATGCAAAGTCAGTAGCTTTTCCTTTACAGTTCCGTTTGTATCTTTTAATTTCCTGCAAAATAAATCAATTACATGTTTAATATGGTTTGCAATCTACTTTATTAATGATGGTTCAATTCCATCAGGTAATACTCAGCTTGAAGTGGAGGCTCAGCAGTACGAGGAGTCCGAATTTCCTTATTGAGGACGCCGATTTCTGATCCTTAGTGTTGCCAGGAGAGTTTTTACCCTGCTTTAGTCGTTTTTCTTTCAGTATTGTTTTTAGTTTGAGATGTAGTTTCTCTTTTGCCTAGACAATGTAATTCCTTTCAAGGTTTAATAAAACGAGTATTTCTCTTTATTGTTTTGAATATTTTATGTTTAAACTATATTGACTTCACTGGTATCTGTAAGACCTGCAGACTTATTATAAGTGTGACATCAACCGTTTTTGGGACGTTACAAGTGGTAGCCGATGCAGGTCCGCGCAACCACCTTGTAAACAGTATATGATAAACAGGAAATATGAATAAAATACTCAAATTATAAACTGACAACCATCCTTGAATTACAGAATATCGAAGGTGTATAACTGACGTACACGTACCACCGCTGAAACAAATCCTGATACTGTCAACGCAGAGATGGAGATGAATTTGAATGGAAATGAGAAAACCATATCCCCAACAATGACGATTCCGACATTAACAATACCAATCCTGAAGCTGGCCTCAATGGAAACGATGCTAGCAATGATGACAGTGCTGATACTGAACAACATCAGATGGTGCACCAGATATCTGATCGAGCACTGCGAGAGATGGTTCAAGCTATACTGTAGGAACCTGTGCAGCAGGAACCAATGCGGGAAGGGGGAGTATAAGAGTTTCGGTCACTACGTCCACCGATCTTCACTGGACGGGAAGATCCTTTAGCTGCAGAGGAATGGATGCGGTCCATTGCTCATATGCTGAAGGCGGTACAAGCTCATGTGAATTTATGGGTAGATATGGCAAGGCTACAGTTGACAAGGATGCCATGTTATGATGGCTCTTGGGCTACATTTAAGGAGGCATTCAATGCATAATTATTTTCACCTGAGGTGCAGATGGAGCTCTAGGAACGGTTTATGGAACTGAAGCAAGGTTCCATGATTGTGGAAGAATACGATGCTGAGTTCTCTAAGCTCAGCAGGTGCGTATTTTTGACTCATAACTGTTAATTATACCAGATACGTGATTTCTTCTTAACGATCTGTAAACTCCAGGTTTGCTAAGGACGTGGTGTCCACTCCTCTGGTCCGAGCCAAGAGATTCCAGAAGGGCCTGGACATCGACATCCGTGATAAGCTGGTCGAGTTCAAACTAAAAACCCATGCTAACATGCTCTCCACGGCTCGGGAGTATGAGTATGTACAGCGGGAGCGAGCACGAGAGCATCAAGTGGCTGTCCTACGACGACCACCTCCATCTTTGGCAGCTTCTGCATGGCATCATAGACAGACATATGCTCATATTAGACAACTTCACAGGCATATGCATCAGACACAGTTTAAGAGGCCTGCACTACTCCAGCCACCACATCAACCCCAGCGATCCAAGCGACCCACTCCTATCCCTTGTTAGCAATACGTAATACGGAAAATATTCGGAACGCGAATAAAACGTGTTTAATTCGATCAATTTCAAAAGGCGTTCGGTCAAAAATTCGGTCAAATATGCGCAATACGGGACTAAAACGTAAACGGGTTAAATCGTGTTTAATTCGTTAACCCAGATAAAAAATGCGACTAAAAATACGAATACTGTCAAGATATCATTCATCTAATTGAACTTAAAAATCAACAATATCAATATAAAATAAGAGTAACATAACTTCTATAGTCATGATTTAAATAAATTATATTCATAGTTTTAACCAAAATGACATGATCATACTATTATATTCCATGCAGCATGCCCTAAACCAAAGTATGATCATGAAATCATAGTTCAAAATGATTTAAAAGTGCCCCTAAAACGCGTTTAAAACACATAAAATGCGCAACACGGGGATAAAACGCGTTTTGTTCGTCTACCCCTAAAAAAGCGCGTATTTTTCCGAATAATTCAAATGGACGGCCATTTAATACGGAAACCATTTTAGACGGATTTTAAACGTAAAAAATATAAAAATTCGCGTTTTTTACTAACAAGGCTCCTATCTGCCACTACTGCAACAAACCGGGTCACATCAAGCCAGAATGTATGACTTTATCTAAATTTGTGTCTGGTTTTTGGTGCCAAGGATCATGCTGCAAGAGATTGCCCGCGTAGGGGACAGAAACTAATTGCCAGCTCAGACTACTACAACAGTTTCCACTCCAGCTCCAGCTCCAGCATGGAGCAATCAGCGTAAAGCTCCACTTCCACCTCAGCAAAAGGTATACCATCAGGCGAGGACTTAGGCTTCATCGGCTAAACGCCAGGTTTTCACTATAACTGCGGAGGAGGCAGAGGCTACTGGCCAAGTTATCACTGGTATGTAGTTTGCAGTTTACTACTTATTTATATATTTAATTATGTTTTCATGCAACAGTATATGTATGCTTAGACTTAGTATCTGTGATCGTAGGTATTATAATAGTTGCCAGTAGACCCGCCTCGACATATTTGACTCGGGAGCTTCACATTGCTTTATGTCCAAGCGTTTTGTCGATCAGCACACCATTCCTGTTTCGCCGCTCGATTCTTGTTGGGACGTTAACACGGGCAGTGGGGTACTGACAACAACTAGTGCATGTCTTTTATGTCTATGGATATATGTGGACACAAACTGCGAGCTGATTTTATCGTCATCGACATGTTAAGATTCGACGTCGTTGTCGTGATGGATTGGTTGGCAGTACATTATGCCACGATTGAATGTCGCAAAGGAAGAGTGGTGTTTGATATGTCAAACCAACCCAGATTTGAATTTTCAGGACAGAGAGACCGGTAAGGTTCATAGCTAAACCGACAGCAGCAACTGCCATGGAGATTAAGATAGAGAAGCCAGAGGTAGTTCGAGAATTCCTGGATGTATTTCTGGATGAACTTACTGGGTTATCTCCAGACCACGGAGTTGAGTTTGTAATTAAGCTAGTGCCTGGTGCCCAGCCTTATTCTAGACAGCCTTACTGCATGTCACCATCCGAGTTATATGAAGTGCGGATTGACCGGCGCCCCCGCGATCTACGGTAAGGGCGCGGTGTCGGTTTACCGCAAGTGCACGGTTAGTGTAGGGTGCAGGAATATCGAACTCAGGGAGGCGAGGTTGTGCTTGGGTCAGGTAGGACCTAAATCACCCCGAGGGGCGAGCTAGCCCGAATAGGTAAATGGTTGTCACGGGAAGAAATAAAGGGTATGAACAATAAAGAAATAAACCCGCGACTTTGGTTTCCGCTCCGACGAGTGGCTCTCGCCGACACGGCCTACGGGTATGGATAACGATCGGGATTAGGGTCTAATGGTGAGACGTTGCCTCTGAAAGTGGTACCGGCGTCCCATGGGCCCGATATTCCGGTCGGTGCCCAGGATGATACACCGGACTTCCCGGATTCGATCAGTGGGCACTCCCGTGTCCATTAACACTGATCGATCCCGGGAGCACTAAGCCCGCAACGACAACTCCCAACGTCTCATCCTGCCGCTCCCGCGTGCTAGGATTCGACGTCTATGCTATGGGTGTGAGCTATGGCTAGGGAGTCAACCGCCAAGTTTATTCCCCCTTGGCCCAACGGTCAAAGGCGGTCTTTTTCCCGCCGATGACAATGAAACACTCCGCGTAACCATTAGATTCCTAATCCCTATCGATTTCCTAACCCTATGTACGCATCGGGAAGAGCCCCCGAAGGGGTTTCCACCAAAATCCCAGATTTGGGAACTACTCACAAAAATCCATGAAAAAGCGATCTAAATAAAAATTAACCGTTGGAATCATAATCGGACGATTGTAATGCGGAAGTAATAGAGTAAATAAGACAATACTAAAATTTGAGAAAGATCTGAAAACTTACAAAAGAGTAACAATTACAGCCGTCACAAAGTGAGAAAACAGTAAAAAACTCGCAGCTCCCGTTTCTGGAACCCTAGGGGTTCTATTTATAGACTCTCGCATCAACCGATCGGTTGACAAGTCAACCGATCGGTTGATCCGTTACAAAATAATAACAGAAAACGGCGAGCTTTCACCCGATCACATGAACCGGTCGGGTGAGTTCTTGAGTGACCGGTTGGATCTTGGAGCCGTCGGGTGAAGCGATCGGTTTGGTGCTCGTGTCTTCAGCTCTTCATCTTTAGCTACAGATGAACCGATCGGGTGAGAGTCACCCGATCGGTTGGCATTTTGCTCGAGAAAACAGAGAACAGACCCCCGCTGAATCGGTCGGGTGACTTCCATGTGAGCTCCGGCTGAGACCGGGTGGTGCACGCGTGCATCACCCGATCGGTTGGAGACGACCAACCGACCGGGTGAGGGGCTGAAAGATGTATTCTTTGGCGTATGACCCCCCTGGATCACGCGTGACTCCTCCCGTTGCTTCGGGGACTTGGGATATCATCGTTAAACGTCCCCTACGTGGTCAACCTCCTGCAAACATGGATAAACAAAGAAAAGTGAAAGAAAACGAGAAAATACAAGAAAACGAATAAAAGACGGCGGAAAAACATGGAGAAACACAAAAGAAAACGTGCGTGAATATATGAAATATAAACGCACGTCAAAATCCCCCAAGCTGAACTCTTCCTCGTCCTCGAGGAAGACGAGTGAGAGTAGGAGCTCGGAAGGGAAAAATAGAGAGGAAGAAAGAAAAAGAAAACTCTAAATCCTAGATCGTCCGTCAGAGCCACCAAAATCAAAAACGACACACCAAGCAAGCAAACGCCAAATCACCCCACTAAACCTAGGAAAACGAGTCCAAATAAGTGTCGTGGGCCCACGCGGTGAAGCGCGAGTGAGTGTGGTCGTGTGCTAGCAAATGGTGTCGCTTTCTACAATGTGCTATGAGGCTCGATATACACAAATCCAAGATACGACCCAAATATCGATTCGAATTGAATTAAGCGGCGAATATATAGTTCAAGCATGCATGAGAATAGAGAGAATCGAAACGTATCATGCGTCGGGGACTCCACAACTAGGGTTAAGGAAATCACGCCACTACAGCCTAGATACTAGCTAAAAAGTTCCTAAGCCAAGTGTTTTCGATAACGATGGGGGTTGAGATGATGTGGAGTAGAACACTTGGTGCAAATTCTCGCCTTCCCTTTATTCTCGGTAAGTAGGAAAAAATATTCATACGGAAATTTTTTTTTTTTTTGGGTTTTGGGCATTTGTATTTTTTTTGGCTTTTTGGCTATACAAAATTTTTCTTTTCTTCTCTTTTTGGGTTTTTCTTTTCCCTTTTTTTCTATTTTTTTTTTGGATTTTTGGGTTTTTGGCTATACACATGTGCACTCTCCCAAGTGGGAGAACGGTACACGACGAGGGGATTTGCACCAAGTAAAACAAAAAAGAAGTCGAAATCTAATCACTCGGGCAAAGGAAACTATTCTCGCTAAATAGAGCATAGGCTAAATGGGTTATCCTAGTCCTTAGTTGTGGAATCTCGACGCATGCGAATTGAAATATACGATATAAATATAGCATGCATATAGTAGAAACAAATACTGCATATTCAAATCGAAGCATGATAATCTAGGGGTCATTCCTGGACAGGTATATAAAGTAAAATCACAAAGCAGAAGCACACCAAATAGATAGGCACGACGCACGACTCACAAGAAAGCTAAGTGGACCCACAATGCGTGAAATGCAAGAGGACTCGAAATCCTAGGGTTAGTGAGTGTGATTATCGATGCAATGCTAGGTGTGTGTGACTTTGTGGCGATTCATCATAGGATTCATCTCTAGGAGAAAGAGCTAAAAAGAAGAAAATAAAAAAATAAAAACACGATGAAAACGACACAAAAAACGAAAAAGAAGGACTCAAACGACGCACACAGTGCGACTCCCCCAAGCTGAAGTTTGCATTGCCCTCAATGCAATATGAGTGAGTACGGGAGGGCAATGAAAATGGGGGGGAATACGCACTGACACAAAAAGAAATGAAAACGAGGAAAACACATAGATGAAATTGAAAAAGAAAGAAAGATCAAAATCAAAAATCAAGCGACACGAAAATAAAAATAAAAATAAAACCACACGACACGACACTCAAAAAATGAATAGCAAGCACGCACACAAAAATGAGAAAAACAAACAAAACACGACAGCACGCCAAAATAGACGTCCCCCAAGCTAAACCAGACAGTGCTAGCGAAATGATATGATCAATGAAATGTAGAGATATGTAAGGGGGAGTCAAAAACAAAAGAGGTGAATTCAGAAAGCAACACGCAAATAGTTCCCCCCCGACAGAGACAAAGCAGGGCCCCGAAAAGACAGATGGGCACAAATATGGGGGGGCAAAAGTGGGAGAGAAAAATCAAGCAGGGGCACCACCCTCTGGGGGTGGTGACGGGGGCCTGCGCTGAGGACCAGGAGTCGTGGGGGGTGGAATGTGGAGCTCGGAGACGTCGGGTGGGTCTTCACGGATGTGGCGAATGAAGCTTTGAAGAAACGGGAGGTCTCGGTCGACGGACTCCTCGGTTATCCGACCACCCTGACTAGCTAGGAGGACCATGGCCGCGAATCGGTCGGCATGGTCATCGGTTTGGAATTGCATCCCATATTCGGGATCGTAAACGTGAGGTGGGGAAGTGGTGCGTGGTGTGGTGGATGGATTGGAGGTGGTGGGCTGTGTGCGACGGGTACGACGGGTGGGCCTAGGGTTCGAAGAGCTGGCGTCGGTGGGCTTAACACGGCGGGGAGGCATTGTGTGGGTGTCGTTCGTGTGCGTAGGTACGTAAGAGTACAATGAATTCAACACAAACACGAAATACAACCAACAAGCAAATGGAATATTTGGGGTAAGATTAAAATTAAGCAAAGGAGCGAGTTTACCCAAATGAGATGAAGATAGTTGCTCGTTGACTCCCCGATGCTACTCGATTGGAGCACGCTGTGAAGCCGCAGCGATCTCTTCAGCAAGTTTCGAAATTGGGAAAAAACGGGTGGAGGTTAGGGTTTTGTGTGTTGGTGGAATCGAGGAGAATGGAGAGAAATCGATGGTGGATGGGTAGGGGGATGGGGGAAAAGGCGATTGAGGTTGGTTGAAGGGAAGAAAGAGGGCAGGCGCACGAGGGAGAGGTGAAACGACGGATCCGGATTCGAAAATGGCGAGTGCGGATCGAACGGGCGGTTGGGGGTATTTATAGGGTTTTAAGTCGAACCGATCGGGTGACTTGTCACCCGATCGGTTGACGGTTAGGTCGAAATACTTGCCGAAGAAATGCTACAGGCGAACCGGTCGGTTGACTTGTTAACCGATCGGTTGGCCGCTCCACTCATTTTCCCGAGAACTTAGGGCTGCTCACCCGGTCGCGTCAACCGATCGCGCTCGAACTCAACCGATCGGTTGATATTCCCCAAAAATTTCCGAGAGTTCTCCCCAGCTCACCCGGTCTGTCACCCGGTCTCCTCATTCTTCAACCGATCGGTTCATCTAGGGACAGATCTCGGCTTGTATCTGATACATCCCAACCGATCGGGTGAGTTGTCAACCGATCGGTTGGGGCTTTGTTTCCTGCAAAAGCCAACAGATTGTCTAAGTCCTTGAACAGATCTTCTCGCGGCTGATTTTATTTATAAATGTAGATAAAATAAAGTCAAAAATAACGCTAAAAATTGGGGAAAAAGTTTAGAACATGGGTTGCCTCCCATGAAGCGCACTTGTTTAACGTCGTTGGCTCGACGCCCGCAAGAGATGTTCACGGTGGTTGATACGGGTGATGCCCGAAGTTCGGCATCTCTTCTTCATTGGAGCTGAAGGCCCTTGGAGTAGTCAGCGGCTGGAGAAATATTTGCTCAACTACCCTCTCCTTGTTCTTGGGATCCGGGGGTTTCTCTTTCGTGTTGGCGCTTCCCGCCATCTTCTTTAGGATCCGGACCTCGTCTTTAGTGAGGTCCATGGGCTCTTTTCCCGTTCTCCTCGCAGGAGGAGCCTTGGGGAACCCGGGAGGGGTCGTTCTTGCTGCACTCGCTTTTCCAGCAGCTTCTTTGTTCTTGGGGCCGTCTTGGTCTTCTAAATCCCCCAAGTCATGGGGGGGTTTCTTAAGAGAATCTCTCAGGAGCTCTCTTCAGCGGCCTTTTCTTCTTCTACCTCAAGCAAATTACACCGAGGGTCATCAGGGGGATCGGGGTACTTCATGGACAACCCCAGATCAAACTCAACTTTTTCTCCGCTGACGTTTAAAGAGAGTTTTCCGTTCTTTACATCAATCAAAACGCCAGCAGTGACCATGAAAGGCCGTCCCAGGATGATGGGGGTGTGTGCGTCTTCAGGCATGTCCATGACTACGAAGTCCACTGGCACATGCACCCCTCTTACATTAACGGGGAGGTCATCCACGATTCCCACCGGATATTTGACCGACTGGTCAGCTAGTTGTAGGGTCATACCGGTGGGCTCCAAATCACTCATTCATATCCTTTTATACATCGACAAGGGCATCAAACTAACACTCGCTCCGAGATCGACGAGTGCACGGTGAATCTTTACTGCCCCGATCGTGCAAGGAATTGAGAAGCTCCCCGGGTCCTTGAGTTTCGGCGGATTTGCCCTCTGGATGAGAGCACTACACTCCGCCGTCAATACTACTTTCTCCTTTCTAGACCCTCTAGTCACCAAATCTTTCAGGAATTTCGCATAGGAGGGGATTGTTTCGATTGCTTCTAGGAAGGGGATTTGCAGGCTCAGGTCCTTTACCATGGCGAAGAACTTGCCATATTTCTCATCAATTTTGGCCTGAGCTAACCGTTGTGGAAATGGCACAACGGGTTTGAACACTTTCGGGCTCCCTTCTTCCTTCTTCTTCTTCTTCTTTTCTTCAGAGACTCCCTCTGGAGTTATAAGATTTGACGACGAAGCACCGGCGTCGTTTGATTTTTCGATCGGTCTCTCAACGACCAATGGTGCTTCCGGTTTGCTAGGGGGCACTCTAGTAGGAATTTGTGTCCCGCTTCTCAGAACGATAGCGGACACATTTGCGTGCTCGTGCACGAGTGCCGATGTTTGGGTTGCTCCCCTCGGGTTCACCTCCGGTTGTGGCGGCAATTGGTTTTGTGACCTTGAAAGATTCGCCACTTGTAACCCCAGCTGGGTTACTTGGTCCGTGAGGGTCCGCTGACCCATTTCCAGCTGTTGGTTGATCTTCTCCTGGTTGGTAATATATTGAGTCAAGAGAGACTCAACCGGAGAGACTGCCCTCTGTTGGCCATACTGCTGCTGCTGCTGGAATGGCTGCTGGTTCCTGGGGGCGTAAAATTGTTGCTGATGTTGCTGCTGAAATGGTTGCTGCTGAACCTGACTCTGCTGTGGCCTAGCCGGCTGATAAGTTTGTTGTTGCGGCTGCTGAGGCGGCGAGGGCTGAAATGGTGGCCGGTAACTGAAGTTTGGGTGGTTCCGGTTGTTTGGAGAGTAGGTCGGGTTGGAATTGGTCCTTGGCGGATACGGCGCATTTCCCGTGGGGTTGTAAAATAGTGCGCTCGCCTGATCCAACGGTGGTGAGATGTCTCCACCGTCGAATTCCCCAAAGAATTCGGACTCTACCGCAGAAATTTGCTGTGTACCGGCCCCACCGGCTCCTACCATTAGCGCGGAGATCTGGGTCGAAAGCAAGTCGAACTTGCTTGAAAGTTTGTCGACGTCCTCGACTCTGTGTATACCCCCGGATCTTGGTGTGGCTCTCTCGTCACACCACCGCTCATTGTTGGATGCCATATTTTCCAGAATATGTCCGGCATCTTCCTCGCTCCTAGACATGAAGGAACCCCCAGCCGCGGCGTCCATAGAAGATTTCAGGTCATCCCTCAACCCATTGTAGAACAGATTAATAATCTGCCACTTCGGAAGCTCATGGTGAGGGCATCTTCTTTGCATTTCCTTATATCTCGTCCAAGCTTCATGCAAGGACTCGTGGCTGGCCTGGGAGAAGGAGGAGATCTCACTCCTCAACTTCATGGTCTTCCCCGGAGGAAAGAACTTCGTCAGAAAAGCGTTGGAGAGCTTCTCCCAGGTGTTGAAAGTGTTGGGGTCCTTTCCCCTAAGCCATTGCTTGGCTTTGTCTCGCAAAGAGAAGGGGAACAGCTTCAGACGGATAGCCTCTGTCGTGACACCATTAATCCGGAAGGTGTCACATTTCTCCAAGAAGGAGTCTAGGTGATCGATCGGGCTCTCCATGGGTGCACCCGCAAACTGGTCCTGCTGGATCCATGTCACTAAAGACGGCTTCAGCTCGAAGCTTTGGGCCGCAATAGCTGGAGAACGGATGGCGGAAGTCGACTCGATGGATGGCATCGAGTACTCCAACAGAGACTTGTGAGGTGGGGTGTTCTCCTCCATGGATTCGGGATCCTCTCTTCTTCGCTTCTCGGCGGCCAAACGCCTAAGGGTGGCGTTAATCTCTGGATCGAGGGGAATCAAGTCGTCAAGACTCCTTGAACTCCTGCGCATGAAAAACAACAAACACCCGTGAAGCGACAAGTGGGAAAGAAACAGATAAAATAAGAAATAAAAATAAGAAAAATAAAAAGAAAAAGGAGAATGCGAAAATTATCGCGAGGTAGGGACGTGAGCTAGACACGAAGGTTCAAGAGATCCTAAAATAACAAGCACGTTGCCTCCCCGGCAACGGCGCCATAAACTTGACCGGCGCCCCCGCGATCTACGGTAAGGGCGCGGTGTCGGTTTACCGCAAGTGCACGGTTAGTGTAGGGTGCGGGAATATCGAACTCAGGGAGGCGAGGTTGTGCTTGGGTCAGGTAGGACCTAAATCACCCCGAGGGGCGAGCTAGCCCGAATCGGTAAATGGTTGTCACGGGAAGAAATAAAGGGTATGAACAATAAAGAAATAAACCCGGGACTTTGGTTTCCGCTCCGACGAGTGGCTCTCGCCGACACGGCCTACGGGTATGGATAACGATCGGGATTAGGGTCTAATGGTGAGACGTTGCCTCTGAAAGTGGTACCGGCGTCCCATGGGCCCGATATTCCGGTCGGTGCCCAGGATGATACACCGGACTTTCCGGATTCGATCAGTGGGCACTCCCGTGTCCATTAACACTGATCGATCCCGGGAGCACTAAGCCCGCAACGATAACTCCCAACGTATCATCCTGCCGCTCCCGCGTGCTAGGATTCGACGTCTACGCTATGGGTGTGAGCTATGGCTTGGGAGTCAACCGCCAAGTTTATTCCCCCTTGGCCCAACGGTCAAAGGCGGTCTTTTTCACACCGATGACAATGAAACACCCCGCGTAACCGTTAGATTCCTAATCCCTATCGATTTCCTAACCCTATGGACGCATCGGGAAGAGCCCCCGAAGGGGTTTCCACCAAAATCCCAGATTTGGGAACTACTCACAAAAATCCATGAAAAAGCGATCTAAATAAAAATTAACCGTTGGAATCATAATCGGACGATTGTAATGCGGAAGTAACAGAGTAGATAAGACAATACTAAAATTTGAGAAAGATCTGAAAACTTACAAAAGAGTAACAATTACAGCCGTCACAAAGTGAGAAAACAGTAAAAAACTCGCAGCTCCCGTTTCTGGAACCCTAGGGGTTCTATTTATAGACTCTCGCATCAACCGATCGGTTGATAAGTCAACCGATCGGTTGATCCGTTACAAAATAATAACAGAAAACGGCGAGCTTTCACCCGATCACATGAACCGGTCGGGTGAGTTCTTGAGTGACCGGTTGGATCTTGGAGCCGTCGGGTGAAGTGATCGGTTTGGTGCCCGTGTCTTCAGCTCTTCATCTTCAGCTACAGATGAACCGATCGGGTGAGAGTCACCCGATCGGTTGGCATTTTGCTCGAGAAAACAGAGAACAGACCCCCGCTGAACCGGTCGGGTGACTTCCATGTGAGCTCCGGCTGAGACCGGGTGGTGCACGCGTGCATCACCCGATCGGTTGGAGACGACCAACCGACCGGGTGAGGGGCTGAAAGATGTATTCTTTGGCGTATGACCCCCCTGGATCACGCGTGACTCCTCCCGTTGCTCCGGGGACTTGGGATATCATCGTTAAACGTCCCCTACGTGGTCAACCTCCTGCAAACATGGATAAACAAAGAAAAGTGAAAGAAAACGAGAAAATACAAGAAAACTAATAAAAGACGGCGGAAAAACATGGAGAAACACAAAAGAAAACGTGCGTGAATATATGAAATATAAACGCACGTCACGGATGCAATTGGATGATCTCTTGAAGAAAGGATGGATACGTCCCAGTGTGTCTCCTTGGGGCGCTCCAATATTATTGGTGAACAAGAAAGATGGATCCAAATGGATATGTGTTGATTACAGAGAACTGAACAAGCTTACGGTGAAGAACAAGTATCGCATTCCCCGTATCGACGACTTATTTGATCAGCTTGGAGGAGCAGGTGCTTTTTCTAAATTGGACTTGAAGACCGGCTGTCATCAGTTAAGAGTCAATAAAGAAGATGTGCTTAAGACAGCATTTAGCACTAGATACGGACACTATGAGTTTCTGGTGATGCCGTTTGGTGTGACTAATGCACCGGCGATATTTATGAATCTCATGCACAAAGTATTATACGAGTATCTGGACAAGTTCGTAGTGGTGTATCTGGATGATATATTGGTATACTCGAAGAATGCACAGGAGCACGCCGGACATTTAAGAACGGTCCTAGAGACATTGAGGCGGAGCAAATTGTATGTCAAATACAGTAAGTGCGAGTTCTGGTTGAACAAGGTGGTATTTCTAGGCCACGTAATTTCGGGAGAAGGAATCTCTGTAAACCCCGAAAAGGTTGCAGCAGTTCAGAATTGGGCGGTACCTAAGAGAGTATCAGATATTCAAAGCTTCTTGGGACTAGCTGGTTACTACAGAAGAGGCATCAAGGATTTATCGAGGATCGCAGAGCCCATGACACATTTGACAAGGAAGGACGTGATGTATGTTTGATCAAGTGCATGTAACGATGACTTTCAAGAATTGAAGAAGCGAGTGACGACAGCGTCGATATTGGTCATTCCAGATTGTATGAGAGATTTTGAAGTGTTTTGCAACGCGTCGGCAAAGGTCTTGGGTGTGTGCTTCATCAGCACGAACGTGTTGTCGTATATGCATCAAGGCAATTAAAGAATCACGAGAAGAATTACCACACTCATGATCTTAAGTTGGCGGCAGTAATATTTGCTTTGAAGATCTGGAGACACTTTCTATTAGGGGAGCACGTGAAGGTATATATGGATCATAAGAGCTTAACATACATCTTCACGTAGAATGATCTGAACCAGCGACAACGGAGATGGATCGAGCTCATGGCAGATTATAATATTGACCTTCAGTATCATCCTGGGAAGGTTATATGGTACCTGACGCTTTGAGTCGGCTTCCAGGGATGATGATGCTTACGACGCAACCAGTCTGACCTCATCATTTATGAACATGGAGATACAGTCGACGTTGGTAGACAGAATCAAGGCTGCTCAGACAGGAGATGCAAAGCTTCAGCGGATCAGGAACATGGCATTGGCAGAACATAGACCCGAATTTCAGATACATGCAGATGGGTCTTTAAGATATGGCAGCAGAATATATGTACCATCAGGAGATGTCACTGATGAATTATTAAAGGAAGCACACAGCTCTCCGTATTCCATCCACCCAGTAGGCACCAAGATGTACCAAGATCTACGACGAAATTATTGGTGGCATGGAATGAAGAGAAGCGTAGCGCGAAGTGTGGCCAAATGCATAGTATGTCAGCAGGTAAAGGCTGAGCACCATCGCGTTGTCGGTCTGTTACAACACATGCACATCCCTGAGTGGAAGCGGCAACATATCATGATGGACTTCGTGACGGGACTTCTAAAGAGCAAGAAGCAACATGACGCCGTTTGGGTGATCGTTGATCGATTGACCAAGTCGGCCCATTTTATTCCTTTCAGGGTCGGACAGTCTACAGAGACTCTTGCCAAGAGATACATGGAGGAAATTGTGAAGCTACATAGGGTCCTAGTGAGTATCGTTTCTGATAGAGACACCCGGTTTACTTTCCAGTGAGTGTACAAGAGAAGTTGGGTACACAGTTGAAGTTCAGTACAGCTTACCACCCTCAGACAGACGGACAATCAGAGCGTACTATATAGATTTTGGAGGACATGCTGTGGGCATGCATGTTAGATTTCAAGGGGTCATGGAAAGACCATCTACATCTCGTGGAGTTTTCTTATCATAATAGTCATCAAGCGAGCATTATGATGGGCCTGCGGCCCAACAACCCTTGCGGGTTTACACCCGCAGGATGCCCAGCGCGCGCGCCCAAGCTTTGCAGCGGCCCGCCCCCTTTTTCCCTAGCCGCAGCCCCATTTGCTTGGCCGCATGTCCCCCCTCTTGCCCTAGTTTCTATTATAAATAGGGGGTAGCCTCCTCGTGTATACCTATGCTATTTTGATGATTGTTATTGTGTGATTCCATAGGTAGACGAGTGCGGACGTCCTCTAGGCGTCTTGGGAGGAGAGCACACCTCGTTTGTGCTCAATTATCTTTTTATTTGCTATTTGCTTTCTAATAAAAATTCCATCTTTGTTAGTTCCTAACAATTTGGTATCAGAGCACGTAACGATTCATGGCGGCTTCGACAAGATCGCAAGACAAATTTGAGGCGTTGGAGGCGAAATTCACAAGCGAGATCGAGGCAATCAAAAAGTCGTTGGCGGGGAACGATGAGTCCATGACAAAATTAACTACTTCCATCTCTCAATTGGCGTCAAATCAAGCAAAGCACGACGATCAATTCGCACAATTGATAGGAGCCCTAAATCAATTGGCGACAAACCCCAAAGGCGAATGGAACCCTAATCAGACACCAATGGCGTCACCTTTGAAGAAGGAGAAGGAGAAAGAGAAGATTCTTCCCCAAAATCAAAGGAATTGGATGAGGAAAACGACGAGGAGTCATGGAGAGTTGACTACCGCGAGGAGGTGCGGCGGAAGGCGGTAGAAAGCAAAGGGAGGTCGGCGGACCTAGCTGGCCAGCGAGGGAGCCTCACGGCATCAGGGAGGGGCGGCCAACCCCCCACGACCACTGGGGGCGATCGCTGTGGGAGAAGGGCGGGGGACCCTCCCCCGCCACCTGCGAGCCCCAGGCAGGGGCGGCGGGACCCTGCCTGGGCCCGCCGAGGTAACGACCTTGTCGGACCTCCGGCAGGGCCTGCCGGTCCTGCCGGAAGGCCGACAGGGTCTGTCGGCAGCTTCAGTGAGCCGGAGGGGCCCGCCGAGCACTTCTGAAGCTCGGCAGGCCCCCGCCGGCTTGCGGAAAGGCTGGGACCCCCCGGCAGCCGCAGGGGGACAGCCACGGACAGACCCCCGGGGGGTTTTCGACCCCCCGGCAGCGGACAACAGCTATGGGAGGTCGCGGGCAGCTTTCAGGAGGATTCTTCGACCCTTGGGGACGTCGACCAGCAGCGGAGGACCCATTCTACGGCGACGGACGCTGGAGAGATTATTATTCTGACGGTAGGGGTGGCTACGAGGCGGAGTTCGGCGATGACGCCGGTTGGGACGATTTTGATGGCCGGCGGGGAGATTACCGTGGAGACTACGGGGGTCGCGGAGGAGGGCCACCGAGGCGATACGAGACTCAGGACGAGAGGAGACAGCATTACCGTCAGCATCACAGAGAGGAGGGGAGGCCCGAGCATGGCACTTTGGGGGAGATTGCAGAGTCCGGAAGCTGAAGATGCCGTTATTTTCTGGGGAGGATCCACACGCCCGGTTGTTAACAGCAGAAAGATACTTCACGGCACACCACATGACCGAGGCCCAGAAGCTGGAGGCGGCAGCCATCTGCATGGAGGGGCGTGCCTTGGGATGGTACCAGTGGAAGGAAAGGCGGCAGCAGATCAGGAGTTGGGAGGAGCTAAAAGACCTGGTGCTGGAGAAGTTTAGAGACCCCGTCTGGGGAACTTACACGAGCAGCTGTACGCCCTCAGGTAGGAGGGGCCGGTGCGGGATTACATCGAGAGATTCGAGACACTGGCGGGGCGAGTACATGGCGTGTCGGACGAGTCACTGGAGGGCACCTTTCTGAAGGGGTTGCGCCCTAGTCTGCGAGCAGCAGTGAGACCCTACAAGCCCGGGGGCTTTCAGAGGTCATAGAGATGGCCCAGATGGTGGAGGATGCGCAGCCAAGGATAGGCGGGTCAGGAGCAACTACAGCAGTCAGACATCGAGAGGCGCCACGTCTGGGGCTGGAGGAGCAGGTACCCCCGTGGGGGCGGCCCAGACGAGCAGGAAGAAGACGGGGGAGAAGAGTAGTGCACCAGTGGCTGGGGGGCAGTTCTGGCGCATGACTAACGCCGAGATGCGGGAAAAGAGGCAGAAGGGTTTATGTTTCAGGTGCGATGAGCGGTTTTCACCAGGCCATCGGTGCACGGGGCGCAAGCTCCAGGTGATCCTGTTAGAGGACGACGACGACGAGGCTAATGCCGAGGAGGAGGCCGCTGAGGCAGAGGAGGAGATGGAGGGCCAGTAGTTGGACGTGGCGGAGGTGTCCCTCAACTCCGTGGTAGGGTTCACACCGAACCATACCATGAAGCTGAGGGGGGAGATCAGTGACCAGGAGGTGACTGTGCTTCTTGATAGTGGGGCTACCCACAATTTCATATCCAGGAGGGTGGTGGCACAGCAGGGGCTTCAGCTGACAGATTGCGGTAGCTTCAGTGTGATGATGGGGACGGGAAAGAAGGAAAGCAGCCGCGGAGTTTGCAGGGGACTGGTGCCGACTCTGCAGGGGATATAGGTTATTGCAGATTTTTTACCACTGGACTTGGGGAGCACCGACGTCATTTTAGGCATGACCTGGCTACAGACTTTAGGGGAGATGACGATAAATTGGAAGCTACTACGGATGCAGTTCCAGGAGGCGGGGAGAGCGGTGATACTCCAGGGGGGATCCCAGCCTCTGTAGGGTTTTGGTCTCTTTGAAGACCATGGTTAGGACCATCCAGACGGAGGGAGGAGGTTATTTAGTAGAGCTGTACTCTTTGACAGGTGGGGGAGGAGCAGAGGCCAGTACCGAGCAGCCCATACCAGGAGAGGTTCAGCAGCTGATGGAGCAGTTTGGGGAGATCTTCCGGGAGCCTCGGGGCCTACTACCACCGCAGGACCACGAGCATGCCATTGTTCTACGAGAGGGAGTTTCCCCCATTAGCGTGCGGCCCTATCGATACCCCCAGCATCAGAAGGACGAGATAGAGAGGATGGTTTCAGAGATGGTGCAGGTAGGGGTGATTCAGCCGAGTGTGAGCCCGTTCCAGCCCAGTATTATTAGTGAAGAAGAAGGATGGTAGTTGGCGGTTCTGTGTGGATTACAGGGCGCTGAACAAGGAGACGGTCCCAGATAAATTCCCTATACTTATGATTGACGAGATCTTGGACGAGCTACACGGGGCATCCTGGTTCAGCAAGCTAGATCTCAAGTCAGGCTACCACCAGATAAGGATGCGACGGGAGGATGTGCCCAAGACGGCGTTCAGGACGCATGAGGGTCACTACGAGTTCCTGGTCATGCCCTTTGGGTTGACCAACGCCCCGGCCACCTTTCAGGCTCTCATGAATAAGGTATTCCGTCCCTTTCTCAGGCGATTTGTACTAGTCTTCTTCGACGATATTTTGGTGTACAGTCGTACTCTGGAGGAGCGTTTGGACCACCTGCAGGTGGTTTTTCAGGCGCTGTAGTACCACCAGCTATATTTGAACAGAAAGAAGTGTCTATTCGGGCAGCCGCATGTGGAGTATCTGGGGCACGTGGTATCAGCAGGAGGGGTAGCCGCAGATAGTTAAGATAGTGGCCATGCTGGACTGGCCGTGCCCCACTACTCTCCGAGGGCTACGTGGCTTCTTGGGGCTTACAGGTTACTACCGCAGATTCCTGGAGGGATATGGGACGATTGCCTGGCCATTGCCGGAGTTATTGAAGAAGGATCAGTTCCATTGGGGGGAGAGGCGACGACAGCATTTGAGGCCCTAAAAAGGGCAATGACCACTGTGCCAGTATTGGTGTTGCCCGACTTCTCCAGACCCTTCGTAGTAGAGGCGGACGCATCAGGACATGGGCTGGGAGCAGTACTGATGCATGAGCAGCGCCCTATAGCTTACTACCGCCAGATGTTGACTACGAGGGCCCGATTGCGATCGGTCTATGAGAGGGAGTTGATGGCGATAGTGTTGTCCATACAGAAGTGGAGATCATATTTGTTGGAACGGAGCTTCATAGTTCGCACGGATCAGCGGAGTCTGAAGTACTTGCTAGAGCAGCGGATGGTAGCGGATGAGCATCAGAAGTGGCTGCGAAAGTTGATGAGTACATGTTCGAGATCGAGTACCGCCCGGGATTGGAGAACAAGGCAGCTGATGCGTTATCCCGACGGGAGGAGGAGGCAGAGTTAGCGGCACTTACAGTGTCTATCCTCGAGGATTGGGGCCCCCTACAGCAGGAGGTAGAGTAGGACCCGGAGTTGGCGGCTATACGAGAAGCCCTTTTACAGGGGTCGATCGAGTACCCGGGGTATTCTCTGCAGGATGGGCGGCTACTTTACTGGGGGAGGCTGGTGATACCGAGGACTTCTACATTTATACCGGCCATATTTAGGGAGTTCCACGGCAGTGCTATTAGAAGACATTCTGGGTCCTCAAGACCTACCAGCGGCTATCAAGGGAGGTCTACTGGAAGGGGCTGAAGAAGGAGGTGGCCAGGATGGTGGCGGTGTGTGACGTATGCCAGCGTCACAAGAATCAGGCTATGTCCCCAGGGGGACTACTACAGCCGCTATCCTTACCAGACAGAGTTTGGGATGACCTCTCTATAGACTTCATCGATGGATTGCCAAAGTCGGGTGGATATATCGTCATTTTTGTTGTGGTAGACCGTCTCAGCAAATATGCACATTTTGTCCCACTTAAGCATCCTTACAGCGACGTTTCTGTGGCGGAGATTTTTGTGAGAGATGTCATTCGTTTGCATGGTCTGCCAAAGTCCATAGTCTCGTATAGAGACAAGGTATTCCAGAGCAAATTTTGGCAGAAGCTTTTCAGACTGTAGGGGACGGCCTTGAAGCGGAGCACAACTTATCATCCCCAGACTGACGGTCAGACGGAGGTGGTAAATAGGAGTATGGAGACTTACCTGCGATGCTTCATCTCAGAGAATCCTAAGGAGTGGGCACGTTGGCTACCGTGGGCGGAATACTGGTACAACACTTCATACCATACGGCGTCGCAGACTACATTTTTCAGGATTTTGTATGGCAGACCCTCCGCACTTACTTCATTATGGTCATGAGACGACTCCGGTTTTTGATGTGGAGCAGTACCTGGCAGAGCGGGACCGGATTCTAGAGGAGCTGCAGCTCCACTTGGCGAGGGCTCAGCAGGTGATGAAGGCACGGGCAGACCTACACCGTCGAGACGTATACTTTGATGTTGGTGATATGGTATATCTGAAGACGAGGCCCTACAGGAAGAGGTCGGTAGCTCATAGGAGGAATGAAAAGCTTGCACCGCGGTACTTTGGGCCTTTCGAGGTCGAGGCGACAGTGGGACCGGTGGCTTACAGATTGCGCTTACTCCCAGGATCTACCATTCACCCAGTCTTCCATATCTCACAGTTGCGCCAGGCCATTGGCAACCAGATATCTTCCCCCACATTACCAGAGACCCTTACTGCTGATATAGAGGTGAGGATGGAGCCCGAGTTGCTGAAAGGGGTTCGCCAGAGCGACACAGGCGGGAGGCAGGTGCTATTGTAGTGGAGAGGCTTACCAGAGCACGAGAGCACGTGGGAGAACATGGATGATATAGTGGCGCGCTTTCCAGACTTCTACCTTGAGGACAAGGTGGCTCTTTGGGGGGAGTATTGATGGGCCTGCGGCCCAACAACCCCTGCGGGTTTACACCCGCAGGATGCCCAGCGCGCGCCCAAGCTTTGCCGCGGCCCGCCCCCTTTTGCCCTAGCCGCAGCCCCCTTTGATTGGCCGCATGTCCCCCCTCTTGTCCTAGTTTCTATTATAAATAGGGGGTAGCCTCCTCGTGTATACCTATGTTATTTTGATGATTGTTATTGTGTGATTCCATAGGTAGACGAGTGCGGACGTCCTCTATGCGTCTTGGGAGAAGAGCACACCTCTTTTGTGCTCAATTATTTTTTAATTTGCTATTTGCTTTCTAATAAAAATTCCATCTTTGTTAGTTCCTAACACATTAGAATGGCCCCTTTTGTTGCTTTATATGGAAGAAAGTGGTGTTCACTCTTGAGTTGGGACGACGTTGGAGACAGAGACATGGTTGTGCCCGAGATGATTGTGGAAGCAGTTGACGTGGTCTGAACTATCAGAGAAAGGCTTCAGGTGGCACATGACCGTTATAAGCATTGGGCAGATGCAAAGAGACAACATTTGGAATTTCAGCCGGGAGATCATGTCTTTCTAAAGATTTCACCAAATAGATGCATGATTCGTTTTGGTCATAGAGGAAAACTTAGCCCACGGTATATTGGACCCTTCAACATACTCGAGCGTGTGGACGAGGTGGCATACAAACTTGCACTGCCTCCATCTCTGGAAGTGTTGCATAATGTGTTCACATATCTCAGCTGCGGAAGTATGTGGAAGTCCTAACCCACGTGGTTGATCATTCAAAGATCACAGTGAGGTCAGATTTGAGTTATGAACAGCAGCCGGTGGAGATTATTGATCGACGACAGAGGGCTCTCAGGAACAAGACTGTAGATTTGGTCAAAGTGATGTGGCATCGTGACTCGCCAGGAGAGGCTACCTGGGAGCGAGAGGAAGAGATGAAGGAGCGGTATTCGTATCTTTTCACCGATTAGTGTTTCCTTTGAATTCCGAGGGCGGAATTTCTTTGAATGTGTATAAGGTGTAAAGGCCCAGTTTTTTAATTTCTTTTGTTTTTTTCCTTTTTGTTTCAAAACCCAGGCCCACAAGCCCACATCCACTTAAAATAAAAACCCCGCTCTTTTACTCTCTCCCACTCATGCATGCACCCAGCCACAAACACACAAAAACCCCGATGCGTTGGTTCCTTTTCTCTCTCTCACGCGGCGAACACAAACCCCCCGACTTTTTATCTTCCTCTCTTGTTCTCTCTTCGACCTGAGCCCAGGCGAGCCCCGATTGTATTCGTTCTTCGTCCGTTCGATTCTTTCTCTCGCACGAGAAGTAGCGGTGGCGAACTCCTAGGTTTTTCGAAACCCTAACCCCCCGATAACGCGTGATCTCCTCGCGAGATTTTTCTCGTAATTTCAGATCCCGATCTTCCCGCGATAAGTCCTCTCTCCTCTCCTCTTTTTGCATGGAAGTTTTCTAGGGTTTCGGTAAGCGGAAATTATCTTCCTCCCGTCGAAAGCTTTCGATTTTTGCTTCCGAGATATGATCACTCCATATTTTACACCCTTTTTCTGCATGTTTGCATGCCACTTTGATCGCTCATATCGCGTTTTTCATGATTATTCGACAATATTGCGATGCTTTTCACTATTTCTTGTTTTTGTCGTGTTTCAGGAGATATGGAGCGATTTGGAGTGATTTTGAGATCAAGAGGAATTGCACCCACTCCGAAGTGTCACCCACAGCTCTTTTGAGGGCCATTCAGCGATGGAAGATGAGTGGAAGAAGAAGGAACTTCGTAGGAGTGACGAGGAGGAGAAATGAAGAAGATTGGGTATCTACAGCATGTCACTCGGCCGAGTGAAGCACTCACTCGGCCGACCAAACCGGACACGCACAACAGAAGAATATCAGCGTGCCCTCGGCCGAGTGACGATAGACCACTCGGCCGAGTATGAAGATCCCCTCGCCCGAGTGGCACGGGAAAATCCATCCAAAAAGAGGCCGACTTACTGGAATTCTACAGTCGACCTGAGGGTTCTGACTCGGCCGAGCATGGAATGCCCCTCGGCCGAGTGGGCCGAGTCACCTCCGAAAACAGACCCCCGAAAACCCCTGACTTACTGGAAATCTACAGGGTTTGTCACTCGGCCGAGTGACATTTGTCACTCGGCCGAGTGAGCCGTTCCGCCTGCTGCGTAAAGTGCGATTTCTGGGCTGCGCAGGGGCATTTTGGTCACGATTTTCTGGGTGATTTTGAAGGGTATTTAAACCCAGTTTTTGCCCTAGTTAGAGAGGACTTTTAGAGCTTTTTGGCAGCCTTTTTGAGAGGTTTTTTAGATCATTAGATTTAGCTTTTCTTTTGGAGATTAAAAAGGCTACTTTTGTTGGATGCTATTGGATTCTCATTGGTTTGTCTATTCTCTTATCAAAACCCCTATTTTTATTAACAATTTCTCTATTGCAATGAATTGTGTTGAGTTTATTATTGATTTTCCTAAGTATTGCATGATGATTAGTGAGTAGTGCCATCGTCTTAGGGCGTAGGGATGAACCCTATAGAATCTATTTCTAAATTGTGATGAATTGGTGAAATTCTTGCTAGAATTGATTAGGGTTAGGTTGGGATTGATTAATTACGGATAGCTAGAGATTCATATCGATGGGATTTGCAAGAGATTGGGTCCCAATTGATAGGAAGCCCTAGAAATTTGATTTAGATTTACGATTGGACTTCTCTAGAATTGGTTTGCAAGAGATTGGACCAAAGCTAGGATTTTTAATCGTGTTTCTATACCAATATCTGTTTGCAAGAGATTGGACGGGTAGGAACTATCTCAACCTGGGTCGTAGCCTGAGTTTGCACGAGAGTGGGCTCGAGATACGTTTGAACGATGATGTCGTTCTTCATGCTAGCGGCCTAGGTTAGGGTTTGCAAGAGATTATGCCCGACCCTAGGTTTGTTATAGACCGGCAATAGCGCGAGAGCGTGAGCTTGGTTCTACATTTAGTTGCGACTAGTTCACCTAAAATTCAAGCCTATCAATGATGAAACCTATGAATCACAACGATGAGATACGGTCTGTAGCGGGGATTCCCTATCCCTAGGCGCTTTACTTTATTGATATTTCTATCGACATTTGAACGATTGTGACCATTTTACCCCAAATTATTCTCGACCATTTTGATAGCTAGGTGATTGGAAGGAGACACTGTCATTTGTTCCTCCCTGAGTTCGATACCTGCTCGCCGCTACACCATGCGCTTGTGGTAAGACCACGAGTCGCTCGTCCCGGGTGTGTGTACTCCCGAGGCTCGACCAAGTTTTTGGCGTCGTTGCCGGGGAGGCGACAGTGTTCTATTCTCTTTACTTAGTATCTTCTTTTTGTTTTATTATTTTTATCTTTTTACTCCATTTTCATGCTAACAATTCCTTTAAAACTCTGTTTCTCTTTGCATGAACACGAGATCGATGGCGGATCCAGAGGATATTATATTTGATCCAGAGATCGAACGTACTGAGAGGAGGATCAGAGCCGAGAGAAGGCACGCTACGGAGGATAATTGTATGAACCGCACGGAGACACCGGAGGAACTAGCTGGCGAGGATTATATCCATCAGAGATAGGCTACGGCCTAAGACCTCTTCCACCACTTCTTCCATCGCTATGCCAGAATTGGCGGCGGATAAGAATTTTAAGCTAAAGACGGGATTGGTAGTATTGATGCAACAAGACCTGTTTCATGGAAACTCCCATGAGAATCCGCATTATCACATCCAGCTTTTCTTGTCCAAGTGCGCCACCTTCCAAATGCCGGGCGTTTCCGTTGATGTAATCCGACTGCGGCTCTTCCCCTTTACACTCAAAGACAAAGCTTTATATTGGTTGAGGACGCAGGCAGAAGTTATATTCACTACTTGGGATGAGTTGGCTAGCGCATTCGTTGACAAATTCTACCCACCATCCAAGACGGTGAAGATACGGAGTGCTCTCATGTCCTTTAAGCAAGGACCGCAGGAGACCCTATACGAGGCATGGGAGCGCTTCAAGGATTTACAGCATCAGTGCCCCCATCACAGTATAGAAGATTGGGAGCTTGTTCACAGTTTTTATAATGGACTCCAACTGGGCACGAAGCAAATTATAGACGCAACCGCCAATGGAGCCATACTATCGAAGACCCCGGATGATGCTACGGCCTTATTAGAGGAGATGGCCTCTAATAACCAACAACGGGGAGACGAGCGAGGTCATTCTTCTTCCTCCTTGAAGCCCACTAGCATATATGAGGCCAAGGCCGTAGCGGAGCTTTCGAACAAATTTGACTCTCTCCACAAGGTAGTGGAGAGATTGGAGAAGTATATCACCGAGCCACATGGAGCACCCTCTACATCTACGCCGATAAGCAATATGAGTGATTGGCAAGACCAATCTCAAGTCATGTATGTAGGAGGAGAGCATGGAGAGGGGGCCTTGGAACAAGTGCAATATGTTGCGAGGAACTCCGGATATTGGGCCAACCCGGCCGCAAGAGACCATCCGGGCTTTTCGTATGCAAACAATGATGGTGCTTTGAACCCGCCGCCACAACAACCTCCTCAAGCTCGGCCTCCACTTCCACAACCTCAGTATCAACCGAGGGGCTCACCGCAACAAAATTACCCGCCTAGGCAACAAGCGAGACCGTATAGATCGCCCGGTTACAACCAAAGTTGGAGAGCTCCCAACCCACCTCAAGCTCAACCACGATCGGACCACGAAACTAGGGTGTAGAAATTCATGGTGGAGCAAAGAAAGATGAATGCTAGGTTGACGGCGGGACAAGATTCACTAAATACCGTCGTCGCTCAACTTGGAGAGCAACTTGCGTTGCTAAACAAGAACACCCAACAATTGCCGGCTCAACCCGAGCCCAATCCACGGAGTAACACCGGATACATCAATGCGGTAGTGGCGGTTACAACAAGGGGCGGAAAGGATACCACTCCTGCTATGACCCAAAACAAGCAACCCGTGGTAGAGATCTTGGAAGAAAAAGAGCCGGCGATTGAGGAGGAGAGCCAAAAGGAGCCGCTGGGAGGAGGAAATTCTGAAGTGGCGAAGCCTAATGACGAGCGCCGCTACATGCCACCGGTGCCATTTCCACAACGGCTAGCTAGAGCCAAGATAGAGGAAAGGCTCGCCAAGTTCCTTGAATATTTGAGGGGAGTAAGCCTCAATATTCCTTTCCTAGATGCTATAGTGGAGATCCCATCGTATGCAAAGTTCTTGAAGGACTTGATATCGGGAAAGAAAAGGAAGGAGAAAATCATGCTTGCCGAACAAGGAACTTGGTTTACCCGGAAGGAAAAGGAGCCCGCAAAATTCAAGGATCCCGGGAGTTTCCGCATCCCTTGCACACTCGGGGGCGTCCCGTTGCAAAAAGCTTTAGTTGACTTGGGTGCGAGTGTGAGCCTAATGCACCTTAGCATGTTCCAGAAATTGAACACGGGCACCGACTTGAGGCCGACCGACATGAGAATTCAACTTGCAGATGGTCGGATTACTAGGCCGGTAGGGATTGCGGAGAACATTCCACTTCAAGTTCCGGGAGGAATATGCCTACCTTGCGATTTTGTTATCATGGACATCAAGGAAGAGGGCGACACTTCACTTATACTTGGACGCCTGTTCCTCGTCACCGCCGGTGTTATAGTCGACGTGCGGGAAGGAACTCTTTCATTGAATGTCGGGAACATCGAGGTCGAGCTTCACATACCCAAAGCCATGAAGCATATGCCCTATCACGAGGAGTTAGACTATGTGGATCTCCTCGATGAGGTGATCAAAGAAGCTATCCCCCACTCTATTAGCGCTCTCCATGATGATGGCTTTGAGAAAGGCCAACCTAGTAGTGAAGAAGAGAAGTTGGAGGACCCTCCAGATAGCTCCACGGCTGATGATGAAGGCGACGCTGATGTCGCAAGAATACGGGAGCTTTGCAAGTTCTCAACGGCCAAGAATCCAAAGAAAGCTCCACCGAATAGAAGATCGGTGTCACCGGCCAAGAAGAAGATAGGAACGGGCTCTAGCTTGGGGGGCTTATCCCCCAACATTACCCATGATGAGGGGGCGTCGAGGAAGACCAATGATCATCACGGCCCAAATCCAAGTGGCCTTCCCGACAAATTTGACGGGCGTATCTTGTATGCGCCCAATATCACGAGCTAAACGAATATCTAAAGGGGTCGAGCTCATGACCTTAAACGAGCGCTTGTCGGGAGGCAATCCAACGGTTTTTGCATTGTTTTTATTTGATTTTCATTTTTGGTTTAGTTTTTTATTAGTGTTTAGAGTCTAGTGTCTATGAAAATCGTGACAACGGGTCCTAATTTCCATGACAGGAGATGGAGAAAGAGAGATCACTCATATGGAGGATGACCGAGGCAAGGGAGAGCGCTCCAGGAACGCGCTCAGGCCTTAGGAGGAAGAAACTGACTGGAAGAAGAAAAATAGAGTCTGGAGCGAAAACGGAGAGCCGTTGCAAAAATCAACACGTCACTCGGCCGAGTGCATATGCCACTCGGCCGAGCAAAGACTCCACTCGACAGAGTGGAGCACCAATCAGGGAAGTTTCTGCAGACCAACTCTCTGTCACTTTCTGTAAGTTTTAGTCTTAATTGCCATTCGGGCGAGTGAAACAGCTACCCTCACAGTTCTATAAAATTGCTGAGTGGCAGAGCCACTCGGCCGAGTGGAGTTTCTCCATTCGGCCGAGTAAAGCAAAACCACTCGGCTGAGTCGTAAGTGGCGAGGATATTTTCAAATTTTCTTAGTTTACGCCACTCGGCCGAGTGGCGTTGTCACTCGGCCGAGTCGTAACAATTTTATATAAGCAGCAGCGGCAGCAACGCGGTTTTCGAAACGCAAAATCCCCAAACTCACGCCCGAGCCGCTGCCGCTTCATCTCCCCTCGAGCCGCTGCCGCTTCGACCCTCCCTCGCCCGCTGCGACGCCGACGCCGCCGACTTACCGTCGACGACGTTCGTCGCCGCCGCCTTGCAGCCATCCACCGTCGGCGCCGGCCTCCATAACCATCGATCACCCATTTTTCGCCCCGAAATCCCCATTTCTCCTCATTTCTCTTGATTTGTACGCCCGTTGCGCCCCAAATTCAAATTAATTTCCATATCTATCTATTATCCCCTATCTCCCCCATACGTATTGATTATTATTCACTGATTTTGTCGTTTGCATTTCAGGCTAGCTTGGGGGAGCTTTGGGGAGTTTTAGGACGCGTACGGAGCTTCGCGGAGGAGGCATCTTTTCGCACACACTGCTGATTGCTCTCGCGGCGTGTTCAGGTATACTTGTTCCATTATTTTGCACGTCGCATTACTTATTTGGGTGGGCACGTCTCGCGGCACGTATGCTGCCACGCACTAGGCCACGTACACGGGGATCCGCTGCCAAGCGGAAGAGGACCGATGATCATGGTCCCTCTTCCGCTAGGGAGGGCTCCCTTCCACCTAGCACACCACCACCTACACAGCCGCTTCCTGCCGATCACGTTCCACCACCCGCCCCCGCCGTCGGGCCGATGGGGATTACGTTTCGAAATGACGCACACCGCGCCAGATTCGAGCGTATCTGCCATCGCTCGATAGTACCCTTTAGGTTTGCACACCTAGCTGACCTAGACCGCCTAGGGGTACTAGAGGGGCTTCTCACGTTGTACGACAACGTGGGATGGCGTGATTTTCTGTCGGTGTCGGTGGATACTTACATCCGTCCGACACTAGAGGTCCTTAGTTCCATTGACCGGACCACTGGAGGATGCTCCTTCCGTTTGATGGATCGAGAGTGCGAGATCACTCTCGACATGCTTAGAGCATTTTTCCAGTGGCCTGCCGTCCCTGACCCTGACCGCGCCTACGCTCCCACGCACACCCCACCCCCGTCGTTCGACACCCACACCTTCTGGACACGGATCACGGGATCCCCACTCGCCTTTAACCATAGCAGGGCCAAGGCCTCAGCTATCTTCCACCCCTGCCTCCGCATTGCACAGCGCCTTATGGCGACTACTTTCCTTGCGAGGTACGAGCCCGGGACGCTATCTACGCCAGAGCTCTACATGCTCTATGCGATGACATGCCCTAGGGTTCTAGATAAGGGTAGTGACGATTTGGTCCCCGCCGTCGAGATCGACATTGCCAGTTGGTTTTTGGACCGCATTATCATTACTGTCGGCGCTCGTACGCCTATCTGTTGCGGCGGTCTGATCACCCTCTTGGCCCTTATGACCGGCGTGGACCTACCTGACGACTTGCGTCGACCTCTGGGCACCACTACACTTTCTATAGATGTTATGGCCCGGATGAAGATGCTTCGTCCCCACGGTCGTCAGCACTGGGTGTGGTTGCACGGTCCCTTCAGCGCTGATTACATGGTTCTCTTGAGCCCCGCTCGGACACATATTGGACCGGCTCACGGGGACTGGATTCCAGCGATGGATCTCCTTATCCCCGCCGCCTACGTGCTTGAGCCCGAGGATGCTGAGCAGGCACCCCCCTGCACCACCTGTCGATCCCGTGATCCCTCAGCCTGCACCTGCATTGTCTGCACCTCCCGACACATCTGTCCACACGTCTGTTAGTGTCGGGAGCACTTTAGCTAAGTCTTCCACCACCACCACCACTGCGCCTATTTCCGTCGAGTCCATTACCACACTGAGCCCCGAGCGTCCACCCACCATTCTTAAGAGCGGCGAGTCTTCCTTTACCGCTGCCGTGGAGACCCTCTCCCGATTGTTGTTCTCGACTCCTGGGGAGTCATCTTTTGTGCCCTTCACAGCCTCCCCAGTCGTCGACCTTTCGGTCTCTACCGCCCCTGTCTTTACCGAGAGCGTCGTGACATCTGTCCCCATGTCTGCGTCACTGACCTCTTCCGCCGCCTTGTCGCCTATTTTCACTTCCACTTCTTCTTCTGCTGCTGCTTCCGCTTCGACACAGCCTGCGTCCCAGCCTCACACCGAGGCTGGGCATCGCGTAGCGAGCACAGCACCACTCCCACCCTTCCTTGCTGCACCCATTCACTACACCGCCCGCCAGAGACAGCCCCGCACTTCACCGGTTAGACCTATGCGTCCCTCTGCTCCACCTCCCCCAGATACTCTAGTTCAGAGCATTCGTGCTCTTGAGGGGGCTGTTAGTGGACTTAGAGGGGACTATAGGGCTCTCTCCGCCACGGTTAGCGCCGTGCAGACCCGCGTCGCCATCCTTCCCAGTATTCAGGCTTGCCTGAACCAGATTCTGGCGCGTCTGCCTCCACCACCGACACCCTCCCAGCAGCTACCACGCCCACCACCACCTCCTCCTCCTCCGCCACAGGACGGTGCTGGTGTATCACCACCAGCCTAGGCACACACTGGCTGCCTTCTATATTTCTGTTGTTTCGCTGGTTGTTTTTGGAGCCTGATGATTTTTTGCCCCCTCCTCCACATACTATTTTGGTACATATTTGGTCATATCTTTTTATCTCTTTTCGGGAGTGAGGGAGCGTCTTTTTGGGGACACATTTATCTGCATCACTCTGATCTCTTCATGCATCATTCACATTCACATCATATTTTCTTTTTCTTTTTCTTTCTTTTTCATCATGCATGCATCCTCACCCACCCCACCCATTTCACGTCTCTCGGTGTGCTACACTTCGCACATTGAGGACACTGTGCACTTTAGCTTGGGGGAGTGAGTTCTCACACTTTTTACTTTTTGTCGCCCTTTGTTTTTGTTTTCTCACACTTTTTCCGCTTTTGCACTTATTTTCACCATTTTTTTCGTTTTTTTCTTACCATGCATCACGTTTTCTTATTTTCTTTGTGTACTGCATTGTACATAGTAGTTTCTATTTTCTTTTATTTTTATTTCTTTCATCTTTTGCTAGAGATGAATTTTCTATGATGATGATGACGTGGTGTTTGCTTATCTCTGTATGCATGATATTTTGTCATGTCATAGCTTTTGTTTCAGATATCATATGCTTTGTCCTGCTTTCCATTTGAAATAGTAACCCACTCTTTTTCTGTATGAATATGGATGAAATTCTGTTATTAGCTGATGTCTGATGATTCATATGTATACTTTTCGTAGAAAACACACCAAGCTTCACGCATTGATTGCTTATATCTGGAGTACTGCTTTCTTTTCTCATATCACTTCTTATTGCATGAATTGTACGCTTCACTTTCAGGTTGATTGAATGTCTGCTAGGATGACATATCTGGACTAGTTTACTTTTTGAGATTAAACTGAGTAGATTACATTGCTCTGCTGAAAGTTGTCGTGCACGTCCTATAGAGTGAACCGAGTGATACATTTATTTCTTTCTCCACATATCTTGAGCATTATTTCTCTACTTAAAATTCACTGGTGAATCTCCCTTTAGCAAGTCTATTATTGGCATTTCTCCCGCTATTAATTTCCATGCTCCAATTCCCCAAAAAATCAAAAGAAAAATATACCTGTATATCCTTCTCTCTTTCGATTTGGGATCGCTTATGTATATATGTTTATTCAAAAAAAGAGAAAAATTGAGAAAAAAGAAAAGAAAAGAGAAAAGAAACTTTTAGATGATCCCATCTCACACTCTCTCTCTTTCTTTCCTCTTTCGTTTTCTTATTTTATTTATTTTTGTTTTTTGGAGCTTCAAAAGAAATGTGGAATGTACATACTGATTTGTTTATGCCAACACGCTTATGGATAAGCTTGGGGGAGAGGATCCAATGATGTGTGAGAGAGTGACTACTTGACAGTGCATGACAACCTAAGCTAAGTAATCTTCTATACTCGGTGAGATTGCTTAAGTTTTACGAAATCCAGAAATCGACGCTTAGCATGCATTTCATGAAAACCATACTTTTCTATTCTTACTACTCCATACTGTGTGATATCTCTTATACTCCTTATAGAAAGCATTCAATTGAAAAGTGTGTGATCTATGATTATGTATACCGCTTTAGATGCTTCTGACGATGTTAATCCTAGAATGATTCCATATTTCATGCTGTTTTGATATTCTTAGGTTTTCTATTTCGAATGCATCATTATACTATGATATCGGGATAAAAGTCTTTGGCATGTGTTCTATATTCGATGTATGCTATATGAGTAAGCAAAACCCACGTCCTGAGAAAAAGGATCTAGCACCTCCTTCTTCGCTTTCTATTCTATTTTTTCATTCTTTTCTTTTTCCTTCTTTTCCATGGTTTTACCCGTCGGGTTTGCTTTTTACTCATCTTCCTCAAGGACGAGTAAGAGGTAAGCTTGGGGGATTTTGATCACTCCATATTTTACAACCTTTTTTGCATGTTTGCATGCCACTTTGATCGCTCATATCGCGTTTTTCATGATTATTCGACAATATTGCGATGTTTTTCACTATTTCTTGTTTTTGTCGTGTTTCAGGAGATATGGAACGATTTGGAGTGATTTTGAGATCAAGAGGAATTGCACCCACTCCGAAGTGTCACCCACAGCTCTTTTGAGGGCCATTCAGCGATGGAAGATGTGTGGAAGAAGAAGGAACTTCGTAGGAGCGACGAGGAGGAGAAACGAAGAAGATTGGGCATATACAGCATGTCACTCAGCCGAGCAAAGAAGCTCACTCGGCCGACCAGACCGGACACGCATAACAGAAGAATATCAGCGTGCCCTCGGCCGAGTGACGATAGACCACTCGGCCGAGTATGAAGATCCTCTCGCCCGAGTGGCACGGGTAAATCCATTCAAAAAGAGGCCGACTTACTGGAATTCTACAGTCGACCTGAGGGTTCTGACTCGGCCGAGCATGGAATGCCCCTCGGCCGAGTGAGTAAAGCCACTCGGCCAAGTCACCTCCGAAAACAGACCCCCGAAAACCCCCGACTTACTGGAAATCTACAGGGGTTGTCACTCGGCCGAGTGACATTTGTCACTCGGCCGAGTGAGCCGTTCCGCCTGCTGCGTAAAGTGCGATTTCTGGGCTGCGCAGGGGCATTTTGGTCACGATTTTCTGGGCGATTTTGAAGGGTATTTAAACCCAGTTTTTGCCCTAGTTAGAGAGGACTTTTAGAGCTTTTGGCAGCCTTTTTGAGAGTTTTTTTAGATCATTAGATTTAGCTTTTCTTTTGGAGATTAAAAAGGCTACTTTTGTTGGATGCTATTGGATTCTCATTGGTTTGTCTATT
This sequence comes from Scilla litardierei, assembly GCA_030789695.1. Classification (NCBI taxonomy): domain Eukaryota; kingdom Viridiplantae; phylum Streptophyta; class Magnoliopsida; order Asparagales; family Asparagaceae; genus Scilla; species Scilla litardierei. The sequence goes on from CM061130.1 coordinate 73,662,056, forward strand.
CTCTTATCAAAAACCCTATTTTTATTAACAATTTCTCTATTGCAATGAATTGTGTTGATTTTATTATTGATTTTCCTAAGTATTGCATGATGATTAGTGAGTAGTGCCATCGTCTTAGGGCGTAGGGATGAACCCTATAGACCCTATTTCTAAATTGTGATGAATTGGTGAAATTCTTGTTAGAATTGATTAGGGTTAGGTTGGGATTGATTAATTACGGATAGCTAGGGATTCATATCGATTGGGATTTGCAAGAGATTGGGTCCCAATTGATAGGAAGCCCTAGAAATTTGATTTAGATTTACGATTGGACTTCTCTAGAATTGGTTTGCAAGAGATTGGACCAAAGCTAGGATTTTTAATCGTGTTTCTATACCAATATCTGTTTGCAAGAGATTGGACGGGTAGGAACTATCTCAACCTGGGTCGTAGCCCGAGTTTGCACGAGAGTGGGCTCGAGATACGTTTGAACGATGATGTCGTTCTTCATGCTAGCGGCCTAGGTTAGGGTTTGCAAGAGATTATGCCCGACCCTAGGTTTGTTATAGACCGGTAATAGCGCGAGAGCGTGAGCTTGGTTCTACATTTAGTTGCGACTAGTTCACCTAAAATTCAAGCCTATCAATGATGAAACCTATGAATCACAACGATGAGATACGGTCCGTAGCGGGGATTCCCTATCCCTAGGCGCTTTACTTTATTGATATTTCTATCGACATTTGAACGATTGTGACCATTTTACCCCAAATTATTCTCGACCATTTTGATAGCTAGGTGATTGGAAGGAGACACTGTCATTTGTTCCTCCCTGAGTTCGATACCCGCTCGCTGCTACACTGTGCGCTTGCGGTAAGACCACGAGTCGCTCGTCCCGGGTGTGTGTACTCCCGGGGCTCGACCAAGATATCGGTTCTTCTTTTTGGGGGCTTCGAGCTTGCTCATTGGGTTCGGATTTTCTCTCGGGACTACGGAATTGCCCTAAGACTTTCGGATTTGCTCTTTTGGTTTTCTGGTTTGCTCCCTTGGCTTCGGATCTCTAATTTTCTTTCGCAAATTCTCGGTTATCTTTATTGAACCTTTAATTATTTTATTTTGGCAATGGAAGTGATGATTTGTGAAAATATAGTGAGGTTACCCCTCCGATGAATTAATTCTTAGCACCTAGGTTAGATTCACGGCATTATGGCCATTGTCCCTTACTCTCGATTAGACCCTTGCGTTGGTATGTAGTTGAGGTCGGCATTCGAGGGAAAGGTGTGGCTTGAGGGTTGCTTGATTTATGCCAGCGGGACTTACCGCTTGGCGTTTGGTTCTTTGGGGTGTTTGTGGTTTTCCTGGGCTTGCAGATCTCATCTGCCTTATGTTATTAATAAGATAATATATACTTCTTGTTTTTTAAAGGCTTCGATTCTGTTTTCCTTTACAAGCTCAGTTGTGTTCCTTCATAAAAATTCAGTTCTGTGTTCTTTTAAATATTCAGTTTTCCGCACAAATTCAATTATGTTTTTCCTTTATAAAATCAGCTCTGTCCCTTAAGTATTCAGTTCTTTTAATATCCCAGTTCAATTTCCCTTATAAATTCAGTACTATTTCCTTTGTATAGTCACTTCTGCTTCTTTAAAAATGCAGTCATGTTTTCTCTATAAATGAAATTCTGGTCCTTTATAAATACAATCCGATTTTTCTTATAGACATCAATTCTGTTTTCCTTATAAGTTTAGTTCTATTTTCCCTTGTAAGTTCAGTTTAATAGCTGGAAACCTGAAAACTTGAACATCTTTATTACAATGATTTTTCGGCCTAAATTGATGGCTCCTTTCAAGCAAATCTTGGCTGAGCAACCCCTCTAGGCATGTAGACCACAACCCATAAGGTGTCAAAACATGAATCTGATCCATTGAGTTTTTTCCCATAATTTTTAAATACTCTTAGTCTCTTTTTTATCATATTCATAAGTTGTGCTTTAAATTATCTCTTCTCTAAAATTGTTAATTTTAGTTGTTAACTATTGTATGTCTGCTTATGAGATTGGACATGCGGCATATTGGAAGTTTTGGTTTCTAGCTTATACTAAATTACATGATAAGAGGTTATGCAACGTGATTATACAATGATATTGGTATGCTTGATATATATACACCAGACCTGACAATCCGAAACATAATTGGCATATCTCTACCTAATCGTGTAATTTAGAGAATATGAACATGCACATGATACTTGACACCATAGACCTACAACAACTACACATGACATCATGTGTATGTGATAACTTATAATTGAGAGGGTGCGGGAGCGATTGAAGCAATACTTATGGCCCATATCTGGGAGGATTTCCTTTTATGGATCCTGAGTTCTCGGTACAGTTTGACCTTATACTCAGCCCGGGGTAGCACCTCACGGTCCAAGGTGGACTTCATGTTACACATCCTGCTCTCCTCTTATAAGTCACATCACAACAACAATTTTTTTAGTTAGTTGCTTAATTCTTATTGTCATTTTAATCATGCCAGGTCAGTAGCTTTTCCTTTATAGTTCCATTTGTGTCTTTTAATTTCCTGGAAAATAAATCGTTTAAATGTTTAATAGGTTTGCAATCTACTTTATTACTGGTGGTTCAATTCATATGGTAATACTCAGCTTGAAGAGGAGGTTCCGCAGTACGAGAAGTCCGAATTTCCTGTTGAGGACGCGGATTTCTGATCCTTAGTGTTACCAGGAGAGTTTTTACCCTGCTTTAGTCGATTTTCTTTCAGTATTGTTTTTAATTTGAGCTGTAGTTTCTCTTTTGCCTAGACAATGTAATTCCTTTCAAGGTTTAATAAAATGGGTATTTCTATTTATTGTCTTGAATATTTTCTGTTTAAACTATATTGACTTCACTGTTACCTGCAAGACCTGCAAAATTATTGTGAGTGTGACGGCACCCGTTACACATTGTCTGCAGCTGCACATGGGCACACGAGCTAATGCATGCCCAACAATGACTTAACCTAGATGAAAGACACATCATCAAAGTATAATTACCAAAATCCTCTTCATAAACTATATATGTATCCCTCCGATTTAGGAGGATCTAAGCTCATTTTCATTCTTAGAATCACTCTCTCACTTTCGTATATTATATTATATTTTTCAATTTCTAACATGATTATCGGAGAAACCAAAGCAGGGTCCATACACTGGGTTCGACTAGCTAACACTCTTAGCAGTTGTGGTACATACAAATTAGCACTACAATCCAAAGTTGGTGGAAGGAAGACATCCAAAATCATTTACATATGTGAGGGTGAAAGGTCGCCATCCAAGATCTCTTATGCACATAAAGATGGAAGGAAGCCATCGAGAACCATTAATGCATGCAATGATTGAAAGGAATCATTTGGGTCCACATGCGCACCACAACATCAGGGTTTTTTTTTGCAAGATTAGAGCTTTGAAATGATTGGTTTTGACAAATAGACATGATAAAAACATGTTTCATTTTCATTTCCAAAAATAGTCCCAATTAGTCAAAAATGAAAGAATTTTCAAATTAGTAATTGCAACTTCCTTTGGGCAATCCAATGCTCTTCGGCCATACCATGGGTAATTTCAATAAGGGTTTGAGCATAGACCAGTTGACTCCTCAATATTATTTGGCAAGAGAAAATAATTCTACATTATAGTGATACATTGGCCAGTCAATTCCTCAGTCTTGGATCAGTCAACTCTACAGAATAGTATGACAAGTTTCTAAATTTTAAACTAGTTCAGCTAACCACAATTTTTTCTGCAATGAAAAACATGTGCATGCAGCCTAAAGGCCCAAAACCTTAATAGCCTGAGAGTTCAAATTTTGGAACCTCAGAAAATCAAGTTTCAGCCTAATTAACTAATAATCTTCTAGATCAAAAGAATAGGACAAAGACTAGTGAATGGTAAATTGAATAATAATTCATCTTACAAATGTTTCTCGTATTATGGTCTATCCTATGTTGACAGAAGACGATGCAAGTTTGTGGTATATCAACATAGCCACAATCATTGTCCCTACTCAATCCATTTATACAATGATGAGTAAATGCCACGAAAATACAATAGAACTGAACTTTTAAATCAATTATCAACCTGAGGACGAACCTGCTATTTGTCGGTAGGTGAAAAAAAACTGCTTCATTCTGGTGCAATACAAGCTCTTGTATATAATCATATGCTTTGATGCAAAGAAGCAAGTAGCAACAGCTTAACATAGATTAATAGAAAACAAATTAATATAGAGTCCTCCCAGAAACCAGCTTGTAGCAGCATAAGAAAGGGTGTCTGAGTGTGTGTTCTGTGTTTTGCATGTAGATGGTCTGCTAGTTGTTAATTTCCTGAACGAACTATTCACTTTGGTTTCCCTTTTGAGATTCCCTTACATAAAATCTTCGGATGTCTTGAACGTGTGGTTGATTCGCTATGTGATTATCGCAGAACATACAATTTCCGGGGATTCCAAGGCATCAAAGCCCCAGGCGTGCGGAGATCTATTACTCCTCTTGGCGCATAAGAGCAGGTACCAGTTTCAGTTTGCATATCTGACTACTACTTTTTGGCCCTGACACGGGAGAAGTGTAGAATCTGATAAAGCAAATCTGGTAACAGTTCCTTTGGTATAATGAGATACACAACAAGCTAAAAGTTGGGCTATTCATTTAAAATTTGTTCCCAGTGAAATCAAGGAATGGAGCACATTCTAGTGCTTCTGAGGTTCTTCTCTTTCATTTCGAAGATATGGGTATCCATACGCTGATTGCAAAAGCAGCCGTCCAAAGGGGAATGTGGAGACTCGTTGAGAAGCTTGAGCAGGGAGCACGCGATTATCAGATATCAAGGCTGAACGGAGTTCCTCCATCAAGATATGCTCTTCTCTCGAGGATGGCCACTCGAATTCCTGACGAAAACGAAATGATGGACGATGCTTACCTTTCGGAGGATCAGTTAATAGAAGGTGAATTCCATGGTTTCACACCGGGAGGGAAAATGTTAATGTGGTTGTTTGCCAGTGGAATCTTGATTTCGTGTGGATTAAACCGGCGGGAGCTTGGTAAAGGACTTCTTGCCTATATTATTCAGGGAATTAAAAGCATCATTGGCGGCAAGGGTGATAATAAATTTAGTTTCATTCCTGGTCATGGGGAGATTGCAAAACGAGCGCAAGATCTTAGAAGTGCATCAAAGCAACTGGACGAGTTGATGCAGAGAGCGAAAAGTATGGCAACGACACAGAGCCAAGTCCTCGGGGAACAAATTCAGGTATCTGAATTGTGAACAATGGCTGCCCGCGTGGGAAAATTTCCTGTCCTAAGCTGTTTACAGCTGCAATGACAATATTTGGCTGGTGATTCGAGCCATCCTCTCATGTTGTGATTCCATTTTATACAAATTTGCAACTGTTCGGCAAACAAAATCCTTGCCTGTAATCTCATCTTTAATTTCAAACAAATTTGTAGTTGCAGTTCATGAGGAACATTGGGTGAGAACTGTTGGGGGTTAAAAGAGAATCCACATCCAAGATCTAGGGAATTAAACTGGATAAAAATTATGAAATAATACATAACAACATGCAACCACAACTGCTGTCGAATTGTATGCTTTTTCTGAGAGAGGGAAGTATTTCACCAGAAAGAGAGATAGCTTCTTCTGAGAAAGCGCAGATAGAGCTTTATTTAGAGTTTGTTTACTTCTGTATATTTATTTCCTGGTGAGAAATGGAGTGATGGAGTGCAGTTATTTTTCTCTCAAATTTCTTTTACATGATCCATGAATCACAACAAGGGGTATCAAAAAAGGAGAGATGAATTAGTAAAAAGTTGAAAAAAATATGGCAAAAGAGGGAAATTTTTTAGGAAGCCATTTTAACTATAAAATTTTTTTATGAATGAATCATTCTTGGGAGCCATGATTAAGCTGACAGCCATAAATTACACAAGAAATGAAGAAAACGGTTTCGCAGGGATAAAGAAAAAGAAAAGTAACAATTTAGTAAAAGACTAATAAACAAGCAAACCAAGAAATGAAGTAAACAATGTGTCGATGATAAAAAAAGACAAATAAGACAAGTTGCCTTCGCGGAACATCTCCAAGATGGAACAAATTAAAACAAAGGAAAATGCATGCGGGTACTAACTTTGACCCAAGGACAGAAATAGGGAAGATGATTTTATCTTAGGAAAGTGCTAAATACACCGGTTGACTGGTGTATTTAGACTTTTTTTGACAAAAAACCGTGAGAATCAAATCCTATCTGTTGTGAGCAAGGTTGACGGCTAGGAAACCCCTAGCCTCATATATATAATAAACAATGTGGGTGGATACCGAATAGGCCCATTAGACCCATCGCATAACACTTCCCTTTATCCAACCATCATTGTATACTCGACATATGAATACTGCAGGATCCATAGTGCTTATGAGTATCATAAGGGGTGAATACTTCCAGATCCTAAGTTAGGGATAACTGCCTCATTAAAACCTTTAGCTATGGAAAACCCAGTGGAAAAAACCAATAGCCAAGGGAAAAGAGTATAGTTTTACATAACTTCCCCTGATTGGTGGAAGTATTTAGGGGTGGATACTTCTGGATCCAGAGTCAATGGGGTTGCCTCGTTAAAACCTTTAGCTATAGAAAACCCAGTGGGAAAAACCAATAGCCAAAGGAAAAAGAGTACAACACTACATTTGACTCCCCCTGATCTGTACAAGCTGCAGGCTTGCAGATCTCTTATGCAACTATACATCAATCTCTTACAATGTTTCGAGTACAAAATGCAAGATATCGCTCATCTATACAAGAATCGCTCATCAATGGCAGCTACTGAATCTGAGGGAGCTCTTCCGAAGAGGAGTGATCTGCAGACTTGGTAGGTAGCTCCACGTCTCTGACCTAGTCGTCACTGTGTCTGCGAGGTACTGCATGACCTGGCTGTGGGTACTTATGATTTGCTTCTTGGATGATGATTCTCTCGGGATGGTGGGATTAATGTTGCCTTGAAGCATGCTTTGCTGGTCTCCAGGAGTTGGTCGTTCCTTTGTTGTAGTCATCGTGATGATCTGTAACCTGTATCTGCAAATACATTTAACATGTTGGATGATCCTTGACCCTTAGAGGTAGCGCAGAAGCTACATATCTTTGGTCCAGTGATGCGCTGCAGGCGTTGCACTGTATCTGGCTAACAAATTTACTGCCAATGCTATCTAGAGTCGCGTGCAGTTGGCCAGATAAAGTAGTGTACAAAAAACACTTGAGTAAGGTACTTCAGGGCCTAGGATATCCTCCCCCTCTTCCAGTGAACAGAAGGGGTCTTAATGTGCATCCATACAACCAGTAAGTGTATTAGTGGATTGCAATTATCCTTATTTTTTTTCATTAACTTCGGGTGTATGAAGTTTAATGTCACATGTTATTCATCTTCGGGATGATAATTCCATCTTCTGGATGATAATTCATCTGCTGATGATGGTGTCATCTTCATGAAGAATATTCATCTTCAGGATAATAATTTCATCTTCTGGATGATAATTCATCTTCTGAATGATAATTTCATCTTCTGAATGATAATTTCATCTTCTGGATGATTATTCATCTTCTGGATGATAATTTCATCTTCAGGATGATGGTTTCATCTTCTGGGTGATAATTCATCTTCTGGATGATGGTTTCATCTTCAGGATGATCATTCATCTTCAGGATGGTTAGTCATCTTCAGGATGATAATTTCATAGGGTATATGTCCCAAAAATCTATCCCGGCAAATAATAAGGAAATCCGTAAGGGTATGTTGTCACATCATCCATAGCAACATAGCCTAATATTCCTTTGTCAATCTCATGGTTTTCGCAACTAGACCAGGGAGCCTGGTGCATCAGTTTAAATAACTTTGTAAGTGAGTTACGCTCATCTTACTTGATTACTTCCTGGTTTCTGCGAAATAAACCTCTAAGCTATAGCATGTTGCTTATAGCATACGGTTTTATTTATTTATATTATACAATACTTGGTTAGCCCACAGGTTTGATATCTTTTGATATCAGGACTTCATGTCCAAACACTTCACATTTCATAAGTGAGTCCAGCTCAACTTATTATTGCTTCGTTCCATATTATTTGGCCAAATCTCTACGTTTGCTTCAGGAAACGGATATTGGAACGATATCTATGGCAAAATGAAATGTGAGTAATTGTCGACAAGTGTGTTTTATCCAAATACCTCCCCATGTACGTACATTATTCAATTTATTCCAGATTCATCTCTTCTAGAGGTTCTGGAAAGGGAGAGGATATGGAGATGACCTCACTTTCCTGTGGTGGAATTGCTTTAGGGTCTCCAGGAGTTATTTCTCACTTTGGAGCATCGTGGTATATCCTCTCATCCATTGAGGATATCCACCTCTGTTACTGGTGGGTTGCATCCATTATATTTGGTATGTTAATCCTAGCTGGATTATTAGTAGCAGAGATGTGTGAATTTGACAATATTTATATTGTCAGTAACTATGTCTGATAATCGTTTAACAGTTTCATAAGTGTGGATCTTCAGGATCTCATCACAATTTATGATAATCAGATCATAGGTATTAATGATTTAAATGGTCAATTGAGCTTCAGGCTCATGGATGATTATAGTATTTCTGTTGAACCTAATATTGGAGAATTAAAGATGTGAGGGATCTTCAGGATCTCATCGAATCTTTAAAGGAGGGCCCATCAATGCACATCTTAGGAGAAGTGATTTTTAAATGCTTCCCCTGTTTAGAGTGCATTTTGATGGTTTAAAGTGGCGATGTGGGGATGTATACTCATCATGGCACAATCTGTAAGATGTGCTCTAAACACTTCCCCATTAGGGGTTCTCGGAAACTGTTTATATGAGTTGATCAGGCCCAGATAAATAGATCCTAAAGAAGCGTTTTGATGGTCTGCATTGTAATTGCATGTCCCCATGCAATCCCAGTGTTATCCAATGTTCCCGCCATTTAGTAATGTGTCTGATTTGCTTTGGAAAAAGCTGGACTGCGGCTTGGATAATAGGTTTGATAATGACCATTTTAGAAGATACATGGATGTGTACTCTAAGGTACATCATCAGCCATATGTAAGGAGTGGGTAAGTCACTTTTATCCCTCAAATACTCTCAAGAGATCTAAAAAATCTCATTATCCTAATGATGATAGTATATCATCTTTAATTAGTTTGAGGAAGTGAGGAGAGTCAATGTCCACGTGAATGGAGATGATCTCGAGATCATTTTTCCCTTTTGAATGGGACAATGAAAGTTTCACCCTTTTTAACGAATTTTCGGGTTCGTATGGTTAATGATGTCTTGCATCATCAATCCAGGGTGACATCGTTTCAAAGTTGGTCGATTCTGGACACTTCTGGTGTTCCAAATTAATTCCACTTTTCGAATTTATATGTGAATTCTGAAAGTACATTAAAATGCTCAAGTTAATTTTGTCCGGTAATAGGTGAACTGTGTTCAACATGTGAAGGATTACATCTTCACATTGACTATTATGCATATCATTATAGGACAAAGCTTCAGGCTTCATTGGTTTCTTGAGTCATTAGAGATTTCGTTTTCACAAATATCCATCGAAACTTTATAAGTTTCAGAGAGTAAATGGCATCCTCATTTTAGGAGTATTCAGGATAACAAATCATTCATATACAGTAAAATAAAATGCATAAAAAGCATGAAATTTATCAATAAGAAATATTGTGATAATGCATTTAAACACATATATACTGCAAGAAATTACTTTTGATAATTATGTTATGGCAACAAGTTTTGTGATGTGTGCTTAATGAATAGCGAGGTAGACAAATGCTAGTTTTGTACCAATATTTTATATTGAACTAGCGTTGTCAGCTGGACGTATGTTATGAGTTGTCGGGAGAAGTTCTTTGCATTTGCTCTGTCATTAGTAGGCAGGCAAGCATCTCAAAGTATTTTGTGAAGTTTCCTTCACAGGTTGCTGCATCAGAATCGTGTCTTTCTCGTGGAAAGAAGTGTAAGTCATTTCAAATGTACGCGTCTGAGAGACATCCTCACCATGACGCTACAGGCGTGGGTGAAGTATAATAGTACTGAATTAAATTCAGCAATGGACTTGAAGTCCTGGTGTCTCATAAATTCTCTTACTCATAACAGTCTTTTGGAAGTATAACATCTTTATGATGTTTATACATTTCATCCAAGGCCGCCCAGACCATTGTTTGGGTCCTCAACAGTGAGGTAATCTAATTTCAGAGGTTAGTCCATGTAGCGGTGGATGGCTTTTGCCATTGCTATTCCTCTTCGAACTTTGTCACATCTTCCATTTCCCTAATTTGTATAAGACCTTGTTTTTATTCTTCCATTTTTCCACTCAACATTTATTTCGTTGTATAGCTTTAGACTTTTGAATGTCCATATAAGTACTCAAGTATGGCTTTAATGCCATTTTTCTTTCTCTTGAGTATGCTATACAAATATTAAGGATTTCGTTTAAACGAATATCCTTTGAGACTTTGTAAGTTTCTTTAGGTATTTGTGGGAGAAGATACATAGGTCAGTTGAGCAATTACGTGGGTGCGAATATATTTTTTACTTAAGTCACGACTTCAGGCATGGTCTTTATTATGTGCAAGGTCAGATATAAGAATACTGCCTTGTAGTGAGATAACTCTTAAAGAGTTAGCGTGGCATCTTGGTTAGGTGTCCATATTGGTCCAGTTAGACCATAGATTTTCATGATCTATTTACCGCGTGTTGCTCATCTTTAAGATGGCATAAGTGAGTGTTCGCATGATCCCAACGTTTTATTATTTTTGGGAATAAGGGGTATTGTCGTATTATTTGAACTTTAGGTTCAATTTTGTCATTTTGAACAATTATATGTATGCCATAAACATAGTTATAATTAGCTCTATGAACACGTATGCATGGAATAAGTTCATCACAGGCATAATCACAGAGACATATAGAAATTTGTGTGGATCGGCTAGTCATCCTCATGTAAAGTACAAAGTCCAAAAGTCCATAGTTACAGTCCATACATAAAAACAGGAAAAATACAACTTCGGAAACCTACGAAGGTTCCTTAGGCGACGTTTTCATGGAAGTGTCGCAAATACACCATCCCCTCCGTATGGAAAGCAACACCGATCTCTGGTCTTGTACATTTACATTTATTCCTCACTACATTTTTCACACAAAAGAAAAGAAATGCAGGAAAAATAAAAGGAGGGTGAAAAACCTAGCCGATCCAAAAAGCCACAGATTTCCATCACATACATTTATATTTACATCACAGGCAGTTATCAACAACTACGCAATTATAATGTATCACATATTAATGTAAACATCACGTGCATGTAGTATGTATAATCGCAAATAATTTCATGCTACAGGCAATGAAAATATGCAACATCGCAGGCATTTATAATGGAATAAAATATTTTTGTTTAATAATTACTGGACCACTGGGCAACGTCATACACCGTTAGGTTAGATGACTAACGGCAGAGCGGTCGCAGGATCTTCCTAATTATGAACCGTTAAATAATCAATTAATCCAAGAAATGTGATTAGAGATGATTTACGCATATGATGAATCAGATTTATTTGGAAAGAAAAAAATCGATCAGTAAATCCAATTAATTTCTGAAAATAACATTTTATTAAAAAAAATCAGAAAAACCATAGTTAGGGTTTCGTTGCGATGAGGCACGCACCGGAAACGCGTGTGCACGTGTGTCAGGTGCGAGGTGGCAGAGTGCGCGCAGGCGCGCAGCAGGCACGCGTCGGTGGGACATGCACGTGCGAGGCATACGCACGGCGGCGGGTCGCGCGTCAGGCGCGGCGGGGGGCGGGCCGCGCCTGACGCGCGGCCGCGGGGGGGGGGGGGGGGAGGCACGTCGGGCGCGGCTGCCTGCCTTGCATCGGGCGCGGCTGCTGGCCGCGCCTCACGCAGCGGCGGTCCGCGGGTCAGGCACGGCCGTCAAGCGCGGCGGCGGGCCACGCCTCGCGCGGCGGCAGTCCGCACGTCCGGCATGGCCGCCTGCCGCGCGTCGGACGCGGCTGCTGGCTGCGCCTCGCGCGGCGGCGGTCCGCGCATCGAGCGCGGCCCTCTGCCGCGCGTTGGGCGCTTCGGCTGGTCCTCGCGCAGCGGGGGGCTGCGCGTCGGGCGCGGCCACCTATCGCGCCTCGCGTGTTGGCGGTCCGCGCGTCGAACGCGGCCGTCTGCTGCACGTCGCGCGTTGGTGGTCCGCGTGTTGAGCGTGGCCGTCTGCTGCACGTCGGGCACGGCGGCGGGCCGTGCCTCGCGCGGCGGCGGTCTGCGCATCCAGCGCGGCCGCCTGTTGCGCATCGGGCGCGTCGGCGATACGTGCGTTGCGCGGCGGTGGGCCGCACGTCGTGTGTGGCCGTCTGCTGCGCGTCGGGCGCGACGGTTGTTTGCGAGGCGCATGCACGTCGGGCATGCACGGAGGTGCCAAATCTTCTGGATTGATGAATTTCGGAGGAAACATTCGATTTTTATTGTAAAGATTCAATTTTTAATTTTTGAAACAACATTTTTACGGTAAAAATATGATTTTTAGCATGAAAAAGTTGATTTTTTATCCAAAAATGATATAAAAACTCTTTTTGAAAAGAGATATATATTAAAAATGCGATTTTTCATTTAGATCTAAGTAGAAAAATTAGATCTAGTTAAAGGAAATCACAGATCCATTATTATGCGCATGAAAAATTTAGATCTAGGGGATAAAGATTACCGCTATATCCTACCCGCCGGATCTAGTGAAGGAAACCCTTTCGCGTCGCGATTCGTCCGTCGGCAAATGTTTGGCTCAGCTGTGAGCGTGCTGATAACGTGTTGTGAGCAATGTTGACGGCTAGGAAACCCCTAACCTCATATATATAATAAACAATATGGGTGGATACCCAATAGGCCCATTAGGCCCATCTCATAACACTATCAAGTTTATTCCATATTCTTTCTCTTCCATTTTTTAGCAAAAGGCTCTAACTCTTATGCACTCCCTCCCCTCATCGGTGTATATAGTCCAACCCTTATCTTAACCTATGTTTGTTGCCTTAGCTACTGACTTGACATCTCTTAGCCAAAGGGTAAGTGTCTGACCGGCACCCCGCTTGCGGCGCGGCGGCGCGGTGTCGTTTATCGCAAGTTTCACGGTTAGTGTAGGGTGCGGGAATATCGAACTCAGGGAGACGAGGTTGTGCTTGGGTCAGGTAGGACCTAAATCACCCCGAGGGGCGAGCTAGCCCGAATCGGTAGATGGTTGTCACGAAAGAAAATAAAAGGGTGTGAACGAAAAGAAAGTAAACCCGGGACTTTGGTTTCCAACCCGACGAGAGACTCTCGCCGATACGGCCTTCGGGTATGGATAGCGATCGGGATTAGGGTCTAATGGTGAGACGTTGCCTCTGAAAGTGGTACCGGCGTCCCATGGGCCCGATATTCCGGTCGGTGCCCAGGATGATACACCGGACTTCCCGGATTCGATCAGTGGGCACTCCCGTGTCCATTAACACTGATCGACCCCGGGAGCACTAAGCCCGCAACGATATCTCCCAACGTCTCATCCTGCCGCTCCCGCGTGCTAGGATTCGGCGTCTACGCTAAGGTCGTGAGCTATGGCTAGGGAGTCAACCGCCAAGTTTATTCCCCCTTGGCCCGACGGTCAAAGGGGGTCTTTTTCCCGCCAATGACAATGAAACACCCCGCGTAACCGTTAGATTCCTACTCCCTATCGATTTCCTAACCCTATGGACGCATCGGGAAGAGCCCCCGAAGGGGTTTCCACCAAAATCCCAGATTTGAGAACTACTCACAAAAATTCATGAAAAAGCAATCTAAATGAAATTTAACCGTTGAAATCATAATCGGACAATTGCAATGCGGAAGTAATAGAGTAATAAAGACAATACTAAAATTTTAGAAAGATCTGAAAACTTACTAAAGAGTAACAATTACAGCCGTCACAAGGAAATAAAACAGTAGAAAAAACAGCAACTCCCGTTTCTGGAACCCTATGGGTTCTATATATAGAACTTCGCATCAACCGATCGGTTGACAAGTCAACCGATCGGTTGACCCATTACAAATAAATAACAGAAAACATCGAGTTTTCACCCGATCTCATGAACCGGTCGGGTGAGTTCTTGAGCGACCGGTTGGATCTTGGAGCAGTCGGGTGAATCGGTCGGTTCGACGTCCGTGTCTTCAGCTCTTCTTCTTCAGCTACAGATGAACCGATCGGGTGAGAGTCACCCGATCGGTTGGAATTCTGCTCGAAAAAACAGAGAACAGCCGCCCGCAGAACCGGTCTGTGAACCGGTCGGGTGACTTCTTTGTGAGCTGCGGCAGAGACCGGGTGGTGCACGCGTGCATCACCCGATCGGTTGAAGATGACCAACCGACCGGGTGAGGGGCTGAAAGATGAAATCTTCGACGTTTGACCCCCTGGATCACGCATGACTTCTCCCGTTGCTCCGGGGACTTGGGATATCATCGTTAAACGTCCCCTACGTGGTCGAACCCCTGCGATCATGGATAAACAAAGAAAAGTGAAAGAAAACGGGAAAATATACGAAAACGAATAAGAGACGGCAGAAAAACACGGAGAAACACAAAAGAAAACGTGCGTGAATATATGAAATATAAACGCACATCAAAATCCCCCAAGCTGAACTCTTCCTCGTCCTCGATGAAGACGAGTGAGAGTAGGAGCTCGGAAGGGAAAAATAGAGAGGAAGAAAGAAAAAGAAAACTCTAAGCCCTAGATCGTCCATCAGAGCCACCAAAATCGAAAACGACACACCAAGCAAGCAAACGCCAAATCACACCACTAAACCTAGGAAAGCGAGTCCAAATAAGTGTCGTGGGTCCACGCAGTGAAGCGCGAGCGAGCGTGGTCGTGTGCTAGCAAATGGTGATGCTATCTACGATGTGCTATGAGGCTCGATATACACAAATCCAAGATATGACCCAAAATATCGATCCGAATTGAATTAAGCGGCGAATATAAGTTCAAGCATGCATGAGAAGAGTGGGAATAGAAGCGTATCATGCATCGGGGACTCCACAACTAGGGTTAAGGAAATCACGCCACTACAGCCTAGATACTAGCTAAAAAGTTCCTAAGCCAAGTGTTTTCGATAACGACGGGGGTTGAGATGATGTGGAGAAGAACACTCGGTGCAAATTCTCGCCTTCCCTTTATTCTTGGCAAGAATGAAAAAATATTCACACGGAAATTTTTTTTGGGTTTTGGGCATTTGTATTTTTTTTTGAATTTTTAGGCTATACACAATTTTTCTTTTCTTTTCTTTTTGGGTTTTTCTTTTCTTTTCTCTTTTTTTTTGGATTTTTGGGTTTTTGGCTATACACATGTGTACTCTCCCAAGTGGGAGAACGGTACACGACGAGGGGATTTGCACCAAGTAAAACAAAAAAGAAGTCGAAATCTAAACACTTGGGTAAAGGAAACTATTCTCGCTAAATAGAGCGTAGGCTAAATGGGTTATCCTAGTCCTTAGTTGTGGAATCCCGACGCATGCGAATTGAAGTATACGATATAAATATAGCATGCATATAGTGGAAAGAAATACCGCATATTCAAATCGGAGCATGGTAATCTAGGGGTCATTCCTGGACAGGCATATAAAGTAAAATCACAAGGCAGAAGCACACCAAATGCTAGTCACGACACACGACTCACAAAAAGCTAAGTGGACCCACGATGCGTGAAATGCAAGAGGACTCGAAATCCTAGGGTTAGTGAGTGTGATTGTCGATGCAAAGCTAGGTGTGTGTGACTTTGTGGCGATTCATCATAGGATTCATCTCTAGGAGAAAGAGCTAAAAAAAGAAAGAAAGAGAAAAAAGAAGAAAAAATAAAAACACGATGAAAACGACACAAAAAACAGAAAAAGAAGGACTAAAACGACGCACACAGTGCGACTCCCCCAAGCTGAAGTTTGCATTGCCCTCAATGCAATATGAGTGAGGACGGGAGGGCAATGAAAATGGGGGGGAATACGCACTGACACAAAAAGAAATGAAAACGAGGAAAACACGTAGATAAAATTGAAAAAGAAAGAAAGATCAAAATCAAAATCAAACAAAACGAAAATAAAAATAAAAGGCACACGACACGACACTCAAAAAAATGAAAAACAAGCACACACACACAAAATGAGAAAAACAAACAAAACACGACAGCATACCAAAATAGACGTCCCCCAAGCTAGACCAGAAAGTGCTAGCGAAATGATATGATCAATGAAATCCAGATATGTGCAAGGGGGAGTCAAAAACAAAAGCGGTGAATCTAGAAAGCAGGAGGAGCTGAGTCCTCGTCCTCCTCGGAAGAGGGTGTGGATGGGTGGTCGGGGGAGGCTGGGGGTGTGCTGAGAAGTGGGGAAAGAGGCGAAGGAGTAGGGGCAGTGGTGGTGTGAACAATGGGAGGAGTGTCGGTGGTGGTGGGTGGTGGTGGTAGGAAGGCGATCAAGGCGGTGGTGAGAGGAATAGAAGTGGAGGAAGTAGATGCGGTGGTGACGGTAGTGGGAGGTGGTGGGAGGGATCTGGAGCGCACCGGCAATTTCCTCCGGCGCACGTATGGAGTGACGGAGGAGGAGTGAGGTAGCGTGGGTGCGGTGGAAGTGGTCGGGAGGGGTGAAGTGGATGCTGGGATGGGATGTGAAGAGGGAGGGGAGGAATGTGGTCATGGTGTCCTCGTCCTCACGCACATCCTCCTCGCCGGTATGCATAATCTCTGTAAACTCCTCAGTGCTCTCATAGGACTCATATGGGGTATCCAAATCAAGACAAGAAGTCTCTCCCACAGATCCTATAGAAATCACCCCATCCTCACTATCATCATCAAAAAATGCTTCGTCATCCAAGTGGTAGTGATGTAAAAATGGGGTATCGGTTTGAGATGTGTCTATGGTGGCCGATGGCATGGTGGTCTCAACCATGAAAGTGGGTATATCCTCTCCTTCATCCCCTCTCCTCGGTGTAGGCTCGATGATTGGTACCATCAAGTTTCGTAATGTTTGGCCTTGGTTAAACATGTCACTTTCAAGGAGAGACACGAGGCTTGATTCTTCTTGTGTTTGTGGAGGGGTATAAGGTTGAGGAAATGGATGGGAGGTGTTTGGGCTAAGGTTGTGGGAAAATGTGTGGCCTTGGAGTGGGGGGAAGCTCTCAAGCGTAAATGGGCAATCATAATACACGTGCCCCGCCATCCCACAAGTCTCACAAACCCCAACTGGATAAGGATCGTATCCTCCCATCTGAGCATCGAAATCTGATCTCCACATGGTAATATCAAAGATACCTGGGCAACAAAAATAAGAAAACTAGAGAGGAGCGTCAATAGTACAAGAGAATAACAAAAAGATAATATAATGGTGGGGGAAAAATTTCTTGGTTATTGAATATATATTTTTTAAAAAAAGAGAAAAAGAAATTTTTTTTTGTGTTTTTATGCGTAGTCTAACGAACCCAAGCTAAGCTAATATCAAACCGAACGCCTCCCCGGCAACGGCGCCAAAACTTGACCGGCACCCCGCTTGCGTCGCGGCGGCGCGGTGTCGTTTACCGCAAGTTTCACGGTTAGTGTAGGGTGCGGGAATATCGAACTCAGGGAGGCAAGGTTGTGCTTGGGTCAGGTAGGACCTAAATCACCCCGAGGGGCGAGCTAGCCCGAATCGGTAGATGGTTGTCACGAAAGAAAATAAAAGGGTGTGAACGAAAAGAAAGTAAACCCGGGACTTTGGTTTCCAACCCGACGAGAGACTCTCGCCGATACGGCCTTCGGGTATGGATAGCGATCGGGATTAGGGTCTAATGGTGAGACGTTGCCTCTGAAAGTGGTACCGGCGTCCCATGGGCCCGATATTCCGGTCGGTGCCCAGGATGATACACCGGACTTCCCGGATTCGATCAGTGGGCACTCCCGTGTCCATTAACACTGATCGACCCCGGGAGCACTAAGCCCGCAACGATATCTCCCAACGTCTCATCCTGCCGCTCCCGCGTGCTAGGATTCGGCGTCTACGCTAAGGGCGTGAGCTATGGCTAGGGAGTCAACCGCCAAGTTTATTCCCCCTTGGCCCGACGGTCAAAGGCGGTCTTTTTCCCGCCAATGACAATGAAACACCCCGCGTAACCGTTAGATTCCTACTCCCTATCGATTTCCTAACCCTATGGACGCATCGGGAAGAGCCCCCGAAGGGGTTTCCACCAAAATCCCAGATTTAGGAACTACTCACAAAATTCATGAAAAAGCAATCTAAATGAAATTTAACCGTTGAAATCATAATCGGACAATTGCAATGCGGAAGTAATAGAGTAATAAAGACAATACTAAAATTTTAGAAAGATCTGAAAACTTACTAAAGAGTAACAATTACAGCCGTCACAAGGAAATAAAACAGTAGAAAAAACAGCAACTCCCGTTTCTGGAACCCTAGGGGTTCTATATGTAGAACTTCGCATCAACCGATCGGTTGACAAGTCAACCGATCGGTTGACCCGTTACAAATAAATAACAGAAAACAGCGAGTTTTCACCCGATCTCATGAACCGGTAGGGTGAGTTCTTGAGCGACCGGTTGGATCTTGGAGCAGTCGGGTGAATCGGTCAGTTCGACGTCCGTGTCTTCAGCTCTTCTTCTTCAGCTACAGATGAACCGATCGGGTGAGAGTCACCCGATCGGTTGGAATTCTGCTCGAAAAAACAGAGAACAGCCGCCCGTAGAACCGGTCTGTGAACCGGTCGGGTGACTTCTTTGTGAGCTGCGGCAGAGACCGGGTGGTGCACGCGTGCATCACCCGATCGGTTGAAGATGACCAACCGACCGGGTGAGGGGCTGAAAGATGAAATCTTCGACGTTTGACCCCCTGGATCACGCGTGACTTCTCCCGTTGCTCCGGGGACTTGGGATATCATCGTTAAACGTCCCCTACGTGGTCGAACCCCTGCGATCATGGATAAACAAAGAAAAGTGAAAGAAAACGGGAAAATATACGAAAACGAATAAGAGACGGCGGAAAAACACGGAGAAACACAAAAGAAAACGTGCGTGAATATTTGAAATATAAACGCACGTCAGTGTCATGGATTGCTCTGAAAACTGGCCGATTCGGGGTAACACTAATTAGAAAAAATGGTAAAATTCAAAACCATAGACTCTACTTCATATGCATATTTGGCAGAGAAAAAGACACTTGAAATGGACTACACCGAATAAAGGGGTGCCAACTCAAGTGAGAGGAATCAAGAGAATAAAAAGTTAAGAGAGGCCATTAATTTCAGCATCATCGTAGTTTTTGTGGGATCATGTGGATGACATACAGTAATAAAAATTTTCGCGTAAATTAAACCATTCTAAAAGTTGACTAAGTCTCCAACGAGAGTCATCTCGATTGGTACTTAATCAACACAAATAATGAGCTTGTAACAAAAAAAATATGATGAGCACATCGGAAATAAAGATTGCAAGTAGAGAATAAAGAGTAGAGAGACAAACAGAGTCACAGCGCAAACACCACGATTTTACCTTGGTTCGGCCCAACCTTGGCCTACATCCAGCAACCGATCCACTAGCTTTCAAACTCGAGAGCAACGTGTCTCAACTCAACGAAGAGGACTTGTCCAAGCACCTAGCTTTACTTGTTAGGAAGTTCCAAACACTTAGTTACAACAAAACCAACAATTTCCAACAAAGTATAACACAACACTTCCGTTACACAAAGGATTCTTCAAAGGGTTTACAAACTTTTTGACGATAAATTTGATACATCCTGTGATTCATATAGCCAATATATGAAGCTTGTGATTTTAGTGTGGCTATATAGAAATCAAGTCTTTTGATCAAAATAATAATAATAATAAGCACACGTAGATAAAAGAAAAACTTGAAAATTGAATCTCCAAAAATAAAAGCTTTGAGCTTTAGAGATCAAAATCAAGCTTAAATAAGGTCAGAGATGATTGTTAAAGTTTTAGAAAATTAGCACAAAGAAATTTAAAAACAATGGCCAAGAAGAGCTTTAAAAAAGATTAGAGCTTTTGAGAATTTAGCTTGAAAATACTATAGAATTGCTTAATAATTGATATGTAAAAATTCTGAACCATCTAGTATTTATATAGTGGAAGAATAGTTCAAAACGTGCTTAAAAAATTCTTCTCCAACGACTAGTAACGGCTAGAAAATGCAAATCACGCTTTCCTTAAAAACTGGATTTTGACTCAGATAGTTGGCTACCTCCAGGTAATAGTCGGCTATATTTTTTAGATAATTGGCTATCCATGTGATATCGACTACTTGAACAGTCTCGAAAGTTCTAGGCCAAATCTGAGAGCAGATAGTCTGTTATCAAAATTGGATAGTTAACTATTTTCAGATACATGAGTTTTTCTTCACGAAATTACTTTGAAAATATTTATAATTAGTTATATACTAATTTAAAATATTTTAATTGTTATGAATGAGGGAGGCCTTTGGCCTCCCCTCATCTTTAACCCCCCATTACTCCCCATGAAGCTTACTAATGGGGACCTTTGGTATCCCATATCCCTTGGGATTCTACTATTATGAATAAATAGAGAACCATGGCTTTGTTCCATGGTTACTCATTCTCTTCATTTCCAACACGTTATCAGCACGCTCATCAGCTGAGCCAAATCCTTGCTGACGAACAAATCGCGAGGACGCAGATAGGGCTTCCTTCTCCGAACTTCGCTAGATCTGGTGGATAGGATCTAGAGGTAAAATTTTAGAAACCCCTAGATCATCATTTTACATGTGCATGATAAATATGTGATTATGTTTTTCTAAGAGATATATAACAAGAAAATCATAATTCAAAAACACAGATTTTAAACATCTATTTTACATAGATTAAATATTCTTATTTAAAAAAACAAATTTTTTTGGGGCAGACGATTTGCACCCCAACCCGAAATCTAGAAAATTATATGCATATACAATTATGTAACATGTAATAGGCTCGATTCCACGGGCACGTAGGTCTGCATCTTTGTTATCAAAAAAATAAAAAATAGAAACCTTCAGGCTGTGCTCCCTTAACTTGCTTGGATTCCAAACCATCCATCTTTTTGGATGGTTCCCCCAAATGGTTTAACTTCACACCTTCACTTCTTTAGTCGTCATCAAAGAGGCCATCAGGATCAGGAAGTAATCCCTCTACTTGTTTGACTTCTTTCATCTAATTATATATGTCTTGGCTACCCAACGGTCGGGTGTACTGTGCCTAAGCCTCCGACTGTTGGGATGCCAAACATCTTTGAGCCCATCATTTAATCATAATGGGCGGTCGGGATTGATTCACTTAACGCATTGGTGGCTGACACTTAATCGCACTGATGAAGCGCTCATAGACTATCCTTCCTCTCATTAGCCTATCTCTGCTAATCAAGATGATTTTTGGTTCAACTTCATACTCCATCATTAGTTTGGGAAGTGGAGATGACCACCTGGGGGCCTTCTTTGCGTCGGACGCCCCACCCCCAGTCGGGGTGGGGGTTTTCGAATCGCTAACAGGGGCGCCTCACCTCTCGTTCGGACGACCCGCCGGACCTCCCTCCCTGTCGGAGGGGGACCCTCCTTGCGCGCCACCCTCCCTATCGGAAACCCCCCCGGGGCCTCCTGCAGATCACCGGCCACCATCCCCTTTCGGGGGTGCCTCCTTCATATTGCCGGTGCAATTCCCCGGCGATTATATGAGGGTTTTCTGAGAAAGTGGTACTGGATATTGAATGGCTTTGGGCCATGCAATCTTTTTGATTTGGGAATGGGCTGTGAATATTTTTTATTTTTTATTTTATTAGGCCCTCTTACAAGGTTATTATGAGGATTATAGTAGGCTTCTAATTTTTTATTAGTATGCATCATGTTTCATTTCGGGCCTAGTAAAATGTTAATGGCAGTTTTACGCTTTTGGGGCCTGCACTTTTACATATTATTCGATTTTTCCCTTACACATGATTTGTGGGTTCCGATGACAATGGCGATTAAATGATGGATTAAACAAGAAAAATATGTATATATCAGGGGTTTTCCGATGCCCGAAGCATTTCCCCGCGTGGCGGCCGCTGCCCACCCCCTTCCCTCCTTAAAATCCTAACCATATGGTTAGGGGGAGAAGAGGCATGTGCCTCTCCTGATGGGCCAGAAGCCCAGTAACTAACAAAGTTGATAATAAAAATGTGTATTTTTTGGCTAACAGATCTGCAGCCCGCAGCCAGCCCGTGGGCCTCTGGCCTGTAGGACAAATTATTTTTAATTTCAGAAAATACTCTATTATACCCTGAATATTCCAGAAAATCCTGAAAAAATCGGAAAAAAACCGAAAAAATAAAAATTCTGGAAAAATCCAGAAAAATCAGGGAATATCAGGTTGATGATATTTTAACTCCTTTCGGAATTTTTGGCTCAAATTAAGATTTTGTTAATGAATTTTATGTGCAATTCATTTTTTTATCGCTTTATTTAAAATTGGATAAAAATTATTTTACGTTTTAAAATGTTTACAAGGATCCTGAGACCGCTCTATCGTTAGATTAGTTATCTAACCTAACGGGTAATGACGTTTTCCTGTGGTTCAAGCAACTTTTTAACGTAAATTTAATATATTTATCCAATAAATTGCGTGTGATTTTTCTTAAATTAATGTCTGGATGTTACGCAATTATTTATTGCCTGCAGCATATATAAAACTGCATGGATGTTGTAAATAATTCAGTCTTGTGGTTTGGGATCGGTCATTTTGAGATACACCTTTTTATATTCCTCGCTTTCTTTATCTGTTTTGAGAGATATTGTAGTGAGGTTATAATGTAAAATGTCAAAGACAGGAGCTCAGCCAAATTAAAGACAGAGATGAAATCTGCATTATGCTAGGACCCAAAATAGGTTTCGAAGTTGTATTTTTCATTTCTTTTGTATTTTATTTTTTGGACTGAATTCGGACATTTTTTGGACATTTTGTTTCCAAAGGTATCTGGCCGATCCCCACATGACTGGTTATTTATTTATTTTTGCGTGAATTTATTTTTCACAAATATTAATTCATACGTATTTAATTGCATAAATAAATGGCAATATTGACAAGCGTTGATTTTGATGTACTGGATGCGGCAGTAAAGAACTATCTGAGCTGTCGGGTGGACCTGAAGTTACACCTGTGCTCAATGGCTCTTATGAGTATGAATCTGGCTCCTACTACTGCGCCTGCAGCCCCAGCAGCGGCCCATGCTACTTCAACCGCGACTACTGAAGCGACGCAGTCATCTGTCTCTGATATAGGTAAGGCGAAAGCCATTATCTACATTAGGAGTCATATAGATCGGACCTTAAAAGCCGAATATCTAACAGTAGAGGATCCACTTGAGTTATGGACGGCACTGAAGGCACGTTATAAACATCAGATTGATGCTATACTACCCCGTGCTAGTTCTGAGTGGGAACACCTCCGATTTCAGGACTTCAATTCCGTGTCTGAGTATAAATCACCACTCCATAATATCACCTCACGCCTGAAGCTATGCGGTGAAGAAGTCTCGGACCAACACATGTTGGAAAAAACTATCACGTCTTTCCATGAAAAGGATACAATCCTCATGCAACAGTACCGTGAAAGAAATTTCATGAAATTCTCTGACTTACTCTCCTGCCTCCTAAGGGTGGAGCAGAACAGAGTCTTGTTACTGGTCACTCACAAACTTTGCCCTGCTGGGACTGCTCCACTCCCTGAAACCCATCTTGTTTCTTCCCAGAAGACGAAGATCAAAAAGAAGGCCAGAAATTACAGGGGTAAATCTGTGATGAAATCGGCTAGAGGACCTCCACAGAACAATAACTACAACCAGGGGAAGAAAAAGAATACGTGGACGAGTAACAACAATGGCCAACCATCTATTCCCAAGAAGAACTGGGTGGACAAGTGCCATAGATGTGTCATAACTGGAAATTGGTCCAGGAACTGCCGCACTCCACGTAATCTCCAAAAATTTTATCAGGCGAGCCTGCAGCCTCGTCCTGAAACAAATCTGGTTGAATCTCATCCTTCAACCAAGCTGACCGCAAAAGACTTCCATCACAACAACTTGCTCGACTGATCCTTATCTTAGTTTGATTTTATCTTTGCATTTTAAATTCTAGTTTCCTTCATCTGCATTTCCTTTTTGGAACTTTATGAATGCATATTTAGCTTTATTTTATAAAGTCTATTCGTTCGGATATATAGATGAAGTGTGATATATTGTGGATAGTGCATCGATGCACTGATGAAGCATTATAATTGCTCCCACATACAACGAGACTAAAGATGCATATTTCTCTCCTAAATCATAGAGTAAACTACCAAGTTTCAAGGATATTTCGTTTAAACGAACATTACTGGGAAACTATGGATAATAAATAGTTAATATCTTTATGTAAATCGTCAAAACGAATGGCCAGAAGACCATCTACAAACGATTCGTTGGACCCCCGTCGGGTCCCTATCATTACAGATATTCATCCTATAAAAAACCAACTTGACTGAGCACCAGAAGTGCCTTTCATTGCCAGAGTTTTCAGCTCTGGCACAATAGACTTGGTCATCCCGGATCAGCGATGATGGACGCATCATCAAATGAATCCCTTGGAGAACCTGAAGATTTTTCAAAAGGTTGAGTTCCCTTGTCCCCCTTTGTCATAAGGGAAACTAATTGAGAGACCTTCCCTCCTGAAAATGAGATTAGAGTTTCCTGGCTTCATTGAGAGAATACATGGTGACCTTTGCGGGCCTATTCACCCCGCAAGTGGCCCATTTCGGTACTTCATTGTATTGATAGATGCATCTACTAGATAGTATTATGTATGCCTTTTTGTTCACCCGTAACCTAGCTTTCTCAAAAGCTGATAATGTGGGTAAATTCACTACACATGTCTTTCAAGACTACTGACAAGCAACTGGCATTGAAATTGAACATCCTGTATCATGTTCATACTCAGAATGGGTTATCAGAGTCTCTGATAAAGAGACTCCAATGGATTTCACGTCCATTGTTAAATCCTGGTTGCCTGTTGATTTTTAGGGATACTCAATACTGCATTCCGCATCGCTTATCACGATACGGCCCTCTTGTGGCCATATCTTATTGCTGATGCCGCTTGCTTATGGTTCACCACCAAACTTATATCATTTGAGAGTGTTTGGATGTGCTAATATATGTCCACATATCACCACGTCTTGATAACTGTGAATTTGATGAGCAAAGTCTCATTATAATAGGCACGCGGTCTAAATAAGGCTGAAGCTTCTGAGACCATATCATGGGACACAAAAGTTCTAATCTCATTATGATCCGCATACTATTTCTGTGTGAAGATGAGATCCAGAAGATCCTTCACATTCAGACTAAAGTACATCAATTGGCGGATAAATTCACGGACAACCATAAGATTGTTCGTTCACACGTCCTTGCTGCCAACACACCAGCTAGGATTGACATCCCCATAGATGGATGCAATCCACCGTCAGCAGAATTGGCTATACCTCAATTACAAAGAGGACGCCCGCCAGGTTCAAAAGATAAAGTTCCTCGAAAGAGGAAGATTCCTGGAGATATTAAAATGATCCCTCCATAGTATGCTGAGCTCAGACAAGCGACCTCTTCCCTCCTGATTTCCCCTGCAGAGGAAACAATAGGAGAAACATCATTATATTACGTACGTACTGGAGAGGTACTGGACAAATATAGCATAGTCGATGATGACGATTTTGCTTTCGCTATTGCCGTTCACGTCGCTGAATACGACGATGACGTTCAACCCACTTTTCTATAGCGTATACACATAGATTGTCCAAAGTGGGATGAGGCAATAAGAGTAGAGCTAGACTAACTCTTGAAAAGCAAAGTCTTTGGACCAGTAGTCCATACACATGAATATGTAAAACCTGTGGAATATAAGTTGGTTTTCATATGAATAAGAAATGAAGGAAATGTGATCATTTTTTCTATTTCAAACTAAGCCTAAAACGTCTCTGGAAAAGCCAAGAAATGCAGCTCAAGGACGTTGTGACTGTATATCTATACGGCAATTTAGATAAAGAGATCTATATGAAATTTCCATAAGGGTATACTCTACCCCCAGAGATGAAAGAGAGACGTAGGAACGTCTTCTCTATAGATGCTTCAAATATCATTATATGATTTTAAGCAATCCATAAAAATGTGGTATAACATATTTAGCGAATTCCTTGCTGAACAAGGATTCCCTAATAATGAAATCTGCACATGTATCTTTATCAAAAGAACAAGGATATGATTTGTATTAGTCGCCGTCTAAGTGGACGACTTAAATCTAATAGGATCTCCTGCAGAGACCATTGATATATCTGATAGCCATAAGCATACCTTCGAAATGAAATACCTAGGTAAAACAAGGTATTGTCTCGGCTTACAGATTAAACACCTTCGTGGTGGAATCCTTTTATACCTATCACATTCTTCATACACCAGGAGTATATGAAGAAAGATGTCCATTTGCAATCTATTAAAAATGGATGCTTATTTATGACGCCTTCCAGTCGCTGGAAGAGGGGGATGACATCCTAGGTCCTGAAGAGCCTAGCTCTAGTGTACTAGTTACACTCCTTTATCTGGCCAACTGCATGTGTCTCTATTAGAACGTCTGCAGTAAAGCTGTTAGCCAGGTACAGTGCTGCCCTGGAGAGCACCACTGGACCAAGGATAAACTGCTTTTGAGCAACTTCCAAGGGTCAAGGAATATATATCGCATATGCAGGTTTACAGATCATCGTGCTAACTAAGCACATATGGCCGGCCACCTCCTAAAGATCTATACATCATCCTTCAAAAGTCTACATCTTCTGAGAAACTCATCATCCAAGAAGCAGGTCTAGAATACGCTCAGCCAGGTCCAACAGTACCTTGCAGACACATTGAAGACTGAGTAAAAGAATACATACGTGAAGTCATCTACCAAACTTCAAAGAGCGTATCACTCTTGAGCGCCACTGTTTTACAGTGGCCACTAGATATGAGTGAAACTTGTATAGATGAGTGATGATTGTATTTGCTTTCAGAACATGATGGATGTATATACGAATAGGAAATGATTGTATAGATATATAGGAGATCTGTAAGCCTGAAGCTTGTACAGATCAGGGGGAGTTGATAGTAGAGTTGTACTCTTTTTCCCTTAGCTATGGGTTTTCTCATTGGGTTTTCCATAACCAAAGGTTTTAATGAGGCAACCTCATTTAACTCTGGACCCTGAAGTGTCCACCTCTAATGAAAGCTAAAAGACCTACAAGCATAAGGCTTGTACGGATCAGGGGAAGTAGCCCGTGGGTTGCACTCGTTTTCCTTAAGCTGTTGATTTTTTCCGCTGAGTTTTCCACAGCTAAGATGTTAACGAGGCAAACACGACTACTCTGGATCCAGAAGTATCCACCCCCTTAGCTTTATACGCTAAGACCAAAGTAATGGATGGATAAGGGGGAGTGTTATGATTGAGGGAGGCCTTTGGCCTCCCCTCATCTTTATCCCCCCATTACTCCCCATGAAGCTTACTAATGGGGATCTTTGGTATCCCATGTCCCTTGGGATTCTACTATTATGAATAAATAGAGAACCATGGCTTTGTGCCATGGTTACTCATTCTCTTCATTTCCAACATTAATACATTTTAAAAACATTTTTCAAATATTTTTGTGAGTGTGTAGCTCCATGATATTGGCTTTAATAAAATGAGACTTCTAACTTACAATATTCACACTTCTTGAGTTCTTAAGTCTCATTCTCTTGTCTTGGGCCATCGAGTCTTGATTTTGTGTCTTCAATTGATCTTTATGTGCTTCGTGCTTGAACTCTAAAATCGACTCTATGATCATGGCTTCCAAGTCTGCATTTTGAGCTACTCCATACATTGGTTCTTCATGACTCTCTCTCTGTGTGTGTGTCGTCGTTTATTTCATGTACACACTTGAAGTATATCGTTAGTATCCATATTATTTATGAACGTCACCAAAACTCCACTGGAGTGGGTCTTAATATCCCAACACTTTTCATTCTTTTGCCTTGAAGATGTCGCACTGAGTCTAACCATCTTCGTCGTTATTTCATTTCTATGATCAAAAGAATAGTCCCTCGGCTCGATGTAGTAAACAAGGGCGACTATTTATGTTCACGCTCTTAGTGAACAAGAAAGGTGATCCGATGTGCCAACAATACAGGTGGGATTGGACCCATTCATTCAGCTTTCTCTGTCTAGATGGTACCGGTCTAGAAAATGGAAATGGTAGTGAACGATTTTCTTAAGAGTCTAACAAACTACCAAGGCAAGAAATGAAGAAAACAATTTGTTAAGTGTTGTGAAGGGAAAAGTAGGGAAATATGTGTAGAGGGTTAAGCTAACAATTCATTCAGCTTTCTCTGCCTACCCTCTTATTTATAGATTTCAATGGTGGGCCGGATACCCAATGGGCCTCATGGGCATATTCATAACACTTCCCCTTATCCAACCAACATTGAATAAGAGGTGGATTCTTCAGGATCCGAGTTAGGATAACTGCCTTGTTAAATAAAGAACAGTTAATCCATAACATCCCCTATTTTAGGGATGTGTCTAGGGGTGGATGCTTCAGGATCCAGAGTCAACGAGGTTGCCTCGTCAAAACCTTGACTATGGAAAACCCTGTGGAAAAAAAACCAGTAGCCAAGGGAAAAGAGTACAACTCTGCAGTTGACTCCCCCTCATCTGACCAAGCTTCAGGCTTGAAGATTTCCTATGAATCTATACATCAGTCTCCTATGTATCTATGAGTTCATAGTCCTCTCATCCTGACCCGGTTTACATTTTCTCACTCTCCTCATCCCAATCCCATATACAAGTTTCTCAAAGATACTAGTAGGCAGGGATTTGGTAAGCAAATCCGTCAAGTTATTACATGATTGGATCTTCTGTACCTCAATCTGCTTTTGCTTCTGAAGGTCGTGCGTCCAGAAGAACTTGGGGGAGATATGCTTTGTCTTGTCGCCTTTGATGTAGCCGTCCTGTAGCTGGGCTATACATGCAGCATTGTCTTCATGGAGAGGAGTAGGTGCAAATACGCCGGTCATCAGGCCAGTGGAGGTGAGGATGTGCTGGATCACAGAGCGTAGCCAGAAACTCGCCTTGCTTGCTTCATGGATCGCTAGGAGCTCTGAGTGAGTGGATGAGACGGTTGTCATGGTCTGCTTTACAGATCTCCAGGATATGGCAGTGTCGCCATAGGTAAACATGTATCTAGTCTGGGACTTCTCTGTATAAGGATCGGACATGTAACCTGCATCAGCATAACCAACTAAACCAGTTGATGCCCCTTTCCTGTAGAATAGACCTAAGTCTATGGACCCTTGGAGGTAGCGCAGTAGATGCTTAACTCCGGCCCAGTGCCGCTGTGTAGGTGCAGCACTATATCTGGCCAGTAAGTTGACTGCAAATGCTATGTCAGGGTGAGTGCAGTTAGCCAGGTAAAGGAGTGCACCGGTAGCACTTAGATAAGGCACTTCAGGGCCTAGTACTTCCTCCCCCTCTTCCAGCGGCCGGAAGGGGTCTTTATGCACATCCAATGATCTGACGACCATTGGGGTGCTGAGGGGGTGGCACTTATCCATCTGAAACTTTTTCAATAAGTTCGATGTGTAAGTTGACTGATGTAACATGATCCCATCGTTAAGATGCTCTATTTGAAGACCTAAACAGAATTTTGACTTTCCGAGGTCTTTCATCTTGAAGGTTTTTGTCAAGCTTCTAGAAATCTCTGCGATCTCTTCAGGAGATCCGATGAGGTTCAAGTCGTCCACATAGACGGCTATGATGACAAATTATGTTGCCTTTGCTCTTATAAAGATGCAAGGACAGACTGGGTCATTTGTAAATCCTTGTTCAGCAAGGAAGTTGCTCAGTCTGTTATACCACATCCTTCCAGATTGTTTTATACCATACAATTATCTTTGCAGTTTCACTGAGTAGATGTCACTTGTCTCTCTTTTAGTGCTGCTGGCAAAGAATAACCGTCAGGCAATCTCATATAGATCTCTCAGTCTAAGTTAACATGTAGGTATACAGTCACGACATCCATAAGCTGCATATCTAAACCCTCTTGAGCAATTAAGCCAATGAGCAATCGGAAGGTGATCGCATCCATGACCGGGGAGTATGTGGCTTCAAAATCCACCCCACGTTGGGTAAAACCCTGCGCTACAAGCCTTGCTTTGTAGCGAACGATCTCATTTTGTTCATTTCATTTTCTAACAAATACCCATTTATACCCCCACAGGTTTTACACCTTTTGGTGTCTGGACTATAGGTCCGAAGACCTTGCGTTTGGTGAGTGAATCCAACTCCACTCCTATTGCCGCTTTTCACTTTGGCCAATCATCTCTGCTTTGACATTCTGTCAGAGAACGTGGTTCAATATCATCGTCGCAGTACGCGACGTTGATGGCAATATTACACGCAAATGTGTCATCTATGGTTGTGCTCTTTCTGTCCCAATACTCCACAGTTCGTACATAGTGTATCGAAACTTCATTTTCTAACGGTTTTTCCTCTGTTTGAGAGTTTGGGAGAGATATGGTAGCAGGGCTTATAGTAGCATCCTGTGGTGGTATTTGTTTACCATTGCCAAGGGTCCTACTCTTTCGAGGGACTTGGTCCTTGGATCCCGGTGGTCGTCCTCTCTTTTTGAGAGGTCCAACCATTTCTACTGCAGGCGGATTGCATCCATTTTGCGGTATGTCAATCCTAGCTGGAGTGTTAGCAGCAGGGACGTGCTATCTGACAATCTTCTGGTTGTCAATAAATTTGTCCGGCAAGAGATGGACAGTGTTTTGGATATGGAGAATCTTCAGGACCTCCTCCTCACACTGGCTTGTGGACGGATCAAAGTGACATAATGTCATTGTATCCCAAGTGATACAGTCTGAAGCTTCAGGCTTCTTTGTCTGTGAGCCTAGTCTTGGAAATGATGTTTCATCAAATTCACAGTCTTCTAGACATGCCTTGAAAACGTCTCCCGTAAGGGGTTCTAGGAATCTTATTATGGAGGGGGTGTCAAACCCAACATAAATGCCTAGGCGACGTTGTGGACCCATCTTTGTCCTTTGTGGTGGTGCTATAGGGACGTATACTGCACAACCAAATATTCTCAAGTGTGAGACAATTGGTGGGGCTCCAAGTGCAAGTTGCATTGGAGAAGATGACTGACCTCCAGAAGGTCTTAATTTTATTAAAGATGCAGCATGCAAAATTGCATGACCCCATGCATTCACTGGCAGCTGTGATTGAAGTAATAATGGACGAGCAATCCATTGCAGTCTCTTAATTAGAGATTCTACTAACCCGTTCTGGGTGTGAACATGTGCTACAGGATGTTCGACTTCAATTCCCTGTGCTTGGCAATAGTCTAGAAAGACTTGTGATGTAAACTCCTCCGCATTGTCCAGACGAAGTTTCTTTATCTGGTAGTCGGGGAAGTGGGCCTGCAACCTGATTATCTGAGCTAAAAGCTTAGATAGTGCAAGGTTTCGGGTGGACAGTAGACACACATGTGACCACTTAGTAGATGCGTCAATCAAGACCATAAAGTACCTGAACGGACCACTTGATGAGTGTATAGGCCCACAAATATCTCCGTGAATTCTTTCCAGAAAACTTGGAGACTCCAGTTCCACTTTCAGTGGAGAGGGTCTCGTAATCAGTTTACCCTTGTAACATGGTGGACATGGGAATTTACCTTTTTGAAGAATCTTCAGGTTCTTCAAGTCTATGCCCCTGGAGCTTTTCATGATGCGGTACATCATAACAGATCCAGGGTGTCCCAGTCTACTAGCCAGAGTTGGAATTCTGGTGTTTGGGGGCACTGTAGGTGCTCTGCCATTGATGTTTTTGGAGTTTGTATACTTGTTTGGTAGAGTCCCGAGGGGAGTCCCTTGAAACTTTCCATAATGGTTTTTGAACCATTTGTAAGAGACGTTACAAGCAAGTATTCCCTTCCATTTTCCTCGACCGTCTCTAAGTGATATCCGTTTAAACGGATATCTTTAAAGCTTAGGAGGTTTCGGATGGATTTAGGGAGTATAACACATTCCTAAGTGTGATTTGTGTGTTACCGTGGAGCAATATGATTGCTTCCCCTGATCCTTCGATTATATTAGCTGGTCCTGAGATTGTTCTCAGTGGACCAGAGTAGCTACTTATGCTCGTGAAGTAGTCTATGTTTTGAAGGATCGAGTGCATCGATGCACTGTCCACTAGGAAAATTGATTCCATATCTATATTAAGAAAGACATTTTAAGCAGTAAATAATATGAAAAAGAAAAGGTCTACTTTCATTTAAGATGCTCAAAAGATTATTCGACATGGAATAAAAACTAGATACGATGCATGAAAAGAAGATACATTGCTAGCAATAACAATTTGTTTATGGTCCAAAACTAGAGAGTGTCGTCTCCCATGAAATCTTTAGAAGTCCATGAGGTCCCTGGCAACGCTGCGCTCTCTATCAGGTTTGTCTCAGCTCGAGGCTTGAGGCTTGCCTGGTAGAGGTCCTGTAGGTGTTTCTGGGTGCGGCAGATTTTGGACCAGTGGCCCGTCATTCCGCATTTGGAGCACTTATCCTCACAGTCTTTCTTGGGAGTACCACCTTTTGACGTCCACTTGTGCTTCTTTTCCACGAACTTCTGGTTCTGAAGAGGAACTTGGGGAGTGGACTTCTTCCGCTTCTTCTGTTCTTTTCATTTCTGGAATTTTGCGTTTTTGTCCATCTTCTTCTTCTGGGAAGACTGGAAGTGTGCCTCTGCAGGAGGTGGCAGTGGAGCGGAGCCAGGAGGGCGCAGGTTGTGAGTAGCAACCAACAAATCCATGTTCTGTTCAGCCACTAGTAGGCATGAAAGCAGATCAGAGTATTTTGTGAACTTCCTCTCACGGTATTGTTGCATAAGGATCATGTCCTTCTCGTGGAAAGACGTGAACGTCTTTTCCAGCAACATTTTCTCCGTCACCGTTTCACCACACAACTTCAGGCGTGAGGTGATACAGAAGAGTGCTGAGTTGTAATCCGCTACGGATTTGTAATCCTGTATGCAGAGGTGACTCCACTCGTACTGCGCACGTGGGAGTATGACATCCCTCTGATGCCTGTACCTCTCCTCAAGTGCGCCCCACAGTTCGTAAGGATCCTCGACAGTAAGATACTCGTCCTTCAGGGTCGAGTCTAAATGTTTCCTGATATAGATAATGGCTTTCGCCTTTAGTATATCGGAAACTTCTTCTGTCTGAGGTGCTTCTTTAGAAGCATCCTTTTCGGCTGTGGCAGTACTTGTTGTTGCCTTCTCAGTGGGTGTCAGACTGAACTCATGAGATCGCAGATGGAACTTCAGGTCCAACTGCCAACTCAAGTAATTCGACCCATTGGCCTTCAGGACCGAGAAATCGACATTCGCAAGTCTGGCCGTTAATTTATCTAGCAATATAAAAATAGCATGGATTATTAAACTGTAAAAACAATTAGACATCCACGCATGTATTTTTACCATTTTCATAAAGAAAATTAACATCATGCATGCTTTTTAACATTTTCATATCGTGAATTATTAAAGAAAAACTTAACATCCACGCATGCTTTTTAACATTTTCATATTAACATTAAACTAGCATGAAGAGAGGTTAACATCCACGCATTTAATGTATAAGCAATGAAAATAAGTTAGGACACGCATTTAATGTATAAGCAATGAAAATAAGTTAGGACTATGGGGATCAGCCAGCCGACACCGAAACGAAAAATACAGTCCGAAGTTACATCAAAAAATTGCATGAAAGAATAAATACAACTCGGGAACTTCAGAGAGAAGCCTCTTTCTTCTTTGTGCATACGCCTTCAGCTCCTTTTTGGTGTCCTCCGGTCTTTTTTTACATATATTTCCTCACTTACAAATTTCTCTCAAAAAGAAAAAATTGCAGAAAAGAAAAGATGTCGGAAACCTGGCTGATCCCTAAAAACATAGCCTAATTGCACATCCACACAAATAATATATGAAAAATATACAACCACACAGAAAATCATATCACATGCATGTAAAGATTAATTAAATAATCTAAAATAGTGTGTGACGTGCTAAAAATATATTTTTTGAAAAACTTTTTACCTTTGATCCATATTTTTAATGTTTTATTTTCCGCTTTAACCCATTTTATAAAGTTTAGAATTTCTTTAATTATTTAGGGCTTTTGGGGCCAAAAATAAAAAAAGAAAAATTATTTTGTAAACGGGCTAATTTTCAGACTTTTGGGCCATGAAAACAGCCCATTAGGGTTAATTGGGCCTCCCCTAAAAAATTGGCCAGTTAAGGGCTATGGTTTCCGAAAAAACCCTAGGCGGGGGCCCGCGGCGTGCCGCCGCGACGGCTGGCCGCGCAAAGGGGCGCGGCCGCTGTGGCGGCTGCTGGCCGCGGCCTGAGGCCGCGGCACACGGCCGCGGCCGCCGCGGCCTATGGCAGCGGCGTTTGAGCCGCTGGCGGCGCTTGTGGAGTGCCGCCGTTTCGCCCTTCGGGCGTGTGGGTGTTTGGATCAAGGTTTGGGGGGGTAAAAAACAAAATTTTCAAGCATTTAGATCTCTAAAAAACCGATTTTTATTGTTTTTAGACATGCGGATCTAAATAAAAATGTGAGTTTTACCGTGTTTTTAAACTTTTTGATCATAAAACATGCAGATCTACGGGAAACACAAGTTTAGATCTAAAAAGTTTTGAAATTTACCTTTAGATTCGACAAGGGAATCTAG
This sequence comes from Scilla litardierei, assembly GCA_030789695.1. Taxonomy (NCBI): domain Eukaryota; kingdom Viridiplantae; phylum Streptophyta; class Magnoliopsida; order Asparagales; family Asparagaceae; genus Scilla; species Scilla litardierei. Next base: position 73,696,966 of record CM061130.1, read on the forward strand.
ACGACGGTTGGTGAAGGATGCCCTTTTCGCTCCCCGTTGAGAAGATTACGATCTTCTTAGACTGAGCGGTTGATGGATCTCCTTCCTCGCGCGTCGTCGCCTTTTCCAACGAGTGTGATCGTGCCGATAACGTGTTGTGAAGGGAAAAGTAGGGAAATAGGTGTAGAGGGTTAAGAGCCACACTACCCTCTTATTTATAGATTTCAATGGTGGGCCGGATACCCAATGGACCTCATGGGCCTATTCATAACATTAAGGACAAAAAAAGAAGTAGAACAACTTCTTAAAAGTATAACAAAAAATGTTTTTCATGTCAAGAATGGGATTTGAACCCATGCCCTTTCGGACCAGTACCTGAAACTGGCGCCTTAGACCAACTCGGCCATCTTGACTTACACAAAGGTGCGTCCAAAAATATATTAAATCCAGAGTGTAAGATTCTTGTCTTGATCCTGAGACCTCCCATAGCTCACTCCTGCTTCTTCACTGCTGTGCAATGCCTAAATTATTAAACGAGATGTTAAAACATTTTTATAGATTAAACTATTCGCAAGATTTAGAAAAGAAGTTCTCAAAAAAGGATAGTTTCATCATCAATTGTCGATTATGGATTTCTTAACTATAGATTTCTCATAGCATGTTCTGTACAGCCGGTCACAAATGAAGTCTTACTCAAGCCGTCCGCCTCACAGGTCCATTATCCGATCCGCCAAATAATACCGTAAACGAGTGGCGTTGTCTGACAGAAATGACATCTAACGCATGACAACCACATTGCGGACAGTCAGGGTGTCAAAACGGCCCGGGGGCCTGCCGGCCCTGGGGCCTGCCGGCCCGCCGGCCCGGCCCGGGCCCGGCCCCCGGGCCGGGCTGGGCTGAGGTGTCCAGCCCATGGGCCGGGCCGGGCCAGCCCGGCCCGTTTTTTTTTTGGCAAAAAAGCCTCTCCAAGGCTTTAACAGGAAGGGGAATAGCCGGCCCGGCCGGGCCTGCTGGGCCCGGGCCGGCGGGCTGGGCCAGGCTGGGGTTCTCCCCACCCGGGCCGGGCCGGCCCGGCCCGGGTTTTGGGCCCGGGCCGGACCATATTGACACCCTGAGCGGGCAGTGCAACCGAGCATATTGATCAAGACAGTCGCATTTTCTTCGCATTCAATTGGGAACGTGCAATTTGCATCCACACCTATAATGACTTTGGGCTACGCCACATCATTCGAGGTAGCTGTGTTGATATTTGCCTGGATGATCAAAGCTCAACAATCCCCTCAGTGTTTTCAAAAAAGAGGAGCCAAAACTCCATCCACGCCCAATTATCCTAACTTAGTGGTACGTACCTCTACCATTCCACGATAACACACTATCGTAATAATAACTCAAGCTCAAACATCCTTCTTTCTATAATGTATCTCTCCATCATTTTCTAGCACTATGATGTGATAAACAGGCCCTATCTCCAAGCTTCTCATAGCAGACCGTGACTTCAGCCTTTTTGCAACATGGACACCCTCATTCTACATCAATTCACTTCCTTCTGATGTTATATCCCACTACACTATACCAGACTTATCAACAAAGGGAGTATAAGCTAGAATGATAGCTAAAGGTGTCTTCAAATGAAATATCAAAGGATTCAAAAGGGCTAGATAAGAGATCACCCTCATCAAAATCAGTAATCTTGTCGATGCAAGGATCTCGCACCAGCAATTGATGCATGAATCTTCGCAATAGAGTACACAGACCGGGTTTTGCCGGGCCGATGGGTCTCCTCGATGCCTAAAACAGATAGAAAGAATATCCAAGAAAATGTAGTGCGTGGCCCTCCGATTCGACTCCGATACTTAAGTCGGTTGCAAGCAAGAGTGTGAGGATGTGTGTGTGGTTGATCGTTATGGATTGCGTACATGTAGCTGAGCGTAACGGATTGCATTTAGAGATAAGTGTGTCGATTCCAAGATACCTGATGACAGAGATGATCCGATGCTTTTGTAGATTTGGACGGTCGGTTACGCCACATCAGAGGAGTTATGAGGATCCTCCTTTTCTCGGCGTAGTTTGTTCCTCTAGATAATGCTGACGGTTACGAACGCATTGAATGGGTATAAATGGCATTCTGTTCGTAACGGCCTGAAGAGAGGGCAGCCCGCCCACATGAGACCGTACCGCCTTAATTGCGCGGGCTGATCTCGCCAGGCAGGTATGTACTTGGGCCATGTAGTTGAAGTGGCCGACCTCAAGTGTTAAGGTCGCCCCTGTAGGAGTCGGTTGTTAAGGAGCCGACCTCGAATGCCGAGGTCATCCTCGTATAGGCCACCGTTTAGGGGACAACCTCGGGTGCCGAGGTCGTCCTCACAGAGCATAGCTGTTAAGGAGCCGACTTCGGGTGCCGAGATCGTCCTAGGAGAACGTAGCTGCTGAGGGGCCAACCTCTAGTGCCGATGTCGTCCTTGCAGAGCATAGCTGCTAAGGAGCCGACCTCGGGTCCCGGGATTGTCCTTATAGAGCGTAGCTATTAAGGTACCGACATTGGATGCCGATATCGTCCTTGTGGAGCGTAGTCTCTAAGAAGCCGACCTTGGATGCCGAGGTCATCCTACTAGAGTGTTGTCGTGGCCGTGTCAGATTGACCTCCCGAGTTAAGAAAGGGTAGTTAACTGTTGAGGACACAAGAAGTCCACGCCTAGTAAGTCCATAATGTTAGGCTCGGTGGGCCCCCACCGTTGATATGTGTCGTCGTTGGTGGACCTCAGTCTAAAATGTCATTTACAATGGCTTCTCGTCTTTTGGCTTGACAATACCGATTTGAACTGTGCCTCTGAGGTCAGACGTAGAGAGGTGAGAAGACGAAACCATAGAAAAACTAAAGAGTCAAGAAACATCATCTGACCGCGTCTGAACAGCCCGACTTGCTTCAAGATGTGGCATCTAAGGCAACATTTGGGGAAAGAAGAACCCATCATGTCTTGCTGACATGGCCGACACCTCTTGAAAACTGAAAAGAAAGCACTGTAGTGATAGTATTTTCTCTCAGAACCCAAAGAGGATGGCACGGGTCTCAAAGAACGGTCACTACTAATGTGGCAGAGTTTAATTTGTGGGTTGTATGACATGTGAGAGTTGGACAAATGCAAAGATCGAGCTGTTGTTGGTGGCTTAACACGATCGATGAATTGGATGGCCACAATTGTCTCCCACTGGTTTTCACCAATGGTAAGAAAAAATGGTGAAGAGGGCAATTATTGATCGTATAAATTCTTGAAATCTTTTGCTGATGCACTCTTACACCATTTAAATTCTGTTGTGGTAGCTGCACTTCACGGGAAAAGATTATTCTCCTTTCTGGGCTCTTTACTTCTTCTTTTCTTCTTTTTTTCTTCACCGCTCTATCCAAAAATCATGTTAGATGTCGTCTATTCCCAAGCCACCCCATCTGAGCACTATGTGCCATAACCGGGGAATTCGATGTCTCCTGATGTGATCTTCCTAAGCAGAGAGGATGCCTATCCCCCCGAGGGGTGGGAGAGAATGTTGTCAAATTTGGTGCTATGAGGCTTTGCAAACCTTGTAACCATGTCCCTATGGCAGGGAGGTTACCGACTAGTCGTCGTGTTTGGGCCCGTGGGGCAGTATTGTTCGCAAAGCGATGAAACTTTAAATATTTATAGACCACAAGCACACAGCATCGTTATAGCGCAATACGGGTCGTCCATATGGAAGCGTTCGTTGAGTACCGATTTCTTTCTAAGTTAGAAAGCTACGTGATTGATGGTGGTCGAAATGAAAATAAGGGAATTATCAAGGGATAAAAGCTATTGGGCTTAAGGTATCCCCACCATTGAATTAAGGTTAAGATTGGATTAGGGTTGACCAATTGTTGGATTCACTGGGACTCGGGAGAGGTCGTCTAACCTAAGGACGTTCTCCGATCCCCCACTCTCGTGATGCATGATAGAATAGTCCCCTATGTTATCTATGCGCCCCAGCTCTCGCGATTCTATGATAAGCTACCCTAACCTATATCGATGTCGACTCTCACCAACACATCGATATATGTTAGGTGCATTGCGTCCGACAAATTTTCCAAATCTCGGTTCATGCCACTCTCGTGGTCAGAGATTCGGATCTACGTTAGAAGAGCTCTAATCGACACCCGACTCTCGTGTTGGATACAACGTGTAGTTGGATACAACGATCGATGACTTCGTATTTGATGATAACAAACGTTTGTGAACGATTTAATGTGTGTACTAAGTGTTTTCAAGAATGACACTCTTGCAAAATACTCAAAGAGAGACTAAGTAAAACTGATGGAGAATTTACCATGCATTAGCAAAGTGGACTTGGTCAACGATGGAGATAATGGCTACAAATATTGGACTAAGTCAAAGATAAAAGTGATGGAGAATTTACCATGCATTAGCAAAGTGGACTTGGTCAACGATGGAGATAATGGCTACAAATATTTGACTAAGTCAAAGATGGGGAGATAAGGAGGAAATCAATTAGAATCCATATTTGAGTTGATTCAAATCAATTGGTACATGAATCAAATTCTAAAGCCATGCAAATTGAAGACTTGTTCAAAGATGGAGATATACGGAGAATCTCATGCAAATCAATATAAGAGATTAAATGAGATCTTATATGAAATCCTATAGCTATTCAAATTCAAACCCTATAGCCATCCATATTCAAACTCCATATCCATGATGGATTTCTTCCAATCTCTATTAATTATAAGATTCTATTTGATTGTAATTGATCACATCTGTTGGATCTGGATCCTAGCTTAGAGGGGAATGAATAGACTGATGAAAAATTCTCGTGCAACCCACGAGAAATCACACGCAGTTAAAGGCACAAGCAGATCAAATCAGAGACAATCACAGAGTACACACAAATTTACCCTAGTTCGGTCACACCAACGACATACGTCCAACCCCAAGCAAATACTAGCATTAATAAGTTCCTTCTGTACACCTACAATGGTTTCCTAGCTCCAACTCCCCACCTAAACTGTACCACAGTCAACAAAGTGCATAACTCTATCAACCTAGTAAATGTGTATCTTGACGGCAACACACGTCAAGACCCTCTTGTCTAGCCCCAACCAGACAAGTCCCAAAACAACACAAATATCGGTAAAGTTTTCCCTACGACGATCTACAAGCTACTACACAAAATAATGAATAGTAGAATTTAGAAAGCTCAGTTTGTGTAGAGGCGTTGTCTTCGTCAATCAGCACATGCCAGATGTCGTCTGGTAAGTAGTAGTAGTCTCCTCACAATGGCAACTCAAGTTGCGGCCGTGTCTTTGATCACTCCTGTGCGTGAGGTGTCCTTTGTTGCGTGCGGCAATTGGATGCAGCTTTGTTTTTCTTTGAGTCCCTTTCTCTTCAACAAAATTTCGGCATGCACATACCAAAAAATTCGGCCCGATTTTTGACTATACAAAAGATTCGGCATGCACATACAAAAGATTTATTCACTAAAAATTCAGTCTGTCCTTCTGGAGAATCTTGATTTTTGACAGATGCTTGCTGATTGGATGTTCAAGGCTTATGCAAGGTGGAAGCTTGATCAAGGGATCTTTCCCACTAATTTTTGTGTCCCTGCAAAAACAAAGCACAAAATAAAGTGGAGGGGATATTTAATAATAATTTGCCTTTAATCCCATTCTCAATATTCGGCAAGCAATAAAACAATCAAACGATTTCCTTGGATACGTGTACTTCGTAGTACATGTGTTGCGGCACCAAAGGAATATGAAGCCTGTAGAAAGCAAACATGTGAGTGGGAAGAATTTATTATCACAACAAAAATTACTCCCTTCCTTATAAAATAGATGTGCATTTGTGTACCGCTGCTTTTGTTTTTCGTTTGGTTGCGTATGCTCTTGGAGTTATTTTCCCCTCAATTGAATGGCCGGCCTACTCTCTTGTGCTTTTCAACCTGCAGACACAAAAAAAACAAGTACAAAGGATGAAGAGAGATTAAACTGATCTTTTTTATAACCTTTATCTCTTTTCTATGCTCTCTTCAATTGAATGGCCTTTGTTGCATTCAATTTGTGGATGCACATGTACTTCGATGGACATGTATTTCGGCCTATCTCTTTGTTTCTTTGTGCCTACAAAACACAAAGAGAAGGTTATTATAAAAAGATTAAATGACACACAAATCTTCAAGTTTAATATCCCCCCTTTAAACAATTCGGCTGCTTCCTTTTTATTTTTGGTTTGTCGCACGAGAATTTTTTGAGAGAGATGATTATTAATGGCCGGCCTCTATGTTGTGATGTATGCCGCACACGCAATTTTTTTTGGCAATAGATGAAGGGGTTATAAATAGGAATAGCTAGGGTTTTGAAATATGGCAAGGGATAGGGTTGTGCCAACCGCTTAGGGATTTGGCCCAATCAATATGGGATTTGATTTGCAATTCAAATTGGATATGAGATTGGAATAGGGAAAAAGTATGATTGGAATAAATCTCTAATTGATTTGACCAAATCCCAAATAGATTCCATCTCCCTCCATATTGACCAAGTTAAATTGCTTTGTGTATAGCTCTTTGACCAAGTCCATTAGCTATGTCGATAGTAATTCCTCCAACACATTGACTTAGTCATCTCTTCAAGAATTACCGCTTTGCCAATCCTGAAACACACTTAGCACACACGTTAAATAGTTCGTACACGTTTGTCATCAAACTAGAGTTCCTAGATCGTTGCGTCCAACAATCTTTCCCTTTTGATGATGACAACCCAATGAAAGATTTGAGCAAATAGAATATGAAGTGTGTTGAAGGATGTCATGCATATGAGCACTATAATGAGATGTAAGCATTACTAGCATGCACAATATACCAATGAAAAAGTATGCTTCCCCTTGAATATGTATTTCAATACTCCCCCTTCAACAAATAATACCATTACCATTATGTGACAAACAATACCCAAATATTTAAAATATTTTCCTTTTCTCCTCATTTGTTATCATCAAAAGTGGACTAATGAAGTCACCAAATAACACATGCAAGAATAAAGTATTACTGAGTATAGCTAGCACTTGCATGTCATTTTCCATAAAGTAGACAATCAAAGTTCATAGAAAATTATAATTTAGACTTCACCACCAACGTATAAGTATAATAATATAAACATTGGAGTACAAAGGGAGATTCAATTTAGAATATCAACCTGAACAATCCACATTTTCCGATTAACATGAATTTCACTAGGATTGATTTTTTCCATCTCATTAAAAATGAGTTCAAGGTACCAAACCCCAAAACATAGCCTATAAGGACTCTTAGACGTGGGGTTGGCATTGCTTGACGAGTAAAGTACACCAACGCTAAAGATTACCCATAAAGCATATGTTGGATACTCGTGTGTAGTGTATTTTGCCATAAATTGTATCCATTTTTCATACGGAGCAATTTTCATGTATTTTTTTCATCATTTTTTTATTGTTGTAGCAATAACACAAATTCTTTTTGCTCAATTTTTATTCATGGCAATACACATCATATCCCTTAGATAATTCAGTTTTTATTGATCCTACATTCACTTTCCAGCATTCATCAAAAGAATCTCCAAAAGTACAACAAGTTTAGTATTCGTGGAAGTGTGTATGTAGGTGTAGAAATCAACTTAATCTTTTCATAAAGCAAGTCATGGCTACCAAATAGTTTCTAACATGCGCATGTAGCTATACCAATAATACAATGATTTCTACAAGGATATGAATGAACATTCAATAATACCACTTATAAAGATTCATAAAGAGGTATTCATTAAGCACCAATTTTTTTTTTGGTTTTTCAATTTTTTTTGTTTTTCTTTTATAAAGAACTAAAACAAGCCTAAAAAGCAAACAAACAAGCACACAAACAAAAAATAAGTCAAGCACACAAAAAAACTATGAAGGTATGCAATGAATGCAAAGAGGGAAAAGAAATATACCTTCGCGTCGCTATTTGACTATGGAGCTAAAAGAATGAGACTTTCAATACATTGCTCCTCACCAAATCTCCACCTCATCTACATGAAAGGTGTTAACTGTGACCTTGAAACCCAACAAGGTTCACTAGTGTTAGCCATTAAAGATTTAGGAACACACACTTGTTTGAACTTTATGTTCGTGTTCCTAAACTTACAATAATAGGATGTGTGACCAACACTATCACAAGTAAAGCACTTTGCATGCATATTTTTTATAATAGATGGCACATTGTGGAATTTCTTAAATTTGGGCTTTTCAACGTTTTTCAAACCAAATCCAAGTCCTATACTATTATTGCCATATAATTGATTCTCTAAAATGGTATCCAACGATTGTTTTCCCATAGAGAATTTCTTAATGGCCAATTCAAGATTAGAAACTTTAGAGTTTAACAATTTATTTTCATCCACAAGCAAAGTACACTTACTTATAAAAGCTCTCTTGTTTTCCTCTTCCTTCTTTTCAAATTCATCCATTTTCTTTTTAAGTTCGTTATTTAACATGCACAACTTATCATTAAGCTCTTTAATCACATAGTCTTTTTCAGTTTCGAGCTTAGTCAAATCTAGCTTAAGCATGCTAATTTCATTCAATAAGGAAGGGCAAGAGAGACAAACAACTTCTTCATTAAAGCATGATTTTTTCTTTTTCATAATGGCAATAGTCGAATCACGTTCTTTATGTTTTTCTTTAAGGATGTCAACTTCTTCAAAAATGCCACAATTTTCTTTTTGTGATTTAAAGCTAGCATCCCTATAGTCATTCAACGTGAGTTCTAACTCATTAATTTCAGTTTGCATTCCTTTACAAACATCAAACAATACGGCTTTAGTGAAGGAATTTACCTCATTGCTTTTTGCCATTAAGCAGACGACGGCGGAGTGGGCTACCATCACTTCATCCTCATCCTCAGCTTTGCTGTCCATGTCCCAAGTTAGCATCTTGGCTTTTTCTTTATCTTTAGCAACCTGAGCAGTCTCTTGTCTGCATTGCTTCGCGAAGTGTCCCTTTTTCCTGCATTTGAAGCATTCAACTCTATTAGCAGAATCTTGTTCAGAAGAATTTTTATCGTAATTAAAAGTGTTAGAGCGAATGAACCTTCTATGCATTTCTGATCTTCCTTGAGGAGTTCTGATGAACTTTATGAAATTTCTAACCATTAGTGCCATCTTCTCCTCATCATCTTCATCTTCGCTAGCTTTCAGAGCAAGTGGCTTTGAAGCTTTCTCCTTTTCCTCAGGTTTCTCTCTTTCTTCAATATTTTGCAATTCAAGCTCGTGGGACATTAGATTACCTATCAAGTCCTCCACCCTCATTTGTGATAGATCCTTCGCTTCTTGGATGTCAGTGACTTTAGGTCTGAAAGAGCTTGGCAGTGCTCTTAATAATTTTCTCACCTGTTCAAGGCTAGAATATGGCTTACCGAGCGAGCCAGACTTGTAGACGATGTTGGTGAACCTCGCAAACATCTTTGATATAGTCTCTGATGGTAGCATGCAAAATTCCTCGTACTCTGTGCTCAGAAGTGCAAGTCTAGACTCCTTCACCTGTGACGTTCCCTCGTGCGTCACCTCCAATGTATGCCATATTTCCTGCGCAGTTAACCAATGTGAGATACGATTGAATTCAAATTTATCTAATGAACAAATGAGAGCATTCATAGATTTAGCATTAAGAGAATAAAGCCTCCAATCACTATCATCCCATTTATCATCAGGTTTAAGCATCTCAGTATTTTCAATTTTAATGACAGTTGGTTTATAGCCTTTTTCAACAATTTGCTAACCTTTATAATCAATAGAAATCAAGTAAATTCTCATACGACTTTTCCAATAAGCATAATCTACTCCATTAAATCTAGGTGGACGTGAAATAGACCGACCTTTAGTAAAAGCACTATCAATGTGATCCATGGTCAAACCTAGGCTAGATCCTAAAACTGGCTCTGATACCACTTGTTGGATCTGGATCCTAGCCTAGAGGGGGGTGAATAGGCTACTGAAAAAATTTCGTGCAACCCACGAGAAATCACACGCAGTTAAAGGCACAAGCAGAGCAAATCAGAGATAATCACAGAGTACACACAGATTTACCCTGGTTCGGTCGCACCAACGACCTACAAGCTACTACACAAAAATAATGAACAGTAGAGTTTAGAAAGCTTAGTTTGTGTAGCGGCGTAGTTTTCGTCAATCAGCACAGGCCAGATGTCGTCTGGCAAGTAGTAGTAGTCTCCTCGCAATAGCAACTCAAGTTGCGGCCGTGTCTTTGATCACCACTACGCGTGAGGTGTCCTTTGTTGCGTGAGGCAATTGGATGCAGCTTTGTTTTTCTTTGAGTCCCTTTCTCTTCAACAAAATATCGGCATGCACATACCAAAAAATTCGGCCTGATGAACAAAAGAAGGCATATTAATTAAAATGATGTTTGCTCGTAGAGGATGCATGAGTGGAGGGGGTATTTGAAATCAAACAATAAAATAATGACTCCTTCCCCCTTTTTTCTTTGAAGATTTAATCACTAAAAATTCGGTCTGTCCTTCTGGAGAGGCTTGATTTTTGAAAGATGCTTGCTGATTGGATGTTCAAGGCTTATGCATGGTGGAAGCTTGATCAAGGGATCTTTCCCACTAATTTTTGTGTCCCTGCAAAAACAAAGCACACAATAAAGTGGAGTGGATATTTAATAATTCATTTGCTTTAATCCCCTTCTCAATATTCGGCAAGCAATAAAACAATCAAACGATTTCCTTGGATACGTGTACTTCGCAGTACATGTGTTGCGGCACCAAAGGAATATGAAGCATGTAGAAAGCAAACACATGAGTGGGAAGAATTTATTATCACAACAACAATTACTCCCTTCCCTATAAAATAGATGTGCATTTGTGTACTGCTACGTTTGTTTTTCGTTTGGTTGCGTGTGCTCTTGGAGTTATTTTCCCCTCAATTGATGGCCGGCCTGCTCTCTTGTGCTTTTCAACCTACAAACACAACAAAAACAAGTAAAAAGGATGAAGAGAGATTAAACTAATCTTTTTTATAACCTTTGTCTCTTTTCTGTGCTCCCTTCAATTGAATGGCCTTTGTTGCATTCAATTTGTGGATGCACATGTACTTCGATGGACATGTATTTCGGCCTATCTCTTTGTTTCTTTGTGCCTGCAAAACACAAAGAGAAGGTTATTATAAAAAGATTGAACGACACAAAGCTCTTCAAGTTTAATATCACCCTTTAAACAATTCGGCTGCTTCCTTTTTATTTTTGGTTTGCCGCACGAGAATTTTTTGAGAGAGAGGATTATTAATGGCCGGCCTCTATGTTGTGATGTATGCCGCCCGCACAATTTTTTTTGCAATAGATGAAGGGGTTATAAATAGGAATAGCTAGGGTTTTGAAATATGGCAAGGGATAGGGTTGTGCCAACCGCTTAGGGATTTGGCCCAATCAATATGGGATTTGATTTGCAATTCAAATTGGATATGAGATTGGAATAGGGAAAAAGTATGATTGAATAAATCTCTACTTGATTTGACCAAATCCCAAATAGATTCCATTTCCCTCCATATTGACCAAGTCAAATTGCTTTGTGTATAGCTCTTTGACCAAGTCCATTAGCTATGTGGATAGCAATTCCTCCAACACGTTGACTTAGTCATCTCTTAAAGAATTACCGCTTTGCCAATCCTGAAATACACTCAGCACACACGTTAAATAGTTCGTACACATTCGTCATCATCAAACTAGAGTTCCTAGATCGTTGCGTCCAACACCATCCTCTTCTATTTAACCCCATCTTCCAAAGAGAGATAATTTGAGAGGGCAACCAAGAGAGTAATTTCGTCCAACATTAAATCCCCCCCTAAGGTGTGCAAGTTTCATGTTCAAACCCTAGACAAAGCTCCTTGCACAAAAGCTTCTACCATCTCTCCTTGGCCGCAAGTATCAAACCCTAGCCAAAGCTCCATTGTCTTCATCCTTGTGCAACGTGCCAAAACTCCATTGCCTATCATTAAGCCTCTCCTCCTTACGCAAGCTACAAGCAACCAAGGCCAAAGTTCCATTGTCCGTCATCCTATTGCCGCAAGTCTTCAAGCAAGGAGCCACATCTTCAAGTTGTTCCATCTCCAAGATACATTGTGCAAGCCATCAAGCACAAGGCCGCAAATTTGCTTCTTCTTCTTCCACCAAGTGCACAACCCTTCAAGAGGCTCCATGATCAGGGCTGGAAGTCTCTAGCCCTTCCTCCTAGGCCGCAAGATCAAAGGAAGGATCATCTCTTCATTGTGCAAAGCTTCAGGCCATCTTCAATGTGCAAGTGTCTTCAAGGGTGTCCATCACAAGGCCACAACTTCATCAAGGGGCTTGCTTAGATCATCATCCAAGGAGGAGGACGTGATGTTGATGACTACATCCTGTCAAATTCGATCTGACCTGAGCTGATCGACAGAGACTACTACACCATCACTGAGCTATTCTAAACTCATATTTATTTATCTTTGTGTATTGGTGTATAGATCCTTGTAGTGGAAACTTTACCATACTTGTTTTGGGGTCTTGTCTAGTGTGGTACTAGATAAGAGGGACTTGACTAGTTGGGGCTAGTCAATAGAAAGCTTACATTAGGATTAGTTTTGTTTAGCACCGGTGGAGTGTAGGTACTGAGAGCCATGTGGGTGTAGAGATGTGTGTTCTAGCTACAGGTTGTACCAGTAACATTATTAATCTAGTATTTGCTTTTGGCGCTAGACGTAGGTCATGGGTTCGACCGAACCAGGGTAAATCTGCTGCGTACTCTGTGATTGCTTATTATTTACTTTGCTCTGCTATATCTGCCTGTGATTGCTCGTGGTTGCACGAGAATTTTTATTAGTCTGTTCACCCCCCTTTTGGCTGAGATCTAGATCTAACAAGTGGTATCGGAGCATGTTAGAGGATCTAGGCTAGATTGACCATGAATTCTATTGATTCTACGTTTGTTGAAGGTTAGTCCATATCACGACTCCGAAAATTTAATGGTGTAGATTATGCTTATTGGAAATCTAGGATGAAAATCTACTTAGTATATGTTGACTACAAAGTATGAAATATTGTTGAAAAGGATTATAAGCCACCTGTTATTAAAATTGAAAATACTGAAATGCTTAAACCTGAAGACAAGTGGGAGGATGCTGATTGGAGATTATATTCTTTGAATGGTAATTCTATGAATGCGCTTATATGCTCTCTTGATAAATCTGAATTTAATCGTATCTCACATTGTCAAACTGCGCAAAAAATATGGCATGTACTAGAGGTGATGCATGAGGAAACGTCACATGTGAAGGAGTCTAGACTTGCGTTGCTGAGCACAGAGTACGATAGTTTTTGCATGCTTCCATCAAAATCCATATCAAAGATGTTTGCGAAGTTCACGGACATCGTCTACAAGTCTAGCTCCATTGGTAAGCCATACTCTAGTCTTAAGCAGGTGAGAAAAATCTATAGGGCACTACCAAGCTCTTCCGGCCTAAAGTTACTACCATTCAAGAAGCAAAATATCTATCACAGATGAGAGTGAAGGAATTGATAGGCAATTTGATGTCACACGAGCTTGAGCTGCAGAATATAGAGGCTAGAGAGAAACCAGAGGCGAAGGAACCAAAACCATTAGCTCTTCAAGCTAGTGAAGATGAGGAAGATGACGATGAGGAGATAGCACTGATGGTCAGAAACTTCAGAAAATACGTCAGAACTCCTGAAGGAAGAGCAGAAATGCAAAAAAGGTGCATTCGCTCTAATAAACTTAATTCTTCTAAAAATCTTTTGAGTAGACTGCTACTAATAAAGTTAAATATTTTAAATGTTAAAGGCATGGACATTTTATGAAGGATTGCCAACAAGAGGAGAATTATCTTGCTGAAAAGAAAGGAAAAGCTTTGGCGCTAATGTGGTGTTGAGTATTGGTGTTTCATACCAATGTTATTTTGATGATGATCACAACATTATGTTATTGCTAATGACTCTCTTGTTTTAGTCTCTTAGTTACTTTTCAAGAATATCATTTTTGGAGACTAAACACTTGGTGCAAGGATGGACATCAAGTGGAGAAGTGCCAAAGCTTGGACTCAAGGGGTGCCAAAGCTTGGAGATGATGGGGAGCATCAAGGCATCGAGATTGAAGCCATAAACTCTAAGGAAAGCAATGTAATCCATGTAATATTTCATTTATTGCTTTCTCTCTTTTTTAGTCTAGGATTTATGTAATGCCTTGATAGATGGTCTACTCATTCATGCATATGCATTTCACCATCTTAGTGAGCCTTAGAATTATCATAGAATCCAACCCTATAGGTTCATCTAGCATAAAGTCTCATTTGGAGTCTCTGGTTCTCCAACAGCTGCCTGATGAAGGTTTTACAGTCGACTGGGTGATTTCCAGTCGCCTGTCGTGCCTTCTACAGTCGACTGTGGTGCATTGCTCAAGTCATCCTTTGATTGACTGTTCTTGAGCTCTTCGCATCAGTCGATTGATGTTCAATTTATAGTCACCTGTGTTTCTACAGTCGTCTGTGAATTGGTCGACAGTCGACTGTGCGCTTCTTGCATTTTCTGGGCTTCATCCCAATTTGCAAGACAGTCGCCCGATGACATCTTTACAGTCGCCTGTGAAATGGCCATCAGTCGTTTGAAAGGCGTAAGTGTGAAAATTGCATCTCTCTGTTTTCTTCCATCCTCTGCAGCAGTCGACTGATGAAGGATAAACAGTCGCCTGTCTATTTTACAGTCGACTGTACTCTGGTCTTCAGTCGCCTGTATGCATACTAGGAGAATGTTGTAACTCTCTGTTTTCCTCCATCCCCTACAGCAGTCGTCTGATGAAGGATATACAGTCGACTGTCTTTATACAGTCGCCTGTGTAGTCTTCTACAGTCGACTGGCCTGGCTCAGATTATAGCCGTTGGGATTTTTCTGGCCGTTGAATAGCCGCCTGTCATTTGTTCATCAGTCGACTGTCTGTGACGTTTCAGCCCAAATTCTAGCTGTTGCAGCTTTCTGCTTTTGGCTATTTTCTTGGCATTTGAGAGTTTCTATAGGGTTCCTATATATATGAGAGGGCTGAGTTCATTAGAACTTCTTGGATCTATTGCAAATCATTAGAGATTGATTAAGCCACTCTCAAACTCTCTCATTTCCTTCTTAGAGCTCATTCTCTCCTTCAGGCATTGAAGTCAAGCTCAAGGGAAATCATCCAAGTGCTTTCAAGCTAATCTCATCACTTGGAGATCCTCTTCCATGCCTTGCATTCATCTATTGAGTAAGCATCTCAAGGCATAGGTAAGAGTATTTTTTTTACTTTGTGTTTCTTTGAAACCCTAATTCTCTTTGTGGGAATTAGATACTCTCTATGTGAGAGTCACTCTCTTTGTGGGAGTTTGGTGTCCTAGTGTAGGGCTAACCCTAATTCTCTTGTGGGAGTTAGTAATTCTCTCTGTGGGAGTTAGACCCTTGTGTAGGGTTGATTTGGTTCTTGTGTAGGACAAAATCCTCTGTGTAAGGTATCTCTTTGTGGGATTTGTATTCACTTCTTCTTGTGGGAAATATAGTGAATATTGGTGTGACTGGACGTACCCAAGTTTGGGGAACCAGGGTAATATCTTGTGTTTGCGTTTGGATTGATTGTGTTGATTAATTCCTCTTGCATTTATTATTCCGCATTTGCAAGTTAAATTTTAATTGCACAATTTATTGCCATTACACTATTCACCCCCCTTTAGTGTGTTGTTGTTTAGTATTGCAAGGGTAAGTCGATCCTTACACGTCGGACATGGATAGCAAGGATGAGATTGAGGAGACTGCCCACACCTCCCTTTGCTTAATGGAAAAACTTGATTAGGTAACAAAAGCTCAACTTGTAGGTACTATTAATAAAATGCAAGATGAAATTGACAACCTAGAATCTACTATAGAGGAACGTGAATCCATATTAGAAGAATATAGATATGCCAATGATGAATTGCAACAAGACACTTACCACATATCATTAGAAATTAAGGAGCTAATATGAAAATTTATTGCATGTGATTCAACCATTAATTTGTTGGAAAAAGAGAAATCTAGGTTGCATGAAAAAGCTGAATGTCTTTTTGTCCTAATTTGTTGAATGATATTAGCATGTATAAGCAAACTGTGATAAGCTTGAAACTGAAATTGAATTGCTTAATGAAAAGATGTGCATGCTAAATAATGAGCTTAAAAGAAAAATAATTGCTAAAGAGGACAATAAAAAAGCTTTTATTAGTAAATGTACTTTGCTCGTGAATTAGAATGCTTTCTTGAAATCCAAAGTCACCAGTCTAGAATTGTCATTAAAGAAATTTTCTATTGGAAAACAATCGTTGGACATTATTCTTGAAAATCAATTATATGGCAATAATAGACGGGGACTTGGATTCGGTTCTAAAAATGTTGAAAAGCCTAAGTCTAAGAAAATTCACAATGAGCCATTGAAAGTCAAAAATATTTATGCAAAGTGATATATTTGTGCTAGTGTTGATCATACTTCTCATTATTGCAAATTTAGGAACACAAACATAAATTTTAAGCAAGTATGGATTCCTAAAAATTTGATGACTAATACGATGGACCTTGTTGGATTCCAAGGTCACACATAACATCTATCGTGTAGGTAAGATGGAGATGGCGAGGAACTATGGATTGAACGCTTCATTATTTAGTTCCTTAGCCAAACGACGATGCGAAGGTATATTTTTTCCCATCTTTGAACTTATTGCATACCTTCATAGTTTTTTCGTGTGCTTGACTTATTTTTACTTGTGTGCTAGTTTGTTTGCTTTATAGCTTGTTTAGTTCCTCATAAAGAAAATCAAAAAAATGAAAAACACAAAAAGCAAAAAAATGGAGCTTAATGTATATCTTTCTTTTGAATCATTTAAGTGTAGTAATGAATGATACTCATATCCATGTATAAATTGATGTATTATTGTTACGGCTACATGCACATGTTTGATTTTATAAATAGCCATGACATGTTCAATGATTAGAATAATATGATTTCTACACCTACACTTTCACTTCCACGAGTATTAAATATTGTTGTACGTTTGAAGACACTTTTTTGAAATACTGGAAAGTGAATGTAGGATGAAAAATAACTGAAAATCTAAGGGATATGATAAGTCTTGCCATGGATAAAAATTGAGCACAAAAGAATTGAATTTGAAAAAAAAAATGAAAAAATATATGAAAATAGCTCCGTATGGAAAATGGATACAATCCGTGGTAAGTACACTACCCACGAGTATCCAACATATGCTTTACGGGTAATATTTAGCGTTGGTGTTATACTCTACAAGCAATGTCACCCCCTAAGTGTCCTTATATGCTATGTTTTTGGGTGTGGTACCTTGAACTTATTTTTAATGAGATGGAAAAAATCAATCCTAAATGATTTCATGTTTAATGGAAAATGTGGATTGGTTTTGGTTAAATTTCTCAAATGTTCTCCTCATGTGCTTCACTGTTTAATCATCACACTTAAATGAATGTGTTGAAGTCTATGTTATAATTTTCATTGAATTTGAAGTGCTTATTCTACGAATGTCTACATGTAAGTGTTTGTTGTAATTTATAATACTCTCTTTTTACATGTGGTATGAAATTGACTTCGAAAGTACACTTTTGATGATAACAAAAGGGGGATAATATCTGTGAAAGATATGTGATATTTGTTTAAGGGGAAAGATATCTGATATTTGTTTAAGGGGGAGCATTATTGAATAGTGTTGAATATTGTGAATGTTCTTAATGAATATTATGAATGTGCTTAATGAATATATGTTCAAGGGGAGCATGAAAATAGGGGGAGCATGCTTGTATATGGTTGAATACTACCATAGTTGCATGCTTGTACGTTTGGAACATCATTGCCATACTTGTTGCATATTGCATACATTCTCCATTATCACACTTCATACACACATGTCACGATGATATCATTTGAATCGTTATTGCAAATCTTATATTAGTTTGTCATCATTAAAAAGAGAGATTGTTGGACACAACATGTAGTTGGATACAACGATCGATGACTTCGTGTTTGATGATAACAAATGTGTGTGAATTATTTAATGTGTGTGCTAAGTGTTTTTAGGAATGTCTCTTGCAAATACTCAAAGAGAGACTAAGTAAAAGTGATGTAGAATTTTTCATGCATTAGCACAGTAGACTTGGTCAACGATGGAGATAATGTCTACAAATATTGGACTAAGTCAAAGATGGGGAGATAAGGAGGAAATCAATTAAAATCCATATTTGAATTGATTCAAATCAATTGGTGCATGAATCAAATCCTAAAGCCATGCAAATTGAAAACTTGGTCAAAGATGGAGAGATATGGAGAATCTCAGGCAAATCAATATAAGAGATTAATTGAGATATTATATGAAATCCTATAACTATTCAAATTCAAATCCTATAGCCATCCATATTCAAACTCTATATCCATGGTGATTCATTCAAAGCCTATTAAAGTTAGGATATCTTCCAATCTCCGTCAATTATGTGATTCTATTTGATTCTAATTGATCACATCCTCTCCTATTTAAGCCCGTCTTCCAAAGAGGGATAATTTGAGAGTACAACCAAGAGAGTAATTTCGGCCAACATCGAATCCCCCCTAAGGTGCACAAGTTTCATGTTCAGACCATAGCCAAAGCTCCTTGCACAAAAGCTTCTACCATCTCTTCTTAGCCGCAAGTATCAAACCCTAGCCAAAGCTCCATTGTCTTCATCCATGAGAAACTTTCCAAAACTCCATTGCATATCATCAAGCCTCTCCTCCTTGTGCAAGCTATAAGCAACCAAGGCCAAAGTTCCATTGCCCATCATCCTATTGCCGCAGGTCTTCAAGCAAGGAGCAACATCTTCAAGTTGTTCCATCTCCAAGATACATTACGCAAGCCATCAAGCACAAGGCTGCAAGTTTGCTTCTTCTTCCTCCAAGTGCTCACCCCTTCAAGAGGCTCCATGATCAAAGCCGCAAGTCTCTAGCCCTTCCTCCTAGGCTGGAACTTCAAAGGAAGGATCATCTCTTCATTGTGCAAAGCTTCAAGCCATCTTCATTGCGCAAGTGTCTTCAAGGGTGTCCATCACAAGGCCGCAACATCATCAAGGGGCTTGCTTAGATCATCATCCAAGGATGAGGAGGTGACGTTGACGACTACATCCTGTCAGATTAGATCTGACCTGAGCTGATCGACAGAGACGACTACACCATTATTGAGCTATTCTAAACTCATATTTATTTATCTTTGTGTATTGGTGTATAGATCTCTGTGGGGAAAACTTTACCATACTTGTTTTAGGGTCTTGTCTAGTGTAGTACTAGACAAGAGGGACTTGACTAGTTGGGGCTAGTCAATAGAAAGCTTATACTAAGATTACTTTTGTTTAGCACCGGTGGAGTGTAGGTACTGAGAGCCAGGTGAGTGTAGAGACGTGGGTGCTCTAGCTACAGGTTGTACCAGTAACATTATTAATCTAGTATTTGCTTTGGGGACAGGACGTAGGTCACATGGATGATCGAACCAGGGTAAATTTGTTGCGTACTCTGTGATTGCTTATTATTTACTCTACTCTGCTATATCTGCCTGTGATTGCTCGTGGGTTGCACGAGAATTTTTATTAGCATATTCACCCCCTTCTAGGCTTAGATCCAGATCCAACATCTCGTCGGTCATATATCGATAGTATGGGTCAATGTAGGGATTGAAAATCCTAGATTAGTCCCGACTCTCACCGGCGGCCAATCTAATTAACTACAAGGGAGGAGCTCAATATACATTGACAATTAACATCCTAACGTATCCCGAATCCCCAATTTAACCGACAATCAATCAATCAATTCATCCAACCTTGACCCAAATTCAATGGGGTTAAACACATTGCCCTAAAGGAAAAACTACTCACTACCCTTTATCAAGAATACAATCAATAACATGAATTTAATAACCATTGCAAAAGATTCAAGATAGAGTTTCAATAACAAGCAATCCACAACAATAGCAATCAAAAGAGAGATTTTCTATAACTATTATAACTATCCAAACAAAAATAATAAAATGAATTAATAAAAGCTAACAGAAATAAAGGGAAGAGAACATCCGAAAATTCCCCGAAAATCTCTGAAAAAGGGTAAAAAGGGTCTCTTCTTCGCAAAGGAAGAAGAAGTGCTTTTATACAATGTCAAAAAGACCAAAATAAACCCTAACTAACTCTGGTGGTGCCAAGAAAAAGCCCAAGGTTCCAATTCGACACGACCGCGTGGTTGAAGCACACGGCTGCGTCGAATTAGGCTTCATCGGTCGTTTGATCTTCTAAATAGTCGTGTAAAGCGACCATTTAGCTTCAGCTTCTCCGAGATTAGCGGCTGCATCAAATTAATCCAAACGACCATATCGAATGAGGTTTCTTCTATTCTCTTCTCTACAACGTGGCTGTTTCATTTGTCTTCACACGGTCGCGTGGAATTGAGTGCTGAGCTGCTCTGTGTATTTAAGTGACACGGCCGCGTCGAATCGACGCGGCCATTTGTGTCACTTTTCCTTCTCTTTCCCCCTTTTGAACACTTCGAGCTCCCGTCTTTGATTTTTTTCGCTCTTTTGGGCTTTTTCCACGCTTTATGGTCCAGATTTGATACTATTTCCTGAAAAGCACAAAATACACCATAAAAGTAAAAATGAAACAAAAACAAAGAAAACGAAAAAAGAGTGAATGAAATAATGTAAAACGTGCATGAAAAATGGGTGAAAAATATATACAAAACCACTTATCAAAATCACCAAAGCTAAAATCTTCCTTGTCCTCAAGGAAGACAAGAGAGAACGTAGCTTGGAGACATACAATCAAGCACACAAATGATGACATGAAACTTAGAAAATTTCTTAAAATCGAATTTATATACGTGGGCGAATCAAAGTATCAAATTCATGGAACTTAAACGTCTCGATTTCTTTTCCTCGATAAGGATGTAATCCTAGGACGTCGTCTTTATCCTAAATAATCAAGCAATATACTAGACTATGGCCACACTCAAGTTCGAAGATATTTTCTCTAACTTGTCCTTAGATCGAAGAAATAGGAATTGAACTTATGCATTGGCTGAAGAGGGGATAAATATCATATAATGGGTTATTGGTCGATCAAGAAAGTGGCGCTCACAACACATCAATTTCCTTAATTCGTGATATTACTTGGGTATTCATGCTTTCATATATATAAATACACATATTTATTTTCTCTTTATTTATCTGGGGATTTGCAATTAGTTTGTGTAAGGACCCTGCGGGGCTATACACACACTAGAGGGGTGGTGAATAGTGTAATGGCAAGCAAAATGCTTAATTAACAGTTACTGAAATTAAAGCACAATAAGCAGCGGAAAATAAACAGAGTGCTCAACAACAATCACAAAACACAAGGATTTTACCCTGGTTTTCCAAACTTGGGTACGTCCAGCCACACCAATATTCACTATAATTTCCACAAAGAGAAGTGAATACAATCTCACACAGAGATATCTCACACAGAGGATTTTGGATTCTCACACAGAGAAATCTTGCTCTCATACAGAGAGACCTTACACAGAGGATTTGTTCTCTCACACAGAAAGAACCAAACTCTCACAAAGAGAGTAACTCCCATAAAGAGAGTAACTAATTCTCACAAAGAGAATTAGGGTTTCGAACACAAACCGAAACGAAACAACACTTACATATGCCTTGATGTGATCTTACCAATCCGATGAAGAAGGCATGCAAGTGTGGATAACCAAGTACCTAAGATGAGCTTTGATTGCACTTGATGATCTTTCTTTCTTCTAGGAATGAATCCTAACACTTCTCACTTGAGTGTATGAAATGAAGAGAAGAAAGATGATCTCCAAGAAAGGAATGAGAATTAGATCCCTTGGATAATTTCCCTATGAGCTAGCTTCAATGCATGAAGAGGAATGTGCTCACTAGAGTGAAATGTGAGAGATTATGAGTGGCTATTGATTATCTAAGATATTCAATCTTAACCAATAGCTCTATAAGAACTGAGCCCTCTCATATATATAAGAAGCCCAAAGAAACCCATAAAATCAGCCAAAAACCCAAAGAAAAGAAATCTGCAATGGCTAGATTTTGGCAGTTTACGACATAGACAGTCGACTGATGAACAACTAACAATCGACTGGTCAACGGCTATAAAAATCCCACCGGCTATAATCTGAGCCAGGACAAGCGACTGTAAAAGACTACACAGGCGCATGTATAATAAGCATGCGCCTGAATATCCTTCAACATGAGACTGTCACTTGGGATGGTAACAGAGAAAAGAAAATGCAACTTTCACACTAGCGCCTTCAAACGATAGATGAACAAAACATAGGCGCCTGTAATTTGACAGGCGACTGAGATCTCGTCATCAGTCGACTGACTTGCAAAGTGGGATGAAACCTAGAAACTGCAAGTTGCGCACGTTGACACACAAACGACTGTAGAACAATTCACATGCGCCTGATGGAATACAGACGATTGTAAAATGAATGTCACGCCCTGCTTCCCATTATACGGGTGTGAGGATGAGACGAAGGTCTGCATGGGCTGGAGCTGTGAATCTCAAACCCACTAAGCGTCTATGACAACACACGTAACAGGTTCTTGCAAGCATTTCAGAACAATAAAAATAACATTCCATTAAATTTAGGTCACATCCAGGGTTCGTACAAGAATTAATACAACAGGGCCTCAGCATGGCCAGAGAACCACAGAAGAGAAAGTAAACTCTAAAACAAGGTACTAAAGCAAAACTGGGTAAGCAGCAACACTCTACTCTCTAGTCCCCCACTGGGTGTAACTCAGCATCTACAGCGAACTCCTGGCTCAGGCGGCTCAAACAAGTCCTCATAGCAACCTGTCTCGTGATCTGACATACATTCCAAAAACATGAATGTATGTGAGCAAGAGCCTACAAGTAAAAGTAAGATGGCCCAAGGCAAGGTATGTGAATAATAATAAATTACGAAGCATTGATGATTTTATACAAGGTGTCAGCAACATTAAATATGGCAATTCAAAGCAAGGGAAAGTAATGTACTTCTAGCATGGCAGTTCTAAACATTTTAAATGTGAAGTAATAAGCATGGCAATTTTATATAGACATAGTAGGAAAGTAAAAGACGGTGCAAGAAAGTAAACGTGGCATGACAATGGCCGTAGCGTGTGCTACCGGCTACAAGACGAGACGAGATAAGATGAGACAAGACGGTGTGTGTCAAGAGGGTTCACGCCTTACGGTTTGAGGGGGATCAAACCCTCTAAACCGTGCGATCGCTCAACCCTACCCCAGCCCAAGTGCACAAGACAAGTCCGTACAAGGGATCACTCACTCTGCTAGGTGAGTGCCCTATTGCCAGCAGGCTATCCGTACAAGGAATCACTCACTCTGCTAGATGAGTGCCCTATTCGCTGCTAGCTCATCTGGACAAAGGATCACCTTCTCTGCTAGGAGGGCGCCTTATTCCCTGCTAGGTGAGTGCCTTATTCCCTGCTATCCGTACAAGGGATCACTCACTCTGCTAGGTGAGCGCATTATTCCCCGCCAGGTTGTGTATCCGTACAAGGGATCACTCTCTCTGTCTTGGAGAGTGCCCTATTACCCGCAGGTTGTGCAATGCAATTCATCAATCAAGTCTGTTTTAATATTTTGTGTCGTTCACATGGCATTATCAAGTTACTTATTAGGGGTCCATACACACGCACACATGGAGAGATGCAATTAAACATTAATGCTCCAATAATTTGTATAAATTCGTGCACTTGCCTGTTTCCGGTGATATCGGGTGTGTGGGTTCGTCCCGACGAGGGCTACGCTCTGGAGCAACTGGTTCTCTGTTGATCAAACATATCTCTGAATCATATTTGTCTCACAGAATTAAATAGCAACACACTCTTTTATTTATGTTCTCTATCCTAGGGATGTTTATATCCTATTATTACTAACTGTACATACTATTAAATTTGGTCAAAACTAATTGTTACATGTATAAAGGGTAAAACTTATATGTTAACCTACAACTAACTCTACGCTATATATTATATATGCTAGCAATAGACTTACTAATTGTTTAATTCAACCAACGTACAGACGTTGAATATTTTAATGTACTGATGTCATATAATAACAAGCTAACAGCTAATATTCCATTCATCAACATGTAGCTTAGGGTTATACTAATGCTATATAATAAAATTAACCGTGAAAGTTATGGGTTATTAATTAACATGACTTATTAACCTGCATGTATTAATATAACCTCTATAATATATAGGGTAATGCTCACAAGTTACCAAGCATAAAATATATAACTAATATTAACAAAGTATAAGTATTTCGTATTAACTCACAACTATTGCTTTATATTAGTTACTGAATCCCTATCAAATCACATTATCGGGTTCACCACTATTTTATACGTACTACAATATATAAACTAATATATAACAGTATACTACTTAATAACTAATAATAGAATATAGCTGTAGTTACCTCGTTTATACAATACCATGGGTTGCGGGTTTGGATGCCGCGAGGGACGACGGTGGCAGAGTGGGGCTGGAGCCGCGGCTTTGAGATTGGAGAGTGGTTGCGGTCGCTGCAACGGCTAGATGTTTACCGAGGCTGGAGGAGTTGGTAGGAAGCAGTTGAGGTCTTAGGGTTGGCAGTGGCGAGGGGGGTTGGCTGACGTGGGGAGTAGTCAGAGGGAAGGAGAGTGCGTCTGCGCACGCGGTGGGCGGTCGTTGGTATGGGGTCTGGACGGCTGCGGGGAACACTCAGCATCAATGGCTGTAGGGGACGGTGGCAACGAGCGAAGGGGCTGTCGGGTGTTTGTTTACGGTGAGAGGGGCTGTCGGTGACTAGGGGTGCTTTCCAGAGTCAGGGAAGGGTGCAGCAACATCAAACTACGGTGAGATGGGTTGACAGCGGCTGGCGGTCGGCGTTGGGAGGCAGGAGGTGTTTCCTGGGGCAGTTGATGCTGAGAGATGTGGAAGCTGTCAGGGGTTATTGGCGTGCTGCTGTCGGTATGGGGCTCATCGTCTATTTGAGCCTGTCGGGGTGAGAGGAGAGGGAGGGATTAGGCGGAAATTCAGGTTGGTTCGTCGGTGTCGAGGTGTGCAGCTGCAGCATGGTCGTCGGGTCGTCGGCGTGATGAGTCCGTCGAGGCGAGAGGAGAGGGATTCGTGTGGGTGGTGGCTGAGAGAGGTGAAAGGCTAGGGTTCTTTGCCCAGGGTAGGGCATCTGTTAGGTATTATTATAAAGAGTAGGGGTGAGAGAGAGAGTACGTGAGGTGAGGGGGAGAAAACGTGGGGTATTGCGTGATATTGGGAATTAGTTATAGGATTTGGGGTACGGTTTAGAATATAGATTTAATAGGATTTTATTTGTATGAAACCTACCACATTTTGAATTTCAAAACTTAGGGGTACATCAATATTAAAATAATGGGGGTATAGCAGGTCGGTCTAACGGTGTCCAAAAATTAAAAGAAGAATATCAGGGTGATTGTGACGTTGCGAAGGTCGGGAAAATAGGGTCCGGTCACGTGTTAGGGAAAAGGATAGCGATAATAAAAATAGAATAGGAAAAATACACATACGAAGCAAAAATACGCATTGAAAATACGTACGGTTGAAAAGTGGTCGTTACAATGAACGCCAGTCGTCTGTCTCCAATAGCTCAAGATAGAGTCAATGAAAGATGACTTGAGCTAGTGCACAACAGCTGACTGTAGAAGGCTGGCCAGGTACCTGGAATCACCCAATCGCCTGTAATCACACAGTCACCTGTTATTCCTTCATCAGTGGCCTGTAGGAGAGTCAAAGACTCCAATTGAGTCATTTGGCATGATGAACCTATTGCGTTGGATTATATAATAATCCTAAAGCACACTAAGATGGTTATATGCATATGCATGAATGAGTAGACCATCAATCAAGGCATTACAAAAATCCTAGACTCAAAAAGAGAAATGCAAGTAATTGAAATTACATGGATTACATATTGCATCTCCTAGAGTCTAAGTCTTCAAGCACATGATACCTTGATGCTCCCCAACATCTTCCAAGCTTTGGCACCTCTTGATGAGCTTCCCTTCATCAAGCTCTAAGCTTTGGCATTGCTCCTCTAGATGTCCATCCATCATCATGCTCCAAACTTTGGCTTCATTGCATGATCTTCTTGACTTCATCCAAGCTTGAGCACTCCATCACTCTTGGAGGTCTTTAATATATCCATTGCATCATCCTCCAAACATTATGCTTTGTCTCATCAACATATAATCATTAATATAAACTAAGACTATAACATAAGATTGATTAGCACACTAACATAATATATTGATCATCATCAAAACAACGTTAGTCTTGAACCCAAGAACTAACAATCTCCCCCTTTTTGATGATGACAATCCATTATGTCAAAATATAATAAACATTGAAATAACCAATGTATGCGAACAAACTCCTCCAATCAATAAGCAAATTTGCACAAAATATAAACATGCAAAGAACAAATCATATTGATGGATGTTATGCAAAAACATACCAATTGATAATAGTGCGTAAAAAGCATAAGGTATATTTTTACATAATAATCTATTTCTCTCCCCCATTAGCATATGAAAAAGATGGGTAATAGCAAAAAAGAAAAACCAATGGCAAGAGAAATAATCATCCCATATGCACAAACATAATGTGAATAACATGTAATGTGACATATGAATGGAAAAAAATAATGCTAGCTAGCAAAAATTCCAAACTTTCCCCATAATCATACAAAACATGCAAATAGGGGAGTAATGGATACACTCACATAAATATGGGTACAAAATGTAAACATACAAGTATGGTACCCAAGCAATGAATAACAAAGTGAGTGAGCTAACAAGGTGAAAACCAAACAAAAGTGGAGTTTGGTTTCCGTATATAGTCATATGAAAATATAGCATGACGAACATATGATTCTATGTACGAGTTCCTATCAAGCCTAGAAACATTCTTAGGAATCCACAAAGAAAGTGATTTGGGGTTCTTAAGAAGAGGTTTTGTTAAGGCATGAGTAGGAAGTAAGGGAACACGCTTATGAGGTGGAACATAAACATTGGCGTGTCCCGTGTGTGAAACATGAGATCTATCATTAAATGCATTCACACAAGCAATTCTACCATGCATATGAACAATGGAAGCATGTAAAGGTTTATCATCAATTCTAGCAAGCAAGCAAAGTAAGTTTTTCCCATGGGTAGATTTATCATGCATATCAACATATGAAGAAGCATTCACACCAATAGGTTTTTGAATAGACGTCTTATGCAATGAGATGTACATATATGCATGATTCTTCTTTGGCTTAATATTCAAAGTTGATTTTTGGCCAAAAGAAGACTTGGATGTGATACATCTCTTAGAAAGCTCCACCACAAAATTGTTTTGGGTTCTTCTAAAGGTAGAGCTTGGTTTGGTTACCTTCAAAGTTAAAGTTCTCAAAGCCTTGTCCTTACTCAAGAATTGAGAAGACAATAGCTCACATATAGATGTATGATGATGCACGATGTAAGATGCAAGATGCGAATGCGGATATTTTATGTGAGTTTGAATTTTTCAATTTTTTTTGGTTTTTGAATGCTTATAAGAATATAAACATGGTGCAAAGGAAAAACTAATGAAAAAGAAAAATGAAAAAAGGAAGGAAAATGGGGAAAAGGAAAATAAAGATAAGGGGAAGAATAAAGATAAAAAGGAAATAAAAGCAAAAACAAGCGTGAAATGCTCCTCCCCCAAGCTGAATTGAGCATTGTCCTCAATGTGATAAAAATCATGACAGAGAGATCGTGAGGACAAAAAGGTGATGGGGAGATGAGATCTAGGTGCATCTCCCCAAGCTGAGGTAAATCGTGCCCTAAGGGTGAGAATAAGTGAAAGTAAGGGCCATGTGATCAAGGGGAGTGAAAATGTCATCCAGTCAGATATTGCCATAGTTAGGTGTCACGCTCTGCTTCCCAAAACTACGGAGGCGAAGAGTGACTAAGGCCCGCTTGGGCCAGAGCTGTGAAGCTCGGACCCAATAAGCGTATGTAGGGGTACCATCTTAAAATTTCAGGTTCTTGCATTAATAAGATTCGGAACAATAGAAAGTACAGAAAGAAAGTGGCATTCATTAATATGGAGAGATAATATCCAGTGAGTACAAAGTCTAAAAGAGAAGCCCAAGCATGGCAACAAACTATCGAAAGAGCAAATTAAAAGTAGTAACCTCTTAAAGGCGGCGACTGAAAAGTCCTCAAGGTCTGGTCCTCATCAGGCACGTAATCTGGGTCGACGTCCTCGGGCTCCATGTACTCCGGTAAGTCTACCTCGTCCACGAACTCTGGCTCGACACCTGACGTACAGCACCCAAAAGAAAGGAACTGTACATCAGGAAAAGTCTACAAAAAGGGTTAGACTCTACTGCAAGTGTACCGAACTATTAAACAACAGTTTACTGGTTGATTAGCATGCTGGGGTTATAACAGAGTATCAAAAGGAAGTAAACGCAGCAGGAAAGTAAAGCGTAGCAAGCAGTAGTCGTAGCGTGTGCTACCGACTATGGGACTAACCTAAGAGGGACGGGACAAGACAAGACGGGACAAGACGCGTGTGACACGAAGGGTTCACGCCTTACGGTTCGAGGGGGATCAGACCCTCTCCCCGTGTGCATGCTCAACCCTACCCCAACCCAGGAACTCAGGACAAGAAGGTATAGGGATCACTCCCGCTAGGGAAGCATCCGAAACGCCCGGAGGCTTTTTGTATAACAGGGATCACTCTCGCGTGGAGAGCATACGAAACGCCCGGAGGCTTTTTGTATAACAGGGATCAATCTTGCGTGGAGAGCATCCGAAACGCCCGGAGGCTTTTGTGTAACAGGGATCATTCTCGCGTGGAGAGCATCCGAAACGCCCGGAGGCTTTTTGTGTAACAGGACATGACACACAAGGAATTGTTATTCTAAGGGGTCCACACGCACGCACACACATGAAAAAACACTAAGGTGTCAATTGTTGTTGTTGCGCTTAGACTTCGTCGTCAAGTCTAAGCTGTCAAGGGGTGTCCCAGACGCTATCATTTCACGTCCGGTTCTCTTTGTTCACAGTTTAATAGTTCTAGCAGTCTAAGGCCTAGGCACGGCCAAAAGTGCAAGTGAGTTCACTTGCCTGCGGTGGCGAGTGTGTCGTCCGTCTGGTGCGTCCCGTCCAAGCGTCGTGTCTGCGGTAGTCCGTCTGAAACAGGGTCACGGCGACGGTGTCAGGTCGCGTTTTTCAACAAATCCTACTAGGGTTTGTTTCTAAAATTGTCGGGACTATCCTAACAGTCAAAAGTCACGTTTTTGATTTTTGTTCAGTCTAGATCGACGTCTACCCTATGTGCACAGAAAATAGTCCGTTTGTCGATCTTCCTACGGTGAACAACGTTTTAAAGATGCAGAAAATAACTTTAGTTCACGTTGACAAATTTTAGATTAGGTTTTGCGTTTCGCTACGTGTGGGTTCTTACTACACGTTAGGGGACTAACCTTGTATAACGATCGCGCGTGGATCCAACTTCAGTTCTGGAAACGGTAGCGGATCGCGTCGCAACTCCAATTTCCGGAACTTCTTGTCACTAGTCTTTGGTGTTCACACAGTCGAACGGGAAGCGTGACTGTCTCTGCGTCATTAGATTCACGATGTCAACTTAAGGAATCTAACCTACTATAATACTATTAAGTTTCATCTCATATTAATATAGTTATAAATAATCTTACTTAACAAAATTCACTAACATATAATAGATATACCTGTATTCACATGTTACACTGACTTTAGCACTAATATCATGTGATATCCTATATATAATATTATTGACCATAGGGTACTGTTCCTTTCAACAATTTATTGTTCGCGAGTGGTGTTTTTCAGCAACCTGTGGGTTCTCTCAAAGACATAGGCTCCTAGGGTACCATCTCCTTTAGTATCACAATTTAAAACTCAAGCTATCCCCTTTTTTTCAACTGTATGATTTAATAAGCAAAAGTTACTGCTCATGAAGCTGCTCACAGAAACTAACCGTTCTATTCATTTGCATGGAGCTCTATTAGAAGAGAAACTCGACAAGATGGCTCGACAGGAGGCGGGGCTGACGCACGGCGGTTGCGCACGGGTTGGCAGGGTGTTGCTGGCGGGTTGCGGAATTCAGGCGAGGGCGTGGGGTTGTGCTGCATACGGCGGCACCGCCGTGAAGAGCAGCAGCGCGTTGCTCTTGGGAGATCGTCGGTGCTACGTGTTGGGGCAGTCGAGCGGTGTTCTGACGGGGTCTGCAGGTGGTCGGGGTCTCGCTGGCCGGTGATATTGGCCGCTGCGGGTGAGGGTTACGGCGACAGGGCACTCCGACGTACAACGACAGCGAGCTGGAGTTGTTTGCTACGGAAGGAGGAAGGTCGCACGGCTTCTCACGACGTAGGGCACCGGTGGGAGGCGCTCTCTGGTGGGGGAGGCTGACGGTGCGGCCGCTCGGCGATCAGATCTCGGAGGAAGGAGGAGAGGGAGGTAGGGTTTCGTTCAGGGGAGACTTTTGTGGCGGCTGGGAGAAGTTGGTGATAGCCTAGGTCACGCACGGGGTAAAATGTTTGTGGGGTGGCTGAGAACACTTCAAAACCTAGGTATAGCATTATTATAATTTATATATGAAAAGATATTAGAGATAGGAAACGTGTGTGAGTGGAGAGAGGTTGTGGGGTATGGTTTTCAAGTAGGTGGGATATGTTAAACAGTAGAGATTCCTCCCATTTGAAAAGCTAAGGGAACTTACGTATATACCTCTCAAATCTGAGACACAATAAAAAAATATAATCAAACCCTAAACAAACAGCATCCAAGTTGAAAGAAAGTAAAGTAACAATGCATGCTTTGTAGTGCATAAAGCAACTTGACCTGTTGATGTCCAAAAATCATAAGAAAAATATCAGGGCGATCGCAGAGTCGAGAAGTACGGGGCTACGGGGTCGGGCCGCGTGCTACACCTACCGATAAATTATTGTAAAATCGGGAACTGAGTATTAAGGCCAAAAGACCAAAACACCCCTCCCATTCAAAACTGTTTTGCGAGGAAACGAGCCGTGAGATGACGTTCCCAAAAACTACCATAAAGTTCTACACTTTCATACGGTCACAATGGTATATACATCGTATATACCTAAACCAAGAAAGAGTCAAATAAAACACGTGCACGGAAAAGCACGTGCACGTAGAAACTCATATGGTCAGAAAGCGACCGTTACATTCTACCCACCTTAGAAATGATTCCGTCCTTAGAATCACTTATACTAATAATAATTATAAAATCTATAAATACTTAAGCCTATAACTCCCATCTTCCACACAATGATCTCTAATCCTATAACTTCAACATCGTTCCTCAAATAATCCATCATAACCCTTCTTTTCACTGGATAATGCCACGACTAATCTCACATCCTAATACTTAACTATAGACCCATCACTGCTGTTCAAATTTCCAACCCCAAGTTCTCATAAAAGAATAATAATCATCTTCTCATACCATACCACTCCATTAAACATCATCGCTCCATAACATCTTTAAATTTCTCAATCTCTTCCCAATATTAATCAATCGCTAAAAAGATGTCCTAGTCAATCACCAATCCAAGACAAAAACTTTGTCTATCTTATAACACCTTTCACAAATCAACAATCGTCGTGTCCTTAATACATTCCTTGTCATATCTCCCCATAAATTTATCCGCCAAATAATTGAACTATCAAAATCACATCTTATCCTACTCACTATAACTAATCCCAACCAATATTAAGTCCGCCTACCTAACCATCCATTCATCTCAACACGTCGTGTTACTCCCAATGTCTTCTCACGTTAACTTAATAATCATGTCTTGATGCTTCAAATGTTTTCATCATTTCATGGTCACTCTAAATCATACCATACATTTATAACTACTCCTATCTACCACTCGTTCAAGTTTCAGATCGATTAAGTACTCATCTTCCTATACATAATTTCATCCAATCAGAGTTCTTTTCATCCGGAAGAAATCTAATCTAATATCTTTGTGTTCAAAATCAACCAATCACCGCTACAGTATATCTCATCTCACTCTATGCCTACCCGCAACATAATCCTATAAGAAAAATAGCTAGTACTAACCATATCATAACAATCAAAAAGATACCACTCCCGGAGAAAAGAAGAAAGAAGTTTAAGGCCAAAGACAGATTTTAAAACATTTGGAAAAACGTGTAGGGTTGAGGTATTGGATGAGGAAAAATAAGTGTGTTGTGAACTTGTGTGCTTGTTTCAAAACTTTAAAGATTTGATTTAAAGAAAACAATTAGGTTTTGAAACATATATAAGCAGCAAAATAAGCTAAACTATAATACGGAAGACTAGGTCTAAGGAATTTGCCTGCTATGACGTTATCCACACAAATATGAATACCATCATTCAGACAACTCCATATGTATGTCATGGACCACACTGAGTATGCATACAAGACACAAGAGACAATCATCAAGATCCTAAAGGTAACACACTTATACAGGTCTACACACTATACCTATATATATACACCACGACGACATCACAAACCAATGGGCCTACTACTAACTAGAGATGACATAGGCAACTACAGGCGCGCTGATGTCTACATAAAAGAAAGGAGACCGAAACCAAAAGCGAAACGAAACAAGATCGAAAAAGAACGAGGTCAGATAAGGCGAGGATGAGAAGATAGCCGGTTGGATGGGACAAAAATATTGCTCAAAATATTGAAATAGATGAAAGAAAAATTATGTGTAAAGTAGGGTATCATATACTTTTATACTTATAAAAATATGTAGAAAAGTGAGCAGACGGTAAAATTTTAAAAGACGAAAAAGTGTTAGACTAAGAAAATAATGAGTAGGGTGAGGTAATGATTGTTTTACATATGTAAATAGATTTATAGCAGATTTTTGAAATACGGATATGATGATTAGAAAACAGATATACTAAAAAATTGAAGTCTCTTTTTTATAGCTCCAAAAATATCCTAAAAGTATTGTACGATAAGTGGTTAAAATAAATTTAATAGTATAGAAAGAAAGGGATAATATATTAAATTATCAAAATGGAAATAAAGTTATATAAGGTAGGAAATAAAGTTTCCTACCTTTCGGTTAACTTGAATGCATTCTTTGAATTTCGAAAATTCTCATCAAAAATCTTTAATTACCATCTTATAATGTTTCTAACATATATCTTTCGAATTTCAGTTTATACATACATACATACATACATACATACATACATACATATATATATGTATGTATGTATGTATGTATGTATGTATGTATGTATGTATAAACTGAAATTCGAAAGATATATGTTAGAAACATTATAAGATGGTAATTAAAGATTTTTGATGAGAATTTTCGAAATTCAAAGAATGCATTCAAGTTAACCGAAAGGTAGGAAATCTAAGTTCATGCTTTTTTTTCAAAGAATTGAAACTGGGGGAGGAATTCGAAAAAATATAATATTGAAAATTCTTTAGAAGGATCAGGAGGCTGAATGGAAAAGATTCAACGATTGGCGACTGACGACGAACGGATCACGTGATTCAAGGGCAAGGAAAAGAATCGAATGATCCAAACGTAAATATGACTAGGAGATGAACCATGAAAAGTCACGATGGAATCCTACGGTCAATGGTACAGAAGGGTAATGATCAGAAAGATGCTAGAGGTCAGGGATTCTAATTATCGGGCCGTCTAAAGATCAGGAGAATTTGGTACTAAGACTTCCTAATGAGCTAGACTGTAATCAGGATCTAAGGGGAAGGTTCCTAAGGGAATCAAGGTTACGTTCTGCTGGGCCCGAAGTCGATGAACCCGAGCGAACGACTAAAAGAAGGGCTCTAGAAATCTAACACGGTCAGATTCAAGTGTGGGATACTAAGGTATCCTAGGACGAGGATGACTAAATCTTAACCAAGGTGTCAGACTATCAAACCTGGATGTCTATCTAAGTCTTCCTACCATCTAAGACTGGAAAAACCTAATTTAGACTTGTACATGGATATTGAATGAATGCGGTACTCTTATTGTTCCGAACTTTTGCAGGACCTGCATGGGCCACCACTAAAA
This sequence comes from Scilla litardierei, assembly GCA_030789695.1. Taxonomy (NCBI): domain Eukaryota; kingdom Viridiplantae; phylum Streptophyta; class Magnoliopsida; order Asparagales; family Asparagaceae; genus Scilla; species Scilla litardierei. Next base: position 73,731,247 of record CM061130.1, read on the forward strand.
CCTGTCACGCCCCGCTTTCCAAAACTACGGAGGCGAAGCGTGACTAAGGCCCGCTTGGGCCGGAGCTGTGAAGCTCGGACACAATAAGCGTCTGTAGGGGTACCACCTTAAAATTTCAGGTTCTTGTATTAATAAGATTCGGAACAATAGAAAGTACAGAAAGAAAGTGGCATTCATTAATATGGAGAGATAATATCCAGTGAGTACAAAGTCTAAAAAGAGAAGCCTAAGCATGACACCAAACTATCGAAAGAGCAAACTAAAAGTAGTTGTTGGACGCAACGATTTAGGAACTTTAGTTTGATGATGACAAACGTGTGCGAATTATTTAACGTGTGTGCTAAGTGTGTTTCAGGAATGCCGGTGGAGAATTTGCTATCTACACAGCTAATGGACTTGGTCAAAGTACTATACACAAAGCGATTTGACTTGGTCAATATTGAGGGAGATGGAATCTATTTGGGATTTGGTCTAATCAATTAGAGATTTATTCCAATCATATTTTTTCCCTATTCCAATCTCATCCCGTTTGAATTGCTAATCAAATCTCATATTGATCCTATATTGATTGGGTCAAATCCCTAAGCGGTTAGCACAATCCTATTACCCTTGTCCTATAAATACCCATCTTCTAGGGTTGAAGGAAGGGCGGCAATCACAAAACAAAGGGTGCGGCAACCAAAAAAATCTCTAAGAGCCAATCAAACTCCCCAGGCCTAATTCTCTATCATCTCCACGAAAACTCTAAAGGAGCCGGCCATTTTTGTTCTTGACTGCCGCACAAAAATTGAGGGGCTTCTTCTTCAGTTGCTTTTTTTTTCTCTTGATATTTTTCCAAGGCCAATGATCTATAACCTCTTCAAACAAATCCAAACACTTGCTAATCATCCTTTTTGTTCTTCTCACTAAAACGATTTTTAAGAGAGGAGGGCCGAAACTTTTTTTGCAAAAAAAAATCCTAAGTGCTCCTGCAAAAAAATTTTCTCACGGCCAAAAGTTTTTTTTTTCCGGGTTTTTGATCTGTGATTGGATAGCCGCATGTTTTGATTGGTGTGCAACATATTTTTTGTGCGCTGCAACCAAAAATCTCCAAGAGCCCTAGCCAAAAAATCCCCAAGAGAAGTTCACTGTGTGGCCGATATCTTAGAGAGAGAGGGGTTGTGATTAAATCTATTCTTAATTATTTTCTCTTGTTTTTTTTGTTCATTGTAGGGCCTGCCGAATTTTGAAAGTGTCTTCATTCATTTTTTTGGCTTCTTCATCAAATTCACAGGGCGCATGATCAAATTCACAGGGCACATTAAATCAAAGATTTGTTTTAAGGATTTGTTCTCTTTTTTAAAAAACATTGAAGAAGCAGACATCATCACGTGGGCACAAATTTTTTATTCAACATTTTTCAAAGTTGTTTCACGAGTGGGCAAAAATTTGTGTGCATTATATACAATCCCTTCAGCCAATTGAATTACAGGCCGCAACCTTGAGAACCCCAAAAGAGCCGAAGTTGGTTTCAATCAAACTGCATGTGAGCCGAAAGTTTTTTTTATAAAATCAATTGGGTGCTGGCCTTTTTGCAGGGAACAAAAAACAGAGAGGAGCAAGCACAAATCACAGGCCGAAATACAGAATGACATCAGCAAGCTTCAATCTTTTGTGAAGGTGCCTCAAATTGCAATTTTTTTTGGTGAGGTGCCACAAGTTTCAACTGTTGGTGGAGGGCGCAAGTACCAGAGGCCGAAATTTTCAGGGTGTTCGTTGACGTATCGTTGAGGTGCTGAGGGGACATCAGAGACTACTACTTGTCAGACGAGATCTGACCCGTGCTGATTGACGAAGACATCGCCGCTACACGAACTGAGCCTTCTAAACTCTATTCTTTATTATTTTGTGTAGTTGTTGTGTTAGATCTTCGTTGGGGAAACTTTACCTATTTTTTGTGACTATTTTGGGACTTGTCTGGTTGGGGCGAGACAAGTGGGACCCAGCTAGTTTGGGACTAGCTGGTAGAAAGCTTTGCTAGGATTGATAGTGAGAGGAAACACTGTGTGTGGGGTACTGAGAGTCCGGCGAGTGTAGAGACGTAGAGGGTGCTCTGAGCGTGCTCTAACTTGTGACTTTGTACCTATTGCACTATTCAATCTAGTATTAGCTTTGGGGGCTGGAGTAGGTCGTTGGGACGACCGAACCAGGGTAAATCTGCTGTGTACTCTGTGTCTGCTCTGGTTGTGCTTTTAACTGTGTGTGATTTCTCGTGGGTTGCACGAGAATTTTTTATTAGCCTATTCACCCCCCTCTAGGCTAGGATCCAGATCCAACAAGTGGTATCAGAGCAGGTTTTAGGATCTAGCCTAGGATTGACCATGAATAACCATATGGATAGTGCTTTTGCTGAGGGTCAGTCTGTTTCCCGTCCCCCTAGGTTTAACGGAGGTGATTATGCTTATTGGAAAAATCGTATGAAAATCTACCTTATTTCTGTTGATTACAAGGCTTGGCAAATAATTGAAAAAGGATATAAACTGCCAGTAATTAAAGTAGAAAATGCTGAGATTGAAAAACCAAATGACAAATGGGATGATAATGATTGGAAATCTTATTCTTTAAATGCTAAAGCTATGAATGCTCTCATTTGTGCACTTGATAAATCTGAATATAATAGAATCTCACATTGTCTAACTGCGCAGGAAATATGGCATACTTTGGAGGTGACGCACGAGGGAACGTCACAGGTGAAGGAGTCTAGACTTGCACTTCTGAGCACAGAGTACGAGGGATTTCGCATGCTACCATCAGAGACCATATTAGAAATGTTTGCGAGATTCACCAACATCGTCTACAAGTCTAGCTCGCTCGGTAAGCCATATTCTAGCCTTGAACAGGTGAGAAAGATATTAAGAGCACTACCAAGCTCTTTCAGACCAAAGGTCACCGCCATCCAGGAAGCAAAGGTATTGTCTCAATTGAAGGTGGAGGACCTTATTGGTAATTTGATGTCCCATGAGTTGGAACTACAAAATGTTGAAGCAAGAGAGAAACCTGAGGAGAAAGAGAAAGCCATAAAGCCCCTTGCTTTGCAAGCTAGCAAAGAAGAGGATGATGATGAAGACATAGCGCTAATGGTGAGAAACTTCAGAAAGTTCATCAAGACCAAGCATGGGAGAAACGAAATGGCACCCAGGTTTAATCGTTCTAACTTTAATAATTCTTCCAAGCAATTTAATGATCAGAAATCTACTGATAGAATGCAATGTTTTAAATGCAAGGGAAGAGGACATCTGATGAAGGATTGCCCAAATGAAACTGCTCAGCTCGCTAAAGGAAAAGGAAAAGCGAAGGTATTAACATGGGATATGGATAGCGAAGCTGAAAGCGAGGAGGAACATGAAGCCCATTCTTGCATGGCTTTGATGGGCATCCAAGATGAGACACAGTCAGGTAGCAAAGCTGAACTTCTTAAAATTTGTGAAGAAATGCAAAATCAAATAGTAGATCATGAGTTCACTATTGAATGTCTCCAAAATCAAAACTATGAAATGCAAGTTAGAGATGATAAGGTGTTTAAAGAGAATGAAAAACTTAAAATTGAACTTAATGCTTGTAAGTCTACTATTGAAATCATGAAGAAGGAAAAAGAAAGCTTTGATGAAAATGCTCCTTGTATTTCGTGTTCCTCTTTATTAAATCAAAATAGCATGCTTAAACAAGATTTAATGAAGCTCGAAGCTGAAAAAGAATATGAAATAAGAGAGCTTAAGGATAAATTTTGCATGCTAGATAATGACTTTAAAAGAAAAATGATTGAATTCGAGAAGAAGGAAGAGGAAAACAAGAGGATTTTTATAAGTAAATGCACGATGCTTGTGGAAGAGAATAAACAATTAAAAATCAAAGTCTCTCATCTTGAATTGGCCATTAAGAAATTCTCTATAGGAAAACAATCGTTGGACACTATTTTAGAGAATCAATTATATGGCAATAATAGAAGAGGACTTGGTTTTGGTCTGAAAAACGTTGAAAAGCAAAAATTCAAGAAATTCCACAATGTACCCTCTATTGCAAAGAACAAATATGCAAAGTGCTTTACTTGTGATAGTGTAGGCCACACTTCATTTTATTGCAAATTTAGGAACACTAATATCAAGTTTAAACAAGTGTGGGTTCCTAAAACAATATTGGCTAACACTAGTGGACCTTGTTGGATTCCAAGGTCACACTTAACACCTTTCATGTAGGTGTGATGGAGTTTTGACGAGGAGCGATATATTCAATGTCTCATTCTTATAGCTCCTTCGTCAATAGGCGACGAGAAGGTATAATTTTTATCCCTCTTTGCATTTCATTGCATACCTTCATAGATTGTTTTTTGTGTGGTTGTTTTTATTTTGTTTTGTGTGCTTGCATGCATGATTTATTTTTAAATGTTTTTATTTCTGAAAAAAAACAAAAAAAAATTTAAAAAAAAACAAAAAAAATATGCTTATTGAATATCCTCTTATGAATCTCCTAAGTGGTATTGTATGAATGATCATAAATATCCCTTGTAGAAATCAATTCATTATTGTTGTAGCTACATGAACATGATGTTATTCTTTTTAGTAGCCATGACATGTCTCATAAGTTTTAAACTTGACTTCTACACCTACATTTGCACTTTCACGATATTTGACTTCTTAAGTACTTTTGGAGATTCTTTTGAAGAATAATGGAAAGTGAATGTAGGAATGTTTAATTCTGAATTTTCTAAGGGATATGAAGTGTTTAGCCATGAATTAAAATTGAGCTCAAAAGAATTGCAAATCAAAAAAAATTGAAAATTGCTCCGTATGAAAAATGGATACACTTCATGGCTAATACACAACCCACGAGTATCCAACTTATGTTACATGGGTAATCATTAGCGTTGGTGTATATAACTCGTCAAGCAATGCCATCCCACATTTAAAAGTCATTTTAGGCCATGTTTTGGGATTTGGTAACTTGAACTCATCTTTGATGAGGTGGGAAAAATCAATCCTAGCGATATTCATGAAAATTGGAAAATGTGGATTGATTTGGTTGATTTTCTGATATTGAATCTCCTCTTGCACTTTATTGTCTATATCATTACACTTTCACAAAGGTGGAGAAGTCCGGTTATGAAATTCTATGAACTTGAACTATCTATTATTTGGAATACTCATGCAAATTGCAAGCTACATTCAATAATGGTTTATTTTTGTATGGAATATTTCTGTGACTTCATTAATCCACTTTTGGTGATTACAAAGGGGGAGAAAGAAAGATTTGCTAGATTTGCAAGAGTTGATGTCGGTATTATTTGATGTCGGTATTAGTTGATGTCGGTATTATTTGTTGAAGGGGGAGCTTGAAAAATAATGTTGAAGGGGGAGCTTGAGAGAAGGGGGAGCATGCTGCTTTTATATTTGAATGTTGTGCATGCTATGTTATAATGCTTGAATATTCCTTCCATGATTAATACTGCATCACTTCACACACCCATACTTATTGCTCAAATCTTTTATGGGTTTGTCATCACCAAAAGGGGGAGATTGTTGGACGCAACGATTTAGGAACTTTAGTTTGATGATGACAAACGTGTGCGAATTATTTAACGTGTGTGCTAAGTGTGTTTCAGGAATGCCGGTGGAGAATTTGCTATCTACACAGCTAATGGACTTGGTCAAAGTGCTATACACAAAGCGATTTGACTTGGTCAATATTGAGGGAGATGGAATCTATTTGGGATTTGGTCTAATCAATTAGAGATTTATTCCAATCATATTTTTTCCCTATTCCAATCTCATCCCGTTTGAATTGCTAATCAAATCTCATATTGATCCTATATTGATTGGGTCAAATCCCTAAGCGGTTAGCACAATCCTATTACCCTTGTCCTATAAATACCCATCTTCTAGGGTTGAAGGAAGGGCGGCAATCACAAAACAAAGGGTGCGGCAACCAAAAAAATCTCTAAGAGCCAATCAAACTCCCCAGGCCTAATTCTCTATCATCTCCACGAAAACTCTAAAGGAGCCGGCCATTTTTGTTCTTGACTGCCGCACAAAAATTGAGGGGCTTCTTCTTCAGTTGCTTTTTTTTCTCTTGATATTTTTCCAAGGCCAATGATCTATAACCTCTTCAAACAAATCCAAACACTTGCTAATCATCCTTTTTGTTCTTCTCACTAAAACGATTTTTAAGAGAGGAGGGCCGAAACTTTTTTTGCAAAAAAAATCCTAAGTGCTCCTGCAAAAAAATTTTCTCACGGCCAAAAGTTTTTTTTTTCCGGGTTTTTGATCTGTGATTGGATAGCCGCATGTTTTGATTGGTGTGCAACATATTTTTTGTGCGCTGCAACCAAAAATCTCCAAGAGCCCTAGACAAAAAATCCCCAAGAGAAGTTCACTGTGTGGCCGATATCTTAGAGAGAGAGGGGTTGTGATTAAATCTATTCTTAATTATTTTCTCTTGTTTTTTTTGTTCATTGTAGGGCCTGCCGAATTTTGAAAGTGTCTTCATTCATTTTTTTGGCTTCTTCATCAAATTCACAGGGCGCATGATCAAATTCACAGGGCACATTAAATCAAAGATTTGTTTTAAGGATTTGTTCTCTTTTTTAAAAAACATTGAAGAAGCAGACATCATCACGTGGGCACAAATTTTTTATTCAACATTTTTCAAAGTTGTTTCACGAGTGGGCAAAAATTTGTGTGCATTATATACAATCCCTTCAGCCAATTGAATTACAGGCCGCAACCTTGAGAACCCCAAAAGAGCCGAAGTTGGTTTCAATCAAACTGCAGGTGAGCCGAAAGTTTTTTTTTATAAAATCAATTGGGTGCTGGCCTTTTTGCAGGGAACAAAAAACAGAGAGGAGCAAGCACAAATCACAGGCCGAAATACAGAATGACATCAGCAAGCTTCAATCTTTTGTGAAGGTGCCTCAAATTGCAATTTTTTTTGGTGAGGTGCCACAAGTTTCAACTGTTGGTGGAGGGCGCAAGTACCAGAGGCCGAAATTTTCAGGGTGTTCGTTGACGTATCGTTGAGGTGCTGAGGGGACATCAGAGACTACTACTTGTCAGACGAGATCTGACCCGTGCTGATTGACGAAGACATCGCCGCTACACGAACTGAGCCTTCTAAACTCTATTCTTTATTATTTTGTGTAGTTGTTGTGTTAGATCTTCGTTGGGGAAACTTTACCTATTTTTTGTGACTATTTTGGGACTTGTCTGGTTGGGGCGAGACAAGTGGGACCCAGCTAGTTTGGGACTAGCTGGTAGAAAGCTTTGCTAGGATTGATAGTGAGAGGAAACACTGTGTGTGGGGTACTGAGAGTCCGGCGAGTGTAGAGACGTAGAGGGTGCTCTGAGCGTGCTCTAACTTGTGACTTTGTACCTATTGCACTATTCAATCTAGTATTAGCTTTGGGGGCTGGAGTAGGTCGTTGGGACGACCGAACCAGGGTAAATCTGCTGTGTACTCTGTGTCTGCTCTGGTTGTGCTTTTAACTGTGTGTGATTTCTCGTGGGTTGCACGAGAATTTTTTATTAGCCTATTCACCCCCCCTCTAGGCTAGGATCCAGATCCAACAGTAGTAACCTCTTAAAGGCGGCGACTAAAAAGTCCTCAAGGTCTGGTCCTCGTCAGGCACATACTCTGGGTCGACGTCCTCGGGCTCCACGTACTCCGATAAGTCTTCCTCGTCCACGAACTCTGGCTCGACACCTGACGTATAACACCCAAAAGAAAGGAACTGTAAGTCAGGAAAAGTCTACAAAAAGGGTTAGACTCTACTGCAAGTGTACCGAACTATTAAACAACAGTTTACTAGTTGATTAGCATGCTGGGGTTATAACAGAGTATCAAAAGGAAGTAAACGCAACAGGAAAGTAAAGCGTAGCAAGCAGTAGTCGTAGCGTGTGCTACCGACTACGGGACTAACCTAAGAGGGACGGGACAAGACAAGATGGGACAAGACATGTGCGACACGAAGGGTTCACGCCTTACGGTTCGAGGGGGATCAGACCCTCTCCCCGTGCGCACGCTCAACCCTACCCCAACCCAGGAACTCAGGACAAGAAGGTACATGGATCACTCCCGCTAGGGAAGCATCCGAAACGCCCGGAGGCTTTTTGTATAACAGGGAACACTCTCGCGTGGAGAGCATCTGAAACGCCCGGAGGCTTTCTGTATAACAGGGATCACTCTCGCGTGGAGAGCATCCAAAATGCCCGGAGGCTTTTGTGTAACAGGGATCACTCTCGCGTGGAGAGCATCCGAAATGCCCGGAGGCTTTTTGTGTAACAAGACAGGACACACAAGGAATTGTTATTGTAGGAAGATATATGCCCATGAGGCAATTTATCTTGATTATACGTCTTGTTCATACCGTACATGGTGCGTATTATTCTAAGTATAAAATCATTTGTATTAATATACTTAGATAATATCCATAGACTTATAGTTAGGTCCTTACATATCTAGAGGAGATCTCGATTATGAGTAAGTAAGAGACCGAATAGAAACGTAAGTCTAAAACGGTTTGTGATCATAGATGTGTCGAGAACTGGATATCGACACATCGGTTAGATCACTGTGTCTTCGTCTTACCTTCGGGTACTGATGATCTCATAGTCGTTCGACTTGCTGAAGTCGGAGACAAGACACAGGTGCTCATTGAAGAATGAGTTCACTGAACGACCAAGTTAGAGTTATTAAATGGTTAACTTTAATGATATGTCTTTAATAACTCTAGGGTGATGATAGGTTAGTTGATCCTTAAGACTTGAAGTCATCTGTACCAACCTGTGAGTGGACGGTGTAGCTTAGACCCATGATCTAGCTTCGAGGACCAGTCCTGATGAAAGATCTTAGGTTGGGTTGCACCTGAAACTCTCGAGGTGAGTAAATGACTAAGATGGGATTCGTCACTTCCATTAAAGGGAAGTTAGTGTTACTGGTCCAGTACGATCTTTATGTTAATCCTCGGCTGGGGTACGTTGTAAGTAGTACAACTTGTATACAATAAAGACCGCCGTATACTGACCAATGTTGTCTAATAGGGTTGACAGAAAACCATACCGTAGGCCAACAATAACACAGTCTTGACGGAGGGATTTTAGCTAACGGAATTCATCACTGACACAGCCAATGCAAACCCTATAATACTTTTGTCAAGGGTCGATCACGTTATGATGACTCTGAAACAGGGACGACAGCTACTGCTCGTAGTGACCGTCGTCTAGGGGTTTCGAGCCCCAACCTGTAGTAAGGTCAGGCTGTAGGGTCTCACACCGAGTAGTGTTCGTGTCTTAGTAATAGGAATATAGAAAAGGGAGAAATATCATTTGATGATATTAAACATTCACAAAACGGTTGTGAATATTAGTCGCATTAGCAATAGGGACACAACGTTGCATTAGATGCTAACTTTGACTAAACGTGTTGTAAATTAGTTACGACGAATTTAGTAGGAACAAACTTGTTGGAAAGGGTTAACCTGGATGACGGGATCGTCCCGGTCTAAACACAGGTTCAAACCGCGTCCAAATCGGAGCTCAAACGAGTCCAGAAACGCAGAAATAGTTCAAGGAGAAGTGGGTTAGACCCACTGGGCCAAAAGGCCCATGTGCAAAGGTAAAACGGGCGCCGCCCGCTGCACAGCGGGCCAGCGCTCGCTGCGGCAGCGGGCGCCCGCCCGCTGCAGTAGCGGGCGGGCGGCCCGCCCTTGCTCACTTGGGCAGGCGTGCCCGCTAAGCCTAGCGGGCGCGCCCGCAACTTAAGTCAAATTAGGGGTTTTTGAAACCCCTAATGACGGCTACGAATTTTGAGAAATTGCTAAACTTTGAGCAATTGTTTGAGGGGTCAAACGAAGTCGAATTTCGTCGCCGTCAGTTCCTACGCGTTCACCATTCCAAGCTCTTCTGATTGATAGCTTGTTTGGTGTCTGAAGTTTAGTATGCGAGGAGAATTAATTCGTTAAAGTTTGACTTTGTGAAAGGCTGACTTTAAAGTTGAAATTAAGCCAAATGGCTTAATTGAATTTTTTTCTCTTCATGGGAATTGTCCCACATTGCCCGCAACGAGAGGTTGAGTGCTCACTCCCTATATAAATAGGGGTGCACTCTCCTCGTTGAAAAATACACCAGTTAACGATCGAGTAGCTCCAGAATTTTAGAGCAAGCTCGATCCGCGACTAAACTCTCTCTCTATTTTCCTGTTCTCCGGAGTAGTCCTAGCACAACTACAAAGGGGGTTTGGATCTGATCCGGACGTCTAAGACGCGGGTTTCTTCTCAAGTGAAACTTTCTACCGCGTGTGATCGGCTCGGAGGCGAAAGCAGCTCGGGCGGATCGGTGCGAGGGTGCGAGGCGGCTCAGGCAGATCGGGTCAACGCGGCTCAGCTACGAGGAGCTTCTCAAGACGGTGCGGTACATCTTGCCTGCCCCAGGGCCAAGATTCCGGGTATGTGGTTAAGCGTTTTCTAGTGTAGTTTTAATTAGTCTCTTTAGTGTAGATCCTTCTTGGGGTGGTCAGACCCACTCCAAGTCGGCATAGATCGGGCTAGGTTCTGGCTCCCCAGAGCCTAGCTAAATAGTTTAGCTAGTGTAGAAATTTTGATTTCTGGTTTTTCCGCTGCGCTTTTGTGCCTCCGTGGTCCGTCCGACTTAGGACGGATACGGATCCGAGCTCTGAGGGTCCGCCAAAACCCCAACAGTGGTATCAGAGCCACGGTTATGCTATAGATCTACTATAGCGACTTTTTAATCATTAAAAATGCTTAGTTTTCATGTGCAAAACTTTTTAGCTTTATGTTAAATTAGTTTTGAAAATATTTTTGTGTTTCAAAAATTGATTTTGCAACACGGAAATTTATTTTAATTTTGGGACAAATTATTTTTATGCGATAAATCTAAAAGAAGTCTCCTATGTTTTAAATACTTTATAAATTTTTATTATGAGACATTAAAAATTTTAAAGAGTATTTAAAGTTTATGTAAACTTTATAGAAATTTTTTTTTATTTTTGAAATCTAAAAGTTTTCTTTAGTTACATAAAAGTTAGAGATCTTTGAACCTTATTTGAAAGCTTCTAAAAGGATTTCTAAAAGATTTTAAAAGTGTTTAAAATTGTTTTAATGGATATGTAAACTTTAAGAAATATTTTATTTTCATGAGATGAAATCTAAACTTTTTCTTTTATTTTACATATATGTTTTCTAAAATTTTTATGAGATATTTAATTTTAGAAATGAGATCAAGAACTTTAGAAGCCAAAGTTTAAAAATTATTAGATAATTTTGTTCGACCTAGTTTTATGCGATAAAATTATTATGGAGGCTTTAAATTTTTAATCTTTAATTTTAAGTATTAAAATTTAGATTTGCATGTTTTAATTATGTAGATAATGTTAAACTTGCAAATACACTTCATATGTCACTAAAATGAAACTTTATTTTATGCGGATAAATTAGCTGTTTCATTTCATGTTGAATAATGTATTCACAAACCTTGTTAGGTTAGCCATTAAAACAAGATAGTGACATGCTATGTTTGATAAATCAAAACAACATCAAACCTAATACCAGATTAGGGTAGTCCCTTCTTGTTTTGTAAATCATTTCATTAAAACGTTCTATTAAATGATTTTCATAAAAAGACTATGTTGAATTGTTTTATTAAAATCCTAATTAGATTAGGGTAGCAAGTTGAACGTAGAACCTTATAGTTGACAAGGACTTAATAAAAGTTGTTCAACCAATCTGAAAATTTTTGAATTTTAGGATCCACTAGTTGATAAGGATTAACTAGTTCTCTAAATTAAAAGCCATTTAGTTGTTTGGAAAACATAAGATTGATAACAACTCCTTCAATGGATCATGATGTCGGTCAATGTGCTTGGCTAAAGTTTTTGGACCAACCTAGCTAGACTGGGTAACAAGTGGTCCTGGCTTAGTCAATTCCCTGGCCGCGTCCGCTGGACCGCAAGGAGTCGATTCATGACTATGTAAGTCCATCGACTATACCTAAGTCAATACGATAATAATCTTGTTCAAGATAAATCGTAGCCCTCCTTGTTTTAGGAGTTGGCAACTGTAAGAAACATGTTTCGGTTGTTGAGCTACACTCAAGCCGTGACATGTCAATCTTATAGAAACCGATTTCTTGATTGACATCTTAACCTGACTGAAACCGTTGTCTCATCCCTGGAGCTTCGGCGTAAGTCTAACCAAGAATGTAGTCTAAGACCTGACCCAAACCGGCGCGTCGTGCATACACCGAGCAAAGGGGCAAGACAGGCTAGACACGAAAACAAGGGTCCGACTAGGCTAGCCATTGTGATCCGGTTGAGCACACTCATGATCACAAATGACTAGGGGTAAAATCGATAGGTAATCATAGTAAATATGATTGACGACGAGTTCGTCTACCGACTGCAGAGTCGGACAACTTGTTGAGATACACTCAAGGTTGTCAGACTCAGGGTAGTCGGATCCCTCTCTCACAAATGTTATTTTATAATAAATTGTTTATTATTATGGCTTTAAATAAATTTAGTGGGAGAATATAGTTTTATTAAAACCATTAAAACTATACTACGAACATATACTAACTAAAGTATCTATAAAATGCAGAATGGACTCAGGTCTAAAATACATGGTAGAAAAGAACGTGCTGGATGGAACCAACTACAAAGACTGGCTTAGGAACATTAAGTTGGTCCTTTCCCTAGCTGGGATTGGATACATATTGTTCGAGGACGCTCCGGAGAAGCCCGATGAGGATTCGACCCAAGAAGAGAAAGAAGCCTTCAAGTTGTACCAGAGGGATGCAGAGAAGGCAAGATGCCTTACTCTAGCTTCGATGACCAACGAACTGCAGAGGAAGCATGAACATATGGATGTTCAGAGCATACTCCTTAATGCACAAGAGTTGTATGGCAAGCGATCTAGAGCTGCCAAGTTCGAAGCTACTAGCAACCTCTGGGGCACAAAGATGACGACAGGGCCCGTACAAGATCATGTTATCAAGATGATCGGGTACGTAGAGGACGCCGCCCAGTTAGGATTTGTCCTGGACAATGAGATGTCCACGGACATTATCCTAAAGTCTTTAACTCCCGAGTTCAAGCCCTTTATAACTGGCTTTATAATGAACAGCCTTGAGACGGATCTTCCTGGTCTCCTCAATATGCTCCGGCAATTTGAGGAGATTGAGAAGAAGCCGACTGCACTGGTTGTTGGCTCTGCTACTTCCGACCAGCCGAAAGGCAAAGGAAAGAAGAGGCAGGTCCCACAACCTGCGAAGGCTAAGAATGGGAAGAAGAAGAACAAAGGGGCACCATCGAAATCTGAGTGCTTCCATTGCCACAAGATTGGCCACTGGAAGAGGAACTGCAAGATCTATCTTGCAGAGAAGAAGAAGGGGCATACTGATGCCTCTACCTCAGGTACAAATTAAAATTCAATTAAATGCAATTATTTCCATTCATATAGTATGAGATACTTATAGACATCTGTGTACTGTATACAGGTGGCTGATAAGAACCGGAGATTGGAGAAGTGCGGAGATCGGTCGGCAATCAAAGCAACAGTTGCTGCTGGGACCGCTCAAAGACTTCTGGAGACGATGATCGTGATGGAGATGATATTTTTCTTATTTGAATAAAATGTATCATCTTTAAGGATCGAAAACAATGAATGAGTGCTTTGCACTCAAGGTTTATTTTTGATAAACAAGTTAAGGTTCTTTTCATGAACCCGGTGTTTTGGAATGGATGTCTCGTTTGTTGCAATTGAGATTGAATCGGCTTAAATTCTGTGGATGTGGCTTTTATGTGATGGTTGTGTATATTTTCGAATAATGATGTATAGCTTCGATAATATTGATTTTGGAGCTGACTGAATGTTAGAAGTCAATCAGTAGTTAAGTGTAGGTTCTAGGGGGCGTATAAATTGTGTGCGGTCACAATAATACACATATCAAGATTAATTCTTGATTATCTGCATTTAGTTATTAAAAGAGTTAATACCAAATGTGGTTAAAGGAATAAAGTACAGTGTAGGACGTTTTGATTGAACGAGTCAATGTCAAGTTTCCTTAAAACGATCTTGACTTGACTCATTCGTCAAACCGAACCTGACACTTGTGCATTCCGTCTGAGGCACTTACCAAATGGTTAATTTTGCACATAAATCTAAATATGATTTAGATATTATGTTGAAGAAATTTAACCAGGAAATTCTTAAAGTCAGTGGGAGCGAGCTCATATACTTAGTTCCGTTTTTCGGACTAAGTAAAAAGGATATTTCACTTTAATGAATCTTCTATATAAATCATTAAGTCAAAATTGTTTTGATTTAATCGTATATATATATAAAGACTTAGGGTGTCAAATATGTACTTGACATATTGACACAATAAAGTGGAGTGAGCTAGAACTGACTTACGGAAATGTTAGACCCCACATCTAAATCGTATAAGCTAACTGTTAGCTATACAAAGTCAGGAAAATTGATCGAGATCATTTTTCCAAAGGATCAACCCTGTGTGATCAAGAGATGTAATTTCAATCCATTAAAATTCGTTATAGATACTTGTTAGTAGAACCATTCTTAGGTTTGCCATATCAAATGTCAAAGTGACTGATATGCTATAACGGTATGAGATACCGAGATAAATAGCCTAAGTGCAAGTGGGAGATGTAGGAAGATATATGTCCATGAGGCAATTTATCTTGATTATACGTCTTGTTCATACCGTACATGGTGCGTATTATTCTAAGTATAAAATCATTTGTATTAATATACTTAGATAATATCCATAGACTTATAGTTAGGTCCTTACATATCTAGATGAGATCTCGATTATGAGTAAGTAAGAGACCGAATAGAAACGTAAGTCTAAAACGGTTCGTGATCATAGATGTGTCGAGAACTGGATATCGACACATCGGTTAGATCACTGTGTCTTCGTCTTACCTTCGAGTAATGATGATCTCATAGTCGTTCGACTTGCTGAAGTCGGAGACAAGACACAGGTGCTCATTGGAGAATGAGTTCACTGCACGACCAAGTTAGAGTTATTAAATGGTTAACTTTAATGATCTATCTTTAATAACTCTAGGGTGATGATAGGTTAGTTGATCCTTAAGACCTGAGGTCATCTGTACCAACCTGTGAGCGGACGGTGTAGCTTAGACCCATGATCTAGCTTCGAGGACCAGTCCTGATGAAAGATCTTAGGTTGGGTTGCACCTGAAACTCTCGAGGTGAGTAAATGACTAAGATGGGATTCGTCACTTCCATTAAAGGGAAGTTAGTGTTACTGGTTCAGTACGGTCTTTATGTTAATCCTCGGCCGGGGTACGTTGTAAGTAGTACAACGTGTATACAATAAAGACCGCCGTATACTGACCAATGTTGTCTAATAGGGTTGACAGAAAACCATACCGTAGGCCAACAATAACACAGTCTTGACGGAGGGATTTTAGCTAACGGAATTCATCACTGACACAGCCAATGTAAACCCTATGATACTTTTGTCAAGGGTCGATCACGTTATGATGACTCTGAAACAGGGACGACAGCTACTGCTCGTAGTGACCGTCGTCTAGGGGTTTCGAGCCCCAACCTATAGTAAGGTCAGGCTGTAGGGTCTCACACCGAGTAGTGTTCGTGTCTTAGTAATAAGAATATAGAAAAGGGAGAAATATCATTTGATGATATTAAACATTCACAAAACGGTTGTGAATATTAGTCGCATTAGCAATAGGGACACAACGTTGCATTAGATGCTAACTTTGACTAAACGTGTTGTAAATTAGTTACGACGAATTTAGTAGAAACAAACTTGTTGGAAAGGATTACCTGGATGACGGGATCGTCCCGTTCTAAACACAGGTTCAAACCGCGTCCAAATCGGAGCTCAAACGAGTCCAGAAACGCAGAAATAGTTCAAGGAGAAGTGGGTTAGACCCACTGGGCCAAAAGGCCCATGTGCAAAGGCAAAACGGGCGCCGCCCGTTGGCTGCAACGGTCGCACGCCCGCTGCACAGCGGGCGCGGCCCGCTGCAGCAGCGGGCATGGCCCGCTGTGTGCAGCGGGCAGGCGCCTGCTGCATCAGCGGGCGCGGCTCGCTGTGTGCAGCGGGCAGGCGCCCGCTGCATCAGCGGGCGCGGCCCGCTGCAAGCGGGCGCGGCCCGCTGCACGCAGCGGGCCAGCGCCCGCTGCTTGCAGCGGAAATGGCCCGCTGCGGCAGCGGGCACCTGCCTGCTATGACAGCGGGCGGGCGGCCCGCCCTTGCTCACTTGGGCGGGCACGCCCGCTAAGCCTAGCGGGCGCGCCCGCAACTTAAGTCAAATTAGGGGGTTTTGAAACCCCTAATGACGGCTACGAATTTTGAGAAATTGCTAAACTTTGAGCAATTGTTTGAGGGGTCAAACGAAGTCGAATTTCGTCGCCGTCAGTTCCTACGCGTTCACCATTCCAAGCTCTTCTGATTGATAGCTTGTTTGGTGTCTGAAGTTTAGTATGCGAGGAGAATTAATTCGTTAAAGTTTGACTTTGTGAAAGGCTGACTTTAAAGTTGAAATTAAGCCAAATGGCTTAATTGAATTTTTTCTCTTCATGGGAATTGTCCCACATTGCCCGCAACGAGAGGTTGAGTGCTCACTCCCTATATAAATAGGGGTGCACTCTCCTCGTTGAAAAATACACCAGTCAACGATCGAGTAGCTCCAGAATTTTAGAGCAAGCTCGATCCGCGACTAAACTCTCTCTCTATTTTCCTGTTCTCCGGAGTAGTCCTAGCACGACTACAAAGGGGGTTTGGATCTGATCCGGACGTCTAAGACGCGGGTTTCTTCTCAAGTGAAACTTTCTACCGCGTGTGATCGGCTCGGAGGCGAAAGCAGCTCGGGCGGATCGGTGCGAGGGTGCGAGGCGGCTCAGGCAGATCGGGTCAATGCGGCTCGGCTACGAGGAGCTTCTCAAGACGGTGCGGTACATCTTGCCTGCCCCAGGGCCAAGATTCCGGGTATGTGGTTAAGCGTTTTCTAGTGTAGTTTTACTTAGTCGCTTTAGTGTAGATCCTTCTTGGGGTGGTCAGACCCACTCCAAGTCGACATAGATCGGGCTAGGTTCTGGCTCCCCAGAGCCTAGCTAAATAGTTTAGCTAGTGTAGAAATTTTGATTTCTGGTTTTTCCGCTGCGCTTTTGTGCCTCCGTGGTCCGTCCGACTTAGGACGGATATGGATCCGAGCTCTGAGGGTCCGCCAAAACCCCAACAGTTATTCTAGGGGGGTCCACATGCACGCACACACAGGAAAAAACCCTAAGGTGTCAATTGTTGTTGTTGCGCTTAGACTTCGTCGTCAAGTCTAAGCTGTCAAGGGGTGTCCCAGACGCTATCATTTCACGTCCGGTTCTCTTTGTTCACAGTTTAATAGTTCTAACAGCCTAAGGCCTAGGCACGACCAAAAGTGCAAGTGAGTACACTTACTTGCGGTGGCGAGTGTGCCGTCCGTCCAGAGCGTCCCGTCCAAACGTCGTGTCTGCGGTAGTCCGTTTGAAACAGGGTCACGGCGACGGTGTCAGGTCGCGTTTTTCAACAAATCCTATTAGGGTTTGTTTCTAAAATTGTCGGGACTATCCTAACAGTCAAAAAGTCACATTTTTTATGTTTGTTCAGTCTAGATCGACGTCTATCCTATGTGCACAGAAAATAGTCCGTTTGTCGATCTTCCTACGGTGAACAACGTTTTAAAGATGCAGAAAATAACTATACTACTATTAAGTTTCATCTCATATTAATATAGTTAGAAATAATCTTACTTAACAAAATTCACTAACATATAATAGATATACCTGTATTCACATGTTACACTGACTTTAGCACTAATATCATGTGATAGCATATATATAATATTATTGACCATAGGGTATGGTTCCTTTCAACAATTTACTGTTCGCGAGTGGTGTTTTTCAACAACCTGTGGGTTCTCTCAAAGACATAGGCTCCTAGGGTACCATCTCCTTTAGTATCACAATTTAAAACTCAAGCTATCCCCTTTTTTTCAACTGTATGATTTAATGAGCAAAAGTTACTGCTCATGAAACTGCTCACAGAAACTCACCGTTCTATTCATTTGCAGGGAGCTCTATTAGAAGAGAAACTCGACAAGACGGCTCGACAGGAGGCGGGGCTGACGCACGGCGGTTGCGCACAGGTTGGCAGGGTGTTGCTGGCGGGTTGTGGAATTCAGGCTAGGGCGTGGGGTTGTGCTGCGTGCGGCGGCGCCGCTGTGAAGAGCAGCAGCGTGCTGCTCTTGGGAGATCACCGGTGCCATGCATTGGGGCGGTCGAGCGGTGTTCCGGCGGGGTCTGCTGGTGGTCGGGGTCTCGCTGGCCGGCGATATTGGCCGCTGCGGGTGAGGGTTACGGCGACAGGGCGCTCCGGCGTACTACGGCAGCGTGCTGGAGTTGTTTACTGCGGAAGGAGGAAGGCCACGCGGCTTCTCGCGACGTAGGGGACCAGTGGGAGGCTCTCTCTGGCGGGGTAGGCTGATGGTGCTGCCGCTCGGTGATCAGATCTCAGAGGAAGTAGGAGAGGGAGGTAGGGTTTCGTTTGGAGGAGACTTTTGTGGCGGCTGGGAGAAGTTGGTGATAGCCTAGGTCACGCACGGGGTAAAATGTTTGTGGGGCGGCTGAGAACACTTCAAAACCTAGGTATAGCATTATTATAATTTATATAGGAAAAGATAATAGAGATAGGAAACGTGTGTGAGTGGAGAGAGGTTGTGGGGTATGGTTTTCAAGTAGGTGGGATATGTTAAACAGTAGAGATTCCTCCCATTTGAAAAGCTAAGGGAACTTACGTATATACCTCTCAAATCTGAGACACAATAAAAAAATATAATCAAAGCCTAAACAAACAGCATCCAAGTTGAAAGAAAGTAAAGTAACAATGCATGCTTTGTAGTGCATAAAGCAACTTGACCTGTTGATGTCCAAAAATCATAAGAAAAATATCGGGGCGATCGCAGAGTCGAGAAGTACGGGGCTACGGGGTTGGGCCGCGTGCTACACCTACCGAGAAATTATTGTAAAATCGGGAACTGAGTATTAAGGCCAAAAGACCAAAACGCACCTCCCATTCAAAACTGTTTTGCAAGGAAACGAGCCGTGAGATGACGTTCCCAAATACTACCATAAAATTCTACACTTTCATACGGTCACAACGGCATATCACATCGTATATACCGAAACCAAGAAAGAGTCAAATAAAACACGTGCACGAAAAAGCATGTGCACGTAGAAACTCATAAGGTCGGAAATCGACCGTTACATTAGGTGGTGGCTGGGTGGAGGATGTGGGTTGAAGTGATGGGTCAGATGATGGTGTGGAGGTGACGTCTGCAAGAGGTGGAGATGGAATGGATGCAATTACCTCAGATGGATGCGGTGATGGTATATGTGGGGGTGTGGTAGGTGTGGGAGAATCGTCATGAGATGATGAGATGACTGTGACATCCTCAGGTGGCGATGAGGTGTGTGGATCGATAGAAGATGAGGGATAGGAGGAGGAGGTGGTGGTGGTGCGTCAGAAGATGGTACGGTTGTGGCATCAGTGGGTGCTGGCGAGGAAATGGATGGGGCCACGGTGACTGGAGGAGGTGATGAAATAAGTGAGGATGGCTGGGGAGATAGTGGTGCCTTAGATGTGAGTGGTGTGGAAGAAATGGGTGGAATAACTGTGGCAGGAGGAGGTGAAGGTGGTGCACGTGGAGATGGTAGTGGTGTAGGAATGTGAGGTGGATTGGTAGAAACAGAGGTGTGGAAGTGTGAGGATGTGCAGATGCCGACGACTAAGGGGGTGGTGGCATACGGAGAGTGGGTACATCAATAAGGTAATGACCATGAGAGTGGTGCCATCGGTAGACAGAGTCAAACTACGACTGTAGAGTCACGACAACGGTGGTGAGACTGTCTACCGAGTTCCTCATCTCAGAAATAGTGTCCCTGAACCCAGACAGTGTGCTAATCATGGAAGTCCTGAAATCACGAAGCTCCTCCTCCACTCGAGTGATACGCTTGAGGTGAGAAAGTGGTAGAGCAGTGCTGCTAGAGGCTTCGCCCTGCTGGCGAGATTTTCTACAGAACTGACAAAGAATGGGCCTAACGAGGACTGATGATGTGGGACCAGGAGGGATGACATGATCCTGGATAGTCTGAGGCTAAGGCTGAGGCTGTGGATGTGTAGGGTCAAGCTGGGGCTGAGTAAGTTGTGCCAAAGCACCCTTGGTAAGATCGGGGTCAGGAGAAAATATCCATTGCATGACAGTCCCAGCACCAAAACGAGCGGTATTTAGGAGTCTAGTGTAGAGGGTGTGATGGATCCTGTAAAGCCAGAAGTACCTCCCATCCCCAATAGCTTTGATCATATGCATGCTGGCAAGAACAGAGAGGTCAAGGGAAGTGGGGACTGGGACATTGTACAATGAATCGGGGATCTTGTATGATACAGGAGGAAGCAATGCAATGATAGTGATAAACCACCTACAGCAAATACGAGATTATGGGCTGGCGAGGGTATAGAGGAATATATGGATCAACCACGATCCAGCATTAAGGATGTATCGTTGGGTTTCAGTGTTGTTGTCGAGGACAACACATGGTTGGGTCGTGCACCAGAGGAAGAAAAGTTCATCCTGAGATATCTAGCCAGTCTCATATCTACAAAAGATAGAGTTTGCAATAATGTGATGCATGATGCAAAGGAAAGGATGGATAATGCTTGAGGCCTTCGCCTGTGTGATAGCGAAATGAGAAAGGCCGGTGATCTGCTTCTTGATCATATTCGTCAGGATAGGGGTCATTGTGCATGTAAGCATCAGGATCCATGGCCAAGGGCCATTTGAAGAGGGGGTTCAGTGAGTCTGTGGACATGTCGTAGTCCTTGTTTAACAATTAGAACGAGAACCCTGACTGTTGGATCTTGAAGGAGGAAAGAAACTCTATGGTGAGTCTCTTGTAGGTTCTAGCCTCACACTCCATAAATTCATCTGAACCAATGTTGCGGAGGAGTGTGGTGACACTGTCCACGAGTCCAAGTGAAGATAGAGCGGTGACACTCGGGAATTTTGTGGGGACAATGGTTCGTGGGTAAAGGGAGAGATATGTTTCGTGATGACATTCTTCAACGAACGTGATCCCTAGGGTGCCTACCTGAGGGGCTACAATGGGTGCATCACCTCTAGCGGCTATAGCTTGAGCGTCAGCGAGAGTAAGGTTTCACTAACGCTTAAATCTACCCCTACCCTGGGTTGGTCCAGAAATAGTGTACTTCATGCGCTCTCCAGGAGGCATGGTGTGGGATGAGTGTGTGAGATGAAGGGTGTGTGAAGTGTAGACTCAAGCAAAGTTTTCACGAATTTGGCGAGCAATTCAAAATTTTAATGAGATATGGAAAAAATTTACCAAGATATAGAATTCCTCACTGAAATAGATGTGCACCAAGCCCAAGAGAGATGTCGTCAAGCTTCTCCCAAGCAGCAACAATCAACCCCTAGTAATTGGAAGTGGCCACGTCAATTGTAATAGCCAGAAACGCCCTAAACTGCCACTTCTAGGGTTAGGGTTCAACTCGACTTGATCGAAATGGGTGTGGATGAGAGGGACTAGGGTGGAAGAAGCTTTGTGGGATGATTTCAGAGGAAGGAAGGAAGATTCGGGTGATTGAAAGTGGAGAATTTGAAGAGAGTCGAGAGGGGGAAGTCGAAAGTTCGAAGATTTTAAAGTGTGAAGCGGCCGTGTGAAGTTTGGTGCTTAAATAGAGCAGCGACGTGACCGTGCAAAGCGGTCGCGTCACTTGGCAAACGGCCGTTTGGTTCAAGGAGGCCAAAAATCAAGGGATTAGATTACGACGCGGTCGATTCGATGCGGTCGCATCGATCAGCATATCGATCGGGTCGTATTGAAAAAACTTTAGCTCAAAACTTTGGATCAATGCGGTCGTTTGGGCCTAGCTTAAATGGCCGTGTCGTTTCGACGGTAGGATGGTTTTTGGCTCTAAAAGACAGAGAGTTTGAGGGAGTACGTGGTCGCGTTGTATGGTTGAAACGGTCTTATCGAATTGGCAGAATTGGCTTGGAAGATTTGGAAAGGGACACAGTCGTTTTGTTTAGATGCAAACGGCCATGTAAAGTCAAAAACTTTTGTCCTTGAAATTAGGTTCGATGCGGTCATTTCATTTGAGTTCAAACGGCCACGTCGTTTCGACAATGGATGGAATTTTGGCTCAAAAATACTTAGATTTTGGGGCTTTACGTGGCCCCATCATTTGGTCGACGCGGCCGTGTGGAATTGAAAACTTTGAACTCAAAATTCACCTCAAGTTCTTCCCCACAACGCAGTCGCGTGTGTCTCAGTGATGCGGTCGCGTCGAATGGTGCATCAGCTCCTCGTCTTCTTCTCTTTGACTTTCTTCCACGCAGTCGCGTGGTGTATCCCACGTGGCCGTTTAGAATTGATTCTCCAGCTCCTCTCCTACATCAAAACTTAGAGTTATTTTGGGGTTTTGGGCCTAATTAAAAACAAAAATTCAATCAGTTCTAAACTAAAACAAAGATTGAAATTGAAAGACTAAAATTGATACGAAAAACACTTGGGTTGCCTCCGAAGAAGCACTCATTTATAGTCGTGAGGTCGAATCCCTTTTAATGTCTTCATGGTGGCTTTAGGGTGGAGAGATCTAAAATTTCTTTGTCATCTCCATGCTTCCTCTCGTTTTTCAGCATTAGCTTGCTTGATTCTCAATTCTTCTACTCCCTAGGGTTTGGTGGATGTGATCGTAGTGGTTCTTCTTTGGATTTCTCACTAGAAACTTCCTTGGATGCCTTGTCCAGCATCATTCCATCCAGCTTCTCCTCTTGGCTCAAATTTTCGTCTGGGGGTTCCTCTGTGATGTTTAAAAACAAATTCTCCAATGTGGCTTCCTCGATGACTTCTTCGAGGAGGTCTACTTGTTGCGGGTGGTCATTCTCCATAAATTGCTTCATGGATCATCAGAGGTCGAATTCTACTTTCTCTTTTTCCACATTAAGGGAGAGCTTCCCTCCCTTTACATCGATCAATACACCCGTGGTAACCGAGAAGGGACGGCCTAGTATTATGGGAATGTGGGTGTCTTCAGGCATATCCATTATTACAAAATCTTATTGGACTAAGATCTTCCCTACGCGTACTGGTACGTCTTCGAGTATGCCCGTACTTGATTAATCTATCTACTAACAGAAGGGACATATTTGTCGGTTGAATCTCCCCCATCTTAAGCTTTTCACTAATCGATAGAGGCATCAAGCTAACGCTCGCCCCTAAGTCATAAAGTGCGCTTTTGATTTCTATATTACCAACGACACACGGGATGGAGAAACTCCCAGGGTCATCAACTTTTTCATTTGCTTTCCTCTGAAGTATTGCACTACATTCTGCTGAGAGCACAACATTCTCCCGCCTACCTCTCTTTGTAATGATCTCCTTCAGGAACTTGGCGTAGGTAGGGATCTCAGATATGGCATCAAAGAATGGTATGATTATGTTCAGCTGCTTCAAGAGGTCAAAGAACTTCCCATATTTTTCATCTAGTTTTTCCCTCACCAGCCGTGATGGGAAGGGTACCTTGGGGATGTATGTGCTTCAAGGCTCTTTAGTGTCCTCCCCTTGCTCTTCCATCTCAATAGTTTTCTCCATTCTTAGTGGCTCGGATTGTAGGGGTGCTACTTCACTTTTGACTTAACGCTCAGCTTCAAACTCCACAATTATTTGGGGTTCATTTTCAACTATACTCTTATTTTCCATGGTGGGCAAGACGGGACCTTCCATTTGCTTCCCTCTACTAAGAGTTATAGCATTTACGTGCCCTCGAGGGTTTGCTTCAGCTTGTCCCGGTAACTACCCTTGAGGACCTGCTATCTGTGAGAGTCGCGTTGCCGTCTGTGCGATTTAGTTTTCTATTGCTTTCTGGCCTACGACGAGCTGTTGCATGGTGGTCATTAGCTGCTGTGTGATGGTCATCAGCTGCTGGATAAAGGGTTGGAAATACTCGTTCCTTTGCCCCTGCATGAGAATATGGCTTTCAATTAGTACTTCTAAGTTATATTTGGAACTAGAAGGCATAATAGGAGGAAGTCTTTGGTTGAAATTCTGAAATGGTCCTTAAGGATGTGCTTGGAAATTCTGAGGTTGTTGTGTGTACGGCGATTGATCTTGCAATCCTGGATTCCTATAAGAGAAATTGGGATGGTTTCACCCTTGATTGAATATATTTGAGTACGGGTTGTTAGGTGGCCATGGATTGTTTCCATACAACGCATTGGCTTGCTCCATGGTCATGCCCAATGTGCCATCAACGTAATTGGGCATTCGTTCCCTGGGTGCCCCTGTACACCACAAACCTCATAAATCACCGCCGTAGGTGGAATAGAAGTACCAAGCCCAATCATAGATAATTGTTTAGATAATGCATCGAATTTTGCTGAAAACATAGACACTTCATCTAATTCATATTTACCTCCTTTCTTGAAGGTGTCTCACTCATTGCTCCATAAGTCATTGTTGGTGGCCATGTCTTCCAACAACATTTTGGCTTCAACAACATCAATCGACATCTTCACCTCTCGGGATAACCCATTATAGACGGCTTGGATCAATAGCCAATCTGGTACACCGTGGTGTGGACAGTTGCGTTGCAAGTCTTTGAACCTTTCACATGCTTCGTATAATGATTCCTGGTCAAGTTGGGTGAACTTTGTGATCTCGTTGTGCATTTTGACAGTTTTCCCTGGAGGAAATAATTTCACTAGAAATGCGCATGACAAGGAATCTCAAGTGGTAAAAGTATTGGAATCGTGGCTTCTAAGCCAGTCTTTAGCTTTATCCCTAAGAGAAAATGGAAATAATCTTAGCCTGATGGCGTCAGAGGTGACGCCATTCATTTTTAGCGTATCCATCTTCTCGAGAAAGATGCTCAGGTGTTCATTAGAGTTCTCCATGGGCTTCCCTGTAATAGGTCCTACTGTATAAAACAAATCAAGGCCGGTTTTAGTTCAAAATTGGCAGCCTCCACAGTTGGCCTTGTGATACTCAACGTCTGTTGGATCTGGATATAAGCCTAGAGGGGAGGGTGAATAGGCTTATAAAAAATTCTCGCACAACCCACGAGAAATCACACGCAGTTAATAATCACAAGCAGGGTAAATATGAAGCAATCACAGAATACGCGTAGATATACCCTGGTTCGGTCGTCCCACGACCTACTCCAGTCCCTAAGCAAATACTAGCATTAATATATTCCTTTTGTACAATTACAATGGGTCCTAAGCACCCTGCCCCCACCTAGAACGTACCACACTCCCCGAGTGCAGAACACTATCAAACTAGTAAATGCTCTATCTTGACAAGTCCCATTTGTAATGTCCTACAAGCTACTGCACAAGTACTAGAGGGGGGGGGGGGGGTGAATAGTACTTTAAAAATAACGAGGAGTATAATTCCTAATTATAGTGCAAACAACTACCAAATCAATTTGCGGAAGCTTAAATTGAATGACAACAACAAAATTAACAATGCTAACAAAAGATGTTACTGGGTTCGGATCCACCCAAGTCTCCCCGACTTGTTCCCGGTGATCCTACGTCCCAACCACCCGGATCCCCTCCGGATACTTAGGTTAGAAACCCTAACCCAAGATTTCCACTATGATATCTTGTGAAAAACCTTCACAAGATCAAATCATACATGCAATGACAATAGTGAATCCCACAACCTGGGATCACAACCTTCTCTCACAACCGAGAGAATCAATAAGCAATATAAACAAGTTTATAATGAAATAAACAATCTTACCACAAAAGCATATACCTTGAGTTTTCTTACCAAATAGGTGCAAGGAGGGATTTGAGGAAGATGAAGTCACCAAGACCTAGCACCAAAGAAATGACCAGCAATGGGTGCCTAGGAGTGATTTGGAGATTTGAATCAAGCTAGAGCTTGAAGGGCTCACCAAGAACAAACTTCTCTCAAGATGGATTCTAGATCTAGAAAGTGAGAGAATGGATTTCTTGTGAGGAAGAGAGCTTTGGAAATGAGTGAGAATGGCTATCTCTTTCAATCTCAATGAATCTCTTAATGGCAGCTCTTAACCCTAGAGAAATGACCTAGGTTCGTATTTATAGGGTCCCATAAAAACGAGTTAGGTCAAATCCTAACGGTTAGAAATCTGAGGCAACTAGTCGGTCAAAGAACAACCACTGACCGACTAGTTCATCAACTAGTCGGTCAGTCAAACAACATGGACCGACTAAGTGAAGAACTGAGAAGAAATAGAAATTCAGACCTAGAAATCTAGTCGGTCCAAGAAGACTTTCTGACCGACTAGTTTCACAACTAGTCGGTCAGTCAGTGAACGTAGACCGACTAAGAGGCAAAAGCAAATAGTCTGAATATAAATTGACTTAGTCGGTCCAAGAACAAATGTTGACCGACTAGATTATCAACTAGTCGGTCACCAAACGTTCTTAGACCGACTAACGATAAACAGTAGCTTAGGAGAAATTTGGCATGTACAGTAAATCACAACTAGTCGGTCAAAGAAGCATCACTGACCGACTAGTTCACAAACTAATCGGTCGGTGAGTCAACGTAGACCGACTAACTGTAAACAATACTGAACAAGAAAAGATTAACTCAAACTAGTCGGTCCAAGAAGCTCTGCTGACCGACTAGATCACCATCTAGTCGGTCAGTACTTCTTCTTGTACCAACTAACATGCACAAACAAGTCCGAATCGAAGCGCGATGCTTCGAGGAAGTTAGAATGAACTTGTACTAAGATCCTAGAGCTACGATATGAGCGTTATGAAGATAGAATCGTAAGATATACTCAAGGCTTAACATTCTATAGATCGAAGCTAAAAGACTATAAATAAAACCTTAATGAATGGTCTTCGAGAGCTTCGATTAATTCTTCATGACTTCCAAAACGGTCCAAGAGCTTCAACGAAGCTTTAGGCAATGAATTCGAGCTTTGAGAAGTCTTGAGATGTCGCTTTGATTGTTCTCGTGAATTTGGCGATGATCTCCAATACTGCGCTCACAAATTGTTAGTTCATGAATTATTTATGTTTGCTCATCATCCAAAACCAAATCCGGGGAGTCCAATATTCAACACCATTTGTCAAGACCCTCTTGTCTAATCCCATACTAAACAAGTCCCCAAAAGAACACAAAAGCGGTAAAGTTTCCCCTACAGAGATCAATACACTAATACACAAATATAAAGAGTAATAAGTTCAGAAAAGCTCAGTTCGTGTCCGTGTAGTTGTCTCTGTCAATCAGCACGTCGGCAGCTTCAGTCTGACGCAAACATTATCTCGATCTGATGTCTGGATCTCAATCTGTGGCACAATGAACTTGGGGAGCAACCTGGTCTGGGTGTATAGAAAATCCAATTCAGATTAAATATTAAATGGTGTGTATGCAAAGCAATTACTCAAAACTTTGGTCCAATCCACGTCAGGCTTCTCTTTAAAATTGATGTCTGCGCATAGCAATCTCTTCACAAACCCTTGCATGCAAGCTACCCCACACGTCAGCTATGCTCCTTGGGACTTGTTGCCTGAATACAAAATGTTGAAGCAGCCTTTATTGGAACTAGTGAAGGAGAAAAACTTTGATGGCTTCGATGTCCACACGTTCACAACAGCAAGAGGATCTCGGTCAGCACAAGAGTACCCGACGACGGCGACACCTCCTCACGGCAACAGTATAAAGCTCGATGTCAGTAGCAAGGTCCACGACGACGGCACCTCCTCACGGCAGCATGCACACTGGATCATGGCATAGGCAAGTTTCTCTCATGAACTTGTCGACGTTGGCTTTGAGATGTCGATGGCGTGGTGTTCACCAATTGTAGCAGTATGAAGTTCGACACTCCACGACGACGCAACGGTAGGCAGAGGTTCAATAGCAACGAGGGCATGTAGGATGTTTCAGAGTGTTTTCTCACTACAAAGCGTTGACCGTGGAGAACCCGGTCAACGTGGTCAAGGGGCCCGCTTGGGTCCCTCGGGGGCTTCGAATCGGTGCAGATGGGGCGAGGGGAAGCCTCGGCCCTGGTTGAGACGCTCGGCCTCGGACAGACGAGCACGGCCTCGGAGGTAGGACGACGAGGGGTAGCCTCCGTCGTCCAGCTAGATGCGTGTTCGGCGAAGGGCGAGGGGAAGCCTCGGCCCGGGTCGAGACACTCGGCCTCGGTGGGTTGCGCTCGGCCTCGGTGGTCGGACGACGAGGGGAAGCCTCAATCGTCCAGCAGGTTGCGTGGTCGGCGAGGGGCGGAGGGGAAGCCTCGACCCGTTGATCTGATGCCCTCCTGCGTAGGTGAGAATGCTCGTCAGGGGGCCGGACCTTGGTTCCGGCCAAATCCCCTCCGATGCCTAAGTCAGACAGAGATCTGAAAGAGGAGGCTCGACGGAGACGGTTCGACTCGTGAGGAGATCAGAACGGCGTCTCACGGCGCGAGCGGGGGAGAAAGGAAATGAAATGGGGGAACTAGGTCGTTGATGGAATACCTTAGGTTCTAGATACCTGAGATGCGGTCCCTTGTCCTGTTGTCCTCCTAGCCCCTTTATAGACCTCCGCCGTGATTGCCCCCGACCCACGTTGCTCGTCCGCCCCCAATCGTGCCCCCTCAATCTGCCCCCTGCCGCCGCTTCCTGCGCCATGCCAGCCTCCCCCCATAACTGCCATTAAGTGGTCGTGGGATCGAGGGAGCGGTTATCGCAGGAGTGGGTGAGTGACCCGTATGTTACCGGGGCCGGGTCGGATCTACATTCGGGGGAGTCCCCGATAGGGCCTTATCGAGTGGGCCTGAGTGCTCAGATGGGCTCTTGACCGGGGGTCGGGTTTTCAGGCTCGTGTCTTTCGGGCCTCGGCCAAATAGGCGTAACAATTGCCCCCATCGGTCGGGTCGATCGGCCTCGGCCGGTTCGGCTCGGCCGATGTGACTTCCGCCGACTTTGACAGGCTCGCCAATCGATGTCGACTCATTTATTAGTCGTCATCATGAGTTGGTCCGTTCGATACTTTTAAGGCGCGGGCTCCGAAGCGCCGTCGGTCTTCTGATGCTGCCACGTGTAGCTGCAAGCTTATCCCCATCGCTCGTGGGGTCGTCTTAAGTCGAGAAGCCGTGGGGTTCGTGAGCCGCCCTTGGTGGGGTCGAGTGGCCTTGGCTTGCTCGGTTCGGCCGCTGTGCCTCCTGGGATTCCGAGTGGCGCTTTAATCGAGGCGTGGTCATAAATGTAGGTCATGATGAGGCGGATCGATTGGACTTCCCCTGGCGTCGATTTCGAAACGCCGCCGGTTCTTCGAGTCCTGCCACACGTTATTGTCAGGCGCTTCGAATTCGTCCCTGCATCCGATATATAAGATCCCCAGCTGCGTTGATCTCCTCTCCTTTCTTGCTCTTCCCATTGCTCTAGGCTTTCTACAACTCAGAGTCTCCCGTCGTCTTCGCTTCTTCGCCTCCTTCAAACTAGCTGAAAGGTAATTTCTTTCTCGCTCTCGTATTATGGCTGCTCTTAGGATAGGCGGTTCTGGCCGAGGGGCGAGGGATTCTCCAGAGTCTAGGCGGGGCAGGCCCCGGCCAGTGGGATCAGGTTCCTCTTCCGGGAGTCGTCCCCTCCAAGATAAGGGGAAGGGGAAGCTATTCCCAGACTACGCCTACGATGACGTGGCGTCGGCTGCCGTGCGTCTTAACGTGCCCCCGGTCATCCTCCGTACGCCGTCAAGGACCGCTCCTTCGGTGGTCTCGGAGATCTGGGAAAGGTATCTCTGCTTCCCGTACGATGTCCGAGTTCCATTCGTCGACGAGCGGATTTGCCTTCCGAGGAGCAATGAAGTCGGCGTCTACGTCGAAATGTTTCACCTGGGTCTTCGTTTCCCGCTCAATCCCTTCCTTATCCAGGTCATGGAGTATCTCATGGTGCCGCTTTGTCAGTTTACCCCTTGCTCGATTGTGGTACTGACGGGCTTCGCTACGCTCTGCTGCACCCGCGGCCTGGAGCCGTCCCTCCCCCTTCTCTTCCATTTTTACCAGATCCAGACGGTCGGGCCGGGGTCATGGCTGCACCTCCGAGCCCGTTCGAGGAGGGAATGTCTGATCGGGCTACCCCGCTGGTCGGGGGATTGGAGCTCGGATTATGTCTTTGTGGTCTTCTTGGGTGATGCCCAGATTCTGACAAGCTGGGGCGGTTCTGTCCAGCCTCGCCCGTCGCTAGCTCTCTCAGACGTCGACCGGGCAGCCGCCGCGCTGCTGTTGGCTCTTCCTTTGGAATCGAAGTCCATCTGGTCTTTGTTGGACGACCTACTCCCGAAGGCCGTCTTGTGGTCTCCGGGTAGGTCGCTTTTTCATCCTCGGATCGCCCTATGACTCATCCTGATTTCGGTCTCCTTTGCAGGGATGGCAGGCCGCGAGTTCGTCCGTGACGTCGATGAGCTGATCCGTCGTGGAGCCGCTCGGAGCCGAGGTAGTACCTCTGGAAGGGCGCCTCGGAGGACCGTTGAGGAGGAAGTGCGGCGAGCCGAGCCTTCCGTGGGCAAGGTGGTGGCCGTGCCTCCCGCCTCTTCTTCTGGCGATCCCCTTCCCGGGGGTGAGGATGGTGCGAGGCGGAAGCGTTCCCCTCCGGCGCCTTCGGAGCCCCACGGAGGAAAGAAGAGGAGGGAGGACGTGGATCCCTCCAGTCCGGCAGGTTCCGCGCTTCCCGTGGCGACCACCGGGGATCCTTCGGTAGCTTTGTCAGCCACCCCCCTCGCAGCGTCTTCGCCCGTATCACCGGGGGTCGGGGCCTTGTTGGCGAGCGACTTGGCTTCGATCGTCGTCCCTGGGAGTTCGATGTTTGTTGACCGAGCCCTGGCCCAGCAGGTTACCGAGGTCTCCGTCCCTCCCCGGGACCGCAGCTTCCTCAAGAAGATCCCGGCCGACAAGATGTCGGATTCCTTGGTCTGGATCCTTCAACAGGTTCGGTTATCTAGCTATCCTCTCTTTCTCTTTATCCTCTTCTTAGCCCATGTCTCGTCTTTTCAGGGTTCAGCGTTCGCTGTGGAGTTGCAGTGTCGAGACGTCCGCTTGAGGGAGCTGGAGGAGTCCTCCATGAGGGCTCAGGAGCGGGCCGGGGCGGCTGAGGTGGCTATGACGGAGGCCCAGATGGAGTCTCGGTGTCTCAACCTCCGTGTGGCCGAGTTGGAGGGATGAGTGGTTGACCTCCAAGGAAAGCTGGAGGATGCTCATCAGTCGGCTGAGGAAGCGGCGGAGTCGTTCTGCCTGGAGAGGGAGGAGCTTCAGAGGGAACTGTCGGATCGGCGCCAGGTGATGCGGCTTGCAGAGGAGGTGGAGAAGGGCGTCGTCGAGACCCTGGGGAAGAGGATCTTCGATGTTCTCAGGGAGGCCTTCGGTAAGTATGAAGACCTCATCGCCCCTCGGATCGTCGAAGTCGTCCAGTCTTCCTTCCGGGAATGTGCGGAGCGTGTTCGGCAAGCCCCTCCGCCGGTCGATCCCCCTCGCTCCGAGCAGGGCGAAGTGCCTGAGGATGTGTCCTCCCGAGCTCGGGCTCCCTAAGCCGTCCCTCCCGGCCTTATCCTCAAATTTTTAAGCATCCGCTTCGCTTTGGGCCAGTCTACTTGAAATGGATCCCTGGCCCCCGCTATCTCCTTCGGCTTCGTTATCGGCTCCGTGGCCAATAATTGCTGGTTGCATGGCTGCTAGCTTGGGCTAACTACTTTGGGTCTTTTGTCAACCAATTTTGCTCTGTCGGTGTCGATCTAGCTTCTGTAGGTGAAGAACTCTGTCATTCGTCGTGAGTGGATTATTTGTAGAGTGTTTCCTTCGCCTTGATTCCCTGTAAATAAGACACGTTTTTGTACCCTGGTTAACTATTATAAACGAAATTGACTTACTCGGACTTCTCGTGTATTTTGCGTTGCTGCCTCGTTCTTGGCCTAGGATTGGATGACGTTCGCGTCGGCTGGGGGAATTGCCCCCAAACTTATGGGTGCTGGAGTCGGTCGGCGAGGGCAAAACTCCTCGGCTTAGGTCCGGTCGGCGTTCGTGCCTGCTGGGGGAACTGCCCTCAGACTTATGAGCGCAGGAGTCGGTCGGCGAGGGCAAAGCTCCTCGGCTTAGGACCGGTCGGCATCCGTGCCTGCTGGGGGAACTGCCCCAGACTTATGAGCGCAGGAGTCGGTCTGCGAGGGCAAAGCTCCTCGGCTTAGGACCGGTCGGCGTTCGCGCTGTCTGGGGGAATTGCCCCCAGACTTATGAGCGCAGGAGTCGGTCAGCGAGGGCAAAGCTCCTCGGCTTAGGACCGGTCGGCGTCCGTGCCTGCTGGGGGAACTGCCCCAGGCTTATGAGCGCGGGAGTCGGTCTGCGAGGGCAAAGTCCCTCGACTTAGAACCGGTCGGCGTTCGTGCTGGCTGGGGGGATTGCCCCTAGACTTATGAGCGCAGGAGTCGGTCGGCGAGGGCGAGGCTCCTCGGCTTAGGACCGGTCGGCGTCTGTGCCTGCTGGGGGAACTGCCCTCAGGCTTCTAAGCGCAGGGGTCGGTCGGCGTGGGCAGTGTCCCCCTTCCTCCTCCAGTGAGGCAGTGGCCTTCATTCTTTTGCACTATCAGTGAAATGTCAACTCCGTCGGGGATTTAAGAAAAGACAAAAAAGGAATGCATTTGTACTCTCAAGAGTCCTGTCAGACCGGTACATTTGGAGGAAAAGGAAAAAAGGAAATGAAGCTAGACAGAGGGATGTAAACCTAGATAACTCCCTTTTACTAGGCTGCAACTGGGGGGAGAGACATCGCCCGCTCACTCTATGATGCGGAGGGGACCTTGGACGGTGTTGATCTTCTTCCCCTTGTCTGGCTGCGTGGAGGTCCCTTCTCCGTGGGCCGGCTCGTCGGCCTGGTTCCTGGCGTGCCCTCGGCTCATCAGCTTCTCAATGTCCTTCTTCAAATGCCAGCAGTCTTCAGTGTCATGGCCATCGTCCTTATGGTACTTGCAGTACTTCTCCCTGTTCCTCCCACCTCTTTTAGCCTTCGGTGGGGGGCGATCAGCTCGCTCTTCCTTCTGTACTTGGGCGAGGACGGCGTCTGGGGTGGTGTCCCTCGTGCTTTCTCCCCGCTGTCTGTTCCTCGGCCTCTTCTCGGTCCGGTACCCTTCGGGGCTGACTCGCCCGCCGTCGCCGCGCTTGGTCCCTCGAGTGGCTTTTCTTGCATCCTCGGCCAAGGCCTCCTCGGTCAGCATGAAGCGTTCGGCCCTCGCCATGATCCCGGGGAGGTCCTTCGGGGGATCGTTGTGTAGGGACTTCTTGAGGCCTCTGTGGCGAAGCCCTTTCTTAAGGTCCGTCTGGACCACCAGGTCAGGAGGGCTGTTCACGTTCAGCCTTTCCGCATTGAAGCGGCGCATGAACTGTCGGAGCGGCTCGGCCGGGCCTTGCACTATGTTAAACAGATGTTCAGCACCAGGCTTGATCTGCCTCCCCGCCATGAACTGTTTACAGAACAACTGGGTGAGTTCCTCGAAGCTGTCGATGGAGTGGCCGGGCAGGCTGTGGTACCAGGTCCTCGCCGCTCCCCTGAGAGTAGAATAGAAGCCCCGACAAAGCAGGTCATCGTCAGCTCCCTGGAAGGACATGTCCCCCTCGTAGTCCATCTCGTGGTGTCCCGGGTCCCCTATCCCGTCGTACTTTCCCAGCACCGGGATCCTGAATCGAGAGGGGACCCGTGCGTCGGTTATTCTCCGCGATAAGGGGCACCGGTCTCCGTGGATGCCCCCGGGGATGCGGCAGTCGCCTGCCTCTGGCTCGATCGGGGGTGGAGGAAGCACAGGCGCCAGCGGGGCTGGCTCCATGGCCCTCGCCACGCTGGGGGTCGGGCTGACCCGACGCTCCCGACTCCTCCTGCGGGAGCTCCTGCTCCGCCGTGATCGGTCTCTCGAGTGGTGTCGTTCGCTTCTCCTGCGGCGGGACGACCGTGACTGACGAGATGATGCCGTCATCGATTCGCCCTCCGTCCCTTCGGTTTCTCTTCGGCTCCTTTCACAATAAGGGGAGGAGGCGCGTGACCTCGCCTGACGAGAGCCGGACAGCGTGAACCGACGCTCCGTGTTCGGTTTCTGGGTCCCGTGGTCGTCGACCACGGCGGACCGCAAGTGCGGGGGACCCCCCGCCCATCGATGGCTATCGTCCAACGTGCCTCCGTTGGACGGTGCAGGGCCGACGAGCTGCTGTACCGTCGCGACCAACGTCTGGAGGCTCGCGTTGGTCTCCTGAGCCAGGGCGCGAAGCTGTCCCTGCGTGGCCAGTTCTGAGCCGTCGGTCTCTTCGGTTGAGAG
The DNA here is from genome assembly GCA_030789695.1 of Scilla litardierei. Lineage (NCBI taxonomy): Eukaryota > Viridiplantae > Streptophyta > Magnoliopsida > Asparagales > Asparagaceae > Scilla > Scilla litardierei. The sequence continues at coordinate 73,765,687 of CM061130.1, forward strand.
GGCGGGGTGGCTGCCGACGGGCGTGTCCTCGGGGTTGCCGTTTGATGCGCCATTCCCCTCCTCCGGGATGGGGGCATGCGCTTCCTTCCATTGCTGGCTCGTGCCATTGTTGGTGTGGTTTGCTGCTTCGTGGGACGGTTTTCGTTTCCCACAGACGGCGCCAGATGTTTCAGAGTGTTTTCTCACTACAAAGCATTGACCGTGGAGAACCCGGTCAACGTGGTCAAGGGGCCCGCTTGGGTCCCTCGGGGGCTTCGAATCGGTGCAGATGGGGCGAGGGGAAGCCTCGGCCCTGGTTGAGACGCTCGGCCTCGGACAGACGAGCATGGCCTCGGAGGTAGGACGACGAGGGGTAGCCTCCGTCGTCCAGCTAGATGCGTGTTCGGCGAAGGGCGAGGGGAAGCCTCGGCCCGGGTCGAGACGCTCGGCCTCGGTGGGTTGCGCTCGGCCTCGGCGGTCGGACGACGAGGGGAAGCCTCAATCGTCCAGCAGGTTGCGTGGTCGGCGAGGGGTGGAGGGGAAGCCTCGACCCGTTGATCTGATGCCCTCCTGCGTAGGTGAGAACGCTCGTCAGGGGGCCGGACCTTGGTTCCGGCCAAATCCCCTCCGATGTCTAAGTCAGACAGAGATCTGAAAGAGGAGGCTCGGCGGAGACGGTTCGACTCGTGAGGAGATCGGAACGGCGTCTCACGGCGCGAGCGGGGGAGAAAGGAAATGAAATGGGGGAACTAGGTCGTTGATGGAGTACCTTAGGTTCTAGATACCTGAGATGCGGTCCCTTGTCCTGTTGTCCTCCTAGCCCCTTTATAGACCTCCACCGTGATTGCCCCTGACCCACGTTGCTCGTCCGCCCCCAATCGTGCCCCCTCAATCCGCCCCCTGCCGCCGCTTCCTGCGCCATGCCAGCCTCCCCCCATAACTGCCATTAAGTGGTCGTGGGATCGAGGGAGCGGTTATCGCAGGAGTGGGTGAGTGACCCGTATGTTACCGGGGCCGGGTCGGATCTACATTCGGGGGAGTCCCCGATAGGGCCTTATCGAGTGGGCCTGAGTGCTCAGATGGGCTCTTGACCGGGGTCGGGTTTTCGGGCTCGTGTCTTTCGAGCCTCGGCCAAATAGGCGTAACACAGGAGGAGGAGAGCTCAACGGTAGCAGTCGAAGAGCTTATCGTAAGCTCTCGTTGAAGCACGGTAGTGAACAAAAAATTCGCCAGCAACACGGATGGTGTTCTCGACGACAGCAACAAAGAACTCCGACGGAGGCTTCTTCTGAGTGGGTCGACAAGTGCTTGGACACACATCTACTCAATTGATGGCATGCGGAAATAGCACATGGGCAGTGGTCGACGCTTGGAATATGATGTGCATGAGTTGTTGTTGGGGCTTCCTCCTCTTAGTTGATGTGTGAGTCTCCTTCTCCCTAACGTGAGTTGATGAAGGAGATGACCTAGAGCTTGCGACAAAGGCAATAGGATAGGAGATCTCTTTGGCCTTGATTGGAGTTGCTTGCGCAAAGGGATGATAACTCTTGGAGATACTTGCGGCTAGGGTAGAGGTAATGGTGCGTGACTTGCCTTGGAGATTTATGTTGGCTGACCCCTTGCTTCTACTTGGATTTTGACTTATGTAGGCCTCCCTAGGGTTTTGCGGTATGCGGGCATCCAAGGGCTAGAATGAGTTCGGCTAGGGGTGATCCAATGGCTAGGGGTAGTAGAGATGTGGCTATTACCAAGTCCTCTTGAAGATAGGAATAGGAATTTGTAATTGGATTGGATTTGAATAGTGTTGATTTGGGATTTGAATAGATCTTCATCTATTTCAAATAAGATTGGAATAAACACTAATTGTTATGAATAAATCCAAAGGAATTCTCTCCATCTCACCCCATATATGACCAAGTCCTCTTTGCTAAGTATATAGCTCTTTGACCAATTCCAACTTGCTTTGTGAATAGCAATTTCTCCACCGTTATGATTTAGTCATCGTTGAGGTATTTGCACCTTCGCCACTCCTATAAGCACTTAACACACATCAAACACTTCACACGGGTTTGTTATCATCAAACAAGATCATTGTGTCCAACGCACGTTGTATCCAACAATCACCCCCTTTTGATGATGACAAACCAATATAAGATTTGCAATAACGATTTAAACAATACCATTGTGATATGTGTGTTGATCGGTCCCGAGTATACACCCAGAGAACGGTTGTAGTTTTACCACAAGTGCACGGTGTAGCAGCGAGCGGGATATCGAACACAGGGAGGACGAGTGACCGTGCTTGTTCAAATCAACCTGGCTATTTAAGAGAGAAATTTGCCTTCGGCGATCCTGTCACAATCGTCAGACAAAAATGCGGAAATATCAAATCAAATAAAGAACGTCTAGGGAATGGGGAATCCCCGCTACTCACCGTATTTCATGAATGTGGTTCGTCAGTTTCAAGATTGCTAGATTGAGAATTTGGATGAACTAGTTGCAACTGAATGTAGAACCAAGCTCACGCTCTCGCGCTGTTGCCGGTCTATAGCTATCCTAGGTTTGGGTCCAATCTCTTGCAAACCCTAGCCTAGGAAAGCTAGCATTAGGATCAACATCATCGTCCAATCGCGCACCGAGCCCAATCTCTTGCAAACTCGGTCCACGACCTAGATTGGGATAGTTCCTACCCGTCCAATCTCTTACAAACGAGTATCGGCATGGAATTGCAACCGGGAATCCTAGTATCGGTCCAATCTCTTGCAAACCGATACTTCGAAAATCCGACTCCAACCCAATTCGGATTTCTAGGGTTTCCTATCAAATTGGGATCCAATCTCTTGCAAATCCTAATTGATATGAATACCTAGCCATCCGTAGTAAATTGATCCCAATCTAATCCCTAATAACAATTCTAGCACAATTTCTACCAATTCATCACAAATATGAAGATGGGCTTGTAGGGGTTCATCCCCACCCCCAAAGACGTGGAGACTACTCACAAATCATAGCGAGATCACAAAAATAATCGTTGAAATAAGCAATAGAATTCATCACAATATTGAGATAAACAATAAAAATAGAATTTTTAAGGAAAAGAGATGCAAACCAATGGAGTTCTTCAATTGAATCCAACAAAATTCCAATCTTTTTCTCCTCTCCAATCACAAGAACAAAGCTAAAAAACTAATCTAAAAAGCTGCAAAAAATCTAAGAGAGAGGCCCTCAAACTAGGGTAAAAACAGGGTTTAAATAGCCCTCAAAATCATCCAAAAATCGTGACCAAAATACCCCTGCACAGCCTGTTTTCCGCAGTTTTCGCTACAGGCAGCGCATCGCACTCGGCCGAGTGACAAAAGTCGCTCGGCCGAGTGAGAAACCCTGTAATTTTCCAATAAGTCGGGGCCTTCAGGGGTCTCTACTTCGGGGGCGGCTCGGCCGAGTGAATTGTCGTCACTCGGCCGATGGCTTCACTGCACTCGGGCGGACGGGATTTACCACTCGGCCGAGTGGGTCTTCTGAAGTTCAGGCAGCCGAAAAAACAGTAACTTGGATGTTTTGGAGGGGCTTCGTCTGGGCGCCACTCGGGCGGACGTGATGTCTTCACTCGGCCGATGTGGTCTTCGGTGCTCGGCCGAGTGCACATGTAAATTGTGTCTGTTCTGGTCGGCCGAGCAGTGTCTCGCTGGTCGGCCGAGTGGCTCCTCCACTCGGCCGAGTGGGACACAAAAAATGCCCAATCTGCTTATTTTGGCCTCCTCGTCGCTCCTGCGATGTCCGTTCTTCTTCCGCTCCTCTCCAACAGCAAAATACCCCTTGGGGAGGTCGTTGGTGGCCGTCTAGAGTAAGCGCATCTCGGGATCACTCCAAATCGCGCCAAATCACCTGAAATGCGACAAAAACAACAAATCGTGAAAAGCATCGCAATATCGTCGATATATCGTGAAAAACATGATTTGGGCGATCTAAATGGCATGCAAATATGCGGAAAAAGGGTGTAAAATAAGGAGTGATCAAAATCCCCCAAGCTTGCCTCTTACTCGTCCTCGAGGAAGATAAGTAAAAGGCGAACCCGGTGGAATCGGAAAACGAAAACGGCGAAAAACGAAAAAATGGAAAATGGAAAACGGAGAAGAATGGAAAACGAAATGAAAATGAAGAAGAGAGAAAGAAGCGAAGAGGTAGGATGCTAGATCATTTTCTCAGGACGGGGGTTTCACTTACTCATATAGCATGCACCGAATGAAAAACTCATGTCAAAGGATTTTATTTTGATATCATAGTATAATAGTGCAAATAGAAATAGAAAACCCACGAACAACGATATAATCATAAAAAACTGAATAATTTTAAAATTAACATCGTCTGAATCATTCAAAGCGGTATACAAATCACAGATCACACACTTTTCAATTGAACGCTTTCTATCTGGAGTATAAGAGTATCACACTATAGAATAGAGAGAATAGAAAAGTATGGATTTCATGAAATGAACGCTAGGCTTAGATTTCTGGATTTCGTAAAGCTGGAAATAATCTCACCGAGTATAGAATATTACTTAGCCTAGGTTGTCGTGCAATGTCTAGTAGTCACTCTCTCACACATCAATGGATCCCCTCCCCCAAGCTTATCTATAAGCGTGGTGGCATAAAAAATATTTACATCCCCATTTTTATATAGCTCCAAATGTAATAAGAAGAAAGAAGAAAGGAAGAAAGTGAGATGGGATCTTTTATTGAGGATTTTTCCTCTTTTTTTTAGAGAATATATACACAATGATCCCAACTCAAAGAGAGATAATGATATACAAGAATATTCTTCTCTCTTTTATTCTTTTTTTAGAGAATAATAGATTTGGAGCTAGGAATTAATAGCGGGGGAAATGCCATATAATAGAATCACTAAGGGGAGATTCACCAATGATTTTAAAAGTAGAGAAATGATGTTCAAGATTTGTGGAGAAAGAAATAGATATAACTCTCGGTTCACTCTATAAGACATGCACGACACCTTCAGTAGGGTAATCTAATCTACTCAGTTTCGATCACAAAAAAGCTAACTAATCCAGATTTATCATGGCTAACATCATTCAATCATCCTGAAGTGAAGTGTACAATTCATGCATACAGAAGTGATATAGGAAAAGAAATCTGTACTCCAGGTATAGGCATTCAATGCGTGAATCTTGGTGTGTTTTCTGTGATAGCATACATATGAATATTCAGACTCAGCTAATAATAAAATTTCATCCATTTTCATGTGGCAAAAGTGTGGGTCACTATCTCTAAATGCAAAGCAAGTCATAGCATATGATATCAGGAATAAAATCTAAGACATGACAAATAAAGCATGCATATAGAGTAAGCTAAATCCAACGTCATCATCATCACAGAAAAGTCATCTCTAGCATGAGATGAAAAAGAAATAAAGATAAAGGGAAAATAGAAACTATGCAATGCGGCACACAGAGAAAATAAGAAAAACGTGATGCATGGTAAAATAAGAAAGAAAAATGATGAAAAATAGGTGCAAAAGTGAAAAACGGTGTGAAAAACTAAAAATAAAGGTGGCAAATCGAAAAAGAACGTAAGAACTCACTCCCCCAAGCTAAATGGCACAGTGTCCTCAATGTGCAAAGTGTGGCACACCGAGAGACAAGAAATGTGAGGGGATGATGAGGATGCATGCATGGAAAAATGAAGAATAAAAAATAAAAAGAAAAATAAAGAAATGAAAATATGATGCGGACATGATGCATGCACAGATAGGAGTGATACAGATATATAAGTGGCACCAAAACTCTCCCTCTCTCCCAAAAAGATATAAAAAGATATGAGCAAAAAGAGAATCTCAAAATAAGTGAGGGGAGGGGTGGTGGACAAAAAGCGCAACAGGACCCAGCAGAAACGGGCAGCACAACGGCAAAAGGAATCGATGGCATCAAGGGTGCCTAAGAAGGTGGTGCTGCACCGTCTCCGTCCTGAGGCGGAGGTCGTGTGGGTGGTGCTGGCTGGACAGGCCGCTGAGCGGGGGTGGGTGTGGGAGTGGCAGCAGGTCGGGTGTGTGTGGAAGTGTGGGCGGGAACCTGCTGGGTGGGTGGGGGTATGCGCGGGAGACGCTCCAGAACCTGGGTGAGGCAGTAATGTATCTGGGGGATCAGCTCGAAGCGGCCAGCCATCGCAGAGACGGTGGCGGACAGAGTCCTAAGGTCGCCTCGGAGGCCACTCACCGCCCCCTCTAGAGCACGAATGCTCTGAAGTACAGTGTCAGGGGGAGGTGGTGCCGAGGGACACACCTGGCGGGGCTGGGCAGGTCTGGGCTGGCGTACACGGGTCGTGTATGTGACGGGCTCAGCGTGGAAAGGGACAAAAGGTGATGCGCCTGCGAATGTGGGCCTGGCCTCAGTGTGAGGCCGGGGCGCCGGCTGGTGGGAAGTGGAGGCAGCGGCAGCGAAAGAAGAGTGCAAAAATGGCAGCGAGGCGGCCAGAGAGGTCGATGGCACAGAAGTGTGGACAGACTCCACGACGCTCTCAGAAAATACAGCAGGGGTGGAGACAGAGGTAACTACCGCTGGGGCGGAAGTGTGTGGACCAAAAGGCGCAACCCCAGCAGAGATCATGCTAGCCATGGTCTCCACGACCGCGGCAAACGAGGGCTCTCCACTCTCAACAAAGGTCGGCGGGCGCTCGGGGAGTGCGGAGCAAAGTGGCTCGACGGACAGAGGGCCAGTGGTGGTGGTGGGAGTGGTGGTGACAGCCTTGGAAGTGGTGGTGGAAGTGGGCTCAGCTGAGGTGCTCGTGACACTGACAGAAGTGGGGACAGAAGTGTCAGGAGCAGCGGAAACATCAGGTATGGGCTGAGGGGCCACTGGGTCAACAGGCTCGGCAGCAGGCTCGGCAGGGTGTGCAACAGGGTCTACAGGGGCAGCGTGGGCCTGCTCGGCCTCCTCGGCCTTGAGCACGTAAGCAGCAGGGATGAGAACATCCATCGCAGGGAGCCAGTCAACGTGGGCCGGTGCAATCAGAGTCTGAGCAGGGCTCGGGAGAATCATGTAATCGGCACCAAAAGGGCCGTGCAACCAGACCCAGTGACGCTCACCGTGCGGACGAAGCATCTTCATCCGGGCCATAACATCTATCGACAGATAAGTGGGGCCCAGGACGCGTCGCAAGTCATCGGGGAAGTCCTCGCCGGTCATAAGAGCAAGCAAGGTGATCAGGCCGTCGCAGCATATCGGTGAGCGAGCGCCCACCGATACGATGATGCGGTCCAAAAACCAAGCCGCGATATCGATCACGACGGCGGGGACCAGCTCATCGCCATCCCTAGATAGAGCTCTGGGACGTGTCATCGCATAGAGCATGTAGAGCTCTGGCGTAGACATCGTGCCCGGCTCATATCTGGCCAAAAAGGTTGTCGCCATAAGGCGCTGGGCAATGCGTAGGCAGGGGTGGACAATGGCTGAGGCCTTAGCCCTACTAGGGTCAAAGGCGGCGTGGAGACCCGTAATCCGGGCCCAGAAGGCACCGGCGTCGAAGGAAGGTGGGGGGATATGGGTGGGGCCGTAACCGTGATCGGCACCGGGGACAGCGGGCCACGAGAAGAACGCTCTCATCATATCGAGAGTGACCTGGCACTCTCGATCCATGAACCGGAATGAGCATCCCTCGTCGGTCTGGGCGATCGAACTCAAAACCTCAAGTGTCGGGCGGGTAAAAGTATCCGCCGACACCTGCAGAAAATCTCGCCAGCCCACGTTGTCGTACAACGTGAGCATCCCCTCTAGTACCCCCAGGCGTCCTAGGTCAGCGAGGTGTGCAAACCTGGAGGGTACGATCGATCGCTGGGAGATACGCTCGAAGATGGCGCGGTGTGCGTCGTCTCGGAACGTAATCCCGAGCGGCCCGACCAGTGGAGCCGGTGGTGGTGGCTGTGGGTCGGCAGGGAGAGGCTGTGCGGGCTGTGGGTGCACTGGAGGCTGTGCGGGGTGTGCGGGGCCTGCAGGCTGTGCTGGGTGTGCGGGGTGTGTGGGGGACGGTGGAGGAGAGTCCTCCAACTCGTGGGAGGGGCCGGCATCATCCGACCGCTTCCGCTTGGCGGAAGCTCTCTTCGACCGCGGCCGTGTCCGGGGCGGCATATCGGCCCCGAGCGCGCCGAAAAGTGAAAAAAGTGCGGTGCGTGTAAAAGAGTGGAAAGAGTGTACCCCGACACGCCGCGAGTGCTAAGCAGTAGAAGCGTGCGAAGTCAGCGCCTCCGCGAAGTCCGGATCAGCCCGTAGAAGCTCCCCTGGGCTCCCCTAAGCTCCAAAAAGCAACCTGCGCATGAAACGGCGATATCAGCGGGTAATATTCAAAATGTATGGAGCATTAGGGGTATAATAGATAGATATAGAAATTGATCAGGGTTTGGGGTTTGTTTAATACATGGATCCTCGAAAAACACCGCAATATCGTCGATATATCGTGAAAAACATGATTTGGGCGATCTAAATGGCATGCAAATATGCGGAAAAAGGGTGTAAAATAAGGAGTGATCATGTGTGTGAAGTATGACGGAGGATGTATGCAAACAATTAATACAATGATGTTCAAGCATACAAGCAAGCAACAATATAACAATAGTGATTCTAGCATTCTCCCCCTATTTTCATGATTCCCCTTGAACCAATAATCATGCATTTTCACGAGCATTAAGCACAAAAATAATACCACGTTGTCGTGCCACACAAATTACTTAATACCACATTCCACTCAAATAATACATATTCTTCTCAATTTTTCTCCCCCTTTGTTATCATCAAAAGCGTATTAATGGAGTCAATAAAATATCATCTGCAAAAATAAAGTATAATAGATTACAACTAGCACTTGAATGTATTCTGTCTTAGAGTAAGCAATCCAAGTTCAATGAAGATTATAATTTAGACTTCAACACCATCGTGTTAATCACGCCCGGATATACACCCGGAAAACAACTGTAGTCTTACCGCAAGCGCACGGTGAAGTGGCGAGCAGGTATCGAACACAGGGAGGACAATTGACAGTACTCTATCTTAATCACCTAGCTATTGATGGTTGAGTAGAATGGGCTGGATAATAATGTCACTGTCATTCAATTAACAAATGGAATTCTATATAATAAAAGTGCCTAGGGCTAGAGAATCTCCACTACTGATCGTTACTTATCCTTGTAGATCATGAATCTCAATGTTGCAAGGCTTGAATTGAGGTGAACTAGTCGTAACTGAATATAGAACCAAGCTCATGCTCTCGCGCAATTTTCGGTCTATAGCAACCTAGATTAGGGCCCACTTTCGTGCAAATCCTAACCTAAGCCACTAGCATGAAGATCAACATCATCGTCCAATCGCACCTCGAGCCCACTCTCGTGCAAACTCGAGTTACGACCTAGGTTATGATAGTTTGTATTCGTCCAATCTCTTGCAAATGAATATGAGTATAGATTTATAATAAAAATCCTAGCTCTGGTCCAATCTCTTGCAAACCAAGTCTAGAGAATCTCGATTATAAACCTAAATCAAATATCTAGGCCTTCCCATCGATTGAAATTCAATCTCTTGCAAACCCAAATCAATGGAAATTCCTAGCTACTCGTAGTAAATCAATCATAACTAACCGTCTATTAATCCTAGCAACAATTCAATTCATTCATCAAAATTCTAAGATCGGATCCATAGGGTTCATCCACATGCCCTAGAACGACGGAACTACTCACAATTAATCATAGCAATCACAGAAATAACGAATAAGATCATAGAGCAATTCATGGTTGAGAGAAGATAAATTTATAAAAACAAGAAATTTAGATAGAAAGAACAAACCAAATTGCAAGTCTTTGATCTCCAGCTGAGAATTACAATTAGAATAGCCGTCAAAATTAATGTTTCGTCTCCCCTAAAACTAGGAATAAAACTAGCCTTAAATACAAGTCAAAATCGTCCAGAAATTCCTGACAGATTTGCCCTTGGCGCATCCCAGAACCTTAATTCGCGATACAGTCGGACTGTGCTACTCGACCGAGTGGAACATGTCACCCAGCTGAGTGACAGACCCAAAGAAAAACAGAGATATTGGGGGTTTCGGGGGTCTGTCACCCGGTTCCACTCGGGTGAGTGGACTTCTTCACTCGGGCGAGTGGGCTTTGCCATTCGACCGAGTGAGTCTTTTCCAAATTCCAGTAAGTCGGCTGAGTTTTCAGGAGAAAAACCCTGTCATACTCGGGCGAGTGGATTTCAACACTTGGCCGAGTGAGATATTTCACTCGCCCGAGTGGACTTTGACTCAATGTGCTCCTGTATCCGTTGTACTCGGCCGAGCACGATCCTTCACTCGGCCGAGTGAGTTGTCTGCTCGGCCGAGTGAGCTGTTTCTGGAGCTTTATCTTCTCCTCCTCGCCTTCTCGTCGATTCTATCGAACTTATTCCTCTTTCACTCATTATCTAGCACTGCTAGCTCCTCAATAAGGCCCTGGGCGATGCTTCGGTGTGCGTGAAAGTCCCTTGATCTCATTTAAGCTCCAGATCGCTCCATATTTCCTGAAATACGACAAAAACAAGAAATAGTGAAAAGCAACGCGATGTCATCGAATAATCATGAAAAATGCAATATGGACAATCGAAACGGCATGAAAACATGCAGAAAAAAGGTGTAAAATAAGGAGCGATCAAAATCCCCCAAGCTTACCTCTTACTCGTTCTCAAGGAAGATGAGTAAAAAGGCGAACCTGGCGGGTTAAAATAAAGAAAAAGGAAAAAGAAGATAGAAAAGAAAACGAAGAGGGAGGTGCTAGATCATTTTCTCAGGATGTGGAGCTGCTTACTCAAATAGCATTCGACGAATAAAAACATGCCAAAGATTTTTATCTCGATATCATGATCATATATAAATGCATTCGATATAGAAACCTAAGAATATCAAAACGATATGAAAAATGAAATCATTCTATAATTAGCATCGTCTGAGGCATCCAAAGTAATATACATAATCATAGATCGCACACTTTTCAATTGATCGCTTTTTATTTGGAGTATAAGAGGCATCACACAATATGGAGCAATAAGAATATAAAAAAATGGTATTCATGAAATGCATGCCAAATTTCAATTCGTGGACTTCGTAGTACTCCTAGTAATCTCCCTGAGTATAGAAAATTACCTAGCTTAGGTCGTCATGCACAGACAAGTGGTCACTCTCTCACACATCATTGGATCCTCTCCCCCAAGCTTATCTATAAGCGTGGTGGCATCAAATAGAACAATACGACTTTTTCCAATTTTTTGAAGCTCCAATAAAAATAAAAGAGGGAATAAAGAAAGAAAGAAAGAAACGGGATCGTGTATGAACTTCCTTTTTTTCTCTCTTTTTTCTTTTTTTTCTTTTTTCTTTTGAAATCAATATATACAATAATGATCCTAAATCAAAGATAGAGAGATATGCATGTATTCTTCTTTTTTTTCTTTTTGATTTTGGGGTATTGGAGCTTGAACTTTATAGCAAGGGAAAGATGCCAATAGAAGATTTGCTAAAGGGAGATTCACTAATGATTTTAAGTGTAGAAATGATGTTCAAGATATGTGGAAAAAGAAAAATATGCAACGCTCAGTTCACTCTTTAGAATGTGCATGACAGCCTTCAGCAGGGCAATGTAATCTACTCAGTTTGAATTCAGAAAGTAAACTAATCCAGTTATATCAAAAAGGCATACATTCAATCTACCAGGAAATTAAGCGTACAATTTTCATGCAAAAAGAACTGATAGCAGATAACAAAGCAGTCCTCCAAATATAGGCAATCATTGCATGAAGCTTGGTGTGTTTTCTATGAAAAGTATACAATATAAATCATCAGACTCGGCTAATGGTAGAATTTCATTCACATTTATATAATAAAGATGCAGGTTACCATTCTCGAATGCATGGCAAAGTATAGCATATGATATCTGCGATAAAAACGATGGCATGACAATAGAATATGCATATAAAAGTAAACTAGCTCCAGGTCATCGTCATCACAGAAAATTCATCTCTAGCAAAAAGGGATAAAAGAAACAAGGATAAAGGAAAAACAAGAACTACTATACATATACAGCACACACACAAAATAAGAAAACGTGATGCATGAGAAAAAAATGAAAAAGTGGGTGAAAATAAGTGGAAAATAAAGAAAGGTGGAAAAAATGAAAATGAAAATTAAGAAAACGAAAAGTGCGTGAGACACTCACTCCCCCAAGCTAAACTGCACAGTGTCCTCAATGTGCTAAGTGTGGCATAATGAGAGAAATGATATGGGGGTGGGTGAGGATGCATGCATGATAAAGGATGAAAATGAAAGAAAATGAGATGGAAATGCATGTGATGCATGCAGAGATCAAGATGGTGCAATATAAAGGTCCCACAAATGACTCCTCTCTCCCAGGATGATATAGACAAATCTGAACAAAAAGTGACCAAAATGTGTGGGGAGGAGGAGTGCAAAATCGGCAGAAAAGATGTTAGCAATCACGGCAGTGACAAAAATATGAGAGGCATCAAGTGTGTGCCTAAGCAGGTGGTGGAGCACCAACACCGTCCTGTGGTGGGGGAGGTGGAGGTGGAGGTTGCTGTTAAATGGGACGGATGGCGGCAGGTGGAGGCTGTGACAGTCGCGCAAGAATCTGGTTCAGGATAACCTGAATACCAGGGAGTATAGAGACGCGAGACTGTACAGAACTAACATTGGCAGAGAGAGCCCGAAAATCTCCTTTGAGCCCACTAACGGCCCCCTCTAGAGCACGCAGGTGCTGAACTAGGGTGTCGGAGGGAGGGGCAGAGGGTCGAACAGGTGGGGATCGGGGCTGCCGAACACGGCCACTGTAGATAAGTGATGCCACTACGGGGTGAGGGTGTGGTGATGTGCTCACTAAAAGATGCTCAGCCTCTGTGGGAGGCTGAGATGCAAGAATGCTCTCAGAAGTGTGAGCAGCGGCAGAATCTGAAGCGGTGACAGAGGGCGAGAAGGGTGGAGAGGTCGTTGACATAGAAATTGGGACAGACGTCACGACACTCTCAGTGAAGACAGCGGCAGCAGAGACGGAAGTGTCGATGACTGGGGAGGTCGTGAGATCAATTGAAAATGACTCCCCATCGGTCAAGAAATCTGGTGAGGACAGGGTCTCGACTGCGAAAATAAAGGAAGGCTCACCTATCTCAAGAATAGTGGTGGGGGCGCTCTTAAAACTCTCAGTATAAATGGGATCAGTGGTCAGCAGCACAGAGGTGGTGGTGGTGGTGGACTCAACAAGTTTGCTCCCGATACTGACAGAAGTGTGGACGAGGTGTCGGGAGCAGAGGTCAAATCAGGTGCAGGCTTAGGGATCAGGATCTCCGGGTCCAGAGGTGGGAGAAGGGGCTCCTGCTGAGTATCCTCAGGCTCGAGCACATATGCAGATGGGATGAGGAGGTCCATCTCGGGTCTCTACACCCCTCCTGTGGGTCCAATGTGGGTCCGAGCGGGGCTCAGAAGCACCATATAATCTGCGCCAAATAAACCGTGCAGCCAAACCCAGTGATGCTGACCAAGAGTACACAACATCTTCATGCAGGCCATGACATCAATGGGAAGGGAAGTGGGGCCCGGGGGTCGTAGCAAACCAGCTGGGAGGTCAACCCCGCACATGGGAGCCAGAACAGTAATCAGACCGCCACAACAAATAGGCGTCCTGGCAGCGACAGAGATAATGATGCGATCTAGATACCAACTGGCTATATCGATTTGAGTAGCGGGGAGTAAGACATCTCCACCAACCTCGAAGGCTCTCGCTCTAGTCATCGCGTAGAGCATGTAAAGCTCAGGCATAGACATCATCCCAGGCTCATATCTCGCGAGAAAAGTGGTCGCCATAAGGCGCTGAGCAATACAGAGGCATGGGTGGACGATAGAGGAGGCCTTGGACCGGCTAGGGTCAAAGGCAAGAGGTGATCCCGTGATAAGTGTCCAAAAGGCATGAGTATCGAATGACGATGGGGAGATGTGCGTGGGACCATAAGCACGGTCGGGGTTCGGGACGGGGGGCACTGGAAGTAGACTCGGAGCATATCGAGGTAATCTCGCACTCACGATCCATCAATAGAAATGAGCAACCCCCAGGAGTCCTACGGATAAAACTAAGGACCTCGAGTGTTGGTCGGACGTAGGTGTTCATCGACATCGACAGAAAATCACGCCACCCCACGTTGTCATACAACTGGAGTAGGCCTTCAAATACCCCTGGGCGCTCAAAATCTGCAATGTGTGCAAACCTAGAGGGGACAATCGATCGATGTGAGATTCTTTCAAATCTGTCGCGGTGTGCGTCATCTCTGAAAGTGATCCCCATCGTGTCGAAATCAGGGACGGGCTGTGCCGGTGGGGTTGGAATGGGTGCGGAAGGAGGTGAAAGTGTGGGTGGTGGTGGGCTAGGCGGCGGGGAGTCCACTCTAGCAGAGGAAGAGCCAGGCTCGCTAGTCTTCCTTCGCTTGGAGGCGGACGCCCGCGAACACGACCTAGTGCATGGAGGCATGGGTGCTGTGAGATGTGCCTACCAATGCGAAGTGCTATAGAAAAGGAGCGAATGTACCCAAGCACGACGCGAATGCAAGCAATGGATGTGAGCGGAGAAACGCCTCCTCCAAGAAGCTCCGAATCTTCCACTGATTCTCCCCAAGCTATCCTGAAACACAAATTGATTAATTAGCAATTAATATCAATAAATATGGGGTAAAATCAAGAGTAATAGATGTGTATAAAGTTTAATTTCGATTCGGGGTGGAATAGGGCTTACAAAACAGAGATTTGGAGAAAAGGGGGGAATTAAGACGAAATGGGGGACGGACGGCGGTGGGAGAGGCGGCGCCGGCGGTGGCTGGGTGGTGGAGTGGCCGGCGTGCAGTTGTGCCACTCAGGTGCGGGGGTGGTGCAGCTCGGGCGAAGGATCGGAGCGTTCAGGCGATTGGGGGGAAGCTCGGGCGTCGAATTAGGAAATTTGGGAAATTTGATTTTTGGTCCGCGAGCTTTCGAATATATAGGATAAGTCACTCGGCTGAGTGCGTGTCCACTCGGCCAAGTGGCTCAGTCTATTAAGTTTTTAAAACTATTCGTGAAAGTACCGACTCGGCCGAGTAGCACTTTCCACTCGTGCAAGTAGACAAAAGTCACTCGGCCGAGTGGAAAGGCCACTCAAAGCTTTTCAAGTGCTGAGAGTGTCTGATTCACTCAGTCGAGTGACAAAGTCACTCGGCCGAGTGGCATGTAAATGACAGAGAGGGGTTTTTCGAATCTTCCCTGATCAGTACCCTACTCGGCCGAGTAGGGTCTTCACTCGGTCGAATGACAAAGTCACTCGGCCGAGTGGGCTGCTATTTTCAACTCCAACTCTCTGTTTTTGCTCCACTTTCTGATTTTCTTTCCCCCGCCCGTTTCTTCCTTCTCCTGACACCTGAGCACATCCCTGGAGCGCTTTCCTTTGCCATGGTCGTCCTCCATTCATATGGTCTCCTATTCTCCATCTCCTGAAAAGAAAAATATTGCATGTTGTCAGGTTTTTTTTCGACACTTGACACTAAACACTAATAAAGATCTAAAACAAAAATAAAAGGAAAAATTCAACTAAAAATGAGATATAACCGTCCGGTTGCCTCCAGACAAGCGCTTGTTTAAGGTCTTGAGCTCGACCCCTTAAGATTTGCAATTAAAGCTCAATGTTCGGTGCATGTGAGATGCGCACGTCAAACTTGTCGGGAAGACCGCTTGGGTTTAGTTGTTGATTTACTTCGACGTTCCTCGGCTCCCCTTCATCATGGGTAGTAGTGGGGGATGAGTCCCCTAAGCTTGAGCTATTGACATCCTTCTTCTTGGCCGATGGCGAAGATTTGTTGTCCGGTGGAGCTTTCTTTATATGCTTCGCCGCAGAGAGCTTGCATAGCTCTCTAATCTTGACGACATCAGCGTCGTCTTTCTCCTCGTCAGTAAGAGGGGCTGGCGGGTCTCCAATCATCTCGCCATCTTTGGTAAGTTGGCCCTCTTCAAGGCCGTCATCGTGCTTGGCCCCGATGGCAAATGGCATGGCGTCATCAATCACCTCGTCGAAGAGGTCCACGTAGTCCACGTCCTTTGGCCAAGGCATATGCATCATCGCCTTCGGAATGTGGAGCGCAAATTCAATATTGTCGACGTTCAAGGACAAGGTTCCTTCCCTCACCTCTACAATCACTCCGATAGTGGCCAAGAAAGGGCGTCCAAGAATCATCGATGTATCTCCTTCCTCCTTAATATCCATCACCACGAAGTCGCATGGCAAGCAAAGTCCATCTGGTACTAGTAGTGGTATGTTTTTGGCAATCCCCATCGGCCTAGTGATTCGCCCATCGACGAGTTGTATCTTCATGTCCGTGGCCTTGAGGTCGGTTCCTGTATTCAATTTCTTAAACATCGTGAGGGGAATTAGGCACACTCTTGCTCCCAAATTCACCAAAGCTTTCTGAAGTGGGACTCCTCCAAGCGTGCAAGGAATTTCGGAAACTACTGGGGTCTTTGAACTTGGTCGGTGCTTTCTCCTTTCTAGTTAACCACGTACTTTGCTCAGTGAGCATGATCCTCCCTTTTCGCTTCTTTCCCGCGATCAAATCCTTTAGAAACTTAGCATTGGATGGGATTTCGATGATGGCATCCAAGAATGGGATATTCAAACTCACACCTTGCAAATACTCCAGAAATTTGACGAGCCTTTTCTCAATCCTTGCCTTTGCCAACCATTGTGGGAATGGTACCGGTGGCATATAAGTTCGCTCTTCACGTGGCTTCTCTACTTCAGATTTTTCACGTGGCTCCTCACGTGGCTCCTCTTCATTGACCGGTTCCTTATCATCCGAAATTTCTTCCCTTGGCTCCTTAGTTTGAATCATGGCGGGGGTAATATCCTTTCTGCCTCTTGTAATTACCGCCACGACCGCATTGATGTGGCCGGTATTGCTTCGTGGGTTTTATTCCGGTTGAGCCGGCAATTGTTGATTGTTCTTATTTAGCAATGCGAGTTGCTCCGATAACTGTGCCACGACGGTGTTGAGAGAATCTTGTTGGGCCGTCAGTTTTGCATTAAACTTCTTTTGTTTGGTCATGAACTCTTAAACCCTTGCTTCATGGTCCGACCTTGGCGGGCTTGCGGCGGACTGGGTGACCTCTATCCTTGATTGTACCCCGGGGGTCTATAGGGCCCCGCTTCTTGTCTCGGTGTGTTGTTTTGTTGTAGGGGTGCCCTTTGTTGATACTGTGGTTGTTGTAGAGGCCGGGCTTGTAGTTGTTACGGTGGTGGATTCAAGGCTCCATCATTGTTGGCGTATGAAAATCCAGGGTGGCCCCTTGTAGCCGGGTTCACCCAATAACCGGTACTACACGCAACATATTGAGCTTGCTCCATGGCTCCGTTTCCTTGCTCCCATCCAATAAACATAACATGGGCTTGATCTTGCCAGTCGCTCATGCTTCCTCCGGGTGAATAAACGGTGGGGGCTCCATGCAGTTCACTAACCAACTTTTCCAACCTCTCTACGACTTTGTGAAGAGAATCAAATTTTGTAGAGAGCTCCGCCATGGCCTTTGCTTCATAAATACTCATCGGCTTCAAGGATGACGAAGAATGTCCCCTTTTGTTGGCCTACTTCTGATTATTCGAGGCCATCTCCTCACGTAATGTCGTAGCGTCATCCGTTGTCTTTGACAAGATAGCTCCATTGGCGGTTGCATCAATTATTTGCTTTGTGCTCGGTTGCAATCCGTTATAAAAGCTATGCACAAGCTCCCATGGCTCAATACTGTGGTGGGGGCATTGGTGTTGGAGATCCTTGAAACACTCCCACGCCTCATATAGAGTTTCTTGATAGCCTTGCTTGAAGGACATAAGCGCGCTTCTTATCTTAATAGTCTTGGATGGCAGATAAAACTTGTTGACAAATGCGCTTGCCAGCTCATCCCAAGTAGTGAAGATCCCCTCGGCCTGCGTCCTCAACCAATACAATGCCTTGTCTCGAAGAGTAAACGGGAAGAGACGCAGTCGAATAGCGTCAACCGGCATGCCAGGCATCTGGAAAGTAACACATTTTGCCAAGAACGATTGTAGATGGCAGTGAGGGGTTTCTTGTGAGTTCCCATGAAATGGTTCTTATTGCATCAACACTACAAGTCCTATCTTCAGCTCAAAGTTCTTGTCAACCGCCAACTCCAGCATTACTATAGAAGAGGTGGTGGAAGTGGTCCTAGGCCGTAGCCTATCTCGGATGGAGACAAGCCTAGCCATACGCGCTGCTAGCTTCTCTGGAATTTCCGGCGCGGCCATATGATCTTCATCTATAGCAAATCTCCTCTTATCTCTAAGCCTCCTTGCCGTACGCTCGATCTCAGGATCAAATAATATATCTTCTTGTGGTGCCTTTGATCTCGTGTACATGCACAAAAAAAGAGAGTCTAGATAGAATTGTTAGCCCAATAGAGGAATAAAAGAGAGAAAATAATAAAAATAAAAATAAATAGCTAAGTAAAGAAAATAAAATACCGTCGCCTCCCCTGCAACGGCGCCAAAAACTTGATCGCGCCCGGATATACACCCGGAAAACGACTGTAGTCTTACCGCAAGCTCACGGTGAAGTGGCGAGCATGTATCAAACACAGGGGGGACAATTAACAGTACTCTATCTTAATCACCTAGCTATTGATGGTTGAGTAGAATGATTTGGATAATAATGTCACTATCGTTCAATTAACAAATGGAATTCTTTATAATAAAAGCGCCTAGTGCTAGGGAATCCCCACTACGGATCGTTACTTATCCTTGTAGATCATGAATCTCAATGTTGCAAGGCTTGAATCGAGGTGAACTAGTCGTAACTGAATATAGAACCAAGCTCACGCTCTCGTGCAATTTCCGGTCTATAGCAATCTAGATTAGGACCCACTTTCGTGCAAATCCTAACCTAAGCCACTAGCATGAAGATCGACATCATCGTCCAATCGCACCTCGAGCCCAATCTCGTGCAAACTCGAGTTACGACCTAGGTTATGATAGTTCATATTCGTCCAATCTCTTGCATACAAATATGAGTATAGATTTATAATAAAAATCCTAGCTTTAGTCCAATCTCTTGCAAACCAAGTCTAGATAATCTCGATTATAAACCTAAATCGAATATCTAGGCCTTCCCATCGATTGAACTCCAATCTTTTGCAAACCCCAATCAATAGAAATTCCTAGCTACTCGTAGTAAATCAATCATTACCTAACCGTCTATCAATCCTAGCAACAATTCAATTCATTCATCACAATTCTAAGATCGGATCCATATGGTTCATCCCCATGCCCTAGAACGGCGGAACTACTCACAATTAATCATAGAAATCACAGAAATAACGAATAAGATCATAGAGAAATTCATGGTTGAGAGAAAACAATTTATAAAAACAAGAAATTTAGATAGAAAGAACAAACCAAATTGTGATTCTTTGATCTCCAGCTGAGAATTACAATTAGAATAGCCGTCAAAATTAATGTTTCGTCTCCCCTAAAACTAGGAATAAAATTAGCCTTAAATACAAGCCAAAATCGTCTAGAAATTCCTGACAGATTTGCCCCTGGCGCAGCCCAGAACCCTAATTCGCAATACAGTCGGACTGCGCTACTCGGCCGAGTGGAACATGTCACTCAGCCGAGTGACAGACCCAAAGAAAAACAGAGATATTGGGGATTTCGGGGGTCTGTCACCCGGTTCCACTAGGGCGAGTGGACTTCTTCACTCGGACGAGTGGGCTTTGCCACTAGGCCGAGTGAGTCTTCTCCAAATTCCAGTAAGTCGGCTGAGTTTTCAGGAGAAAAACCCTGTCGGGTGAGTGGATTTCTTCACTCGGCCTAGTGAGATATTTCACTCGCCCGAGTGGACTTTGACTCAATGTGCTCTTATATCCATTGTACTCGGCCGAGCACGTTCCTTCACTCGGCCGACTGACCTGTCTGCTCGGCCGAGTGAGCTGTTTCTGGAGCTCTTTCTTCTCCTTCTCACCTTCTCGTCGATTCTATCGAACTTCTTCCTCTTTCACTCATCATCTAGCTCGGCTAGCTCCTCAATAAGGCCGTGGACGATGCTCCGGTGCACGTGAAAGTCCCTTGATCTCATTTAAGCTCCAGATCGCTACATATTTCCTGAAATTCGACAAAAATAAGAAATAGTGAAAAAGCAATGCGATATCATCAAATAATTGTGAAAAACGCAATATGGTCGATCGAAACGACACATGCAGAAAAAAGGTGTAAAATAAGGAGCGATCACGTGTAAGTGTGATAATTAAAACATTGAAGTACAAAGGGAGATTCAATCAAGAGCATCATCCAAAATCAATCCATATTTTCCATTTAACATGAATATCACCTAGGATTGTTTCTTTCCACCTCATTAAAAATGAGTTCAAGGTACCAAACCCTAAAACATAGCCTATAAGGACTATTAGATGTGGGGTTGGATTGCTTGATGAGTAAAATACACCAACGCTAAAGATTACCCATAAAGCATATGTTGGATACTCATGGGTAATGTACTTGCCATGAATTGTAACCATTTTTCATACGGGGCTTTATTCATGTATAAGGTTTATTTTCATTTTTTTTGTGCTTAATTTTTATTCATGGCAATACACATCATATCCCTTATATTATTCAGTTATTATCAACATTCATTCACTTTCCAATATTCATAAAACGAATATCCAAATGTACAACAAGTTTAATATTCGTGGAAGTGAGCATGTAGGTGTAGAAATCAAATCATTCATTTCATGAAACATGTCATTTCTACTAAATAAAGTTTAACATGCACATGTACCTATAACGATAATACAATGATTTCTACAAGGATATGAATGATTTTACAATAATACTACTTATAATGATTCATAAAGAGGCATTCATTAAGTACAATTTTTTTTCATTTTTTTTCATTTTTCTTTTATATTGAACTAAAACAACCTAAGATGCAAACAAACAAGCACACAAACAAGAAATAAATCAAGCACACACACAAATCTATGAATGCATGCAATCAATGCAAAGAGGGAAATAAACATACCTTCGCGTCGCCATTGGACTAAGGAGCTAAAAATGAGACTTTCAATCCATTGCTTCTCGCCAAATCTCTATCTCACCTATATGAAAGGTGTCATGTGTGACCTTGGAATCCAACAAGGTCCACTAGTGTTAGTTATCAAAGTTTTAGGAACCCACACTTGTTTAGATTTTATATTTGTATTCCTAAACTTACAATGGTAGAATGTGTGACCAACGCTATCACAAGTAAAACACTTTGCTTATATATTTTTAACTATAGAAGGCACATTTTGAATTTTATTAAATTTAGTCTTTTCAACATTTTTCAAAACAAATCCAAGTCCACGTCTATTATTGCCATATAATTAATTTCCAAGAATGATATCTAAAGATTGTTTTCCTATGGAAAATTTCTTAATGGACAATTCAAGATTAGAGACTTTGGATTTCAACAGTACATTCACATTCACAAGCAAAGTACATTTGCTCATAAAAGCTTTCTTGTTTTCCTCTTCCTTCTTTTCAAATTCAACTATTTTTCTTTTAAGCTCGTTATTTAGAATGCACAATTTATCATTAAGATCTCTAATCATATAATCCTTTTCAGTTTCAAGCTTAATTAAATCTTGCTTAAGCATACTAATATTATTCAATAAGGATGGACAAGAAATACAAACAGCTTTTTCCGATGAGCTAGATTTTTCCCTTTTTAACACGTCAATGGTTGATTTACATGCAACAAGTTCCTCTTTTAAATTTTTAGATTCTTCAAACATGTCGCAATTTTCTTTTTGCAATTCAAAGCAAGAATTTCTATGGCATTCAACAGTATTATCTAGCTCATCAATTTCTTCTTGCATTTTTTTAAAGAGCTCTGCTTTAGTATAAGATATTACATCATCGTTCTTTGCCATTAAGCATAGGGAAGAGTGGGCTACAATCTCCTCCTCATCATCCTCAGCTTCGATGTCCATGTCCCACGTTAACACTTTGGCTTTTCCTTTCTCTTTTACAACCTGAGCCGTCTCTTGTGGGCAATTCCTCGCATAATGTCCCTTCCTCCTGCATTTAAAACATTCAACTTTATCATTAGTAGTATTTTGTTCAGAAGTATTTCTAGAATGATTATATTTATTGGAGCGATTAAACCTTTGCACCATCTCAGCTCTTCCTTTCTCTGTCTTGATGTATCTGCTGAATCCTCTTACCATAAGAGCATGCTCCTCCTCATCGGTGTCATCCTCGCTAGCTTGAAGAGCTAGTGGTTTTGGAGCTTTTTCCTTTGGTTCAGGTTTCTCCCTTTCTTCAATGTTCAGCAACTCAAGCTCATATGACATTAGGTTGCCTATCAAGTCCTCCACCCTCATCTGTGATAGATCTTTCGCTTCTTGGATGGCTGTGACTTTAGGACTGAAAGAGCTTGGTAGCACTCTTAATATTTTCCTCACCTGTTCAAGGCTAGAATATGGCTTACCGAGCGAGCTAGACTTGTAGATGATGTTGGTGAACCTCGCAAACATCTCTGATATGGACTCTGATGGTAGCATGCGAAAGCTCTCGTATTTTGTGCTCAGAAGTGCAAGTCTAGACCCCTTCACCTGTGACGTTTCCTCGTGCGTCACCTCCAATGTATGCCATATTTTCCGCACAGTTAGACAATGTGAAATGCGATTGAATTCAGATTTATCTAATGAAAAAATAGGCGCATTCATTGCTTTAGCATTAAAAGCATAAAGTCTTCAATCATTGTTATCCCATTTATCGTCTGGTTTAAGCATATCAACATCTCCAACTTTAATGACATGTGGCAAATACCCTTTTTCAACAATTTGCCAAGCTTTATAATCAACAGATATAAGGTAGATTCTCATTCTATTTTTCCAATATGCATAATCTACACCATTAAATCTAGGGGACGAGATATGGACTGACCCTCAGCAAAAGCACTATCAATGGGGTTCATGGTCAATCCTCGGCTAGATCCTAATAACCTGTCTCCGATACCACTTGTTGGATCTGGATCTAAGCCTAGAGGGGAGGGTGAATAGGCTTATAAAAAATTCTCGCGCAACCCACGAGAAATCACACGCAGTTAATAATCACAAGCATGGTAAATATTAAGCAGTCACATAATACACACAGATATACCCTGGTCCGGTCGTTCCACGACCTATTCCAGCCCCCAAGCATAAACTAGCATTAATATGTTCCTTTTGTACAACTACAATAGGTCCTGAGCTCCATGCCCCCTACCTAGAACGTACCACACTCCCCGAGTGTAGAACACTATCAACCTAGTAAATGCTCTATCTTGACAAGTCCCACTTGTCAAGACCCTCTTGTCTAGTCCCAGACTAAACAAGTCCCCAAAAGAACACAAAAGTGGTAAAGTTTTCCCTACAGAGATCAATACACTAATACACGAATAAAAAGGTTAATCAGTTCAGAAAAGCTCAGTTCATGTCCGTGTAGTTGTCTCTGTCAATCAGTACGTCGGCAGCTTCAGTCTGACGTAAACAATATCTCGATCTGACATCTGGATCTCAATCTGTGGCATAATGAACTTGGAGAGCAACCTGGTCTGTGTGTATAGAAAATACGGTTCAGATTAAATCTTAAATGGTGTGTACGCAAAGTAATTACTCAAAACTTTGGTCCAATCCACGTCAGGCTTCTCTTCAAAATTGATGTGTGTGCATATCAATCTCTTCACAAACCCTTGCATGCAAGCTACCCCACATGTCAGCTAGGCTCCTTGGGACTTGTTGCTTGAATACAAAATGTTGAAGCTGCCTTTATTGGAACTAGTGAAGGAGAAAAACTTTGATGGCTTCGACGTCCACATGTTCACAGTGCCAAGAGGATCTCGGTCAGCACGAGAGTATCCGACGATGGCGACACTTCCTCACGGCAGCATGCACACTGGATCACGTTCAAGTTTCTCTTATGAACTTATCGACGTTGGCTTCGAGATGTCGATGGCGTGGTGGTCTCTGATTGGCAGCAGTTTGAAGTTAGGTACTCTACGACGATGCAACGACAGGCAATGGTTCAATAGCGGCTAGGGCATGCAGGAGGAGGAGAGCTCAACTACAGCAGTTGAAGAGCTCGTCGTAAGCTCTTGTTGAAGCACGACAGTGAACAAAAAATTTGTCAGCAACACTAATGGTGTTCTCGACAGCAGCTACAAAGAACTCCGACAGCAGCTTCTTCTGCGTCGGTCGGTAAGTGCTAGGACACTCAGCTGATCAATTGATGGCACGCGGAAGATATCACATGGGCAGTGGTCGGCACTTGGAAGATGATGTGCGTGAGTTGTTGTTGGGGCTCCATCCTCTTAGTTGATGTGTGAGTCTCCTTCTCCCTTGCATGAGTTGATGAAGGAGATTACCTAGAGCTTGCGGCTAAGGCAATAGGATAGGAGATCTCGTTGGCCTTGATTGGAGTTGCTTGCACAAGGGGATGATGACTCTTGGAGATACTTGCGGCTAGGGTAGAGGTAATTGTGCGCGACTTTGCCTTGGAGATTTATGTCGGCCGACCCCTAGCTTCTCCTTGGATTTTGACTTATGTATGCCTCCCTAGGGTTTTGCGGTATGAGGGCATCCAAGGGAGATTCAATCAAGAACATCATCCAAAACCAATACACATTTTCTATTTAACATGAATATCAACTAGGATTGATTTGTCCCACCTCATTAAAAATGATTTCAAGGTACCAAACCCCAAAACATAGCATACAAGGACTCTTAGATGTAGGGTTGGCATTGCTTGAAAAGTAAAATACACCAACGCTAAAGATTACCCAAAAACATATGTTGGCTACTCGTGGGTAGTGTACTTGTCATGAATTGTATCCTTTTTTCATACGGAGCTATATTCATGTATAAGATTTTCTTTTTTCATTTCTTTTTGTGCTCAATTTTTATTCATGGCAATACACATCATATCCCTTAGATTATTCAGGTATTATCAACCTTCATTCACTTTCCAATATTCATAAAACGAATCTCCAAAATGTACAACAAGTTTAATATTCGTGAAAGTGAGCACGTAGGTGTAGAAATCAAATCATTAATTTCATGAAACATGTCATGGCTAGTAAATAGAGTTTAACATGCTTACGTAGCTATAACGATAATACAATGTTTCTACAAGGATATGAATGATCTTACAATAATACCACTTATAATGATTCATAAAGAGGTATTCATTAAGTACAATTTTTTTGTTTTTTTTTGTTTTTTCATTTTCTTTTATAATGAACTAAAACAAACTAAGATACAAACAAACAAGCACACAAACAAGAAATAAATCAAGCACACACAAAAATCTATGAATGTATGCAATGAATGCAAAGAGGGAAATAAACATACCTTCGCGTCGCCATTTGACTAAGGAGCTAAAAATGAGACTTTCAATGTATTGCTCCTCGCCAAATCACCATCTCACCTACATGAAAGGTGTTATGTGTGACCTTAGAATATAATTAATTTCCAAGAATGATATCTAAAGATTGTTTTCCTATGGAAAATTTCTTAATGGACAATTCAAGATTAGAGACTTTGGATTTCAACAATGCATTCTCATTCACAAGCAAAGTATATTTGCTTATAAAATCTTTCTTGTTTTCCTCTTCCTTCTTTTCAAATTCAACCATTTTTCTTTTAAGCTCCTTATTTAGCATGCACAATTTATCATTAAGCTCTCTAATCATATAATCCTTTTCAGTTTCAAGCTTAATTAAATCTTGCTTAAGCATGCTAATATTATTAAATAAGGAAGGACAAGAAAGACAAACAGCTTTTTCCGATGAGCTAGATTTTTCCCTTTTTAACAAGTCAATGGTTGATTTGCATGCAACAAGTTCCTCTTTTAAATTTTTAGATTCTTCAAACATGTCTAAATTTTCCTTTTGCAATTCAAAGCAAGAATTTCTATAGCATTCAACAGTATTATCTAGCTCATCAATTTTGTCTTGCATTTTCTTAAAGAGCTCTGCTTTAGTATAAGATATTACATCATCGTTCTTTGCCATTAAGCATAGGGAGGAGTGGGCTACAATATCCTCATCCTCATCCTCAGCTTCGATGTCCATGTCCTACGTTAACACTTTGGCTTTTCCTTTCTCTTTTGCAACCTGAGCCGTCTCTTGTGGGTAATTCTTCGCATAATGTCCCTTTCTCTGCATTTAAAACATTCAACTTTATCATTAGTAGTATTCTGTTCAGAAGTATTTCTAGCAGGATTATATTTATTGGAGCGATTAAACCTTTGCACCATCTCAGCTCTTCCTTTCTCTGTCTTGATGTATCTGCTGAATCCTCTTACCATAAGAGCATGCTCCTCCTCATCGGTGTGATCCTCGCTAGCTTGAAGAGCTAGTGGTTTTGGAGCTTTTTCCTTTGGTTCAGGTTTCTCTCTTTCTTCAATGTTCAGCAACACAAGCTCATATGACATTAGGTTGCCTATCAAGTCCTCCACCCTCATCTGTGATAGATCTTTCGCTTCTTGGATGGCTGTGACTTTAGGACTGAAAGAGCTTGGCAGCACTCTTAATATTTTCCTCACCTGTTCAAGGCTAGAATATGGCTTACCGAGCGAGCTAGACTTGTAGTCGATGTTGGTGAACCTCGCAAACATCTCTGATATGGACTCTGATGGTAGCATGCGAAAGCTCTCGTACTCTGTGCTCAGAAGTACAAGTCTAGACCCCTTCACCTGTGACGTTCCCTCGTGCTTCACCTGTGACGATCCATCGTGCATCATCTCCAATGAATGCCATATTTCCTACGCAGTTAGACAATGTGAGATGCGATCGAATTCTGATTTATCTAATGAACAAATAAGCGCATTCATTGCTTTACCATTAAGAGCATAAAGTCTTCAATCATTGTCATCCCATTTATTATCAGGTTTAAGCATATCAACCTCTCCAACTTTAATGACAGGCGGCTTATAGCCTTTTTCAACAATTTGCCAAGCTTTATAATCAAAAGATATAAGGTAGATTCTCATTCAATTTTTCTAATATGCATAATCTACACCATTAAATCTATGGGACGAGATATGGACTAACCCTCAGCAAAAGCAATATCAATGGGGTTCATGGTCAATCCTAGGTTAGATCCTAATAACCTGGCTCTGATACCACTTGTTGGATCTGGATTTAAGCCTAGCGGGTGGGGGGGGGGGGGGGGGGGGGGGGGGGGGGGTAAATAGGCTAATAAAAAATTCTCGCGCAACCCACGAGAAATCACACGCAGTTAATAATCACAAGCAGGGTAAATATGAAGCAATAATAGAATACGCGCAAATATACCCCGGTTCGGTCGTACCACGACTTACTCTAGCCCTCAAGCAAATACTAGCATTATATGTTCCTTTTGTACAACTACAATGGGTCCTGAGCTTGAGCTCCATGCACCCCACCTAGAACGTACCACACTCCCCAAGTGCAGACCACTATCAACCTAGTAAATGCTCTATCTTGACAAGTCCTACTTATCAAGACCCTCTTGTCTAGTCCCAGACTAAACAAGTCCCCAAAAGAACACAAAAGTGATAAAGTTTCCCCTACAGAGATCAATACACTAATACACGAATATAAAGAGTAATGAGTTCGGAAAAGCTCAGTTCGTGTCCGTGTTGCTGTCTCTGTCAATCAGCACGTCGGCAGCTTCAGTCTGATGCAAACAGTATCTCGATCTGAGGTCTGGATCTCAATCTGTGGCACAATGAACTTGGAAAGCAACATGGTCTGTGTGTATAGAAAATCCATTTCAGATTAAATATTAAATGGTGTGTACGAAAAGCAATTACTCAAAACTTTGGTCCAATCCATGCCAGGCTTCTCTTCAAAATTGATGTGTGCACACATCAATCTCTTCACAAACCCTTGCATGCAAGCTACCCCACATGTCAGCTAGGCTCCTTGGGACTTGTTGCTTGAATACAAAATGTCGAAGCTGCCTTTATTGGAACTAATGAAGGATAAAAACTTTGATGGCTTTGACGTCCATACGTTCACAGCGGTAAGAGGATCTCGGTCAGCACGAGAGTATCCAACAGCGGCGACACCTCCTCACGGCAATAGTATAAAGCTCGATGTCAGCAGCAAGGTCCACGATGGTGGCGCCTCCTCACGGCAGCATGCACACTGGATCACGGTCAAGTTTCTCTCATGAACTTGTCGACATTGGCTTCGAGATGTCGATGGCATGGTGGTCTCCGATCGGCAGCAGTTTGAAGTTCGGTACTCCACGACGACGCAATGGCAGGCAACGGTTCAATTGCGGTTAGGGCATGCAGGAGGTGGAGAGCTCAACGGCAACAGTTGAAGAGCTCGTCGTAAGCTTTTGTTGAAGCACGGCAGTGAACAACAAATTTGCCAACAACACTGATGGTGTTCTCGACGGCAGCAACAAAGAACTATGACGGCTACTTCTTCTGTGTGGGTCGGCAAGTGCTTGGACACAAGCTGCTTAATTGATGGAGCAGAAGACAGTACATGGGCAGCGGTCGGTGCTTGGAAGATGATGTGCGTGAGTTGTTGATGGGGCTCTATCCTCTTAGTTGATGCGTGAGTCTCCTTCTCCCTTGTGTGAGTTGATGAAGGAGATGACCTAGAGCTGGCGGCTAAGGCAATAGGATAGGAGATCTCTTTGGCCTTGATTGGAGTTGCTTGCACAAGGGGATAATGACTCTTGGAGATACTTGCGGCTAGGGTAGAGGTAATTGTGCGTGACTTTGCCTTGGAGATTTATGTCGGTCGACCCCTTGCTTCTCCTTTGATTTTGACTTATGTATGCCTCCTTAGGGTTTTGCGGTATGAGGGCATCCAAGGGCTAGTATGAGTTCAGCTAGGGGTGATCCAATTGATAGGGGTAGGAGAGATGTGGCTATGACCAAGTCCTTTTAAAGATAGGAATAGGAATTTGTAATTAGATTGGATTTGAATAGTGTTGATTTGGGGTTTGAATGGATCTTCATCTAATTCAAATAGGATTGGAATAAACAATAATTGTTATGAATAAACCGAAAGAAATTCTCTCCATCTCATCCCATATATGACCAAGTCCCCTTTGATAAGTATATAGCTCTTTGACCAAGTCCAACTTGCTTTGTGAATAGCAATTTCTCCACCGTTATGACTTAGTAATTGTCGAGGTATTTGCGCCTTCGCCACTCCTGCAAGCACTTAACACACACATCAAACACTTCACACACGTTTGTTATCATCAAACAAGATCGTTGTATCCAACACACGTTGTATCCAACAATCTCCCCCTTTTGATGATGACAAACCAATATAAGATTTGCAATAACGATTTAAACAATACCATTGTGATATGTGTGTGAGGTGTGATGGAGGATGTATGCAAACAATTAATACAATGATGTTCAAGCATACAAGCATGCAACACTATAACAATAGTGATTCTAGCATGCTCCCCCTATTTTCATACTCCCCCTTGAACCAATAATCATGCATTTTCACGAGCATTAGGCACAAAAATAATACCACGTTGTAGTGCCACACAAAATACTGAACAATAGGCCTAAAGCATGGCCGAAACAAAAATAAAAGAGATAGGTTCTACGCACCGAAACCTAACAGCAACTAAGGAAAACAACGACTAAAAGAGACTCCAAGTGAGTCTAGGACTGGTCACCTGTGTCCTCGAACTCAGTCTCTGCAGGGACCTCAAACTCAACGTCAACAAACTGCTCGTCCTCTGCTACCTTCTCTGTCTCAAAACCTGACATGTGACACCCAAAGAGAAAGGGCACATGTCAGCAAAAGTCTCCCAAGAGGGCAGAGGACTTTTGTGCAAGTTACAAAATAAAAGTAATGTGAATAGCAGTTCTAACATGATGATATGATATGGCAATTAAAGGATGCAACATTTAAGATGACATGATGGACCAAGCATGCACGTCGTAGCAGAAAGCTACGAATCACTATTTCACGATTCACGATTTATCACTTTATGCACAGAGTTTTCGTCTTTTGGCTGAAGTGGCTGTACGGGCTCACTTCTACGCTCAAGCGACCGTTTAACCCTACCCCTCCACATGTATATGGACTGGCACCCATCTTCTGGATCACGAGCCAGGAAGTGTTATTGGCATAGGGTTGTGCTCGCAAAGCAGGTGCCTAGCCTCAATAGTTACAATTATTGTAGCGTGTGCTACGCAATCACGATAGAACAATTTGATGCATGAATGACATGGCAAGATGCAGATAAGAGTGCGTACAGTTAATTGAAAGTAAACGTGACATGTCCGCATGAAAAGATAGCATGGTAAAGGTGTCGGATCTAGCTTCGTTGTCAATCTAGATCTAGTAAGGGCGTCTAGGCGATTATTATTTCATCGCCTAGTCTCTTTTACGCTATTACACAAATTGGCCTAGAACATGGCCTAAATAATTACTGGCAAGTATCACTTGCCTGTTTCCGGTGGTATTGGTTGTCGTGGGCTCGTCTGGACGGGTACTACGTGTTGGTACTTCCGGTTCTCTGTTTTGGTTAAACAAATTACTGAATTAGATTTATTGCGAGTTAATAATAAAATTATGTTGAGCCCAAAATTGGGTTCGTCTAATTTTATGGAGTTCACTGACTAGGGTGGCTGTTATATTGGTTATACAAACAGCGTACACATTATTTTATTCTAGTTTTAAACTCTAACATCATTTACAATTAATAACATGCTGAAAATCAAATGATACTAACAAATTAAATAACATTAATTAATGCTAATTAAATTACTTAAGCTAATTACCATTTTAACCTGGTATTAAATATTTTACCTACTAACTTAGACTAAGGTAAAAAATAACATGTTAAAACTTAGCTTCTAACATTATTTAAATAAAACCTTATCCCTACTCTCTCTCTCTCTCTCTCTCTCTCTCTTAGTCTCTTCCTCTCCCTGTCACATTCTTTCCCAGGATCTATTCGTTGCTTCTTCCTTTTTTCTCTTTGATTTTCGTTTTACAGCAAGGAATCAACGCAAGGGGAAAAGGGTCTTACATGCGCCGGCGACGGAAGAGTGGCTCACGGCGGCGGCTGCTGCAAGGACGGCCGGCGGCGGCTTCTGCTGGGTGGCGGCGGCGGCTCAGGTGGGGGTGGTGTCAGCCAAGGAAGGAGGGAAGGAGGGGAGGATAGGAGAGGAAAGAACATGAAGAAGTTGGAGATTTTGAAAGGGTTTGGATCTGAACAAATTTCAGATTTGTGATTGTTTAATATCAGATCTAGGGTTTTAATTTTTGACTTTTGAATCTGAAATTGAAATTTCAGATTGGGGTTTTGATTCTAAAATTATTTTCAGATTTGGTTTTTGGTGTGGATGGTTTCAGATTTGGGTTGGGGAAGATGATTTTTGGTTTGAGAAATTTGTTCTTGGCTTTGAGAAATCCGATGGAAGAATTTGTAGAGGTAAGTTTGTAGATGATAGGTTGCCTTAAGAAGAAGTTAGCATGGGAAAATTTCCAATTTTTTTCAACGCAATTTAATGTGATGTTTGTTGATTTAAGGGGGAGAATGAATCTGACTTACGTGTAAGACTTCTCCTCCTAAAACTAAACGTGATTGTTGAATGAAGAGTATTTAATTAATTAATTAATTTTTTAAAAAAATGTAATTATTAAATCAACAGAAGTAATTAGTAAATAATTAAATTAAATTTTTTAATTAAACATGATGGTTAATTAACGACGATACGGTAAAGACGGAAAAACAGAGTCGCGCATACATGACAAGAAACGTACGGACGAAAAGTCAACCAGACGACTGAAAGAAAATACCGGTACTTCTCCTCCTGCTTTGACTTGTTCTCTGATCTTCTTCAACTTAGCATCTCCATCTTGAGCAGTCTTGATTCGATCCACGATCGTCGATTGAATCTGCATGTTCATCAACGACGATGTGGCTCCTGGTAGAATAGCTTCAACATCCATCCTTCGTAGATCCTGCAGTAATCTCCACTGAGCTGTGAGAATCATCACTTCAGGCAGTCGACTCAAGGCATCCGATACGACATTTACCTTCCCTGGATGATACTGAAGATCGATGTCGTAGTCTGCCATCAATTCCAACCATCTGTACTGTCTCATATTCAGCTCCTTCTGAGTGAATATATATTTCAAACTTTTGTGATCAGTGAAGATTTTCACTTTCTCACTCAGAAAGAAATGTCGCCAGATCTTCAGTGCAAAGATGACAGCGGCTAGCTCCAAATCGTGGGTCGGATAATTCTTCTCATGGACCTTCAATTGTCGCGAAGCATAAGCGACCACATGATTGTGCTGGTGTAGAATGCATCCAAGTCCCTTGCCTGATGCGTCGCAGAAAATCTCGAAGCCTCCGCTTCTGTCTGGAATAGCTAAGACTGGTGCCGTAGTCAGTCTCTCCTTCAAGGTAGAAAGAGCTTGCTCACAAGACTCTGAACTGAATTTAACATCCTTCCTCATCAATCTCATCATTGGCTCAGCTATCCTTGAGAAATACTTGATAAATCTACGGAAGTATCCAGCAAGTCCAAGGAAACTCCTGATGTCTTATGCCGATTGAGGTGTAGGCCATTCACTGACTGCCTTGACCTTCTCCAGATCCACTGAGATACCAGCTCCCGATACTACATACCCAAGAAATGCAATTCTATCCAGCTAGAATTCGCATTTGCTGTACTTGGCATATAGTTTATGATGACGGAGCGTCTCCAACACTATCTTCAGATGTTCTGCATGCTCCTCCTCGCTCTTCGAGTACACTAGGATATCGTCTATGAAAATCACCATGAACTTGTCAAGGAAGTCGTAAAAGATAAGTTTCATGAGATTCATGAACACAGTAGGAGTATTGGTCACACCGAACGGCATGACAACAAACTCATAATGCCCATACTTAGTCCGAAAAGCAGTCTTGAGCACATCTTCTTTCTTGACTCTGACTTGATAGTATCCGCTCCGGAGATCCAACTTCGAAAATACCCTAGATCCACCAAGCTGATCGAAGATATCATCAATGCAGGGCAGCGGGTACTTGGTCTTCACTAAGATCTGATTCAACTCCCGATAATCAATGCGCATCCTCCTCTATTCATCCTTCTTCTTTACCAGTAAGACGGGTGCACCCCATGGAGATACGTTGGGATGAATGAAACCCTTCTTTAGTAGCTCATCCAACTGCTTCCTCAACTCTTCTAATTCTGTAGGAGCCATACGGTACGTCACCTTCGAAATTGGTTGAGCTCCTAGCATAAGATCGATGCCGAACTCCAATGCTCGATCGGGCGATAGTCCAAAAATGTCTTCAGGGAAGACGTCTTCGAAATCTCTCACCACTGCATGCTTCTCTGGTTCAGCAATCGTAGATGCAATGGTCAATCGGTAAGGCTGTGCTCGGAACTTGACAGGTCCAAGCGAACGTCCTCCGCCAACAAACTCGAACACTGGGTGGTCAGGAATTTCGAACACCACTTTCTTCCGATGGCAGTCGATCGTGGCATAAAAAGTTCCTAACCAGTCAATGCCGAGAATAGCATCAAAGTTAGGTAGGTCATGGACGATGAAATCAGTATATAGTTCGTGTCCACTAATCACCAATGGGCATGGTCTACATCCCAGTGCAACCCTCACTACACCATTCCCAGTTGTAATGTTCCAACACTTGGGAAGTGTATATGTGGGTATCGAGTGTTCGACTACGAACTTCCGAGATAGGATGCACATGGAAGCTCCAGAATCGAACAGGGTCAAGGCCGGGTGAGATGAAACTAAGATGACACGTAAGGGTAACATGCAACTAGATTAATATGGATCTAACTAATCAAATAATATGCATAAATAAGGAAGACTAGTATAAATATTACCTGCAATAACTTCGTCCTCGGTCTCCGCCTCTACTACAGTCATCCTGAAGGCTTGTCTCCTAGGCTGAACACCCTACTGGAAAGCCTGCTTATGGGGAATGAGAGGCACTCCACGTCCAACAACTACCGGAGCTCTCTGCAGCTGAACTCTGACTGGTGCCTTCCACGGCTGCTTAGCACTCGGGCAATCCTTCAAATTATGCGAAGCGTTGCCACAAACCAGGCACTGGCCCAGAAGCCTCCTGCACTGGTCCTTCACATGACCAGTCTTGCCGCAATGATTGCACGTCTTCTGACTATGCCCACCTGGCCTCTTAAACTGCACAGACTGGTTAGGCTTGAACCCAGGCCTAACCACAGCTCTGGCCTGCTCCATAGGCCTCTTCCCAGCACCTGAATACTACACTCTCCTCTGATTGGCAATCAGCTCCTGCCTCTTGGCAGCTATCAGTAACTTCTGGTAAGAGTCTAAGTCCGAAGAAGACATCAGACTCTGCAATTCCAAGGATAAACCCTGCAAGAATCTCTGAGCTCGATCTTCAGCGGTCTAAACTAAATTTGGCACAAAGCGGCTCAGTCTGGTGAACTCTTGGTGGTACTGATCCACCGTCAGATTTCCCTGCTTCATATTGATAAACTGCTGCATCAGCTCCCTCCTGGCAGCTCGAGGGAAATACTCCTCATTAAATCTCGCCTTGAAAGTGGCCCAGGGGATAGGCTTCACCAACATCTGCTCTTCTGACTCCCACCAACTGCGGGCATTGTCCTTCAGTTGCTTCTTTACCAAGTCAATCCATCCAGCCGGATCAACCTTCGAGAGATGCAGATTATCCTCCGTGTTCTTCATCCATTCATCCGTAGCTAATGATCCTTCTGACCCAGTGAAATATGACGGGCCCAGCTCCCGAAACTGCTTTGCTCCTGGCTCGAAGCGAGGGGCATTCAGAAGCATGCCCTGCTGAACCTGCATCATCTGATGCATCATCCTCATCATCTCAGCCATGGTGGGTTCTCTATCAGCATCCGCAACACATCCTGTTCCACCACCAGCTCCAGGTCCACTACCAGCTCCTCGAGTAACACGTCTACCGGCCATCTAAGACAAGAAAATGTTCAGATTAGACTTAATCATGACTCGAATGTTTCGAATATTTAAATGGATGTTGTTATCATTATTATTGTTTCGATATTTCGCAGATGCAAAGAGGACCTGCATATGCCACCACTAAAACCTATCACGCCCCGCTTCCCTAATATGGAAGGCGAGACGTGAGGAGGTCCGCTCAGACGTGGAGCTGTAAAGCTGCAGTCAGATAAGCGTCTGTAAAAATTTCGCAAAGTAGCAAGTCCTTGCATTGCGACGAAACAACAACAATAATAATGAAGCAGATAAAAGAACATCCACCAACAAAACATCCAACAATTATTCCAACATCACAGAATAGTCACAACAGTACAATTCTGAACAATAGGCCTAAAGCATGGCTGAAACAAAACTAAAAGAGATAGGTGCTACGCAACAAAACCTAACAGCAACTAAGGAAAACAACGACTAAAAGAGACTCCAAGTGAGCCTAGGACTGGTTACCAGTGTCCTCGAACTTAGTCTTTGCAGGGACCTCAAACTCAGCGTCAATAAAATGCTCGTCCACTGCTACCTGCTCTGTCTCAAAACCTGACATGTGACACCCAAAAAGAAAGGACACATGTCAGCAAAAGTCTCCCAAGAGGGCGGAGGACTTTTGTGCAAGGTACAAAATAAAAGTAATGCGACTAGCAATTCTAACATGATGATATGATATGGCAATTAAAGGATGCAACATTTAAGATGACATGATGGACCAAGCATGCACGTCGTAGCAGAAAGCTACGAATCACTATTTCACGATTCACGATTTATCACTTTATGCACAGAGTTTTCGTCTTTTGGCTGAAGTGGCTGTACGGGCTCACTTCTACGCTCAAGCGACCGTTTAACCCTACCCCTCCACATGTATATGGACTGGCACCCATCTTCTGGATCACGAGCCAGGAAGTGTTATTGGCATAGGGTTGTGCTCGCAAAGCAGGTGCCTAGCCTCAATAGTTACAATTATTGTAGTGTGTGCTACGCAATCACGATAGAACAATTTGATGCATGAATGACATGGCAAGATACAGATAAGAGTGCGTACAGTTAATTGAAAGTAAACGTGACATGTCAGCATGAAAAGATAGCATGGTAAAGGTGTCGGATCTAGCTTCGTTGTCAAGCTAGATCTAGTAAGGGCGTTTAGGCGACTATCATTTCATCGCCTAGTCTCTTTTACGCTATTACACAAATTGGCCTAAAACATGGCCTAAATAAATACTAGCAAGTATCACTTGCCTGTTTCCGGTGGTATTGGTTGTCGTGGGCTCGTCTGGACGGGTACTACGTGTTGGTACTTCCGGTTCTCTGTTTTGGTTAAACAAATTACAGAATTAGATTTATTGCGAGTTAATAATAAAATTAAGTTGAGCCCAAAATTGGGTTCGTCTAATTTTATGGGGTTCACTGACTAGGGTGGCTGTTATATTGGTTATACAAACAGCGTACACATTATTTTATTCTAGTTTTAAACTCTAACATCATTTACAATTAATAACATGCTGAAAATCAAATGATACTAACAAATTAAATAACATTAATTAATGTTAATTAACTTACTTAAGCTAATTACCATTTTAACCTGGTATTAAATATTTTACCTACTAACTTAGACTAAGGTAAAAAAATAACATGTTAAAGCTTAGCTTCTAACATTATTTAAATAAAACCTTATCCCTACTCTCTCTCTCTCTCTCTCTCTCTCTCTCTCTCTCTCTCTCTCTCTCTCTCTCTTAGTCTCTTCCTCTCCCTGTCACATTCTTTCCCAGGATCTATTCGTTGCTTCTTCCTTTTTTCTCTTTGATTTTCGTTTTGCAGCAAGGAATCAACGCAAGGGGAAAAGGGTCTTACATGCGCCGACGACGGAAGAGTGGCTCACGGCGGCGGCTGCTGCAAGGACGGCCGGCGGCGGTTTCTGCTGGGTGGCGGCGGCGGCTCAGGTGGGGGTGGTGCCGGCCAAGGAAGGATGGAAGGGGGAGGATATGAGAGGAAAGAAGAGGAAGAAGATGGAGATTTTGAAAGGGTTTGGATCTGAACAAATTTCAGATTTGTGATTGTTTAATATCAGATCTAGGGTTTTAATTTTTGAATTTTGAATCTGAAATTGAAATTTCAGATTGGGGTTTTGATTCTAAAATTATTTTCAGATTTGGTTTTTGGTTGGGATGGTTTCAGATTTGGGTTGGGGAAGATGATTTTTGGTTTGAGAAATTTGTTCTTGGCTTTGAGAAATCCGATGGAAGAATTTGCAGAGGTAAGTTTGTAGATGATAGGTTGCCTTAAGAAGAAGTTAGCATGGGAAAATTTCCAATTTTTTTCAACGCAATTTAATGTGATGTTTGTTGATTTAAGGGGGAGAATGAATCTGACTTACGTGTAAGACTTCTCCTCCCAAAACTAAACGTGATTGTTGAATGAAGAGTATTTAATTAATTAATTAAGTTTTTAAAAAAATGTAATTATTAAATCAACAGAAGTAATTAGTAAATAATTAAATTAAAGTTTTTAATTAAACGTGATGGTTAATTAACGACGATACGGTAAAGACGGAAAAGCAGAGTCGCGCATACATGACAAGAAACGTACGGACGAAAAGTCAACCATACGACTGAAGGAAAATACCGGTACACACGATCTAAAACACGGCTAAAAATACATGCCGTTACAGAGATTCAATCAAGAACATCTTCCAAAAACCAATCCACATTTTCCATTTAACATGAATATCATCTAGGATTGATTTCCCACCTCATTAAAAATGAGTTCAAGGTACCAAACCCCAAAACATCGTCTATAAGGACTCTTAGATGTGGGGTTGACATTGCTTGACAAGTAAAATACACCAACGCTAAAGATTACCCATAAAGCATATGTTGGATACTCGTGGGTAGTGTACTTGCCATGAATTGCATCCATTTTTCATACGGATCTATATTCATGTATAAGGTTTTTTCATTTCTTTTTGTGCTCATTTTTTATTCATGGCAATACACTTCATATCCCTTAGATTATTCAGTTATTATCAGCCTTCATTCACTTTCCAATATTCATAAAACGAATCTCCAAATATACAACAAGTTTAATATTCGTGGAAGTGAGCATGTAGGTGTAGAAATCAAAATTCATTTCATGAAACATGGTATGGCTACTAAATAAAGTTTAACATGCACATGTAGCTATAACGATAATACAATGATTTTTACAAGGATATGTATGATCTTACAATAATACCACTTATAATGATTCATAAAGAGATATTCATTAAGTACAATTTTTTTTGTTTTTTTTTCATTTTTTTCATTTTTCTTTTATAATGAACTAAAACAAACTAAGATGCAAACAAACAAGCACACAAACAAGAAATAAATCAAGCACACACAAAAATCTATGAATGTATGCAATGAATGCAAAGAGGAAAATAAACCTACCTTCGTGTCGCCATTTGACTAAGGAGCTAAAAATGAGACTTTCAATTCATTGCTTCTCGCCAAATCACCATCTCACCTACATGAAAGGTGTCATGTGTGACCTTGGAATCCAACAACGTCCACTAGTGTTAGTCATCAAAGTTTTAGGAACCCACACTTGTTTGAACTTTATGTTTGTATTCCTAAACTTACAATGATAGGATGTGTGACCAACGCTATCACAAGTAAAGCACTTTGCATGCATATTTTTAACTATGGAAGGCACATTGTGAATTTTCTTAAATTTAGGCTTTTCAACATTTTTCAAATGAAATCCAAGTCCACGTCTATTATTGCCATATAATTCATTTCCAAGAAAGATATCTAAAGATTGTTTTCCGATGTAAAATTTCTTAATGGACAATTCAAGACTAGAGACTTTGGATTTCAACAATGCATTCTCATTCACAAGCAAATACATTTGCTTATAAAAGATTTCTTGTTCTCCTCTTCCTTCTTTTCAAATTCAACCATTTTTCTTTTAAGCTCCTTATTTAGCATGCACAATTTATCATTAAGCTCTCTAATCATATAATCCTTTTCAGTTTCAAGATTAATTAAATCTTGCTTAAGCATGCTAATATTATTCAATAAGAAAGGACAAGAAAGACAAACAGCTTTTTCCGATGAGCTAGATTTTTCCCTTTTTAACAAGTCAATGGTTGATTTGCATGCAACAAGTTCCTCTTTTAAATTTTTAGATTCTTCAAACATGTCGCAATTTTATTTTTGCAATTCAAAGCAAGAATTTCTATAGCATTTAACAGTATTATCTAGCTCATCAATTTCTTCTTGCATTTTCTTAACGACTCTGCTTTAGTATAAGATATTACATCGTCGTTCTTTGCCTTTAAGCATAGGGAGGAGTGGGCTACAATCTCCTCATCCTCATCCTCACCTTCGTTGTCCATGTCTCACGTTAACACTTTGGCTTTTCCTTTCTCTTTTGTAACCTAAGCCGTCTCTTGTGGGCAATTCCTCGCATAATGTCCCTTCCTCTTGCATTTAAAACATTCAACTTTATCATTAGTAGTATTCTGTTCAGAAGTATTTCCAGTAGGATTATATTTATTGGAGTGATTAAACCTTTGCGCCATCTCAGCTCTTCCTTGCTTTGTCTTGATGTATCTGATGAATCCTCTTACCAAAAGAGCATGTTCCTCCTCATTACTGTCATCCTCGCTAGCTTGAAGAGTTATTGGTTTTGGAGCTTTTTCCTTTGGTTCAGGTTTCTCTCTTTCTTCAATTTTCAGTAACTCAAGCTCATATGACATTAGGTTCCCTATCAATTCCTCCACCCTCATCTGTGATAGATCTTTCGCTTCTTGGATGGCTGTGACTTTAGGCCTGAAAGAGCTTGGTAGCGCTCTTAATATTTTCCTCACCTGTTCAAGGCTATAATATGGCTTACCGAGCGAGCTAGACTTGTAGACAATGTTGGTGAACCTCGCAAACATCTCTGATATGGACTCTGATGGTAGCATGTGAAAGCTCTTATATTCTGTGCTCAGAAGTGTAAGTCTAGAGTCTAGACTCCTTCACCTGTGACGTTCCCTCGTGTGTCACCTCCAATGTATGTCATATTTCTTGTGCAGTTAGACAATGTGAGATGCGATTGAATTCAGATTTTTCTAATGAACAATTAAAGCACATTCATTGCTTTAGCATTAAGAGCATAAAGTCTTCAATTATTGTCATCCCATTTATCATCAGGTTTAAGCATGTCAACATCTCCAACTTTAATGACAAGTGGCTTATAGCATTTTTCAACAATTTCCCAAGCTTTATAATCAACAGATATAAGGTAGATTCTCATTCTATTTTTCCAATATGCATAATCTATACCATTAAATCTATGGGGACGAGATATGGACTAACCCTCAGTAAAAGCACTATCAATGGGGTTCATGGTCAATCCTAGGCAAGATCCTAATAACCTGGCTCTAATACCACTTGTTGGATCTGGATCTAAGCCTAGAGGGGGTGAATAGGCTTATAAAAAATTCATGTGCAACTCACGAGAAATCACACGCAGTTAATAATCACAAGCAGTGTAAATATGAAGCAATCACAGAATACGCGCAGATATACCCTGGTTCGGTCGTCCCACGACCTACTCCAGCCCCAAGCAAATACTAGCATTAATATGTTCCTTTTGTACAACTTCAATGGGTTCTGAGCTCCATGACCCCGCCTAGAACGTACCACACTCCCTGAGTGCAGACCAATATCAACCTAGTAAATGCTCTATCTTGACAAGTCCCACTTGTCAAGACCCTCTTGTCTAGTCCCAAACTAAACAAGTCACTAAAAGAACACAAAAGTGGTAAAGTTTCCCCTACAGAGTTCAATACACTAATACACGAATATAAAGAGTAATGAGTTCAGAAAAGCTCAGTTCGTGTCCGTGTAGTTGTCTCTGTCAATCAGCACGTCAGCAGCTTCAGTCCGACACAAACAGTATCCCGATCTGACGTTTGGATCTCAATCTGTGGCACAATGAACTTGGAGAGCAACCTGGTCTGTGTGTATAGAAAATCCAGTTCAGATTAAATATTAAATAGTGTGTACACAAAGCAATTACTCAAAACATTGGTCCAATCCACGTCAGGCTTCTCTTCAAAATTGATGTGCGCGCACATCAATCTCTCACAAACCCTTGCATGCAAGCTACCCCACAGTCAGCTAGGCACCTTGGGACTTGTAGCCGAATACAAAATGTTGAAGGTGCCTTTATTGGAACTAGTGAAGGAGAAAAACTTTGATGGCTTCGACGTCCACACATTCACAGCGACAATAGGATCTCGGTCACCACGAGAGTATCCGACGGCAGCAACACCTCCTCACGGTAACAGTATAAAGCTCGATGTCAGCAGCAAGGTACATGGCAGCGGCACCTCCTCACGACAGCATGCACACCGGATCACGGTCAAGTTTCTCTCGTGAACTTGTCGACGTTGGCTTTGAGATGTCGATGGCATGGTGGTCTCCGATCGGCAGCAGTTTGAAGTTCGGTACTCCACAACGACGCAACGACAGGCAGCGGTTCAATAGCGGCTAGGGCATGCAGGAGGAGGAGAACTCAACGGCAGCTGTTGAAGAGCTCGTTGTAAGCTCTTGTTGAAGCACGGCAATGAATAAAAAATTCGCTAGCAACACGTGTAACGGCCAGTATTTTTCTAGGCGTATTATTATGTGTGCCCGTATTTTTGTTTTGACCATCCGGATGTTTTCATGCGTGAGTTCTATATTTGTGCGGTAACGCGAGCGCGTATCTGTTTTTCGTTCACTGTATCATCATTAATTGACTGTTAATTTTAACAAATTACCTTAACCTAATTACAAATTTCTAATCACTTTTAACTTCACTAATTACCTTATTTATTTTAATAATTACATTTTACTTAATTGCCTTAATTAAAAGTTAATTACTGATTAACTTTTTACCATTGGGTGAAAATCTTTACCCTAATTATTTACCCCTAATTAAATTGCTAATTAAACCTAACCTACCAGGTTGAATCCCACCGAATGTATCGGTGAGATTCAACCACCACCTTCATTCTTCTCCCCCACTTCCAACTTCCTCCATCAATCTGTCCCCTGCCAAATAAGGCAACGTCTTCTTCCCTACACATCTTCTTCCCTACAAAAAATCATCTGCAAAACCCAAAACTTCCACTTCACCAAATCAACCAGCGAACCTATTTCCCAAATCAAAAACATACTCATCCTACTCCCTGATCAACAAATCAACCCTCCATCAATTTCTCAAAACAGAATCAGAGCCCAAATCCTTCCCAAAAATCATCTCCCAATTACAAAACACTCAAACTGAAAATTGAAGCTAAAGGGATAAAATTTCAGATTCAAAACTACATTTCAGATTCTTACAAAATCAAACCCAAACGTCATCTTCTCCAAACCCTCTTCCTCCTCCCTCACCCTAGGCCGGCCACCTCAACCCACGCCGCCGCCCGGAGCCGCCTGCAGGCCGCCCAAACCGCCGATTGCTGGCTATCCACCGCCCCCGTCGCCCAGGAGCCGTTGCATGCACCTCCTAGAGCCTGCGCGTGCCGCCGCCACCGTGAAGTCGTCGACCGCATGTAAGAGGCTCGTACCATATAAGGCCCCCAACTAGCCCATTTGCTAGAGATCCAGCCCATACTTAGACCTCTAACAATAGCCTTGCTAAGGTCCCAGCCCATACTAGGTCCCTAACACTGGGCTCACACCCCATTTGTTAAGTATTATTAAGCATCCAACCCAAAACCAATTGGTATTAGGTGGAGAGGCCCCTTTATACTTAAGCTAATTATTTTTCTTTTTCTTTTCCGATGTGGGACTATGGGCTCTTCACATACCACCACGCTTCCGACAACCGCTGTCCACGGCGGCCCACTCTGGGGTGCCCACTCTAAATGGCCTACTCTAGCCCTTGCCAGGTCGCCCCCTCTTAGGTCGCACCTTCCCCAGGTCGCCCCTTCTGTCAGTTGGGTTGTAGGCATGGGGCTAGCTCTGATACCATTTGTAAGAGGCCCGTACCATATAAGGCCCCCAACTAGCCCATTTGTTAGAGATCCAGCCCATACTTAGACCTCTAATAATAGCTTTGCTAAGGTCCCAGCCTATACTAGGCCCCTAACACTGGGCTCACACCCCATTTGTTAAGTATTATTGAGCATCCAACCCAAAACAATTGGTATTAGGTGGAGAGGCCACTTCATACTTAAGCTAATTATTTTTCTTTTTCTTTTCCGATGTGGGACTATGGGCTCTTCACACCGCCCCTCATCTTCCTCCGTGTGTTGAGAGCCCCCTCCCCATTTGTGCGTGAGCTGCTGTAACAAAAAAAACAAGGGACACGAAAGAAGAGAGAATGACAGAGAGATAGAGACAGGAAGAGAGAAAGAATAAAGAAATAAGATAAGAATGAGAAAGAGAGAGAAGTTAGGTAGGGTTTTACTATATATTGTTAGTAGTAAGTTTTAACATGTTATAACCCTTAGTCAAAGTCCAACCTAGTAGGTGTGGTAGGTGTACCATTAATTAAAATGTTAACCATGTAATTAACTTAGTTAATGTTACTTAGTTGCTAATTAGTGTTATTTGAATGTAAGGGCTATTTCAGCATGTTGTTAATTGTAAATAATGTTAGAGTATTAAAATATTAAATAAATAAGGCGTACCATGTTAGTATAACCCTATATCAATGTTACACTAGCCGGAGAACCAGATAAATTAAACGAACCCAATTCGGGGTTATCTTTAATACTATGTTTATATCACGAAGCTATCTAATTCATTTATTTGTTTAACTAAAACAGAGAACCACTATCACTGTAACGAAGTACCCATCAAGACGAACCCAACGGCACCAAAATCACCCAAAACAGGCAAGTATGCAATTTATAATGAATTTTTGAAGGTAGATGCTCTTTTAGCCTTTTGTATGTAAAGTTGCATAACTCAAAACCTGCACGTGAAATGAGGCGTAAAATCACTTCCACGACATCCGTGGCTAAAAATGTGATCCAACGACTTATAATTTGATATACCTTAGTTTAGAACAAATGCATGTAAAGTTAGCTTTTTGCATCATAATCGTTAAACTCTCATGTTCACCCTTTTGTTAAATTATTGAGAATGCTGTTTCGACACTCTTGTAATTCTGGAAAATGCTGTAAAAGGATAGATGATGATGTTATTGCTGCATAACTAACAAGAGAGTGACATCGTGAAATCGTGCGCCTCGAAGGCAAAATCGTGACTATCATGATGTCACGTGAGTTGACTAGGCTCGCTCGTGTTCCGGCACAAATCTTGGGATGGGGTTAAAGTTGAGCGGCTACTAGGAGTATGAGAGGGCACTCTCTTCAAGGGCACCACCCGTATGCGGTGGGTTAGCGCCAATCACGGTAAGCCCCCGTGAGAAGAACGACTCACTCATCACGTCCTAAAGGCGAGAACCCTATTATAGACGTGTGACACTAACATGGAACTTGCAAAGTGGAATTGTTATCTTAGTGAAATTGACATGCTTTACTTGTCAAATTGCTTAGAACTGCATGATAGGATGTATTTACTTTAAAATCAGCATGCTTAAACTTTTATTGTTATCTC
Organism: Scilla litardierei; assembly: GCA_030789695.1. NCBI lineage: Eukaryota > Viridiplantae > Streptophyta > Magnoliopsida > Asparagales > Asparagaceae > Scilla > Scilla litardierei. The sequence goes on from CM061130.1 coordinate 73,810,378, forward strand.
GTTTAATTTATAATTGTCTCTTAAATCCAGTATAAATTTGTATATCTTGCCTTGGGTTCTAACATCTTCTTGCAGACCCTTGCTGACATACATTCATGTTTTTGGATGTATGTCAGATCCCGAGCTTGAGTATCTGGAGGTTCCTTACGAGACACCTGACTTGGAGAGTCAGGAGTTCGCTGTAGACGCCGAGTCTCTCCCTGCGGAGGACTAGTGGACTTTTCCATTGTTGCTTGCCTTAGTTTACTTTCTGTTGTTGTTGATGTATGTTAGCCTTGTTGTATTTCGGCCCAGCTGAGGCTTGTTGTTTTTATTTCATGTACGGACGCTTATTATTCTGGATGTGGCTTGTAATGTATGAATAATTATAATTGTTCTGAAAAGCATGCAAAGGACCTCCCTTGCGTTTTACCACTGACGCTTATTGAACTCGAGCTTCACCGCTCCAGTTCATGCGGACCCCAGTAACGCTCTCGCTCCCGTCGTAAATTTGGGAAGCGGGGCGTTACATGTTGCAGTGGTGGCCCATGCAGGTCCGTCTCTTTGCATTTGCAAATTCAGAACAATGGGGATATTTTCATCGGACAAACATCTAGAAAGATCACATACGCGAGTTTAACTCGGGCTTTTGTTATCTCAGAATGGCTGGGAGACAAAACACCTGAAATGGACCCGGAGCTACTGGAGGTGGAGAGGACGACATCCGCCAGATGCTTGGTGTTATGAGGGAAATGCTGGAGGTTCAGCACCATTTGGTCCAAGAGGGACATCAGTCTGCACTAGCTACTCCACCACCTCGCTATGAGCCTGGAGCCAAGCAGTTTCAGGAGATGCATCCGACGAGCTTCTCTGGACGAGAGGGCCCATTAGCGGCCGAGGAATGGCTTCGCAACACTGCGGATAACTTGGGTCTTGCCCGAGTCAATCCGAACGAGTGGGTGGAACTCGCCAAGAAACAGCTGACAGATAATGCCCATCACTGGTGGGATGCTGAAGAGGCTAGGCTGATCAATCCGATTCCTTGGGCTACTTTCCATCCAAGGTTTGACACCCAGTACTTCCCAAAGGCTGCAAAGAGGGAGATGCAGCAGCGCTTCATCAACCTGGAGCAGGGCACCAGGACAGTCAACGAGTATGAGGCTGAATTTACCATGCTGAGTCGATTTGTCCCTACTCTGGTAGCAGACGAGGAGGACTGTGCACACCGCTTTCTACAGGGCTTAGATCTGGACATACAGAGTGTGTTGTCCGGGAGCACCTTTACCACTCATGAGCAAGTCCTAGTAGCTGTGAAGAAGCACGAGCAGGTAGCTTATCAGAAGAGGGCACGTCAGGTGGGCAAGCACCCGATGGAGCTACAGAGGAGTGCACCTAGGCCCGGTTTTCGTCCCGTTCAGACCACACAGTTCAAAAGGCCAGCTGTACCTATCCCCAACCGAGTGGAGCTGATTTGCCATTTCTACAGCAAGCTTGGTCATGTGAAGAAAGACTGTAGGAGGATGCTGAATCAGTGTTTGATATGTGGATCGCATGTTCATGTTGCAAAGGATTGCACCTGCGGTTCTCGACCCGTGCCTCCTGGAGCACCTGGACCCGCCCAGAGGACCGTACCGGCACCTGGATAGCGTGGACCACCTCTGGTTCCATAGGATCGAGCCTTTCAGCAGGCCAATCTGCCGAAACACCGAGCTTTCACTATGACAGCCATTGAGGCTGAAGCTGAGGACGACGTGATTACAGGTAACCTCTAGACTAGTCTTCCTTATTTATGCATTTATGTTTGATTAGTTAGATCTGTGTTTAATCTAGTTGGATGTTACCCTTAGGTGTCATCTTAGTTTCATCTCACCCGGCCTTGACCTTGTTCGATTCTGGAGCCTCCATGTGCATCCTATCTCGGAAGTTCGTAGTTGAACACTCGATACCCACCTATACACTTCCCAAGTGTTGGAATATTACAACTGGAAACGGTGTAGTGAAGGTTGCACTGGGATGTAGACCATGCCCGTTGGTGGTTAGTGGACACGAATTGTATGCTAACTTCATTATCCACGATCTACCCAACTTTGATTCTATTCTCGGCATTGACTGGTTAGGAGCTTTTTATGCCACGATCGACTGTCACCGGAAGAAAGTGGTATTCGAAATTTCTGACCACCCAGTGTTCGAGTTTGTCAATGGAGGACGTTCGCTTGGACCTGTCAAGTTCCGAGCCCAGCTGTACAGATTTAGTATTGCATCCATGATAGCTAAACCAGAGAAGCCTGCAGTAGTGAGAGATTCTAAAGACGTCTCCCTGAAGACATTTCTGGATTGACGCCTGACCGAGCATTGGAGTTCAGCATTGATCTTATGCCAGGAGCTGACCCAATTTCGAAGGCACCTTACCGTATGGCCCCTGAGGAGTTAGAAGAGCTGAGGAAGCAGTTGAATGAGCAAATGCAGAAGGGTTTCATTCATCCCAGCGTATCTCCCTGGGGTGCCCCCGTCTTGCTGGTGAAGAAGAAGGATGGATCGAGAAGGATGTGTGTGGATTATCGGGAGCTGAACAATGTCACAGCGAAGAACAAGTACCCGCTACCCTGTATTGATGATATTTTCGATCAGCTTGGTGGATCGAGAGTATTTTCGAAGTTGGATCTACGGAGCAGATACCATCAAGTCAGAATCAAGAAGGAAGATGTGCCCAAGACAGCTTTTTGAAATAAGTACGGGCATTATGAGTTTGTTGTCATGCCGTTCGGTGTGGCCAACGCTCCTGCTGTTTTCATGAATCTCATGAACCTTATCTTTTACGACTTCCTCGACAAGTTCGTGGTGATCTTTATAGATGATATCCTGGTGTACTCGAGGAGCGAAGAGGAGCATGCAGAACACTTAAAGATGGCGCTCCGTCATCATAAATTATATGCCAAGCACAGCAAATGTAAATTCTGGCTGGACAGAGTTGCATTTCTTGGGCATGTAGTATCAGGAGCTGGCATCTCAGTGGATCCAGAGAAGGTCAGAGTAGTCAGTGAATGGCCTACACCTCGATCGGCATCGGATATCAGGAGTTTCCTTGGATAGGTTGGATACTACCACAGATTTATCAAGGATTTCTCGAGGATAGCTGAGCCGATGACGAAATTGACAAGGAAGGATGTTAAGTTCAGTTGGTCAGACTCTTGTGAGCAAGCCTTTTCTACCTTAAAGGAGAGACTGACTACTGCACCAGTCTTAGCTATTCCAAACAGAAGCGGAGGCTTCAAGATTTTCTGCGATGCATCAGGCAAGGGACTTGGATGCGTTCTACACCAGTACGGTCATGTAGTCGCTTATGCTTCTCGGCAGTTGAAGATCCACGAGAAGAATTATCCGACTCACGACTTGGAGTTAGCTGCCGTCGTCTTTGCTTTGAAGATTTGGAGGCATTTCTTACTGAGTGAGAAAGTGAAAACTTTCACTGATCATAAAAGTTTGAAATATATATTCACTCAGAAGGAGCTGAATGAGGCAGCGCAGATGGTTGGAATTGATGGCAGACTATGACATCGACCTTCAGTATCATCCAGGAAAGGTGAATGTCGTACCGGATGCTTTGAGTCGACTGCCCGAAGTGATGATTCTCACAGCTCAGTAGAGATTGCAGTAGGATCTACGAGAGATGGATGTTGAAGCTATCCTACCAGAAGTCACATCGTCGTTGATGAACATGCAGATTCAATCGACGATTGTGGATCGGATCAAGACTGCTCAAGCTGGAGATGCTAAGTTGAAGAAGATCAGGGAGCAGGTTGAAGCAGGACTTTGGACAGATTTTCTGATTCACGAGGATGGAACTTTGAGATATGGTAGTAGGATCTGCGTGCCTGTATGAGATATCAGAGAGGAGTTGATGAATGAGGCTCACAGTTCACCTTATTCTATTCATCCTGGAGATACGAAGATGTACACGGATCTTCGTCAGAATTTCTGGTGGCATGGGATGAAGAGAAGTGTGGCACGGAGCGTTGCTAAGTGTCTTGTGTGTCAGCAAATGAAGGATGAACATCATCGCATTGCTGGACTACAACAACCTCTGTCGATTCTGGAGTGGAAGTGGCAGCACATCACGATGGACTTCGTGACTAGCTTACCTCAGAGCACCAAGCAGAACGACGTGATCTGGGTCATCGTTGATCGATTGACCAAGTCTGCATACTTTATACCCTTCCGAGTTGGGCAATCCGTGGAGATATTAGCGAGGAAGTATATGGAGGTAATGACCCAACTCAGACCTTAATAATTTCCTTCTAGTACTAGTCGTGATGTAAATTATGTCGTGTAGGAGATCGTGCGCGTGCATGGAGTCCCCATGAGCATTGTATCAAATAGTGATACGAGATTCACATCTCAGTTCTGGAAGAGTCTGCAGACCAACCTGGGTACCAGTCTGAAATTCAATACTGCGTATCACCCGTAGACGGATGGACAGTCGGAGCGCACTATCCAGATATTGGAGGACATGTTGAGAGCTTGCATGCTGGATCTCAAGGGTTCGTGGGAGGATCATTTGTATCTGGTGGAGTTCTCTTACAACAACAGCTATCAGGCGAGCATTGGCATGGCGCCATTTGCTGCTCTCTACGGGAGGAAATGCCGATCGCCACTGAGCTGGGATGACATCGGTGATAGAGAGCTCTTGGGGCCAAAGATGATAGTGGAAGCAGTTGATGTTATGCGTACTATCAGAGACAAGCTTCGGATCGCCCAGGACCGTTATAAGCTTGGGCATATGCTAAACAGCGTCCTTTGGAGTTTCAACTGGGGGATCATGTGTTCCTGAAGATCTCACCGAATCAAGGAGTGATTCGATTTGGGAAGCGAGGCAAGCTTAGTCCGAGATTTATTGGACCCTTCGATGTGCTAGAGCGAGTTAGAGAAGTAGCATATCGCTTAGCTTTGCCACCGTCCTTAGAGGGAGTTCATGACGTCTTTCATGTATCCCAGCTCAGTCGTTATATCAGCAACCCTTCTCATGTTGTGGACTACTCTGAGATTACGGTTCGACCGGATCTGACATATGAACAGCAACCAGTGGAGATCCTAGATCGACAACAGAAAGTCTTCAGGAACAGGACTGTTGATCTAGTCAAAGTGATGTGGTGTCGCGACTCACCAGGAGAGTCTACCTGGGAGCGGGAAGATGAGATACGGGAGCGTTATCCATATTTGTTTCCTACTCTTTAGTGGAGAAGAATTCCGAGGACGGAATTTTCTTAAGGTGGGTAGGATGTAACGGCCGGTATTTTCTAGGCGTATTTTGTGTGTGCCCGTATTTTCGTTTTGACCATCCGGATGTTTTCGTGCACGAGTTCTATGTTTGTGCGTCAACGCGAGCGCGTATCCGTTTTTCATTCGTTGTATCATCATTAATTGACTGTTAATTTTAACAAATTACCTTAGCCTAATTACAAATTTCTAATCACTTTTAACTTCACTAATTACCTTATTTATTTTAATAATTACATTTTACTTAATTGCCTTAATTAAAAGTTAATTACTGATTAACTTTTTACCATTGGATGAAAATCTTTACCCTAATTATTTACCCCTAATTAAATTGCTAATTAAACCTAGCCTACCAGGTTGAATCCCACTGAATGTATCGGTGAGATTCAACCACCACCTTCATTCTTCTCCCCCACTTCCAACTTCCTCCATCAATTTGTCCCCTGCCAAATAAAGCAACGTCTTCTTCCCTACACGTCTTCTTCCCTACAAAAAAATCATCTGCAAAACCCAAAACTTCCACTTCACCAAATCAACCAGCAAACCTATTTCCAAAATCAAAAACATACTCATCCTACTCCCTGATCAACAAATCAACCCACCATCAATTTCTCAAAACAGAATCAGAGCCTAAATCCTTCCCAAAAATCATCACCCAATTACACAACACTCAAACTGAAAATTGAAGCTAGAGGGATAAAATTTCAGATTCAAAACTACATTTCAGATTCTTACAAAATCAAACCCAAACTTCATCTTCTCCAAACCCTCTTCCTCCTCCTCCCTCACCCTAGGCCGGCCACCTCAACCCACGCCACCGCCCGGAGCCGCCTGCAGGCCGCCCAAACGGCCGGTTGTCGGCTGTCTACCGCCCCCGTCGCCCAAGAGCTGCCGTCTGCGCCTCCTAGAGCCTGCACGCGTCGCCGCCGCCGTGAAGTCACCGACCGCCCCTCCTCTTCCTCCGTGCGGTGAGAGCCCCCTCCCCATTTGTGCGTGAGCTGCTGAAACAAAAAAAGCAAGGGACACGAAAGAAGAGAGAATAACAGAGAGATAGAGACACAGGAAGAGGGAAAGAATAAAGAAATAAGATAAGAATGAGAAAGAGAGAGAAGTTAGGTAGGGTTTTATTATATATTGTTAGTAGTAAGTTTTAACATGTTATAACCCTTAGTCAAAGTCCACCCTAGTAGGTGTGGTAGGTGTACCATTAATTAAAATGTTAACCATGGAATTAACTTAGTTAATGTTACTTAGTTGCTAATTAGTGTTATTTGAATGTAAGGGCTATTTCAGCATGTTGTTAATTGTAAATAATGTTAGAGTATTAAAATATTAAATAAATAAGGCGTAACATGTTAGTATAACCATATATCAATGTTACATTAGCCGGAGAACCCGATAAATTAGACGAACCCAATTCAGGGTTATCTTTAATACTGTGTTTATATCACGAAGCTATCTAATTCATTTATTTGTTTAACTAAAACAGAGAACCACTATCACCGTAACGAAGTACCCATCAAGACGAACCCAACGGCACCAAAATCACCCAAAACAGGCAAGTATGCAATTTATAATGAATTTTTGAAGGTAGATGCTCTTTTAGCCTTTTGTATGTAAAGTTGCATAACTCAAAACCTGCACGTGAAATGACGCGTGAAATCACTTCCACGACATCCGTGGCTAAAATGTGATCCAACGGCAAATAATTTGATATACCTTAGTTTAGAAAAAATGCATGTAAAGTTATCTTTCTGCATCATAATCGTTAAACTCTCACGTTCACCCTTTTGTTAAATTATTGAGAATGCTGTTTCGACACTCTTGTAATTCTGGAAAATGCTGTAAAAGGATAAATGATTATGTTATTGCTGCATAACTAACAAGAGAGTGACATCATGCGCCTCGAAGGCGAAATCGTGACTTTCGTGATGTCATGTGAGTTGACTAGGCTGGCTCGTGTTCCAGCACAAATCTTGGTGTGGAGTTAGGATTGAGTGGCTACTAGGCGTATGACGGGGTACTCTCTTCAAGGGCACCACCCATATGCGGTGGGTTAGCGCCAATCACGGTAATCCCCCGTGAGAAGAACGACTCACTCATCACATCCTAAAGGCAAGAACCCTATTATAGACATGTGACACTAACATGGAACTTGCAAAGTGAAATTGACATGCTTTACTTGTCAAATTGCTTAGAACTGCATGATAGGATGTATTTACTTTAAAATCAGCATGCTTAAACTTTTATTGTTATCTCGTTTAATTTATAATTGTCTCTTAAATCCAGTATAACTTTGTATATCTTGCATTGGGTTCTAACATCTTCTTGCAGACCCTTGCTGACATACATTCATGTTTTTGGATGTATGTCAGATCCCGAGCTTGAGTATCTGGAGGTTCCTTACGAGACACCTGACTTGGAGAGTCAGGAGTTCGCTGTAGACGCCGAGTCTCTCCCTGCGGAGGACTAGTGGACTTTTCCATTACTACTTGCCTTAGTTTACTTTCTATTGTTGTTGATGTACGTTAGCCTTGTTGTATTTCGGCCCAGCTGAGGCTTGTTGTTTTTATTTCATGTACGGACGCTTATTATTCTGGATGTGGCTTGTAATGTATGAATAATTCTTGTTGTTCTGAAAAGCATGCAAAGGACCTCCCTCACGTTTTACCACTGACGCTTATTGAACTCAAGCTTCCCCGCGCCAGTTCATGCGGACCCCAGTAATGCTCTCGCTCCCGTCGTATTTTGGGAAGCGGGGCATTACAACACGGATGGTGTTCTCGACGACGGCAACAAAGAACTTCGACAGTGGCTTCTTCTGCGTGGGGCGGCAAGTGCTTGGACACACAGCTGCTCAATTGATGGCACGCGGAAGATAGCACATGGGCAGTGGTCGGCGCTTGGAAGATGATGTGCGTGAGTTGTTGTTGGAGCTTCCTCTTCTTAGTTGATGCGTGAGTCTCTATCTCCCTTGCCTGAGTTGATGAAGGAGATGACCTAGAGCTTGTGGTTAAGGCAATAGGATAGGGGATCTCTTTGGCCTTGGTTGGAGTTGCTTGCACAAGGGAATGATGACTCTTGGAGATACTTGCGGCTAGGGTAGAGGTAATTATGCGTGATTTTGCCTTGGAGATTTATTTTGGCCGACCCTTTGCTTCTTCTTGGATTTTGACTTATGTAGGCCTCCCTAGGGTTTTGCGAAATGAGGGCATCAAAGGGCTAGTATGAGTTCGGCTGGGGGTGATCCAATGGCTAGGGGTAGGATAGATGTGGCTATTGTTGGCCTAGTTAGTCTACTAACTAGGTCGTACGGTATAATTTTGATGATGACAAACAAGCCGTGTGACTAACATTTTTCTTTAAGTGATTTCAGGGAGCAAAATGCAAAATAAATTTCGTTTGCAAGAGAGAGCGTGTATGTGGACATTGGTGCAAAAAATAAATTCAAATGATTCTACATTATCTATATTCAGATTCAAACGAAGACTTGAATTGGTTAAGTATTTGATTGGATACTCAAGGGATTTTCTCCTATTCAATCTCATATTCACAAATCTCATCCCATTATCACGCAAGGGGGGATAGACGCAAAAACAACTACACCACCAACGTCTGTTGAAAAGGTGCGGCATCTTCGGTTACAAGATTCCTTTTTGATGCAACTGCAATTTTCAAAAACAAAAACAAAAAGAATTGTTCCAGCCGCACTATTCATTTTTTAAAAAAAACACACACAAGAGGGGAACCACACATTAAAAAAAAGATAATATCAATTGTGTTTTCTGTTGGTGCGTTCCTGATCAATGCACCCACCATTTGATTTTTTATTTGATTTTTTTGGTGGTGCTTCTTAGTTTGAAAAGTATACACAAAGTTTTTGAATGCAAATATATCATCTTTGTGTGCTCCTGAGTTACGCACGAAAATCCTTGGGTCTTTTTTTTGGTGTGTGCGGCTGTTAAACAAATAAATTCACATTTTGTGTGCGGCAATTTAAAAGAAATTTTTTTTCAGCCGAGTTGTTTTTTTGTTGCGCTTTCTCCTGTCAAAACCAACGCATGTGTTCCTCTCTCGATCATCAAGGCACCTTGTTTTTTTTGGTTGATTGATGTGTCTCCATACATATCACGGCAAGGGTTACAATACCATCTTCAAGTTCTCTCTTTAAGTTTCAATCCAGAGGAGGAGTTGATCCAGCAAGGAACAAAGTGTTCAGATTCGTGAAATCTGTTTTCGATCGCGCGATCAACTTCGAACATCCATATCTCTCAATCCAGACGTCGGATTGACGAGCCGTTTGCGCTCACGTGACCACATCTTCATGCCATTCGCAACAGTGATAGTCTTCTTCGCTCAGTTCTCAGGATCATACATCGTTCGGGCGTTTTTCTACAGATTCATCACTGCAGATTCCAGATTCGTGCATTCGACTTCGTACGCTCATATCTCCTGATCCAGACGTTGGATCGACGAGCCGTTTACGCCCACGCGACCACATCTTCATCCTTTTCGCAACGGTGATAGTCTCCATTTCTCAGTCCATAGGATCATACTCAGTTCGGACGTTTTTCTACAGATCAGCCACTGCAGAATTCAGATTCGCGCAATCATCTTCCGAAGACTATATCTTCCAATCCAGACATCGGATCAGCTAACCATTTGCGCCCACGCGATCACGATCTCACAAAATTCATCACGGTGATATCTCTCTGATTTTTCACTACAGTATTAAAGCTATTTGAATCTGTTTTTAGTTGTGAGATTGTATTAAGAATAGCTTTACTCAGAAGCTACCTCTGCGTTTTAACTCTTGAAACTACATTTGTGTACGGTGAGATCACTACCCGTAAGTGTGATCGGTTTTATTAAGTGAAATCCTCATAGGTCTTGGGGTCGGAGTTTTGGCGGGGAGCCACTCCGTTAAAAAATATCCGTGTCTGATTATCTCTGTGTTTGTGATTATTTTTAAATTTGTGCCACACACCCTATTCACCCCCCTCTAGGGTGTTTTTCAGCTATGACCAAGTCCTCTTGAAGATAGGAATAGGAATTTGTAATTGGATTGGATTTGAATAGTGTTGATTTGGGGTTTGAATAGATCTTCATCTAATTAAAATAGGATTGGAATAAACACTAATTGTTATGAATAAATCCAAAGGAATTCTCTCCATCCCACCCCATATATGACCAAGTCCTCTTTGCTAAGTATATAGCTCTTTGACCAAGTCCAACTTGCTTTGTGAATAGCAATTTCTCCACCGTTATTACTTAGTCATCGTTGAGGTAGTTGCACCTTCGCCACTCCTGCAAGCCCTTAACACACACATCAAACACTTCACACACGTTTGTTATCATCAAACAAGATCATTGTATCCAACACACGTTGTATCCAACACATGTATCCAACAACGTCGACCCGTTAAAGGGCATAGAAAAGTCAATGAGTGACCTAGTAGGCTCTGGATCAGGATTGTAAATCTTCTTGGCCATTGTTTCAAGTGATATTCTCCTTCTCTCGGCATTCCTCCTGCGTGCAGTAGCTTCAATTTCGGGATCCAATGGATGCAAATCCGCTAAACCCTGAGATCTCCTGCGCATACCCAATAAGAGCTATACCAAAAGAAAACATTAAAAGCACCAAAAATCAATAATAGAAAAGATAAAAGGAGAAAATAAAAATAAAAAAAGAATGTGTAGTCTATCCACAAAGATCAAAATCAATATCAAACCGTACCTCCCCAGCAATGGCACCAAAAACTTGTTTGCAAAGCGATGAAGATTTAAATATTTATAGACTGCAAGCGTATGGTGTCGTCGTAGTGCTATACGGGTCATCCATAGGGAGGCGTTTGTTGAATACCGATTTCTTTCTAAGTTAGAAAGCTACGTGATCGATGGATGGTTGAGATGAAAATAAGGAAATTATCAAGGGATAAAAGCTCTAGGGCTTAGGGTATCCCCACCATAGAATTAAGGTTAAGATTGGATTAAGGTTGACCAATTGTTGGATTCACTGGGACTCGGTAGAGGTCGTCTAACCTAAGAGCGTTCTCATATCCCCCACTCTCGTGATGCATGATAGGATAGTCTCTTATGCTATCCCTACCCCTGCTCTCGCAATGCTATGATAGGACTACCCTAACCTATATCGATGTTGACTCTCGCTGACACATTGATATATGTTAGGTGCATTACGTCCAACGAATTTTCCCAATCTCCATCCACGACACTCTCGTGGTCAGGGATTTGTTTCTACGTTAGGAGAGCTTTATGCGACACCCGACTCTTGTCAGCCATATCAATTGTATGGGTCAATGAAGGAATTGAAAACCCTAGATTGGTCTCGACTCTTGTCGACAGCCAATCTAATTAATCACAAAGGAGGAGCCCAATATACAATGACAATTAACATCCTAACGTATCCCGAATCACCAATTTAACCGACAATCAACCAGTCGATTCATCTAATCCATAACCCCAATTCAATGGGGTTCAACCCATTGCCCTAGATGAAAAACTACTCACTACCCATTATCAAGAATACAACCAATAACATGAATTTAATAGCCATTGCAATAGATTCAAGATAGAGTTTCAATAACAAGCAATCCACAACAATAGCAATCAAAAGAGAGATATTCTATTACTAATATAATTATCCAAACAAAAATAACAAAATGAATTAACAAAAGCTAACAGAAATAAAGGGAAGAGAACACCTGAAAATTCCCTGAAAAGCTCTTAAAAGGGTAAAAGGGGTCTCTTCTTTGCAGAGGAAGAAGAAGTGCTTTTATACACTTCCAAAAAGACCAAAATAACCCCTAACTAACTTTGGCGGTGTCAAGAAAAGCCCTAGGATCCAATTCGACGTGACCACGTCGAAAACGACCCGGTCGCGTCATTTGGATGCATAAGATCCGCTCCAGAGAGTAGCAGCTATGCAACACGTGATTGAAGCATGCAGCCACGTCGAATTAGGATTTGACAGTCGTTTGATCTTCTAAACAGTCGTGTAAAGTGACCGTTTGGCTTCAGGTTCTTCGAGATTACGCGGTCGCGTCGAATTAATCCAAATGACCATGTCAAATGCGGTTTCTTCTATTCTCTTCTCCACGAAACGACCGTTTCATTTGTCTTCATGCAGCTGTATGGAATTGAGTGTTGAGCTGCTCTGGGTATTTAAGTGACGCGGCCTTTTGTGTCACTTTTCCTTCTCTTTCCACCTTTTGCTCACTTCGAGCTCCCATCTTTGATCTTTTCGCTCTTTTGGGCTTTTCCACGCTTTATGGTCTGGATTTGATACACGTTTCCTGAAAAGCACAAAATGGACTTTAAAAGTAAAAAGGGAACAAAACAAAGAAAACGTGAAGAAACGATGAATGAAATAACGTAAAACGTGCATGAAAAAGGGGGTGAAAAGTATATATTTAAAAACCACTTATCAAGTACCATCTTCTCCTCCTCCACTTGTTGCCTAAAAGGCTATGCCCTCTAGCCTGGTGCATGCTCGGGTTGGGCCTGTTGGCAGCAACGATCTAGGATCTTGGTTTGATGATGACAAACGTGTCGTTATATCTGACGTGTGTGCTTAGTGTGTTTCAGGCTTGGCGAAACAATATATTTTCACTTTTTGGCGGAATTGTTATTCGTATAGCATATTGGGAGAGAGGGAGTGTGTGTGCACAAAGAAGTTTGACTTGGTCAATGGAGAGCAAAGTTGGACTTGGTCAATAGAGGAGAGATGTGGCCAAATATATCAGAAAGATTGTCTATTATCCTCCTCCTATTCAAACACCAACGTGATCAAATCAAATCTCCTATCTATGGTGCAAAAAGATAGAATCTACTCATTTTTTGAAATTCCAATACATATACTCTAGAGATCATCTTTTGCACAAAACCCTAGCCTCATCCAATATATATAGGGGCATCATCCCTAGGGTTGAATATACGGCTAACCAAAAAAAAATTCAAGCGGGCAATACATATTTTTAAAAGTGTACGGCTTATAAATTTTTGGGGTCACCAACAATTAGGCAGACTGCTACAACTTTTAAAAATCTCCCAAGCCTACAACAATTAGAAGAGCCTTAGCCTTTGTTCCCATCAAAAATAACTATTTGAGAGCTTCTCCCCTACATCAACAAGAATCTACAAACAGGCCCCATCCTGCTACCAACGGAGTTCTTCCCGCCGTCGACTCATATGTGTGAAGAACAACACGCTGCCGTATCATCGCTGTGTGCTCGAGGATCACCGGAGCTCGCCCGCAAACTGCCACTCGAAGTTCGTCGCTGAAGTCGAAGTCGCCGTCGCTGTCTCCTATCAACACCGCACGTCTTCATCGTCGCCACCAAAGTCTCCATCGTCGAGTGCAAAGCTGCCATCGTCACCAATCGTCATCGCCGTAAGCTGTCGTGGTCGTCATCTACACCGTCGGAGAGGAGAACATCGAGAGCTCACCGTCGTGAGCTCTAAACTACCGCTACAGCTTCGAAGAAGCCGCCTTTGTCTCTGCATCATCCTTTGACGTTGCCGAAAGAGTATCCACCGCCGTCATCGAACTCGTCGTCGATCGAGAAACGATTGTCATCGAGAACGAAGTCGAGTCGAAGAACCCATGCAACGTAGCTGAGTCGTCGCCGTTCGGAGCCTTCCTTGATATAGTCGGAGCTCGTCGACGAAACAGCCGTCGACGTATCGCCGTAGAAGTTCACCACCGCACGAAGTCGTTGCCGCCTCCGACCGAGCAACGCCAAGATCACCGCCGCTGAAGCTACATCATATCAAGGAGAAATCGGCGCCGAAGTCTTCACCGATGCTGCCCGTACTTACGCCGTCGTCGAGACTTTTGCCATCATTGTGTGCAGAAGTCACTTCCATCGCCCGAAGAATAGCCGCCTGCATGCCCTAGGTGAAGCGAGGAGAACGAAAATGAAACGAAAACGTTTTCGTTTATCTCGCTGACGTGGCGGCTGCATCAACCGCAGCTGATTTAAAGCCGCACGAATCTCAAAGCGTGACGTGGCTGAGGATTTATTAAAGGAATTGTTGTGCGCACCGACCGCTTATATTAAAGGTTTGAACTGCAATTGCTTTACGCACAGACCAGTGCACAACTTGACATCGTGGAGTCAGATTGAGACACCGCTTGCGTCAGATTGGAGCTAACGACGTGCTGATTGATAGAGACGCCTACACGGACACAAACTGAGCATTTCTAAACCCTTAAACTCTTTTATTTGTGTCTTAGTGTAACGTTTTCTGTAGGGGAAACTTTACCTATTTTTCTGTGACTATTTTGGGACTTGTCTAGTTGGGACTAGACAAGTGGGACCCAGCTAGTTTGGGACTAGCTGGTAGAAAGCTTTACTAGGATTGATAGTGAGAGAAAACACTGTGTGTGGGGTACTGAGAGCCTGGCGAGTGTAGAGACGTAGAGGGTTCTCTGAGCGTGCTCTAACTTGTGGTTTTGTACCTGTAACGACCACTTTTTGTTGTACGTTTTTCGTGCACGTGCTTTTGGCCGTGCACATGTTTGTTTTAGACTTTGTTTGTTTATGAACACTTTCGTGTGATATGCCGTTGTGAACGTCTCTGAGAGTATTAAATAGTGGCACTATCTTAGAACGACATTTCTTGAGTCGTTTTCCCACAATTTAATCTTACTCGAATAAGACGTGACGATTTTCACTTTTGACGGGAGACGTTTCTATTTTTAGTTTCGTCGTCCGACGTCGAAATTGAGATCCGTCTTCTTAGTTAGCTCACTCTCATCAACACGATCACCCCGATATTTATTTTATAATTTTTGGAGTTTAATTGACCACTTTTATATTTTTAACAAGGTTTATAATATTTTTTAATAATTACGTTTTAAATTAATTTCGGCCAAATAAAATTTATTTGGGTTTTAAACGTTTTAAATAATTTTTGAGCCAATTTCCAGCTCATTTGGACCAAGTCAAATCCTTGGATGAGTTGTAGAAGTTGAGATTTAAATTTTAAATATTTTTGAACTTCTAATCCTATTAGATTTAGCCCTAGACCAAGTCAACCCATCTACACTATATAAACAACCCATAGGAAGACCAATTTTCGCAAGCAAACAAACCCTAGCCGCCCCATAACTCAAATTCTCGCTTGCGACGTTCGTCGCAACTCAGCCCCCGCAGCCGCCCCCGCACGACCGACGTTTCCCCTCCATTTCCCTCGGTCTGACCGATGCCCTCGCCCGCACAAGCGCCCGCTCCGCACCCAGTCGCCCGCCGCTCCATTGCAACGCTTGCACCCCACTCCGACCGAGAGAACCCATCGATCTGACCGGCCCGTTCCACCGCTCCGCATCGCAACCCCCGCTCCGCTGCAGCCCAAGCGCCCAACCGACCCGCCCGCTGTGTCTGACCGACCCAAGCGCCCGCATCGCCCGCTCCCCCGCTCTGTTGAAACCCCCGCAGCGTTGCAGCCCGCTTCCGCAGTGTCTGACCGAAGGATCCCCTCGCAGCGGCCGCTGTGACCGACGACCGCATCTCCGTAAGCGTTGCCACATCATGTGCACTGAGCCCGACCGATGGAATCTCCCGCATTGGCTGGGTACGACCGAGAGCCACTCGTCGCAACCCCGCACCCGTCACACCACTTGCCTCCGTGGGCCCCCCCAAGTTCTCCAGAGGTATTGTGGGTCCCCCAAAGGTCCCTAGGACTACTGTGGGCCCCACCTAGATGCTTCCTCTTCGACGACTCGCCGTGTACGACGTTGCGACACGTCGTAGCCCGTCGTCGCACGTGCTAGCTTTGGAATCTGGACCCGTTGCTCCGGTTGATGCTCTGAACTTTCCAGCGAGGAAACTAATTTGGAATCTGGACTTGGAGCGCGATCTTCTATTCCAACCCCCGGCGTCGCTACCCGACGCCGGTGTAGCTTTCGCGTCGTGTAGAGGTAACGCCTTGCACCCTTAGGACCCCCAACCCAATGCATGCTAATCAAGACTAAAATCAGTATTTTTAAAGTATTTTAAATGTTTTAAATTCACTAATCAAGATTAATAATATGGACTTTAGGCCGGTGGACTTGTGCACGAAGGATAATTGTGATTTTTGGACTCATTGGCCGGTGTGCTCAGACGTCGTACTTGCAGGCAAGTGAAACTTGCCAACTCTTGTGTAGGGCCATGTTTTTAGGCCACTTCCTTGTTCCTAGCGTAAAAGAAACTAGTCAGTGAAATGATAGCTGGCTAGACGCCTACTTGATCTAGTTTGACAACGAAACTAGATCCGTCACCTAAATGGATCTAGCTTGACAACGAAGCTAGATCCAACTCTTTAAAATTGTTGTTCATGCATACTAAACTGTCACGTTTACTTTCCTTATCTGTACGCACTTTTAACTGCCATGCATTGCATCTTACATGTCATCCCAGTTGATTGTTGCATTCGTAGCACACGCTACAATACTTGTACTCCTTGAATACTACTTCCGGGGAAACGGGCCTCATGTGTTTGTCAAAAGCCAATGCCCGGTTTCCTGGTCCAGCTAGGTGCACCCCTATGCCATACTTGTTAAAAACACTTCCTGGCTCGTGATTCAGAAGCGAGCATTACCGTTCGGGGGTAAGGCCCTGGCTCGATACACGTGGAGGGGTAGGGATAAACGTTCACTTGAGCTTAGGAGTGGCCTGATCAGCCCTCTAGCCAAAAGACGGAATCTCTGTGCACGAGGTGCTTACTTTTCTTGTCTTGTACTTGTCTTGTGAATGATTCATGTAATACTTGTCATCCATGCCATGTTTAAATGCCATGCTCGTACTTTACTTTACTTTACCTGTTGCACTCATACTTTAACTGCCATGTCATCGCATTCATGCTAGAACTGCTTGGTTGCTTTACTTTTGCCTACTTTCAGTTTCCTTGCACAAGTCTCTTGTAGACTTGCTGACATGTGCCCCTTGCTCTTTTGGGTGTCACATGTTAGACCCTGAGCCAGAGACCGTTGCTGAGTACGTGGCGTTTTGTTGACGCTGAGCCTGAGTCCATGACTGCCCAGGAGGATTTTGTTGACACCGGTGACCATTCTTTGAGTCTTTGTTGAGCTTTCTTTTGTTTTAGGCCATTTGTTAGTTGTTGGTGTGTGGCACCTATACTTTGTACTTTGTACTCTTGTTGGCCATGTTTGGGCCTTTGGACTCTCTTTTATTTCAGCCTGGTGGCTTTTTCTGTGATGTTGAAACTTATTTTATGGATATTCTGAGATATATCCTTTGTCTCATTTTATTATTATTATCTATGTTTCGTTCGCGTTGCAAGGACATGCAGTTTTGAATTTGATTGACGCTTATCGGACTTGCAGCTTTGCAGTTTCAAGTCTGAGCGGACCTTCTCACGCTTCGCCTCCATATTTTTGGGAAGCGGGACGTGACAGTACCTATTGCACTATTCAATACTAGTTCTGCTTTGGGGGCTGGAGTAGGTCGTTGGGACGACCGAACCAAGGTAAACCTACTGTGTACTCTGTGTCTGCTTTTTATTTACCATGTTGCTGTTATAACTGCGTGTGCTTATTCGTGGGTTGCACGAATTATTTTTATAAGCCTATTCACCCCCCTTAGGCTAGGATCCAGATCCAATAAGTGGTATCAGTGCAGGTTTTAGGATCTAGCCTAGGATTGACCATGAATAACCATATGGATAGTGCTTTTGCTGAGGGTCAGTCTGTTTCCCGTCCCCCTAGGTTTAATGGAGGTGATTATGCTTATGGAAAAAATCGTATGAAAATCTAACTTATTTCTATTGATTACAAGGCTTAGCAAATAATCGAAAAAGGATATAAACTGCCCGTAATTAAAGTAGAAAATGTTGAGATTGAAAAACCAAATGACAAATGGGATGATAATGATTGGAAATCTTATTCTTTAAATGCTAAAGCTATGAATGCTCTCATTTGTGCACTTGATAAATCTGAATATAATAGAATCTCACATTGTTTAACTGCGCAGGAAATATGGCATACTTTGGAGGTGACGCACGAGGGAACGTTGCAGGTAAAGGAGTCTAGACTGTCTCTTTTAAGTGCAGAGTTCGAGGGATTTCGCATGCTACCATCAGAGAGCATATCAGAGATGTATGCGAGGTTCACCGACATAGTCTACAAGTCTAGTTCACTTGGAAAGCCATATGATAGCCTCGATCAAGTGAGGAAGATCCTAAGAGCATTGCCAAGCTCTTTCAGACCAGAGGTCACCGCCATCCAGGAAGCAAAGGTATTGTCTCAATTGAAGGTGGTGGACCTTATTGGTAATTTGATGTCCCATGAGTTGGAACTGCAAAATGTTGAAGCAAGAGAGAAACCTGAGGAGAAAGAGAAAGCCATAAAGCCCCTTGCTTTGAAAGCTGACGAAAGTGAAGATGATGATGACGACATAGCGCTCATGGTGAGAAACTTCAGAAAGTTCATCAAGACCAAGCATGGGAGAAACGAAATGGCACCCAGGTTTAATCGTTCTAACTTTAATAATTCTTTCAAGCAATTTAATGATCAGAAATCTACTGATAGAATGCAATGTTTTAAATGCAAGGGAAGAGGACATCTGATGAAGGATTGCCCAAATGAAACTGCTCAGCTCGCTAAAGGAAAAGGAAAAGCGAAGGTATTAACATGGGATATGGATAGCGAAGCTGAAAGCGAGGAGGAAAATGAAGCCCATTCTTGCATGGCTTTGATGAGAATCCAAGATGAGACACCGTCAGGTAGCAAAGCTGAACTTCTTAAAATTTGTGAAGAAATGCAAAATCAAATAGTAGATCATGAGTTCACTATTGAATGTCTCCAAAATCAGAACTATGACATGCAAGTTAGAGATGATAAGGTGCTTAAAGAGAATGAAAAGCTTAAAATTGAACTTAATGCATGTAAGTCTACTATTGAAATCATGAAGAAGGAAAAAGCTAGCTTTGATGAAACTGCTCCTTGTGTTTCTTGTCCCTCATTATTAAACCAAATTAGCATGCTTAAACTTGATTTGATTAAGTTCGAAACTGAAAAAGACTATGTGATTAGAGAGCTTAATGATAAATTCTGCATGCTGGATAATGACTTTAAAAGAAAAATGATTGAATTTGAAAAGAAGGAAGAGGAAAACAAGAGAGCTTTTATTAGTAAATGCACGATGCTTGTGGAAGAGAATAAATAATTAAAAACCAAAGTCTCTCATCTTGAAGTGGCCATTAAGAAATTCTCTATGGGAAAACAATCGTTGGACACTATTTTAGAGAATCAATTATATGGCAATAATAGAAGAGGACTTGGTTTTGGTCTGAAAAACATTGAAAAGCAAAAATTCAAGAAATTCCACAATGAACCCTCTATTGCAAAGAACAAATATGCAAAGTGCTTTACTTGTGATAGTGTATGCCACACTTCATATTATTGTAAATTTAGGAACACAAATATCAAGTTTAAACAAGTGTGGGTTCCTAAATCTTTAATGGCTAACACTCGTGGACCTTGTTGGATTCCAAGGTCACACTTGACACCTTTCTTGTATGTGTGATGGAGGTTTGGCGAGGAGCAAATTTTTCAATGTCTCATTCTTTTAGCTCCTTCGTCAAATAGCGACGAGAAGGTATAATTGTTATCTCTCTTTGCATTTCATTGCATACCTTCATAGATTGTTTTTGTGTGATTGGATTTATTTTTGTTTGTGTGCTTGTTTGCATGATTTTTAGTGTTTTTATTTCTGAAAAAAAATTTTGAAAAAACCAAAAATCAAAAAAAAAATTGGGCTTAAAAGAATACCCTTTATGTTTTACCCTAAGTGGTATTGTATGAATGATCAAATCTATCCCTTATAGAAGTCAATTCATTATTGTTGTAGCTACATGAACATGATGCTATTCTTTTTAGTAGCCTTGACATGTCTCATAAGTTTTAAACTTGACTTCTACACCGACATTTGCACTTGCACGATAATTGACTTTTTAGTGCTGTTGGAGATTATTTTGAAGAATAATGGAAAGTGAATGTAGGAATGATTAAATTCTGAATTTTCTAAGGGATATGAAGTGTTTAGCCATGAATTAAAATTGAGCAAAAAATTGCAAATAAAAAATATATGAAAATTGCTCCGTATGAAAAATGGATACACTTCATGGCTAATACACAACCCACGAGTATCCAACTTGTGCTAAATGGGTAATCATTAGCGTTGGTGTATATAACCTGTCAAGCAATGCCACCACACATTTAAAAGTCCTTTAAGGCTATGTTTTGGGGTTCGGTAACTTGAACTCATTTTTGATGAGGTGGGAAAAATCAATCCTAGTTATATTCATGAAAATTGGAAAATATGGATTGATTTGGTTGATTTTCTAAAATTGAATCTCCTCTTGTACTTTATTGTCTCTATCATTACACTTACACAAAGGTGGAGAAGTCGTGTTATGAAACTCTATGTGCTTGAATTGTCTATTTTTTGGAAAACTCATGCAAATTGCACGCTACATTTAATAATGGTTTATTTTTGCATGGAATAGTGTTGTGACTTCATTAATCCACTTTTGGTGATTACAAAGGGGGAGAAAGAAAAGATTTTCTTGATTGTCGGTATTATTTGTTTAAGGGGGAGTTTGAGAGAATATTTGTTTAAGGGGGAGCCTGAGAGAAGGGGGAGCAATAATGTTGTGCATGCTATGTTGTAATACTTGATTATCTCATTCCACGATTCATATTGCATTACACCCTTCAACACACTTCACACACCCATACTTATTGCTCAAATCTTTTATGGGTTTGTCATCACCAAAACGGGAAGATTGTTGGAAGCAACGATCTAGGATCTTGGTTTGATGATGACAAACGTGTCGTTATATCAGACGTGTGTGCTTAGTGTGTTTCAGGCTTGGCGAAACAATATATTTTCACTTTTTGGTGGAATTGCTATTCGTATAGCATAGTGGGAGAGAGGGAGTGTGTGTGCACAAAGAAGTTTGACTTGGTCAATGGAGAGCAAAGTTGGACTTGGTCAATAGAGGAGAGATGTGGCCAAATATATCAGAAAGATTGTCTATTATCCTCCTCCTATTCAAACACCAACGTGATCAAATCAAATCTCCTATCTATGGTGCAAAAAGATAGAATCAACTCATTTTTTGAAATTCCAATCCATATACTCTAGAGATCATCTTTTGCACAAAACCCTAGCCTCATCCAATATATATATAGGGGCATCATCCCTAGGGTTGAATATACGGCTAACCAAAAAAAAATTCAAGAGGGCAATACATATTTTTAAAAGTGTACGGCTTATAAATTTTTGGGGTCACGCAACAATTAGGCAGACTGCTACATCTTTTAAAAATCTCCCTGATCGGTCCATATTTTACACCTTTTTTCTGCATGTTTTCACGCCATTTCGATTGCTCATATTGCGATTTTCACGAGTATTCGATGATATTGCGTTACTTTTCACTATTTCTTGTTTTTGTCGGATTTCAGGAAATATGGAGCGATCGGGAGCAAAAATGAGCTTAAGGGACTTGCACCCACTCTGGAGCGTCACCCAAGGCTCTTTTGAGGGCTATTCGGCGATGGGAGACGGGTGGAAGAAGAAGGAACTTCGTAGGAGCAACGAGGAGGAGAAACGGAGAAGATTGGGCATTTACAGCATGCCACTCGGCCGAGTGGAGCACTCACTCGGCCGAGCAAGAAGACCACTCGGCCGACCAGACCGGACACGCTCCAACTGAAGGAATTGGGCGTGCACTCGGCCGAGGGATGATATCCCACTCGGACGAGTAAGAAGATCGCATCGCCCGAGTGGCATGAGAAATCCACCATCAAAAGAGGCCGACTTACTGGAAATGTACAGGCTTTTGACGGTTCCGACTCGGCCGAGTACCAAATGCCCCTCGGCCGAGTGAGTAAAGCCACTCGGCCGAGCCACCTCCGAAGACAGACCCCCCAAGACCCCCGACTTACTGGAATTTTACAGGGTCTGTCACTCGGTCGAGTAGAGAAGCCAACTCGACCGAGTAGAGAAGTCCACTCGGCCGAGTGATGCCGAGGACACGCAGCGCCCAGATTTTCAGACAGCCTCCCACTCTTTTGAAATCTGCTATCATTCCAACAATCAAAGTATTTTTCTCATATTTTTTATAGATAGTAGACTTCATGACGGTTCCAACGCCGCCAAGAACGCACCAATCGGAGGTCGGATGAAATCTGGAGAATTTCTGCAAGTTGACACTGCAGCGCTGGAATTTCCACTCGGCCAAGTCACATTTTCCCACTCGGCCGAGTCGACGGCGGGCCCAGATTTTAAGTTGCGGTTTGGGCTGTTTTTGGGCACGAATTTGAGGGGTTTTCTAGGTTTATTTGCTAGGGTTTTGGGAGACTATATAAGGGTTTTGTAGCCACCATTAGAGGGGAGCCCCCAATATGTTTTCTTAGGTTCCCAACATGTTTTCTTAGGGATTCTTTTTGGAGGTTAGGCCATGCCCTAGGCCCCCTCTTGGATCTAAAAGCTTATATTTTGGATTGAAGATCTTCATCAAGCTAAGTATTTTGTTCTTATTGTTTGAATCTTTGTTTTTCTATCTTTTTGTATGCAAGCAATGATTTTTATTGATTCTCATATCGTTATTGCTATGCTAGAGTAGATTTGTTGTTCTAGGGCATGGGGATGAACCCTATGGATCTAATTTCAGATTTGTGATGAATGAATTTCTAAATTGCTAGAATTGCTAGGAGGTTAGGTTGTGATTGATTTATTACGGATAGCTAGGGATTTCCATCGATCTAGGGTTTGCAAGAGATTGGATTCTAATCGATGGGAAGGCCTAGATATTCGATTTAGGTTTATAATCGAGATTCTCTAGACTTGGTTTGCAAGAGATTGGACCAAAGCTAGGATTTTTATTATAAATCTATACCCATATTCGTTTGCAAGAGATTGGACGAATACGAACTATCACAACCTAGATCGTAACTAGAGTTTGCACGAGAGTGGGCTCGAGGAGAGATTGAACGATGATGTCGATCCTAATGCTAGTGGCTTAGGTTAGGGTTTGCAAGAGATTGGGCCCTATCCTAGGTTTGCTATAGACCGGCAATAGCGCGAGAGCGTGAGCTTGGTTCTCTATTCAGTTACGACTAG
Source organism: Scilla litardierei (assembly GCA_030789695.1). Lineage (NCBI taxonomy): Eukaryota > Viridiplantae > Streptophyta > Magnoliopsida > Asparagales > Asparagaceae > Scilla > Scilla litardierei. The sequence continues at coordinate 73,833,783 of CM061130.1, forward strand.
TTCACCTCAACGCAAGTCTAGTAATATTGAGATTCACTATTTACAATGATGTATGACGATCCGTAGTGGGAATTCCCTAGCCCTAGACACTTTTATTATATTGTATTTGAATCGATATTTGACCGAATTCTTTATCACCGACACCGACATCCACCACCATTTCCATTATATCATTCCATAACCATCTCCACCAATAAAACATTCGTAGTCAAACCAACCTAGGATAGATTGGAGCCAACACCACCTCCTCGTGTTCGATACCCGCTCGCCACTTGACCGTGCGCTTGCGGTAAAACTACAATCGTTCTCCGGGTGTATATCCGGGGCTCGATCAAGTTTTTGGCGCCGTTGCCGGGGATTTATCTCCGTGCATTTGCGCCATACTAGGTTGTGCTCTTGGGTTACATTTTGGAGCGATCAAGTTTTTGGCGCCGTTGCCGGGGAGGTGTTTCCCGTTGGGTGCCAATTTGTCACAATTAGGTTGATTAGGCTACGAAAAAAAAAATTTAAAAGAAATTTTCACCCCCGCCACCATTACTACCATTTCTATATTCCTTTGTGCCACTGATATCTTTTCTCCAGGTATTTATCTTTGTTGATCAGGTGCTATGGATTATACTACGTGGACCACAGATTTTGATCAGAGTGCTCAGATGGGAGATTACTATTTTGATCAGAGTGCTCAGATGGGAGAATACTATTATGATCAGAGTGCTCAGACGGGAGATTACTATTTTGATCAGAGTGCTCAGATGGGAGAATACTTTTTTGAGGAGATGCACTGGCCCGAGCTTGATGAGAGACAAAGGATCTTTTTTGATGAGATGCATACACACCAGGTTGAAATGCAAGCTGGGCTTGAAAAGAGTAACCTTCTATTGGAACGGGTGAAGAGGCAACTTGAAATGAATGCGCTCATGTTTAAGGTTGCGATGATTCCCAAAGATATCAGTTCTGTTCCTTCATCTTATGGGCAAGAAGCATCTCAAATCATATTACCAGAGCCAGAATGTGCCGCCGTCGATCCCACATCCTACAATACAGCTGTTGCATATGAAGAGTGGATGGACGAAGGTACAGTGGAGGAAGCAGAAATTGAGCCACCAGCGCAGCCAGAGGAGGATGGATTTCAGAGATTATTGAAGGGTCTCTTGGAGTCAGTGAGGTTCACCGGTTCAGAGAGCATTACAGCAGGTGATGCATTTGAGCTACGATTTGCAGATTTTTTTATGAACCGTGTTTCAGCTGCAGGAACAATTGAGGAGGACATCCATGTCAGTCTTGAGGGGGATAGACTGTATTTTCGGATTGCTTGCGGGCATTCCCCTCCACATGATACATCCCCACAAGCTGACACACTTGAGCAGCCAACATCACCATTCCAGAGAGAGCCCTCATTGATAGTTGATGAGAAGGCAAAGGAGCACACTGTCGAGCCAGAGCATATTGACGAGGAGGCCTCACATGCGGAGCCCGAGCATGCTTTTGAGGAGGCCTTACATACAGAGCCAGAGCTTATCATCGAGGAGGTCGTACATCGGGACGAGGACATAGCCATTCATGAGGATCCCGAGCACTATTCTCCTCCATTAGATCTCCCGCAGCCACCTCATCCTTCCACTGACGTCGAGGACTATCCCACAGAGCTTACTGCTCCCACTCAGGGATATATTTTTATCCATTCCATTTCTGAATCATGTATTCCATTTGATGTTTACTTTGATTCAGATATTTTTGACACGTCATACCTTTTGCAGTGCACGTACGATTATAGATCGGAGGTATGCTTGGACGTGTCACAGTTTGACGAGCCTATCGAAGAGGTCCACACCTATGATCCAGATTTACCTGAGCAGCTGAGAGAAGACACCACGAAGATAGCTATCAAAGAACAAGAGGATATTGAATTATTTCCAGGGAAGTATCGTCCACCACTATTTATTTCATATATTTCTATAGACGATCCTCTTTGGAATACTTTTATTATGAGGGTCAAATTTTTGCAGCGAACTGATGCATCCTATTCTCTGCAGGATACAGGTGGAGTCCTTGTGGGAATGCTGGAGGATGCATTGCTGGAGTTCGTTGGAGTCCGTGGACACACGCATCTGGCAGAGCCACGGAAAGAGCAGTTGGAGCAGTTGCCTGCACCGACAAAGATATTGGATCCGCCTTTTGCTATAGGTGATATCAATCCAGTAGTGTAGAAATTTTATGCTTTCAATAAATCCGAATCCTCTCAACAGCGAGGGGACCGTATAGATTTGATTGAATAAATACCACCTCTTATGACGGCAACACAAATTTTTACACCCCAAACCCATTATATATATTAATTCCCCTCTCCATATTTTGATGTGTCACATCCTTTTGCTCACCACATTCGAGCATTTCTTTCAAGTGAAACCTTACTTTCTTATTCGTTTGACTTGATCACGCTTTGCAAAGCCATGCCATTTTTGGTCAAGTCATTTGAATAGGATTGTTTGGTATACGCTTGGGGGAAGGCGCTCTCATGCATCATTGTATGTGCATGTAGTTGCATTAGGATTTCATGTCATTCATTTCATCATTTTTCATTCACCCCCTTATTATTATCGGTGTTCCTCATATTCTTCCACTATGATCACATTGAGGACAATGTGAAGTTTAAGCTTGGGGGAGTGCATTTTCATGCCATTTAGATGCATTAGTTGCATTTTTACTTTATTTTAGGTTTTTTAAAAAAATTTCAAAATTTTTGCATCATCTTTTTTATTTTTCCATCTTATTTTCCTTTTATGTGTGTTCATGCATCATGTTGTGTGCTTGATTTTCTTTTCTTTCCTCTCTTTTATTTTCTATTTCTTTATTTTTTTCCCCTTTTGCTAGATTTGTTTAGTATGATGATATCTCTTATTGCTTTAGCGACCATCACGATGCTTATTATTCCTTGCCATGCTACTTAGAGTATTTCATAGTCCTACTATCCATATGCTTGCTTATATATTCTTTTGATGATTCCTCTATATGAATGCATGATATTAATTGAAGCTGAATGTATGGATAGTGTTTAGTATGCTTTTGTTGGAAATGCACCAAGATTCACGCATCATTAGTATATCTGAAGCATCAGTTTTATTGTCTTATTCACCTTCTGTTGCATGCCTGATATGGTTGTAAACTTTACTGCTTGACTTCACCATTTATTGAAATGATTGAGAATATCCATGCTTACATATGAGTTTTAGTTGAAGTATTATTTTATTGAATCGTTCGTGCACATCTTAGAGTGAACCGAGTGTTACATTATTTCTTTCTCCACATATATCTTTTTATTCTCTACATGTCACTTGAGTTCACCTCCTAAAGCTACTTATATCGCATCTATTTCCCAAAAATCCCCACAAAAGAAAAAGTTAGCTCCAAAAAGTCCAAAAAGCCAAAAAGGAGCCAAAATCCAAAAATACAAATCATATAGCTCCTGCAAAAATCCAAAAAGAAAAATGAGAAACAAAGTCCAAAAGAAAAAAAAAATATTTCTCTATCTCATTATTGGAGCCACAAAATACTTGGGAAAATCAAGGCAAAAATCCCATTTTCCACTATCATATTCCTTTAGATGCGATGCATCAAGCTAAGCTTGGGGGGTGAATTCATTTGACCAAATGAGTGAGTATGACCTTAGAGTGGAGACGTGCATGAATGGGGATGTTCGATAATGCTTAGACTTTGCAAAATATATTAGATATGGAGATTTTTCATGATTTGAAATAAATATGTGAATGTCATGACTCTTATTCTATTCTCTATCGCATGCTTGGTGTGTATCTTATATGCTTCATTTATAACTTTTGATTGAAAAGTGCATCCCCAATGAATTGTATATTATATTCTATGAAATTCATGATGTGAATATGAGTTGATTGCATGAATTTAGGAAGTCCCTTCCTTTGTTCTTAAAAGCTTGCAAGTACCATGTTTAAGTAAGATATGAAATCTTTATAGCATGGGATTCGTATTTTCTGAGTTATCGTGATGTGTAGCTTATGGCTTGAGATTTGAGAGAATAATCTAGCGACCCCTTCCACTTCGTATTCTTTCTTTTTCATTTCATTTTCTTTATTTTCATCTCCCGAGTTCGTCTCTCTACTTATCTTCCTCGAGGACGAGTAAGAGGTAAGCTTGGAGGATTTTGATCGGTCCATATTTTACACCTTTTTTCTGCATGTTTTCATGCCATTTCGATTGCTCATATTGCGATTTTCACGAGTATTCGACGATATTGCGTTACTTTTCACTATTTCTTGTTTTTGTCGGATTTCAGGAAATATGGAGCGATCGGGAGCAAAAATGAGCTTAAGGGACTTGCACCCACTCCGGAGCGTCACCCAAGGCTCTTTTGAGGGCTATTCGGCGATGGGAGATGGGTGGAAGAAGAAGGAACTCTGTAGGAGCAACGAGGAGGAGAAACGGAGAAGATTGGGCATTTACAGCATGCCACTCGGCCGAGTGGAGCACTCACTCGGCCGAGCAAGAAGACCACTCGGCCGACCAGACCGGACACGCTCCAACTGAAGGAATTGGGCGTGCACTCAGCCGAGGGATGATATCCCACTCGGCCGAGTAAGAAGATCGCATCGCTCGAGTGGCATGAGAAATCCACCATCAAAAGAGGCCGACTTACTGGAAATGTACAGGCTTTTGACGGTTCCGACTCGGCCGAGTACCAAATGCCCCTCGGCCGAGTGAGTAAAGCCACTCGGCCGAGCCACCTCCGAAGACAGACCCCCCAAGACCCCCGACTTACTGGAATTTTACAGGGTCTGTCACTCGGCCGAGTAGAGAAGCCAACTCGACCGAGTAGAGAAGTCCACTCGGCCGAGTGATGCCGAGGACACGCAGCGCCCAGATTTTCAGATAGCCTCCCACTCTTTTGAAATCTGCTATCATTCCAGCAATCAAAGTATTTTTCTCATATTTTTTATGGATAGTAGACTTCATAAAGGTTCCAACGCCGCCAAGAACGCACCAATCGGAGGTCGGATGAAATCTGGAGAATTTCTGCAAGTTGACACTGCAGCGCTGGAATTTCCACTCAGCCGAGTCACATTTTCCCACTCGGCCGAGTCGACGGCGGGCCCAGATTTTAAGTTGCGGTTTGGGCTGTTTTTGGGCACGAATTTGAGGGGTTTTCTAGGTTTATTTGCTAGGATTTTGGGAGACTATATAAGGGTTTTGTAGCCACCATTAGAGGGGAGCCCCCAATATGTTTTCTTAGGTTCCCAACATGTTTTCTTAGGGATTCTTTTTGGAGGTTAGGCCATGCCCTAGGCCCCCTCTTGGATCTAAAAGCTTGTATTTTGGATTGAAGATCTTCATCAAGCTAAGTATTTTGTTCTTTTTGTTTGAATCTTTGTTTTTCTATCTTTTTGTATGCAAGCAATGTTTTTTATTGATTCTCATATCGTTATTGCTATGCTAGAGTAGATTTGTTGTTCTAGGGCATGGGGATGAACCCTATGGATCTAATTTCAGATTTGTGATGAATGAATTTCTAAATTGCTAGAATTGCTAGGAGGTTAGGTTGTGATTGATTTATTATGGATAGCTAGGGATTTCCATCGATCTAGGGTTTGCAAGAGATTGGATTCTAATCGATGGGAAGGCCTAGATATTCGATTTAGGTTTATAATCGAGATTCTTTAGACTTGGTTTGCAAGAGATTGGACCAAAGCTAGGATTTTTATTATAAATCTATACCCATATTCGTTTGCAAGAGATGGGACGAATACGAACTATCACAACCTAGATCGTAACTAGAGTTTGCACGAGAGTGGGCTCGAGGAGAGATTGAACGATGATGTCGATCCTAATGCTAGTGGCTTAGGTTAGGGTTTGCAAGAGATTGGGCGCTATCCTATGTTTGCTATAGACCGGCAATAGCGCGAGAGCATGAGCTTGGTTCTCTATTCAGTTACGACTAGTTCACCTCAACGCAAGTCTAGTAATATTGAGATTCACTATTTACAATGATGTATGACGATCCGTAGTGGGAATTCCCTAGCCCTAGACACTTTTATTATATTGTATTTGAATTGATATTTGACCGAATTCTTTATCTCCGACACCGACATCCACCACCATTTCCATTATATCATTCCATAACCATCTCCACCAATAAAACATTCGTAGTCAAACCAACCTAGGATAGATTGGAGCCAACACCACCTCCTCGTGTTCGATACCCGCTCGCCACTTGACCGTGCGCTTGCGGTAAAACTACAATCGTTCTCCGGGTGTATATCCGGGGCTCGATCAAGTTTTTGGCGCCGTTGCCGGGGATTTATCTCCGTGCATTTGCGCCATACTAGGTTGTGCTCTTGGGTTACATTTTGGAGCGATCACTCCCAAGCCTACAACAATTAGAAGAGCCTCTGCCTTTGTTCCCATCAAAAATAACTATTCGAGAGCTTCTCCCCTACATCAACAAGCATCTACAAACAGGCCCCATCCTGCTACCAACGGAGTTCTTCTCGCCGTCGACTCATCTGTGTGAAGAACAGCACGCTGTCGTATCATCGTTGTGTGCTCGAGGATCACCGGAGCTCACCGGTAAACTGCCGCTCGAAGTTCGTCGCTGAAGTCGAAGTCGCCGTCGTTGTCTCCTAACAACGTCGCACGTCTTCATCGTCGCCACCAAAGTCGCCATCGTCGAGCGCCAAGCTGCCACCGTCGCCAATCGTCATCGCCGTAAGCTGTCGTGGTTGTCATCTACACCGCCGGAGAGGAGAACGTTGAGAGCTCATCGTCGTGAGCTCTAAACCACCGCTACAGCTTCGAAGAAGCCGCCTACATCGCTGCATCATCCTTCGACGTTGCTGAAAGAGTATCCGCCGCCGTCATCGAACTCGCCGCCGATCGAGAAACTGTCGCCGTCGAGAACGAAGTCGAGTCGAAGAACCCATGCAACGTAGCTGAGTCGTCGCCGTTCAGAGCCTTCCTTGCTGTAGTCAGAGCTCATCGATGAAACAGCCGTCGACGTATCGCCGTAGAAGTTCACCACCGCACGAAGTCTTGCCACCTCCGACCGAGCAACGCCAAAATCGCCGCCGCTGAAGCTGCATCATACCAAGGAGAAATCGGCGCCGAAGTCTTCACCAATGCTGCCCATACTTACGCCGTCGTCGAGACTTTTGCCATCATCGTGTGCAGAAGTCACCGCCATCGCCCGAAGAATAGCCGCCTGCATGCCCTAGGTGAAGCGAGGAGAACGAAAACGAAACGAAAACGTTTTCGTTTATCTCGCTGACGTGGCGGCTGCATCAACTGCAGCTGATTTAAAGCCGCACGAATCTCAAAGCGTAACGTGGCTGAGGATTTATTAAAGGAATTGATGTGCGCACCGACCGCTTATATTAAAGGATTGAACTGTAATTGCTTTACGCACAGACCAGTGCACAACTTGACATCCTGGAGTCGGATTGAGACACCGCATGCGTCAGATTGGAGCTGACGACGTGCTGATTGGCAGAGACGCCTACACGGATACAAACTGAGCATTTCTAAACCCTTAAACTCTTTTATTTGTGTCTTAGTGTAACGTTCTCTGTAGGGGAAACTTTACCTATATTTCTGTGACTATTTTGGGACTTATCTAGTTGGGACTAGACAAATGGGACCCAGCTAGTTTGGGACTAGCTGGTAGAAAGCTTTACTAGGATTGATAGTGAGATAAAACACTGTGTGTGTGGTACTGAGAGCCTGGCGAGTGTAGAGACGTAGAGGGTGCTCTGAGCGTGCTCTAACTTGTGGTTTTGTACCTATTGCTCTATTCAATACTAGTTCTGCTTTGGGGGCTGGAGTAGGTCGTTGGGACGACCGAACCAGGGTAAACCTGCTGTGTACTCTGTGTCTGCTTTTTATTTACCATGTTGCTGCTATAACTACGTGTGCTTATTCATGAGTTGCACGAATTATTTTTATAAGCCTATTCACCCCCCCCCCCCCCCCCCCCCCTTTAGGCTAGGATCCAGATCCAACAAGGCCATCAGAGCCTTCTTCTCATCAAGATCTAGATGCCCTTGATGCGGCCAGAATTGCCGACCTCCGAATCAAGGGAGTTAGGATAACTCAGGAAGAGTTGTCGCACCTCTGAGCTTAAAAGTTTGGGTCTAAGATGCTTGCGACTAACCTGGTACAATTATAATGGCCCAAAGTGATTTATACGGTAGGATATGTATTTTTGTTTGAAGTGTAGTGTATATATATCTAAATATGCTTGTGTACTTGTGTTTAGTATGCATGGTGTGTAGTAGGATATGTAATGTGCATGGTGTGTTTCTATTTGGTTGACTATGTGGATCCTTATATGGAGGAATTTAATATGATATGGGTGCTTAATTGAGTACATATGATTGCTTACATGATGGTGTATGTATGCCTGGGATAGATTGACATTAATGTCCAGGTCTGTCTACCCTTAGTTAGACTCTTAGTTGGAAAGTCCGAGGCGGACTTTATTTTTAAGGTGTGTAGAATGTAATGGCCCTAGTGCCATATACGGTAGGATATGTATTTTTTTTATAGGCGCGCGCGTGTGTGTGTGTGTGCATGTGTACGTGTGTATAGTGTGCATGGTGTGCAGTAGGCTATGTAGTGTGCATTGTGTGTTATGTAGTATATATAGTAAATACTCTATTTGGTTGACTATGTGGATCCTTATATGGCGGAATATAATATGATATGGGTGCTTAATTGGGTACATATGATTGCTTATATGTTATATAACTATATAAATTATGGTACATTCTTTGTTTTTTTTTTTTTTTGAAAAGTTAGCTTGTATCTTTATTCATATGTATCAATTTACATACAGTCGTACTTTGGTTAGAAGGGTATAATAGGGAGAGGAGAGGGCACAAGCGCCGTCACTCCCCACTATCACAACCTCCGCCAAAATAGGACACACCCAGAACCAAAAATACATAAGGAAAAACGCATACAAAGCAACAGTTACATCAACCATTGTCAGTGATAGCCCAATTTGCAAAGACTTCAGTCTCCTTATCAGTGGAGGAGTCATGATCATGCATCGCCACTCTAATATCAGCTGCAATCTCTTCAAATAGGGATGTCTTGGTTCTTTTTTCATCGTCAAATATCCTCCTATTCCTTTCGCGCCAGATATGCCAAACCATAGCTGCCAAACTGGTTTTAGCCAACAAACTTAGACTGCTCTTGTCACCAAAATTAGCCAGAAAGTAACTACCCACCTCAGAGAGCGTAGGAGGGATTTGAGAAGTGACCTTTAATTTCAGCAGCGATCTTTGAAGGATATACTTAGAGTAGCAACAGTCAAAAAACAAGTGGTCAATACTTTCATCCATATTATCATCACATAGAACACAATTGCTAGGCGCTTCATCAGACCATCTGGTAATCTTATCACGGGTGAGCAATTTGCCCCTAAAAGCTCTAAGTAGAGTAATTGACATTTTAGGGATGTGGTTGGCATACCAGATAAGTTTGTGAAAGGGGAAGGCCGGGCTCTTCCTTCTCACCCCCTCCCAAGCTTGCTTGAAAGAGAATAAATCGCCACCCATCCACTTCCAACCATCGGCTCCAGGTCGCAATTTGATATGACGCAGCAATGGTCGGACATGGTCAATAGCAGGGTCAGCCGACCAGCCTTGGCCAGTCCAATAATCCGATACCATCTTGCACTCGGCATTAGCAGGGATAGTAAACCGAACAGCAAGAGGCCCCCCATCAAGCCAATTCTAGGTCCAAAATCTGGTGGACTTCCCATCCCGCACTGTCCTCCTTATGAGAGACACGGTGATGCGGCGATTCCGAACCAACCTCTTCCAGGTTCCGGAATTAGTGACATCAACTTTTGCTGCACAGTAGCTTTCGGGGGATCCATATTTAAGTCTCATTTGATTAGCCCAAATAGAGTCTGAGGTTAGGTACCTCCAGATGAGACGAATACTAGAAGCCTCATTTAACTCTTCCAACAATCTAATCCCCACTCCCCCTTCAGATTTTGGTTTACATATGTCATCCCAAGCCCACGCCCTGGAGCTTCCCATAATAAATCTCCTACAGATAGCAGTGATAGAGCGCAGAACAGTAACCGGGATATGATAAACTTGCATCCAAAATGCGACCATACCAAAGATAACTGACCTCACAAGTTCGATACGCCCCGAGATAGAAAGCTTCGTACTGGACCAACCGCTCATCCTCTTCTTGCATTTATCCACAAGGGATTTGTAATTTGGAGCAGTCGGGTATTTAAGAGACAGCGGAAGTCCAAGGTAGGTGGTGATGGTTGAAGCCATTTTGATTCCCAGATATGCTGCCAGAGATTCCTTATTTCTTGTCCCCTTGCTAAACAAGCAAGCACTTTTATCCCAATTTACCTGCAGCCCAGTGTAATTTCCAAATTCTTCCAGCAAATTTTTAATGCCCCGAAATGATGTCTGATTCGCTCGACAGAAGACCAAAAGGTCGTCCGCGAACAAGAGATGGGATATGGAACCTGATCGCCGCATAGGGAGGATAGTTCGGCAGTTTATAGCTTTATCTACAAGTAGAGAAAAAGTCTCCATTATAATAACAAAGAGAAAGGGGGAGAGAGGGTCACCCTGGCGTAGTCCTCTGTTACTCCTAAAATAACCGCAAGGGGCGCCATTAACCATAACAGAAAAGGATGGAGAAGTAATGCACTCTCTGACCCATGAAATGAATGTGGGAGGGAAGCGAAGCTGCTGCATAAAATAGAGTAAGAACTCCCTATTGACGCTGTCAAAAGCCTTCCTCAAATCCAGCTTCAAGCACGATCTACTCCCCATAGGATTATTGAAGTCCCTTATCTGTTCATGTGCAATGAGAGTACAATCCGAAAGTAGCCTCCCCTTTAGAAATGCAGCCTGGTTAGAGGAGATCAGCTCATGGATCACAACCTTAAGCCTGTTGCAGATAACTTTGCTCATGAACTTATAGATGACATTACAACATGCAATAGGTCTGTATTCCCCCAGTCCTGAAGCATTAGAATTCTTCGGAACTAGTGTAAGGAAAGTATGATTTACTTGCTTTAACAGAGATCCCGAATTGAAGAAAGATTTAATAGCGGTAGTAACATCCTCACCAATAACAGCCCAATTCTGTTGGAAGAAGCACCCATTAAAACCATCCGGGCCCGGGGCCTTGTCAGGTCCAACTTGGAAAACCGCCAACCTGATTTCCTCAGTGGTAACCCTTCTGCTAAGCCAAGTGCCAGCATCAACAGTCAAAATTCGTTTTGGGACAACTTTAGGGAATGAATCCATGTAGTGGGTCTGATTGTATAGCTCCTTGTAAAACAACGGGGCAGACACCTTCAGATCATCGTAAACCTTGTTGCGCAATCCATGTGAATCCACAAGGTGACTCAAATTATTCCGGTTGACCCTGACCTTCATTGCATTATAAAAGAACCTGGTATTCCTGTCACCCAGTGAAATCCAGTCTTGCCTACTTTTTTGCCTGATCATATCCTCTTCCTTTTTGAGAGCACTAGAAAGCTCTTTAATAAGGCGAGACTCAATTGTTTGGAGAGAGATATCATCATGGATACATGGGTTTCTTCTAATCTCTTCTAACTGGCTCCTGTACTTCTCCACACATTTATCAGCTTGATGATTACGAGCCCAATTCCTGAGAACAGGCTTCAGCCGCCCAAGTTTCATAACCAGCCGATACATGGGGGTGCCCCTATCAGCTCCGGCCCAATTAGCAGTGATAATGTCTTTGAACCCAGGACAGGAGGTCCAATAGTTATAGAATTTGAATGGCTTCGGGTCAGGATATACCTGGCTGTGTAAATGAACTACCATCTGAGAGTGGTCACTAGTAGAGGAGTCCTGATACTCATAGTGAGAATCCGAAAGTTTAGATATCCAATCATCATTAACGAAGACTCTGTCCAGTTGGGCAACAATACGGCTAGCACCAATCCTGTTATTGCACCAACTAAGCCTATTCCCTGTACTTTTAAGCTCCTGTAGAGCACATCCCGAGATGCAGTCGTAATAATCCCGGACCATGACCTCCTCCAGTCTCCTCCCCCCCCCTTTTATCACTGGAATAAAGGACACTGTTGAAATCCCCGCCAACCAACCAAGGAGAACCCACCAATCTACTGCAGTCTACCTGAAGGCACTCCCATAATTGCTTCCTTTCACCCATAGTGTTACAAGCATATACTCCGGTAATTATACAGAAAAAACCCCCGGTGTTGGTGCATTTAATAGTAATATGTTGAGCCGACGAGGATAAGCAAGCAGTCTTCTAGACTTTAGGATCGAAGCACATGAATATTCGCCCACCTCTTGCTAATTCAAAATTATCATGCGATATCCAATGATCAGGGATAATGGTCATACCTGCGTCAGCTTTTTTGAGCTTAGTCTCAACAAGAATCATAGCAGTGGGCTTCAACTTCTTCAAACTATCCCGTAACTCCCTCCGCCGCAAAGGATTATTAAGGCCCCTGGTATTCCAAAAGAGTACTGTCATTGATCAAGATTTATTTTGCGTCCTTGGCCACTTTCAAGGAGGCGGTTGCTTTTCCTGGAGACGATCTGTGGTGTAGGGGCAGGTTTCTTTTTCGACACTTTGGCAGCAGCTTGTTGGAGTTGAAGCTCAACTTCAGCCTCCCACTCGGGGTTATCAGCAGCGATTTCTCCAGGGACCCGATCTATATCGCCCGACTCTTCTCCTTCAGCTATAAGAGACGGAAGTGGCCTATTCTCCCTCACATATCCCTCCTTCCCAACAGTTATAGCAGAGGAATCTCCAGCAATTTCATTGACTTCTCCGCCAGCCAAGGATCCTCCCACCGCTTCAGATTCCGTTCCATGAGAGGAGCAGACTGCTAATTCATTGGCAACACCACCGGACAATGCCCCATCCCCACCCGCAGCTACATTCTCCGATAGTAGTGGGGTGGATAACCCCTCAGTCACATGCAACAGACCTTTAATCCCATCCGCTAGAGTGTTGCAGGGCTTACCTCGTGAAGCACCTTCCCCTTCGGCAAGCAACCCGTTAAAGCTTCCAACGTTAGATTGCTGGGGATTATCAACCTGCCCCTTACAGGATGGGACATGCGAATTGCCCAAGTCCTGCTCACCCTCAAGCCTACATTCACCACCAGATGCGTTATCCTCCTGGCCAATAGAGATGTCATGTTGCATAGTCCCAACTCCACCATTAATCTCAAGCGACCCCCCTTTATCAGCTATTTGGATTGAAGGGGGCCCTCGACCTTCAGGGCACTGGCTGTCTGAATGACCGAAGCAGACACACCTAGAACAGCAGGGTGGCTCGCCCTCCACTTTTACATTAACAGAAATTGTAGGACCGTCCTCCGTACCCACAAGAACGAACTTCGGGATAGAATTCTTAGCATTTATTTCCACCAGACATCTCGCGAAAGAGAGGTGTTCCTTCTTGGCCGTAATGGCACACTTGCAATTAGGAGTGGTGTGTGCATTTTATAATATTTGATTACTATTGAATGTGCCTATTTGGGTGTGGTGTAGTGTTTATGTGGTTGGTGTAGTAGGTAGTATCATAGTGTATTAGTAGTAGTGATGGCATATTGTTACTAGTGTATTTATGTATTCATATTGGTTTATGAATATTGGCGTATTTGTGTAATGTGTAGTTTGTGATGTAGTGTACACACATATATAATAGTGTATTAATAATGGATGGCATTGTTGTGATTAGTTGTGGTGTGTGTATATAGTAGATGAAAGTGTGCAAGGTAATGGCTATTTAGTAATTAAGTAGGATGGTGTGTGTAGAGTGATGGCTTCTTAGTAATTAAAAGAGGGTGTGTGTGCATAGTAACATGTTGACTTTTCATACTTGGATTTTGTAAGAGACAAAGAAGAGAAGAGAAAAGAAAAGAGAAGAAGAGGAAAGATGAGAAAAGAAAAATCTAGAAACCCCCTTCCCTTATCTTTCTTTTCTTCCATTTTCCTTTATTTTTTCTTCTCTTTTCTTGTCATTTTCGTTCTCCTCCCTCTCCCTCTCATTTTGCTCCACTTTTTCAAGGAAAACAACTCATTTCTACTCTCATTTAGTAGCCTTAAACAAGCTTATAGTAAGTGGGTTCTTTGGAGCAAGGTGGAAGCTTGAGAAGGAGATTTGAAGAGTCATGGAGAGAGCTCAAGCTTGGTGTTTTGGAGGAGGAAATAGAGCTTCTTGGAGGTAGGAATCCATCTCCATCTTGATATGACACTTGCATGTTAGTGGATTTTCGTTTAGAGTTGTTGCTAATATGTTTTTCAATTTCCAGCAAAACTGTCCTTTGTTAAACTGTGGATATCTATTATTTTTAGTTCGAATAAAATCCAAAACAATTATATTCATGTATGTCTCAGAATTCTAGTCAAATTTGTAACGTCCCACTCCCCAGGATACCCAGGAAGTACGAATCCGTCCCAGGTGATTCCAGAGTAGCGAGTGTTACGAAGGAATAAGAGAAAAAATACAAAAGAAAACGACATGCCACTGCGCACTGCTAGGGTAGTACCAATAATGTTCCCAGATAACAATAATACCAAACCAACTACACATAGAGTTACAAAGATTACATCCGAGAGATAAGAAAGAACCACTATCTTTTATTATCCACTAACGTATTGTTGACATATACATATTCTTATACAACTCACCCCAAACAACAAAATCCCAAGGTACAAAACTCTCATCCTCTCCATGAAGCACTCTACTCACAACCCAAGCTCCTTAACCATATCTCTAACCCCGTCTTCCTCCATCCAGCTCCATAAACCTGAAACCACAAATTGGAGCACGTCAAAGCGTGTCCAAGTAGGAAACCCAACTCGTGCAGGTAAACACTAATTTAGAGAATGTTGTTTTTATTCACAATTTAGTACAAGGCGTAAAAGGGAACCACATACGAGTCAAACAAAGGAGAGAAGTAAGAATTACACAAGAAAAGTAAGAATTACACATTGGAAACTAAAAGAAATTAATCATTTAATTACATTTCATTTTGAAATCTGGGTGGGTCGTTGAATATGAGGAACTGGACTCCACCCCAAAGGTGGGGCGGTAAGGAGCAATCGCCAGTGGTACACGAGCACTGTTTCCTTAATGGGGCATCTCACTCCACCTATACCCTCCTGCATCGGAGTGCAAGTGAGGAAAACACCACAACACCACAACTCATTGTACCCGAAACTGAGCAAGGTACGGAAAACACCACAAGTACTCGAAACTGAGCAAGGTACTACACAACATCACAACACAGTTCAGTCCTCATACCCTACTAGTACCCAGTTTTCCCCCAACCCCTCTCTAGGGTGCTCACCCGCCATGTGGCAGACCGAGACATCCCCATAATTTATTAACATTAAAAAATAAGTGAACTAGCATACTACGTTAAGGGAATTGTAATTAAACAACATTAAGGTGACATAAGGAACAACAATACTAATTACATTTAAACAACATTAAAGTGACACAAGGGAACAACATGGTTAGTATATTAGTTTTGCATTTAGGCTACAAAGCAAGCATGTATTGAAATTGCATCTAAACAACATTAGGCTTGCATACAACAAGAGAATTGTTGAAATGCATACATCAAGCACATTCAAATTTGCATTTAAAACTAGTGTGCATGATTAAGGTGACATGTTGGAACATAAGACATGCAACATAATTGAGGCAACATAAGACATGCATTGATATTAAATGAATAAGCGTGTAACGACAACATCCACTAGTTTTATCATATGCAAATAGAACATTACGTAGGATGGTTCAATTTTACTATAACATGGCAACATGAGATGCTACAACTTGAATTAAAAGGGGAATGCATTGGCATAGACTTATGTTTCCCCTTCATCCCATTCAAATTTCATTTCTTCCACCCACACACTTGGATTACGCATCCATATACAAGGCTCATTGCCATTGCACCTCTTCCCACACTATATGGTATGCCAATATAATCATGCCACCACAACCCCCACAATATAACTTCCATACATATCCCAAGCAATTCCCACAAGCAAATAATTTCAAGGAACTTGAATAAAATGCAAACTTTAATGATTTTACTTAAGGAGCTTGAGTGAACATGCAAGTTGTAACCACATGTAAACTTGAGAAAAATACTTATGGTTTATCATGAATGATTCAATCCTTACAAGAACTAATTATGGAATTAGCTTAAACATTCTAACTTTAGTTAGGAGAACCCTAAAATATTCCATCTTTAGCACAAATATAACACTTTGTTAAAGAAAGGTGCCAACTTTACATTGGTTCTTAACTAAAAATGCCAACTTTCTAACAATTTAGTGTAACAAATTTAAAAACAATCCTAAATTAATATTTAGTGCATAAGTAAGGGATCCTACCTCATTCCAAGTGTGATGAAATCTTCTCTTCATTCTCCTCCTCTCTCTTCATCTCCTTTCCTATATCCTTCTCTTTTTCCTTTCCCTTTCCTATTTCTCCTTGATTTTCCCTTTCTTTTTCTCTTTTCCTTCTTTCTCTCTTTTTTTGTGTGTGTGGTATAATTTGGGCATGGAGGGAAGAAAAAGGAGAAAAGAAAAATGGAAATAAAATGACGAAGGAAGAAGAAGAAGAATGTAGAATGTTTTTTTAAAAAAATAGTTAAATAAATAACCCCCCATAAGCCCCTATATTTACAAGTTTGCAATCCCTTTACACATGGCAACCTCCCTTACACACCCACCTAAACTTAATTACAAGTGTGCCATTACTATATACACACTTCTACATTACACACATACTCCCCACTAATTACAAAAATACCACTAACCCAACCCCCTTTCACACTAGCCTCATTCTTGCCCCCATAACCCCTTTCATACTTGCCCTCCTACACACCATGCTCACCCACACAACTCTCTCTCTCTCTCTCTCTCTCTCTCTCTCTCTCTCTCTCTCTCTCTCTCTCTGTGTGTGTGTGTGTGTGTGTGTGTGTGTGTGTGTGTGTGTGTGTGTGTATACACATACATACATACTCCATATACATACATATACGTATATATACGTACTATGATTTTATTTATATACACACACACACATATACATACATACATACATACATACATACATAAGCAATGGTTATACATATACACACATATATATAAGTATAAATACCACGCCAAAGTAGTATGGAACACATATAGTTCAAGACAGGGAATGACAAAATTCATGTATTGGGTTCCTTATGGGTTCGGCCAAATTTTAGGAGTAATAGGCTCTGGACGGCAACATAGCCAAATCTACCAATTTATGTATGGCGTCGAATCTTCCTGCATTGAAAACACTTCATATTAATTCCTCGGTTTGGGGGGTTTTTATTTGATCAAAAAATTTGCTATCTAACTAAGGTAAAAAGATAAAAGTAAAGACTAAATGAAAAAGAAAAACTTGGGTTGCCTCCCAAGAAGCGCTTGTTTTAAGTCTTTAGCTCGACTCCCTTTCATTTGTGATCATGGTGTTTCTAGGGTGGAGAGCATCAAAGTTGCTCTCTCTCCATGCTTCTTCTTCTCCTCGTTTTACATCGCCTTGCATTTGATCCTCAGCTCCTCATGGTCTGGTGGATGTGATCGTGGAATCTGTTCGTCGATCCCCTCTTTTGGAGCTTCATCAAGGTTCTTGCTAGAGCATGTCTCCAATTGCCCTTCATGCTTAGGATCAGTGAATAATAACTTCTCGGTATGTCCTAGGATCACGTCCTCCAATGTGGTTTCTGTTCGATACAACGATTGTTGATTTCTTGTTTGATGATAACAACCGTTTGTGAATGTTTTGATGTGTTTATTAAGTGTTTTTCAGGACCAAATAAACATGGAGCATATAGTGGCAAGCTTGTGAATACTGACCAATGGTAATCTTGCAATTTATACACAATGGCGGTGATGTAAATACGAGCAAGAGATGAGGAGATGGCAATCTCGTGATTAATAGAATTGGACTTGGTCAACATGACATGAAGGGATAAGGAGCTAAATTTTAATACACGATCAAATTAATCAAGTCCAAATCAATTTGGTTTAAGAGAATCTGACTTGGTCAAATTTGTTTTAGTTTGAATTCAAATTAGATTTAGTTTGGATACAAAAGAGTTCTTCTTATCATATAAGATTGACCAAGTTCATTAGACCAAGGTGAGAGGATAAAATCAGATCACTTCAAATCAATTTAAAGGGGTTCTGATTCAATCAAAATACGTGGGTCTGACGTGCATTTATATTTCATATATTTACGCACGTTTTCTTCCGTGTTTCTCCGTATTTTCCACCGTCTTTTATTCGTTTTCTCGTGTTTTCTTGTATTTTCTTGTTTTCTTTCACTTTTCCATGTTTTGCAGGAGTTTGCTGGCATTTGGGACGCAAAACGATGATATCATGTGTCCCCGGAGCAACGGGAGGAGTCACGCGTGATCCAGGGGGTCAAACGACGAAGATTACATCTTTCAGCCCCTCACCCGGTCGGTTGGTCATCTCCAACCGATCGGGTGATGCACGCGTGCACCACCCGGACGCAGCTTGGAGCCCCCGAGAAGCCACCCGGTCGGTTCAATGACCGGGTCAAAAGCTCAAAGTCTCTGGAAATTCGAAGCTGATTTCCAACCGATCGGGTGACCTTCACCCGATCGGTTCACTTGTAGCTGAATTTCAACAGCCAAAACTCGAAGCTCCAACCGGTATCCTCACCCGGCCCGCACCAAGATCCAACCGGTCGGCACCAAGATCCAACCGACCGCACCAAGATCCAACCGACCGGTTCATACTGACCGAGTGAAACCCCCGCATTGCGCTGTGATTTTGTGAAGCGGCTCACCCGACCGGTTGACTTGTCAACCGATCGGGTGATGCCGTTTTCTATAAATAGAACCTTAGGTTTCCCAGATTCGGGAGTTGGTTATTTTTTACTGTTTTTTTCATTTTGTGATGGCTGTAATTTTCTTGTTTTTGTACGTTTTCGGATCTTTGTAAAACTTTAGTATTATCTTTATTGCTCTACTACCTTTGCATTCCTATCGTCTGATTATGATTTCAACGGTCTATTTTCATTTAGATCGTTTTTAATGAATATTGGTGAGTAGTTCCCAAATCTGGGATTTTGGCGGAAACCCCTTCGGGGGCTCTTCCTGATGCGTCCATAGGGTTAGGAAATCGTTAGGGATTAGGAATCTAACGGTTACGCGGGGTGTTTTATTGTCATCGCGGGAAAAAGACCGCCTTTGACCGTTGGGCCAAGGGGGAATAAACTTGGCAGTTGACTCCCTAGCCATAGCTCACGCCCTTAGCGTAGACGCCGAATCCTAGCACGCTGAAGCGGCAGGATGAGACGTTGGGAGTTATCGTTGCGAGCTTAGTGCTCCCAGAATCGATCAGTGTTAATGGACACGGGAGTGCCCACTGATCGAACCCGGGAATTCCGGTGTATCATCCTGGGCACCGACCGGAATGTCGGGCCCATGGGATGCCGGTACCACTTTCAGAGGCAACGTCTCACCATTAGACTCTAATTTCGATCTCCATCCTACCCGTAGGCCGTATCGGCGAGAGTCGCTCGTTGGAGTGGAAACCAAAGTCCAGGGTTTATTTTCATATTGTTCATACCTTGCATTCCTTTACCGTGACAAACCATCAACCGATCTGGGCTAGCTCACCCACGGGGTGATTTCGGTCCTCCTTGACACAAGCACATCCTAGCCTCCCTGTGTTCGACCCCCAAGCCCCACTGCATGTAGAGGAATATGCCATCGAATCATTTGTATTTGATGCAAATGAAAATTTAAGCCTAGATAGGGACTAATTTGCATATGATGCAAAAGAGATTAAATGTGTCCTAAATTGTTTAAGACTATATTTAATTAAATAAACACGTTGAAAAGATTACCTAGATGACGGGATCGTCCCGCTCTAAACGCAGGTTCAAACCGCGTCAAAAACGGAGTCCAAATGCACAAGTTATAGCCAAAACAAGTCAGCCCAAACTGTTGGGCTGAAACCAGCGAAAATGGAGGCCCACCAAGCCCGAATTTTCTGGTTAGGGTTTTTTGAAACCTGGGATTTTCTTGACGGCTACGTTTCTAAGAGAAGCATGACTTTTGGCTAACTTTGGACAATTGTTTGAAGGGTCAAACGGACTCGGATTGACGAGCCGTTTTTTCCTACGCGTTCACCGTTGAACCCTCTTTGATTTGGTAGGTTGTACCAACATTGAAACTCAACGGTGAGGGAGTTAAAATTCGAGAAAGTTTGCCTTTTGTGAAAGGCAAACTAACTTGATTTAATTAATCCCAAATTAATAGTCCCACATCGGATTTTGAGAGAAGGGGAGAGTCCACCGCCTATATAAATAGGGGTCTGCTCTCCTCCTCAAAACTCGTCCCAAGCTCTAGATCTGAGCAGCTCTCGTAAATGTTGGAGCACGCTCGGATCTAAGCTGAATTAATATTTCTCCTCTCCCTATAAATTTCTGCCTTGCTCCTGAGGGCTCTAGCAAAGCCGCAAAGGAGTTCGGATTCAGATCCGAAATCTAGGCGGAGGTTTCACTCGCGTGAAACTTTCTTCGGCACGTGGTTGGCTCGGCGAAATGGGATTGATCGCCTCAGGATGCGGAGCGATTCGAGGAGCAGTTTGGGGAGCGGTTCAAGGAGCGGCTCGGCGTGAGACGGGAGCAGCTCGGAAGACGGTGCGGAACATCTCGCCTGCCCCAGGGCTGAGATTCCGGGTATGTGTTTAAGCTTTTCATTTAATTATTCGCAGTAGTTAGATCCCTCTTGGGGTGGTCAGATCCACCCCAAGTTGGCAGAGTTCCTGGCTTATATGGTCTGGTTCCTTAGGGTTGCATGTTAATTAGATTAACATAAAATTTTTCCGCTGCATTTCTGTCTATGTTCCGTCCGACTTAGGACGGGACTAGAGTTTTTGTGCCCTAAGGGTCCCAGAAAACCCTTCATTGGTATCAGAGCCATCTCTGTATGCTGATCTTGGACTGCGAATTTATTATTTGAATGCTTTTACAGAAAAATGTTTTCTTTAAATTTATGCGATAAATTAAAATTTTTTTTTGTTTAAAAATTTTATATGATAAATTTTAAACATGTAAGTTTTAAAATGGAATTTTTTAAATTTATGTGATAAATTTTAAAAATTGTTTTAAAGCTTTAAAACTTTATGCGATAAGTTTAAAATGTTGTTTAAAATTTTCTGTGATAAATTTTAAACATGGAATTTTTTAAATGATGTTTTAAATTTATGAGATATTTTAAAAACTGATTTTAAAAAGTTTAAAATTTTTATGCAATAAATATTTTAAAGTAGCATGCAAATGTTATGATTTTTAAACAAGCTTTTACTTTATGTGATAAAATAAAATGTTTTAAAAATCGTATTTGTAAATTTAAATGTTAAATTTAAGTATGCATGCTAAAATTGTTTATGCGATAAACTTTAGTCTATTTAATTGTTAAATAGTTGTACACTTTTTATGCGATAAAATTAGTGTAATTTTAATGGCTATGTCTTCTTGTCCCTTATTTGATAACACAAGACAACCCTTTAGGTTAGCCATTAAGTAATGATTAAAATTTACTAATTGAATTTTAATGACATGCTATGTTTTAATATGTTTTAATAAAACATTAACAATGCTTCAAGACCTAATTCCTGATTAGGGTAGTCCTTTTAATGAATTTTTAATTTTAATTGTTATTATTAAATCATTAAAGGACTTCGCTTTTAGCATTGGTTAATAAATTTATTAAAATCCTAATAACGATTAGGATAGCACGTGAACCTTATAGTTGATAAGGACTTAATAAAAGTTATTAAACAAATCCTAAAATTTTGAATTTAAGGATGCAACTAGTTGATAGGATTAATTAGTTGTTAATAAAAGCTGTTTAGTCTATGGCACACATACAAAAATGACAAGCTTCATTCAATAGACCATGATCCAGTCAATGTGCTTGGCTAAGAGTTCTGGATCAACCCTTACTAGTCTAAGGGGTAGTGATCCTGGCTTAGTCAATTCCCTGGCTGTGTTCCGCTGGACCGCAATGTCGCGAATCATGATTGTATGACACCCTGGACTATATCTAGTCAATGCGTTATAAATCTTATTAAAGATTAATCTGTATCCCTCCTTGATTTTGGAGCTTGGTAACTCAAAGAAGACAATTATAGTTGTTGAGTCTCCTCAAGCTATGACATGTTTATCTTTAAGGAACAAACTCCAACATACATGTGATGTAGTCTAGACTTGACCCAAATCGATACGTCGGTTCTCCTCGAGCATCGATCTAAGTCAAATCTGGACACGAAATCAAGGGTCTGACTAGACCAGTCATTATGATTTGTTGAGTCTCCTCAAGATCATAAATGACTGTGGGTAAGAAAAACGATAGGGAGTCACATGTGATGTGATTGACTAAGAGTTAGTCTACCAATCATGGAACCAATCAACTTGTTGAGTCTCCTCAAGGTTGTGAGGTTCAGGATGATTGGATCCCTCTTTCACTAAATTTTAAATATTTTAATTCGATTAAATCGTTCGTTATTAAGCTTTGAAACGATCGTAAAAATAGTGGGAGGATATAGATAGATAAAAGCCATTCTACCTATATTTAATATTGAACATATGCTAAACTAGGGCAAGACTATGTTTACCGAAGGAATCAAAATATATATTTTTTAAATGGAATTAGTTAATTGGTCAAATAGGTTGATTAATTGAATATCAAGTTAAATTCTAATTGATAAGATTAAACTATACTCTCGTTGACATTAAAATGACCTTCTAAAGAACAGACTTAAGAAATATGATTTCATAAGTTCTGGGTCCAACAAATAAATTCACGCAATATGTCACTCGTCTCTATATGAGGCAGCTTGAACATATAGGATATTCGAAGTATGTTTCTCCCTACAACTTGTCGAGCTACCCTCAAGGTTGTATGGACAAACAATTCTGATCCGCAAAGTTCGAGAATTCGATCAAATCGTTTGAGTCGAATACGAGTGCATGAGTGGTGCAAGACTATGTATCCCAACCGGATCTTGAGACAAGCAACTTCTTGAGCTACACTCAAGATTGCAACTCTCAGGCGTTTGGATACATGAGACGCTTGTGTAGCCATTTATTTATGTTGGGCTATTTAAATATCTAAATGTGATTTAGAAAAGGAAGAAGGCACTCCGGAAAAGTCAATTGAGAAAGTTAGTTTAATTTATCATTAATAAAGGCATAAGTAGGAGGATATGAAAATGTGACATATTTTGATGTCACGATTTCATAATTATTGTAATACAAAAGACGTCTAACACAATTTGACGAATGTCGTCACCTTGCTTCCAAATCAATGTTTTGTGTTAGTAATTTGTAATAACTATAATATATTAAATGTTAATATATAAATACACAAGATAGTCGCAAACTTATATGGCAAAATAGACTAGGCCGTATCGAGAGACTAAGCTTCACAAGTCACATAAAGAGGGGTCTGACCTCTCGTATTATGAAGTCTACGGACACTTGTGAGTCTTATCCTCTTAGATAAAATTGGCCGAAACCCATCTGTAAGACAGTGAGAAAATGAGTTGTCGAACTCAGTCTGGTACATACTGATGTACCCGAGTCTAGATCGACCAAAATAAGTTATTCGTATATTTTATTAAGACACGTGTTCTTGATGAAACACAAGTCTAAAAAAATAAAGAACGAAAAGACAAAAGTATTTAAACTGATTCGATTAGATCGAATGGTTAAATACTTAGCTACATAAAATCTTGTGTAATTAAAAGAAAATGTGATTTTCTCTCAGGTCAAGTCTGAACACATCAGTGTGTTAAAAGGTATGAATCACACTTAGTTAGACTCGGTGCGATCCATAACAAGTGACTCTGAGTTAAGTCCTTCCTCTGGGTTAAGTCCCAGATAGTAATGCCTAGGTTTTGATAATGTTCTATGAGGACATTATCAATAAGATATTCATTAAATCAAGCATTAGGAAGTTGTATAATTACTCGAATCTCGTGAGACGAAGAGTCGAGTTAGACATCATAACTGATGATGACTTAGTCAACTTCCGGGATGAAATTCGGAGAAGTAACTCCGATTTAAAAACTTGATGCAACCAGAATAGGTCCGTGTGCGTAAATAAAATTTTGGAATTTAGTTTACGTGCCCAAGGAAAATGTTTCCTCACTTACTGCAAGTAAATCTTTAAGTTGAAAGATTGGTGCAGAAAAGGAAAATAGTGAAGTGCAAGCATGTTGGTCGAGAACGGTTTTTCCATACTAATTCCTATAAAACGGATTATAATGAAACCGTTTTCCACCAGCAGATGTGTACAGAACTACTCGGACCAAACTCGATGTAAACGCTTAAGTTGACCATGAAAATTGGAGCATTCACTTACAAGTTCGTTTTTCTAAATATGATTTAGACGGACCAACTTATATGAATTAACCAGATAATTTTCAAGGTCAGTGGGAGCGTGTAAATTACATGTGAGGCATCAAAGGGATGGAACATATATTTTGACAAAGTGATCAAAAGAGTTTGATTCTTTATCAGAAATAAATATGAGCCATTTGAAATGACCAGTAACTAATTTAAATGATTATCATAAGGTACGATGAACTGGATGAGATCCAAGAAATAATATTATTATGGATTCCGAAAGACCAAATGAATTATTTGAATGAGATTTAAATGGTTGGTCTAACATGAACATAGAAACCCCTTAAGTCTATAGTGTAGACGGTTTTAGCAGATCCACTCACGAAGGCTCTACCACATGAAGTCGGGAAAACTTATGTGTAAAAACGGTATAAGATACCGAGATAAATGGGCCTGAGTGCAAGTGGGAGATGTTGAGAGATGATACCCTCGAGGCTATCTATCTTCATGTGTGCATAGCACAAACATCTTGTTCGAAATAACAGTAAGCTGTTTGGTAATAATTTATCTAAGTTATTTTATAATGTTGTTAACATTAGACATTAACTTAGGTAAAGTCCTAAGACTTTATGCAAGGTCAAACAGGTATCGAGATGAGTATCTCGATCATGGAGAAATGTTTGACCGTCTGTAGCATAAGTCTAAAAGGGTTCGTGGTCGTAGATGTTTCGAGACAAGGATATCGAAACATCGGATAGACTATTGTGTCTTAGTCTTCACCGTATAGCGGTGGCGATGATCTCATGATCGCTTGACTTGGCGAAGTCGTTGACAAGACACAGGTGCTCATTAGAGAATGAGTTCACTGAACGATCCACAAGAGTTATCATATGGTTATATTGACCAATCTGTCAATGATGACTCTGAGTGATGATAGGCTAGTTGGTCTTTTGACTTGAGGTCATTTTGACGAACCTGTGCGTGAACGGTACCACTTAGATCAAATGACCTAGCTTCGAGGTAAGGCCTGTCGAAAGGTCTTTGATTGGGTGACACTTGAAGCGTATGAGGAGAGTAATGACCAAGAGAGGATTCGTCTCTCCCGGTCAATGGGAGTTAGTGTCGTAGGGTTAGTTCGGTCTTTAGTAAAAACTCTGGCCAGAGTATGTTGGAAGAAGTCCAACATTATTTGACTAAAGATCGATAGAAACTAACCGGAGTCAAGTTATTGGGGTTGACAGTTTGACCGTACCCTAGACTTGATCTACACGACATAGTTAAGACGAAGAGACTATAACTGCGGAATTCATCACGGAAACAGTCATGGTGGTCCTGACAATACTCATGTCAATGAGTCAACCACATAATGATGATTCCTGAAGCAGGGACAACAACCACTGCTCGTGGTCACTGCCGTATAGGGCTTCGAGCCCAACCTGTTGTAAGGGTCAGGCTGTAGGGTCTCACACAGAGTGTGATCTTCGTCTAGTAATAGGTAGAAATTAGTTAGGGAGAATAATTTGCATTTGATGCAAGGGATAAAATATTGCAAAAGATGTTTGCAATAATCTCCTGCATTCGAGATAAATGATCCCGAGTGCAAGTGGGAGATGTAGAGGAATATGCCCTCGGATCATTTGTATTTGATGCAAATGAAAATTTAAGCCTAGATAGGGACTAATTTGCATATGATGCAAAAGAGATTAAATGTGTCCTAAATTGTTTAAGACTATATTTAATTAAATAAACACGTTGAAAAGATTACCTAGATGACGGGATCGTCCCGCTCTAAACGCAGGTTCAAACCGCGTCAAAAACGGAGTCCAAATGCACAAGTTATAGCCAAAACAAGTCAGCCCAAACTGTTGGGCTGAAACCAGCGAAAATGGAGGCCCACCAAGCCCGAATTTTCTGGTTAGGGTTTTTTTAAACCTGGGATTTTCTTGACGGCTACGTTTCTAAGAGAAGCATGACTTTTGGCTAACTTTGGACAATTGTTTGAAGGGTCAAACGGACTCGGATTGACGAGCCGTTTTTTCCTACGCGTTCACCGTTGAACCCTCTTTGATTTGGTAGGTTGTACCAACATTGAAGCTCAACGGTGAGGGAGTTAAAATTCGAGAAAGTTTGCCCTTTGTGAAAGGCAAACTAACTTGATTTAATTAATCCCAAATTAATAGTCCCACATCGGATTTTGAGAGAAGGGGAGAGTCCACCGCCTATATAAATAGGGGTCTGCTCTCCTCCTCAAAACTCGTCCCAAGCTCTAGATCTGAGCAGCTCTCGTAAATGTTGGAGCACGCTCGGATCTAAGCTGAATTAATATTTCTCCTCTCCCTATAAATTTCTGCCTTGCTCCTGAGGGCTCTAGCAAAGCCGCAAAGGAGTTCGGATTCAGATCCGAAATCTAGGCGGAGGTTTCACTCGCGTGAAACTTTCTTCGGCACGTGGTTGGCTCGGCGAAATGGGATTGATCGCCTCAGGATGCGGAGCGATTCGAGGAGCAGTTTGGGGAGCGGTTCAAGGAGCGGCTCGGCATGAGACGGGAGCAGCTCGGAAGACGGTGCGGAACATCTCGCCTGCCCCAGGGCTGAGATTCCGGGTATGTGTTTAAGCTTTTCATTTAATTATTCGCAGTAGTTAGATCCCTCTTGGGGTGGTCAGATCCACCCCAAGTTGGCAGAGTTCCTGGCTTATAGGGTCTGGTTCCTTAGGGTTGCATGTTAATTAGATTAACATAAAAATTTTCCGCTGCATTTCTGTCTATGTTCCGTCCGACTTAGGACGGGACTAGAGTTTTTGTGCCCTAAGGGTCCCAGAAAACCCTTCACTGCAACACCGTGCGCTTGCGGTTACAAATATCTAAACCCTCACGCGGGTCCCCCGGCCATTTGCGGCACGCAAACCGGGGGCACGTCAAGTTTATGGCGCCGTTGCCGGGGAGGCAACGTGCTTGTTATTTTAGGATCTCTTGAACCCTAGTGTCTAGCTCTTATCCCTACCTCGCGATAATTTTCGCATTCTTCTTTTTCCTTTTTATTTTCTTATTTTTATTTCTTATCTTATCTGTTTCTTTCCCACTTGTCGCTTCACGGGTGTTTGTTGTTTTTCATGCGCAGGAGTTCAAGAAGTCTCGACGACTTGATCCCTGTCGATCCAGAGATAAACGCCACCCTTAGGCGTTTGGCCGCAGAGAAGCGAAGAAGAGAGGATCCTGAAGCCATGGAGGAGAACACCCCGCCTCACAAGTCCCTGCTGGAGTACTCGATGCCTTCCATCGAGTCCACCTCCGCCATCCGTCCTCCAGCTATAACGGCCCAAAGCTTCGAGCTTAAGCCATCTTTGGTGACGTGGATCCAGCAGGATCAGTTTTCGGGTGCACCTATGGAGAGCCCGATCGAGCATCTAGACTCCTTTTTGGAGAAATGTGACACCTTCCTGGATTAACGGTGTCACAACTGAGGCGATCCGACTGAAGCTGTTCCCCTTCTCCTTGCGAGATAAGGCCAAGCTGTGGCTTAGGGAGAAGGACCCCAACACATTCAACACCTGGGAGAAGCTCTCCAATGATTTTCTGACGAAGTTCTTTCCTCCGGGGAAGACCATGAAGCTGAGGAGTGAGATCTCCTCCTTCTCCCAGGCCAGCCACGAGTCCTTGCATGAGGCTTGGACAAGATACAAGGAGATGCAGAGAAGATGTCCCCACCATGAGCTCCCCAAATGGCAGATTATAAATCTGTTTTATAATGGGCTGAGGGACGATTTAAAGTCTTCCATGGACACCGCGGTTGGAGGGTCCTTCATGTCAAGAAGCGAAGAAGATGCCGGGCAAATTTTGGAAAATATGGCATCCAACAATGAACGATGGTGTGACGAGAGAGCCACACCAAGGTCTGGGGGCATTCATAGAGCGGAAGACGTCAACAAATTGTCAAGCAAATTTGATTTGCTATCGACCCAGATCTCCGCATTGATGGTTGGCTCCGGTGGCGCCGGTACTCAACAGATTGCTGCGGTAGAATCCGAAGTTGTTGGGGAATTCGACGGTGGTGACGTTTCACCACCATTGGATCAGGCGAGCACATTGTTTTACAATCCTACGGTGAATGCGCCATTTCCACCATGGACCAACTCAAACCCGGCCTACTCTCCCAACAACCGGAATCATCCGAACCTTAGTTACCGGGCACCCTACCAACAACCGGCTCAGCAACAACAGCAGATATATCAGCCGGCTAGGCCCCAGCAGCAGTTTCAGCAGTAGCAATATCAGCAACAACCTCCACCACAGTATCAACAATATGCCCCTAGGAATCAGCAGCCCGCCCAGCAGCAATACGGCCAACAGAGGGCCATTTCTCCGGTTGAGTCCCTCTTGACTCAATACATAGCCAACCAGGAGAAAATCAATCTGAAGCTGGAGATGGGACAAAGAGTACTCACAGATCAGGTGACCCATCTGGGGTTGCAAGTGGAGAACCTACAAAGACCTCAGAATTTATTACCGCCACAACCTGAGGTGAACCCTAGGGGGGTAAATCGGACCTTGGCGCTCACACATGAGCACGAGAACGTGTCCGCCATCGTCTTGAGGATCGGGACACAAATTCCTACTAGAGCGCCGCCCAAAGAACCGGAAGCACCAGCGGCCAATTGAGAAGGTTAATGACGACGGTGCCCCGTCGCCAAAATTTGTGGCTCCGGAGGGAACCCCCGAAGAAGAGAAGAAGAAAGAAGAAGGGAATTTGAAGGTATTCAAGCCCGTTGTGCCTTTCCCACAACGGCTCGCCAAAGCCAAAATCGATGAGAAGTATGGCAAATTCTTTGCCATGGTGAAAGACATGAGTTTGCAAATCCCCTTCCTCGAGGCCATAGAGACGATCCCCTCCTATGCTAAATTCTTGAAAGACTTGGTGACACTGGGATCTAGAAAAGAAAAGGTCGTGTTAACGGCGGAGTGCAGCGCACTCATTCAGCGTGCAAATCCGCCCAAGCTCAAGGATCCAGGAAGTTTCTCCATCCCTTGCTCTATCGGGGAAGTGCAAATCCATAGGGCGCTCGTCGATCTTGGCGCGAGCGTTAGTTTAATGCCCCTATCATTGTACAAGAGAATAGGGATGGGAGACTTAGAGCCCATCGGCATGACATTACAACTTGCTGACCGTTCGGTCAAGTATCCGGTGGGAGTAGTGGACGACCTCCCAGTCGATGTGAAAGGGGTGCATGTGCCAGTCGATTTTGTGGTGATGGACATGCCGGAAGACAAGCATACCCCAATTATTCTTGGACGACCCTTTATGGCAACCGCCGGAGTATTGATAGACGTAAAGAACGGGAAGCTTTCCCTGAATGTGGGCCAAGAAAGAGTCGAATTTGACTTAGGCTTGTCGATGAAGCATCCAAATCCCCCAGATGATCCTATTATCAATATGCTGGAGAATGAAGAAGATAGAGCTGTTGAAACAAGTGCCTGGGAAGTGCTCTCGAGGAATCCCCCCGATAGCTTGGGGGACCTTGGAGAGCAAGTTAGCTCCCCTGAGAATGGAGTGTCTAATGAGGCGGTCGCGCGACATGTGATCCCTCCCGGATTTCCTAAGTCTCCTCCCACGAGGAGAAAAGGAAAAGAACCCATGGACCTCACCAGTGATGAGGTCCGGATCCTGAAAAAGATGGCGGTGGACGCCAATTTGAGGGAGAAGCTCCCGGATCCTGTCAACAAAGGGAGGGTAGTCGAGCAAATCTTTTTACAGCCGCCGACTACACCGATAGCCACAACCTCTGGAGCTGAAGAGATGCCGGATTTTGGGCATCACCCGTACCGCCCACCATGAAAATCATCAACGGGCGTCGAGCTAACGACGTTAAACAAAAGAGCTTGATGGGAGACAACCCATGTTCTAAACTTTTGCTTCGCTTTTTAGGACTTTTTCTTAACTTTATTTTATCTATTTTTCTAAAATAAATCCAGCCGGAAGAACTCCCGTCGTGAAACTTAGGCGATTTTTGGGTTTTTGCAGAAAACAAGGCCTCAACCGATCGGGTGAGATATCACCCGATCGGTTGGGATGTATCAGCTTACGGCCGTATCTGTCACCAAATGAACCGACCGGGTGGAAAATGATGAGACCGGGTGAGCTGACCGGGTGACCTGGGGGGAAACTCTTGGAAAAATTTCAGAATTCATCAACCGACCGGGTGGCAAGATGAGAGACCGGGTGATGGACCGGGTGAAAAACTCTGAATTCTCGGGAAAATCTGTGGAGCGGCGAACCGATCGGTTGAGTTCTCAACCGATCGGGTCGCCTGTAGCGCTTCTTCAGCAACAAATTTTCGACCTAGAGTCAACCGATCGGGTGAAAACTCACCCGACCGGGTCGACTTAAAACCTATAAATAACCCCCCCCCCCCCCCCCGACCACCCGCTCACAAACCCTCGCCCGATCCCCTCTACTCGCCGTCGTTTCGTCTCCTCCAGCCACCCGACTGCAAAAATCTCTCTCCCACAACCTCAA
The DNA here is from genome assembly GCA_030789695.1 of Scilla litardierei. Taxonomy (NCBI): domain Eukaryota; kingdom Viridiplantae; phylum Streptophyta; class Magnoliopsida; order Asparagales; family Asparagaceae; genus Scilla; species Scilla litardierei. The sequence goes on from CM061130.1 coordinate 73,864,772, forward strand.
ACCCTCCATCAACCTCTCTCTCCACCTCCCCCTTGTATTTCTCCATCTATTCCTCTCTCCCCTCCCCTATTTCCTAATTTTCTAGCCCTAATTCCCAACATCCACCCCCACCTTCGAATTTTTCGCTGAAGAAGAGTGTCGCGGCTCCACACTTCCCCAATTGCACGGCATTGGGTCATCTACAAGCAGGGAGCTCTATTTGCTACGGGATAACTTCGTTCCACTTCTCGAATTTCGATTTTTACCCTACTATTTGAATTGCTTGGTTTTCGGGTGTGTGCACTTTAATAGTATTTTGCACCCATTTGCATCGTCCACACACACATGGCCCGAGAGAGGGATAAAGGAAAAGGTATCTTGCGTGAGGAGGAACCGTCTTGTAAGAGACGGAAACAAACACGTCCTCCTCACCGCACACGTGAGCTGACACTTGCCCCTCCCCCGCCTATCATTCCCCCTGTGGACCCCATGTTGGGCCCGCATGGATACATATTTAGGAACCAGGAACAGAAAGACTTCTACCACAGACTTGACACTCGGGGGCATTTATCAACCAAGTTTGCCCACTCCCAATCACTCATCGACCTCGGTGTATTCACCGAGGTCGAGACTCTTTTTAGTAATCTAGGTTGGTTGGCCTTCCTTAATGCCTCTGCGGTATCTTACCCGTCACTCACCCTAGAATTCCTCTCCTCCCTCGTTTGTGAGTCGGGGTCGACCGTCACTTTTTGGGCGCGTAACCAAACCATTCGCACAAACCTAGACACCATCTGCGATATATTTGGTTTCCCTATTCTAGGGAATGACGCTATCCGTCACTACGGATATCCCCCGGAATTTGACGTCGATAATTTCTGGTTCCGCCTCACCATAATCCGCCGCTATCCCCGGGGGAAGGCCAAGGCCTCCTCCATCATCCATCCCATATTTCGTCTGGCCCATAGGATCATATCATCTGCATTTTTCCCGCGGGATGAGTTAGGCACCGTGACTATCCCCGATCTTTTTATTCTCTGGGCCATGACTTTCCCTTTTGTTCGTGATGATGATGGAGTTAGTTTCAGGGCCCCGGTTGTCCCTGTCCATGCTGGCGATTGGCTTGTTTACAAGCTTCTCGAGATTAGCAGGGCCGGGAAGGGCAAAATCTGCTGTGGGGGCATTATCACTATCATTGTTTCTTACCCCCCGTTCAATATCCATATCCCCCGTGGTCTTCCCACCGCCGCAGGACCCTCACGTCTAGATCTTGACGTCCTACGGCACATTCACATGATTAAGCCCCGCCCCGACGGTCGTTTCGAATTCAATTACGGCCACCCCCCTCGCCCCTACACTATTCTCCCCAACCCCGTTCGCATGACTGTGGCTATCGTGGCGGATTGGACTTTTCCGCCTGACCTTGAGTTCTTTGAGGGGTTGCAACTTCCTTTCCTTCCCCCTGACGCACGTAGACCTCCTTCCCCTGCCGCCCACTTAGGCGAGCAGGATATTCCTGTGTCTCGGGGAGATATGGGGGCTGGCCCGAGTCGCCATGTTTCTGTTCCTGGCCCCATCACTTCTGAGCACCTCTTAGCGGCCATTTCTGGCCTTGTCTCCTGTGCCGGCATGACCACCACCGCCGGAACAACTTCCACCTTACCTGCCGACACCACTTCTGCCTCACGTCAGTCCACATCCTTTGGTTGTCGCCAGGTCTCTGCCCGTCTTGGTCTTGAAAGGGAGGTCGCTGCCCTCCGTGATCTCGTCATGTCCTCTGCCTCCTCGGACCCATCACCGTCCTCCTTTCTCACTCACCCACGTTTCCTCGCACTTGAGATGAACGTGGCCGCCATTCTTCGCTTTCTCACTCACATCCACGGTCCACCTCCACCTTCACCACCTCGACGATCTTCTCCTCCACCCTCCCACACATCCCCACATCCATCACCTCCCCCACCACATTCTTCTCCTCCCTCATCTATTCCCATCCCGGTATCCACTTCCCCCCTCCCGACCACTTCCATCGCACCCACACTACCTCCTCCCTCCTCCTCCATCACTTCATATGTGCGTCGGAGGAAATTGCCGGTGCGCTCCAAGTCTCTCCCACCACCACCCACTACCGTCACCATCACATCTTCTCCCCCCATTTCTATTCCTTTCACCACCGCCTTGATCGCCGTCCTACCACCACCACCCACCTCCACCGACACTCCTCCCATCGTTCACACCACCGCTGCACCTATTCCTCCACCTCTTTCCCCACTTCTCCGCACACCCCCCGCCTCCCCCGACCACCCAGCCACACCCTCTTCCGAGGAGGGTGAGGATTCGCCTTCTCCTGATTTTTGATTTCACTTTGTTTGTTTTCGACTCCCCCCTCACATATTTCTACATTTCACGTTCATATTTCTTTGCTAGCACTGTCATGTCTAGCTTGGGGGAAGTCTATTTTGGGTGTGTTGTGACGTTTTATTTTCTTTTGGTGTGTGTGTGTGCTTGTTTTTTTACTTTTTGTCGTGTCATGTCGTGTATTTTGTTCGTGTCGTGTCGTGTCGTGTGGTTTGATCTTTATTTTTCTTTATTTTCAGTTTCATCTCTGTGTTTTCCTCGTTTTTCATTTCTTTTTGTGTCGGTGCGTATTCCCCCCCATCTTCATTGCCCTCACGTACTCACTCTTATTGCATTGAGGGCAATGCAAGCTTCAGCTTGGGGGAGTCGCACTGTGTGCGCCATTTGAGTCTTCCTTTTTCGTTTTTGTGCCGTTTTCATCGTGTTTTAATTTTTTCTTTTCTTCTTTTTCTCTCTTTCTCCTAGAGATGAACCCTATGATGAATTGCCACAAAATCACACACACCTAGCATAGCATCGATGATCACATTCACTAACTCTAGGATTTCGAGTTCTCTTGCATTTCACGCATCGTGGGTCCTCTTAGCTTTTTGTGAGTCGTGTGTCGTGCCTAGCTGTGTGGTGTGCTTCTACTTTGTGATTTACTTTATATACCTGTCCAGGAATGACCCCTAGATTATCATGCTTCGATTTGAATATGCGGTATTTATTTTCCCTGTTCTGCATGCTATATATATATATATCAAGTACTTCATTTCGCATGTGTCGGGATTCCACAATGAAGGACTAGGATAACCCATTTAGCCCATGCTCTATTTAGCGAGAATAGTTTCCTTTGCCCAAGTGTTTAGATTCCGACTTCTTTTTTGTTTTACTTGGTGCAAATCCCCTCGTCGTGTACCGTTCTCCCACTTGGGAGAGTACACATGTATATACCCCAATACCCAAAAATCCAAAAAAAGGAGAAAAGAAAAGAAAACCCCAAAAAGAAAGAAATGAATGAATAAAAATAAAAAAATTGTGTAGCCAAAAATCCAAAAAAAAATACAAATACCCAAAACACAAAAAAAAAAATTCCCGTGTGAATATTGCCGTGAATAAAGGGAAGGCGAGAATTTGCACCGAGTGATCTACTCCACATCATCTCAACCCCCATCGTTTTCGAAAACACTTGGCTTAGGAACTTTTTAGCTAGTATCTTGGTTGTAGTGGTGTGATTTCCTTAACCCTAGTTGTGGAGTCCCCGACGCATGGTACGCTTCTATTCTTATACTCTTCTCATGCATGCTTGAACTAATATTCATCGCAATTTCAAATTCGAATCAGTATTTGGGTCGTTTCCTGTGTCTATGTATATCGAGCTTTATTGCACATCGTAGATAGTGACACCGACTGCTAGCGCACGGCCACACTCACTCGCGCTTCACCGCGTGGGCCCACGGCACTTATTTGGACTCGTATTCCTAGGTTTAGTGATGTGATTTGGTGTTTGCTTGCTTAGTGTGGCGTTTTTGATTTTGTTGGCCCTGACGGGCGATCTAGGATATGTAGTTTTCTTTTTCTCTCTTTCTCTCTATTTTCTCCCTCCGAGCTCCTACTCTCGCTCGTCTTCCTCGAGGACGAGGAAGAGTTCAGCTTGGGGGATTTTGACGTGCGTTTATATTTCATATATTTGCGCACGTTTTCTTCCGTGTTTCTCCGTATTTTCCGCCGTCTTTTATTCGTTTTCTCGTGTTTTCTTGTATTTTCTTGTTTTCTTTCGCTTTTCCATATTTTCCGTGTTTTGCTGGAGTTTGCTGGCATTTGGGACGCAAAACGATGATATCATGTGTCCCCGGAGCAACGGGAGGAGTCACGCGTGATCCAGGGGGTCAAACGACGAAGATTGCATCTTTCAGCCCCTCACCCGGTCGGTTGGTCATCTCCAACCGATCGGGTGATGCACGCGTGCACCACCCGGACGCGGCTTGGAGCCCCCGAGAAGTCACCCGGTCGGTTCAGTGACCGGGTCAAAAGCTCAGTCTCTGGAAATTCGAAGCTGATTTCCAACCGATCGGGTGACCTTCACCCGATCAATTCACCTGTAGCTGAATTTCAACAGCCAAAACTCGAAGCTCCAACCGGTCTCCTCACCCGGCCCGCACCAAGATCCAACCGGTCGGCACCAAGATCCAACCGACTGCACCAAGATCCAACCGACCGGTTCATACTGACCGGGTGAAACCCCCGCATTGCGCTGTGATTTTGTGAAGCGGCTCACCCGACCGGTTGACTTGTCAACCGATCGGGTGATGCCGTTTTCTATAAATAGAACCCTAGGTTTCCCAGATTCGGGAGTTGGTTATTTTTTACTGTTTTCTTCATTTTGTGACGGCTGTAATTTTCCTGTTTTTGTAAGTTTTCGGATCTTTGTAAAAATTTAGTATTATCTTTATTGCTCTACTACCTTTGCATTCCTATCGTCTGATTATGATTTCAACGGTCTATTTTCATTTAGATCGCTTTTTAATGAATATTGGTGAGTAGTTCCCAAATTTGGGATTTTGGCGGAAACCCCTTCGGGGGCTCTTCCTGATGCATCCATATGGTTAGGCAATCGTTAGGGATTAGGAATCTAACGGTTACGCGGTGTGTTTTATTGTCATCGACGGGAAAAAGACCGCCTTTGACCGTTGGGCCAAGGGGGAATAAACTTGGCGGTTGACTCCCTAGCCATAGCTCACGCCCTTAGCGTAGACGCCGAATCCTAGCGCGCGGGAGCGGCAGGATGAGACGTTGGGAGTTATCGTTGCGAGCTTAGTGCTCCCGGAATCGATCAGTGTTAATGGACACAGGAGTGCCCACTGATCGAACCCGGGAAGTCAGGTGTATCATCCTGGGCACCGACCGGAATATCGGGCCCATGGGATGCCGGTACCACTTTCAGAGGCAACGTCTCACCATTAGACTCTAATTCCGATCGCCATCCTACCCGTAGGCCGTATCGGCGAGAGTCGCTCGTTGGAGTGGAAACCAAAGTCCCGGGTTTATTTTCATATTGTTCATACCTTGCATTCCTTTACCGTGACAAACCATCAACCGATCTGGGCTAGCTCGCCCACGGGGTGATTTCGGTCCTCCTTGACACAAGCACATCCTAGCCTCCCTGTGTTCGACCCCCAAGCCACACTACAACACCGTGCGCTTGCGGTTACAAATATCTAAACCCTCACGCGGGTCCCCCGGCCATTTGCGGCACGCAAACCGGGGGCACGTCAGGGTCCATCCACTATAAATACCCCTCATATTCCTCATTGAAAAAAGACTTGGGGGAGATCACAAAAAATTAGAGCCTGCCAATAAAAGAAAAACCCTAAGAGGCTAGGACCTCCTTGTCGCAAGCATCCACATGTGTATCATTATCTTGTAGCAAGTACCCAAATATCTTTCTCTCACTGCCGCAAGATTTTTTTAAGCAAACGAGAACAAAATTCCCTCTGCCACAAACAAAACCAATCCAAAAGGGGGCATCTTCAACTTCAATCATCAAGACATCTCCTAGCAAAGAACAGCTGCCATCTTTAAGCAACCACCATCTTCTGGCTGCTGTGGATTCATCAAGAAAATGCTCGCAAGCCAACCATCAGCATCTCGGCCATGAGTTCCATTTCCAAACGAAAACTTCAAGCTCTCGGCCATGGCTCCCTCATCATCTTCTTCAAGCTAGTCTCCAAGGCCGAGCTATCATTAAAGCACAGCCCGAGCAACCGTAAGCAAGCTTCAAGGCACCTTCTTTAAAGTCCAAGCCATGAACTGCAACAATCCTCTCCTCAAACAAATCCCAGTTGAACTGAACTCATCATTGCTTCCGTGACCTCTTGCTGCTTTGAAGAACAACTTGTGGCTATCATTGCATCATCTTCCTCACATGGTCGGAGCCACTCTTTCACACAGTCGTAGCATCTACTCCACGCAGCCGCGACACCATCAAGATGCAGTAGCATCTCCATGTCGTGATTCTCACTGCTGTCGTGAGACAAGCCCGTTGCCGAAGTTCATCTCGTACTGTCGTAAGACAAGCATGTTGCCAAAGTTCATCTCCTGCTGCCATGAGGCATCCTGCTATTGTGACAAACTGCTGTGCTAACCCTCTGCTTGATGTCCAAACTCCATGCATCATCGTTCATGTTGGCTTGTTGATTCATCAAGTCAGCAGCTTTGTTGACCCAAGGAAGAGGCCATGAATCATGGCATGGAGCCCGCACCAAGCCAATCACATTGTTGGCTTATAAATTCTAGGCACTGAGTACATTGCAGACTAGGTTTCTCAATCATCATTCAAGTTGCAAACAAACTGCAGAAATTGCTTTGTACACAGAATGATCCCATACCAAGCACGGCAAGGACTTGGGTGCTGACCGAGCCTCAGTTCCTATATTGATAGTGTTGGTGCATTGTTTCAAGTGACATCCAAGCTGCTGGGACAATTCAGAGTACTTATGTACACATAGATCTAGTCTTTCTCAGTGCAAATTTACTTTGCACACAGACCAGTTTGAGGAAAATCTATGCAACGATCTTTGGGGGACTACATCTTCTGAACCAGATATCAGATTGGGACATCGTTCGTGTTAGAGCATAGCGGATGATGTGCTGAATGATAGGGACTACTAACACATCACAAACCGAGCATTCTAAACTCTCTATCTCATTTATATTTGTGAAATTATTTGGTAGATCGTTGCGTTTATTTTTATTTTCGTTTTTAGGGATATTTTGGGCTCTTGACTGGTTGGGGCTAGTCAAGGTAACGTTTTCTCTAGAGTAGTATTGTTCGACACTTTGGGGAGTGAGATATAGACTTGGTGAGCTGAGTGTTGGGGCACGAAGTGTAAGGACCGTCTACCTTGCAATACTAACAACAAACACTCTAGAGGGGGGTGAATAGAGCAATGGCAATAAATTGTGCAATTAAAATTAAACTTGCAAATGCGGAATAATAAGTGCAAGAGGAATTAATTAACACAATCAATCCAAACGCAAATACAAGAATTACCCTGGTTCCCCAAACTTGGGTACGTCCAGCCACACCAATATCCACTATAATTCTCACACAGAGAAGTGACTACAATCTACACACAGAGATACCTCACACAGAGGATTTAGGATTCCCACAAAGTGATATCCTTGCTTTCACACAGAAAGACTAATGCTCTCACATGCAGAGACTCAAACTCTCACACAGAGAGATCTCAACCAACCCTCACACAGAAGGTTATACTCTCACACAGAGAGTAACTAGCTCTCACACAGAAAGCTAGGGTTTCAAAGAAATAACAAAGTAAAACAAATACTCTTACATATGCCTTGAGATGAACTTACTCATAAATGAATGCAAGGCATGGAAGAGGATCTCCAAGTGATGAGATTTCCTAGAATTGCACTTGGATGATTTTCCTTGAGCTTGACATCAATGCATGAAGAGGAGAATGAGCTCTAAGAGGGAAATGAGAGAGTTTGAGAGTGGCTTAATTAAACTCTAATGATTTTCAAGAAGCATCAAGCTGTTCTAGAGATATCAGCACACCCATATATATAGGAATCCTATATCAACCCTCAAAACCAAAGAAAACAGCCAACAGCCCAAAGCTGCAACGGCTAGAAACTGGGCGTAAACGACATCAACAGTCGACTGATGATCAAAAGACAGTCGACTGATCAACGGCTAGAAAATATCCAACGGCTATAATCTGAGCCAGGACAGTTGATCACTCCATATTTTACACTTTTTTCCTGCATGTTTGCATGCCATTTAGATCGCTCAAATCATGTTTTTCACGATATATCGACGATATTGCGATACTTTTCACGATTTATTGTTTTTGTCGTATTTCAGGTGATTTGGAGCGATTTGGAGTGATCCCGAGATACGCCTACTCCAGAGTGTCACCGACGACCTCCCCGAGGGGTATTTTACCATTGGAGAGGAGCGGAAGAAGAAAGAACGTCGCAAGAGCGACGAGGAGGCAAAAACAAGCTGTTTGGGCATTTTTGGTGTCTCACTCGGCCGAGTGAAAGAGTCACTCGGCAGACCAGCGAGACCCCGCTCGGCCGGCCAGAACGGATACACTTCATTTGTGCACTCGGCCGAGCATCGGAATCCACATCGGCCGAGTGACGAGACCCCGTCCGCCCGAGTGGCACTCAGACGACGCCCATCCAAAAGAGCCAACTTACTGTTTTTCGTCTGCCTGAGCTTCAGAAGACCCACTCGGCCGAGTGGAAATTACCGACCGCCCGAGTGAATAGAAGCCATCGGCCGAGTGACGACAACTCACTCGGCCGAGCGACCCCCGAAGTGAAGACCCCCGAAGACCCAGACTAACTGGAAATTCTCAGGGTTTCTTACTCGGCCGAGCGACTTTTGTCACTCGGCCGAGTAAGCCGCGCTGCCTGTAGCGAAAATTGCGATTTTCAGGCTGCGCAGGGGCATTTTGGTCACAGTTTTTTGGACGATTTTGGGAGGTATTTAACCCCAGTTTTTGACCTAGGTTAGAGAGCTTTTCCCATTACTTTTTGCAGCTTTTTAGATTAAACTTTTTAGGTTTTGATTCTTGTGATTGGAGAGGAGAGAAAAGTTTATTTTTGTTGAATTCTTGGAGAACTCTATTGGTTTGTCTCCCTCTCCATTAAAAATCTCATTTTTATTGCTTATTTGAATATTGTGATGAATTCTCTTGTTAATTCCATTGATTATTTTTGTATTTGTGCTATGAATTGTGAGTAGTCCTTACGTCTTGGGGCGTGGGGATGAACCATACGAGCCCAATTTCTGATTTGTGATGATTTGGTAGAAATATTGCTAGAATTGCTATTAGGGTTAGTTTGGGATCGATTTAACACGGATAGCTAGTTGTTCATATCGATTGGGATTTGCAAGAGATTGGATCCCAATTCGATAGGAACCCCTAGAAATCCGAATTGGGTTAGAATCGAGTTTCCGTAGTATCGGTTTGCAAGAGATTGGACCGATACTAGGGTTTTCGGTTGTAATTCCATGCCGATACCCGTTTGCAAGAGATTGGATGGGTAAGAACTATCCCAACCTAGGTCGTGACCCGAGTTTGCACGAGAGTGGGCTCGGGGCGCGATTGAACGATGATGTTGATCCTAATGCTAGCTTGCCTAGGCTAGGGTTTGCAAGAGATTGGACCCAAACCTAGGATAGCTATAGACCGGCAACAGCGCGAGAGCGTGAGCTAGGTTTTACATTCAATTGCAACTAGTTCATCCGAAATTCTACCCTAGCAATGTTGATACCAATGAATTACATTGACGAGATACGGTGAGTAGCGGGGATTCCCCATTCCCTAGGCGTCCTTTATTTGATTTTATATCCCCATATTTTGTCTGACGATTGTGACAGGATCGCCAAAGGCAATTTCTCTCTTTTCCGTTCTTGATAGCCAGGTTGTTCGGAGCAGGCACTTTCATTCGTCCTCCCTGTGTTCGATAACCCGCTCGCCGCTACACCGTGCGCTTGCGGTAAAACTACAACCGTCGCTCCGGGACGTGTATCCGGGGTGCGATCAAGTTTTTGGCGCCGTTGCCAGGGAGGCGATAGTGTTTGATCTTATCACCCTAGATATTTCTTCTTTTTTATTTTATTTCTTTATTTTTTGTCTAACCCTTCCACTGTGCTAATCATTTCTTTGAAACTCTGTTTTCTCATTGCATGTACACGAGATCAACGGCGGACCCTGAAGCTATATTATTTGATCCCGAGATTGAACGTACTGTGCGGAGAATTAGAGCGGAGAGGAGACAAGATCCGGAAGGGAGGTTTATGACCAACCTGGAAACTGCGGAACAATTGGCGGCAAGGATGGCGAGGATCATTTCCATTCGCGATAGGCTTCGGCCTAAGACCTCTTCTACGACCTAATCCATTGCCGTGCCGGAGTTGGCGGCCGACAAGAATTTTGAACTGAAAACCGGACTAGTGGTTCTAATGCAGCAGGATCCATTCCATGGGAACGCCCATGAAAATCCTCACTACCACATCCAGCTATTTCTGTCGAAGTGCGCCACATTTCAGATGCCGGGCGTCACCCTAGATGCCATCAGACTGTGCCTCTTCCCCTTCACATTAAAGGACAAAGCTCTTTATTGGTTGAGGACGCAAGCTGACAGAGTCTTTACCTCATGGGACGAGTTGGCGAATGCGTTCATTGACAAGTTCTATCCGCCCTCCAAGACGGTAAAGATTAGGAGTGCTCTTATGTCCTTCAAGCAAGGACCCCAAGAGACACTCTACGAGGCTTGGGAGCGTTTCAAAGATCTGCAGCATCAATGCCCCCACCATAGCATCGAAGATTGGGAGCTAGTCCATAGCTTCTACAATGGTCTCCAACCGGAGACCAAGCAGATTATTGATGCGGCGGCAAATGGTGACATCCTATCGAAGACTCCCGACGAAGCTACGGCCCTAATTGAGGATATGGCCTCAAACAATCAACAATGGGGCGACGAGCGAGGACACTCTTCGTCCTCCTTGAAGCCATCTAGCATTTATGAGGCAAAGGCCGTAGCGGAGCTGACAAACAAGTTTGATTCTCTCCACAAGGTAGTGGAGAGACTGGAGAAGTACATCACGGAGCCCCAAGGAACCCCTTCCACATCCGCGCCAATGAATCAAATGTGTGATTGGCAAGACCAATCTCAAGCTATGTATTTGGGAGGAGAACAAGGAGAGGGATCTTTGGAGCAAGTCCAATACGTCGCGGGGAACCAAGGATATTGGGCCAATCCGGCCACAAGAAACCATCCTGGTTTCTCCTATGCCAACAATGAAGGAGCTTTGAACCCGCCGCAACAACCACCTCAACAAGCTCGACCGCCATTACAACAACAACATTATCCACCGAGGGGGCCTCCGCAACACAATTTCCCACCAAAGCAACAAGTTGGAACCTATAGGCCGCCCGGATACAATCAAGGGTGGAGAAATCCAAACCCCCCACAAGCTCATCAACGATCCGAATTTGAAGCTAAGGTGGAGGAGTTTATGGTCGAGCAAAAGAAAATCAATGCTTCCTTGAAGGCGGGCCAAGACTCTCTTACAACCATTGTGGCCCAAATCTCGGAGCAATTGGCGTTGCTCAATCGAAATACTCAACAATTGCCGGCTCAACCCGAGCAAAACCCATGGGGCACCACCGGTCACATCAATGTCGTGGTTGCGGTTACAACTAGAGGCGGGAAGGATACCACTCCCGTCATGATTCCAACCGAGGAGCCCGTGGTGGAGAGAGTAGAGCCAAGTGAACCTATCATTGAAGTTGAGCCGGAGAAAGAGCCGCAAGAAAAAGAAAAGGCGAGAGCGGAGCAATTGCTTGAAGAGAGGCGTTTTATGCCACCGGTCCCATTCCCTCAGAGGCTTGCTAGAGCGAAGATGGAGAAGCGACTAGCGAAGTTTCTCGAATATTTGAGAGGGGTAAGCCTCAATATTCCCTTTCTTGATGCTATCGTTGAGATCCCGACATACGCAAAATTTTTAAAGGATTTGATTTCGGGGAGAAAGAGGAAGGAGAAAATAATGCTAGCTGAGGAGGGGACTTGGTTCACCAAGAGAGAGAAGGAGCCCGCTAAGTTCAAAGACCCAGGGAGTTTTCGAATTCCTTGCACCTTAGGCGGCGTCCCCCTTCAAAAGGCAGTAGTGGACTTAGGGGCTAGTGTTAGCCTCATGCCTCTCTCCATGTTCCTAAAGCTAAACACCGGGACAAAATTGAAGCCTACCGACATGCGGATACAACTAGCCGATGGTCGGATCATAAGGCCGGTAGGGATCGCGGAGGACATCCCGCTACAAGTCCCGGGGGGGCATATGTTTGCCATGTGACTTCGTGATCATGGATGTCAAGGAGGAGGGAGATACATCATTAATACTTGGACGCCCGTTCCTCGCCACCGCCGGTGTCATCGTCGACGTACGAGAAGGAACCCTAACATTGAATGTCGGCAACATCGAGGTGGAGCTTCATATTCCCAAGGCAATGAAACACATGTTGGGGAATTGGCGGTCCCTTAGGGCACAAAAAACTCTAGTCCCGTCCTAAGTCGGACGGAACATAGACAGGAAAAACATAGCAGCGGAAGAAAAACTATGTTAACTAATTAACATGCAGTTAAAAACAATTTTCAACTTAGCCCTAAGGTCCAAGACCCTATGCTAAGATCTATGCCGACTTGGGATGGGTCTGACCATCCCAAGAAGGATCTAGCCTACTGCGATTAAACTAAACTAATGCTAATAAACTACTTTAACCACATACCCGGAATCTCAGCCCTGGAGCAGGCGAGATGTTCCGCGCCGTCTTTCGAGCTGCTCCCGTCCCACGCCGAGCCGCTCCTTGAACCGCTCCCCGAACCGCTCCTCGAACCGCTCCGCATCCCGAGGCGATCAATCCCCGTGCCGCCGAGCCAACCACGCGCCGAAGAAAGTTTCACGCGAGTGAAACCTCCGCCAAGATTTCGGATCCAAAATCCGAACTCCTTTGTGGCTTTGCTAGAGCCCGCAGGAGTAAGGCAGAAATTTAGGGAGAAGAGAAATATTAATTTAAGCTTAGATCCGAGCGTGCTCCAACATTTACGAGAGCCGCTCAGATCTAGAGCTTGGGACGAGTTTTGAGAAAGGGGGGAGACCCCTATTTATATAGGCGGCGGACTCTCCCCTTTTCTCAAAATCCGATGTGGGACTAATTATTTGGGTTTGTTAAAATCAAGTTAGTTTGCACTTCACAAAGTGTAAACTTCCGTGAATTTTAACTCACTCACCGTTGAGCTTCAGGATCGATACAACCTATCAATACGACAAGCGTTCAACGGTGAACGCATAGGAAAAAACCGTTCGTCGGTCGGAGGTCATTTGACCCTCCAATTGAGTGTCCAAAGATCAGCCAAAACCCACAAAACCGCAAACAGCCAGCGGCCAAAATACACGCTGCCCTAGGCAGCGTGTGGCCTCAGGCCGCGTGCAGTGCATGCGCCTCGAGGCGCGTGCACTGCACGCGCCTCAGCGCGTGCACAGTGCATGCGCTGGGCGCGTGCAAGGCACGCGCCACGCGGGCGCGTGCTGTGCACGCGCCCTGCGTGCACTGTGGGGCGGGGCGGGGCCCCGCCTGCATGATTGCGGGCGGGCCCCGCCCGTGAAGACTGCGGGCGCAAATGCGCCCGCTTTATCTGCTGTCCGGCCCATCTGCCTCCTGGGCTGATGTCTACATGGGCTTTTATTGTTTTGGCCATAACTTTTGCGTTTGGTGTCCGATTTGGACGTCGTTCGAACCTGGGTCTAGACCGGGACATTCCCGTCTTACCCGTGAACTTTTCCTTGCGTTTATTTTATTAAATATTGTATTAAACAATTTAATACACATTTAATTGCTTTTGCATCAAATGCAAAATAGTCCCTATCTAAGCTTAAGTTACCATATTGCATCAAATGCAATTATCTCTTCTTTTGCATCAAATGCAAATATTCTCCCTAACTATTTTCTACCTGTTACTAGACGAAGCGTTGCACTCTGTGTGAGACCCTACAGCCTGACTCTTACAACAGGTTGGGCTCGAAGCCCTATACGGCAGTGACCACGAGCAGTGGTTACCGTCCCTGCTTCAGGAATCATCATTATGTGGTTAACTCATTGACATGAGTATTGTCGGGACCACCTGACTGTTTCCGTGATGAATTCCGCAGTTATAGTCTCTTCGTCTTAAATATGTCGTGTAGATCAAGTCTGGGGTACGGTCAAACTGTCAACCCCAATAACTTGACTCCGGTTAGTTTCTATCGATCTTTGGTCAATAAATGTTGGACTTCTTCCAACATACTCTGCGCAGAGTTTTTACTAAAGACCGAACTAACTCTACGACACTAACTCCCATTGACCGGGAGAGACGAATCCTCTCTTGGTCATTACTCGCCTCATACGTTTCAAGTGACACCCAATCAAAAGACCTTTCGACAGGCCTTGCCTCGAAGCTAGGTCAGTTGATCTAAATGGCATTGTTCACGCACAGGTCCGTCAAAATGACCTCAAGTCAAAAGACCAACTATCCTATCATCACTCAGAGTTATCACTGACAGATTGGTCAATATAACCATATGATAACTCTAGTGGATCGTTCAGTGAACTCATTCTAATGAGCACCTGTGTCTCGTCTTCGATTTCGCTAAGTCAAGCGATCATGAGATCATCGCCATCGCTAAACGGTGAAGACTAAGACACAATGGTCTATCCGATGTTTCGATATCCTTGTCTCGAAACATCTACGACCACGAACCATTTCAGACTTATGCTACAGACGGTCAAACGTTTCTCCATGATCGAGATACTCATCTCGATACCCGTTTGACCTTGCATAAAGTCTCAGGACTTTACCTAAGTTGATATCTAATGTTGACTACATTACAATATGACTTAGATAAATTATTACCAAACAGCTTACTGTTATTTCGAATAAGATGTTTGTGCTATTCACACAGGAATAAATGGCCTCGAGGGCACCATATTCCTACATCTCCCACTTGCACTCAGGCCCATTTATCTCGATATCTAATATCGTTTTTACACACAAGTTTTCCTGACTTCATGTGATAGAGCCTTCGTGAGTGGATCTGCCAAAACCGTCTACACTATAGACTTAAGGGGTTTTTATGTTTATGTTAGACCAACCATTTGAATCTCATTCAAATAATTCATTTGGTCTATCAGAATCTATAATATTTTATTTCCCTGGATCTTATCCAGTTCATCGTACCTTACGATAATAATTTTAAATTAGTTACTGGTCATTTCAAATGGTTCATATCCATTTCTGATAAAGTATCAAACTCTTTGATTACTTAATCAAAATATATGTTCCATCTCTTTGATGTCTCGTATGTAATTTACACGCTCCCACTGACCTTGAAAACTATCTGGCTAATTCATATAAGTTGGTTCGTCTAAATCATATTTAGAAAAACGAACTTATAAGTGAATGCTCCAATTTTCATGGTCAACTTGAGCGTTTACATCGAGCTTTGGTCCGAGTAGATCTGTACACATCTGTTGGTGAAACCGGTTTCATCATAATCCGTTTTAAAGAAATTAGGATGAAAACCATTCCCGTTCAACATTATTGTACTTCACTATTTTCTTTTCTGCACCAATCTTTTAACTTAAATATTTACTTGCAGAAAGTGAGGAAACATTTTCCTTGGGCACGTAAACTAAATTCTCAAATTTATTTACGCACACAGACCTTCATCAAGTTTTAAATCGGAGTTACTACTCCGAATTTCATCCTAGAAGTTGACTAAGTCATCATTAGTTATGATGTCTTAACTCGACTTTTCGTCTCACGAAATTCGAGTAAATATACAACTTCCTTACGATTGATTTATTGAATATATTATTGATAATGTCCTCATAGAACATTATTAAAACCTAGGCATTACTATCTGGGACTTAACCCAGATGGAGGATTTAACTCAGAGTCACTTACAATGGATCACACTAAATCTAATTAAGTATGATTCATACCTTTTAACACACCGATGTGTTAACAGACTTGATCTGAAAGAAAATCACATTTTCTTTTAATTACACAAGATTTTATTTAGCTAAGTATTTGACCATTCGATCTAATCGAATCAGTTTAATATTTTCCTCATTTTGTTCTTTATTTTATCAGACTTGTGTTTCATCAAGAACACGTGTCTTTATAAAACATACGAATAACTTATTTTGGTTAATCTAGACTCGGGTACATCAGTATGTACTAGACTGAGTTCGACAACTCATTCTCCCACTGTCTCACAGATGGGTTTCGACCATTGTATCTAAGAGGCTAAGACTCACAAGTGTCCGTAGACTTCATAATACGAGAGGTCAGACCCCTCTTTATGTGACTTGTGAAGCTTAATCTCTTGATACGGCCTAGTCTAATTTTACCATATAAGTTTGCTACTATCTTGTGTATTTATATATTAACATTTAATATATATGTAGTTATTTACAAATTAATTAACACAAAACATTACTTCAGAAGCAATGTGACGACATTCGTCAAAATGTGTTAAACGTCTTTTGTATAACAACTTATTCTGAAATCGTGACATCAAAATATGTCACATTTTCATTTCCTCCTACTTATGCCTCTACTAATGATAAATTAAACTAACTTTCTCAATTGACTTTCCAAAGTGCCTTTTCCTTTTCTAAATCACATTTAGATATCAACAAAAATAAATAGATATGCAAGCAACTTATGTATCCAAACGCTTGAGCTTTGCAATCTTGAGTGTAGCTCAAGAAGTTGCTTGTCTCAAGATCCGGTTGGGATACATAGTCTTGCATCGCTCATGCACTCGTATTCGACTCAAACGGTTTGATCGAATTTTCGAACTTTGCGGATCAAAATTGTTTGTCCATACAACCTTGAGGGTAGCTCGACAAGTTGTAGGGAGAAACATACTTTGAATGTCCTATATGTTCAAGCTGCCTCATATAGAGACGAGTGACATGTAGCTTTAATTTATTTATTGGACCCAGAACTTAATGAAATCATATTTCTTAAGTCTGTTCTTTAGAAGGTCATTTAATGTCAACGAGAATATAGTTTTAATTCTATCAATTAGTATTTAACTTGATATTCAATTAATCAACTTTTGACCAATTAACTTATTAAAATATTATATTTTAATTCCTACGGTAAACATAGTCGTGCCCTAGTTTTAGCATATGTTCAATATTAAATATAGGTAGATTGGCTTTTATCTATCTATATCCTCCCACTAATTTTACGAACGTTTTAAAGCTTAATAACGAACGATTTAATCGAATTAAAATTAATGGGTAAGAGTTCCAATCACCTTGAGTCTAAACAACCTTGAGTGTAGCTCAACAAGTTGATTGACTCTGCGATCGGAAGATGACTCTTCATCGATCATATCGGATATGACTCTCTTAATCGGTTTTTGCCCCTAGCCATTCGTGATCATGAGTGTGCTCATCCAAATCACAATGTCTAGTCTAGTCGGACCCTTGTTTTCATGTCTAGCCTGACTTGCCCCTCAGCTCGGTGTATGCACGACACGTCGGTTTGGGTCAGGTCTTAGACTTACATCAAGTCAGACTACATCGTTGACTTAACTTACGCCGGCGCTCGGGGTACGAGACGACGGTTAGGGTTAGTCAAGATTTCATCTTATGTATTTAAGGAGTTGGTTTCTACAGGGTTGCCATGTCACAGCTTGAGTGTATCTCAACAACTATAACACGGGCCCTATAGTTGCTAACCCCTAAAACAAGGAGGGCTACGGCTAATCTTGAAAAAGATCATTAACGTATTTGACTTAGATATAGTCCAGGGTGTCATACAATCATGATTCGCGACATTGCGGTCCAGCGGAACTCAGCCAGGGAATTGACTAAGCCAGGATCACTACCCCTTGGACTAGCAAGGGTTGACCCAGAACTCTTAGCCAAGCACATTGACTGGATCATGGTCCATTGAATGAAGCTTGTCATTTTTGTATGTATGCCATAGACTAAACAGCTTTTATTAACAACTAATTAATCCTATCAACTAGTTGAATCCTTAAATTCAAAATTTTTAGGATTTGTTTAATAACTTTTATTAAGTCCTTATCAACTATAAGGTTCACGTGCTACCCTAATCGTTATTAGGATTTTAATAAATTTTATTAACAACGCTAGAAGCGAAGTCCTTTAATGAAAATTAATTATAACAATTAGAATTTAAAATTCATTTAAAGGACTACCCTAATCAGGAATTAGGTCTTAATATTGTTGTTAATGATTTATTAAAACATAGCATGTCATTAAAATTCAAGTAATAAATTTTAATCATTTTCAATGGCTAACCTAAAGGGTTGTCTTGTGTTATCAAATAAGGGACAAGATTAACAAGCCATTAAAATAAAGCTACACTAATTTTATCAACATAAAATGAAAGTGCATATCTATTTAACAATTAAATAAACTAAGTTTATCGCATAAACAATTTTTAGACTTTTAAAAACAGTTTTAAAATTATCTTATAAATTTAAAACATTACTTTAAAAATTTTCCATGTTCAAAAATTTATCATATACAATTTTTAAACATCTAAAATATTTTAAACTTATCGCATAAATTTAAAGCCTTAAAATCAATTTTAAAATTTATCACATAAATTAAAAACACCATTTTAAAATTTCCATGCCCTAAAAAAATTTATCATATAAAAAAAATTTTAGGCATCCAAAATAAATTTAAACTTTTAAATATTTAAAATTAGTTTTAAAAATTATCACATAAATTTTAAAACGTTATTTTAAAAAAATTTCATGTTCAAAAAATTTAACACATAGAATTTTGAACTTCAAAACATTTTTAAAATTATCTAATAACTTTAAAAAATTTAAAAGTATTTAAAGAAGCATTAAGAAGTTTAATTAAATCGCAGTACCTAGATCGACTTACGCAAACCTAGGCTCTGATACCACTGTTGGGGAATTGGCGGTCCCTTATGGCACAAAAAACTCTAGTCCCGTCCTAAGTCGGACGGAACATAGACAGGAAAAACATAGCAGCGGAAGAAAAACTATGTTAACTAATTAACATGCAGTTAAAAACAATTTTCAACTTTGCCCTAAGGTCCAAGACCCTATGCCAAGATCTATGCCGACTTGGGATGGGTCTGACCATCCCAAGAAGGATCTAGCCTACTGCGATTAAACTAAACTAATGCTAATAAACTACTTTAACCACATACCCGGAATCTCAGCCCTGTAGCAGGCGAGATGTTCCGCGCCGTCTTCCGAGCTGCTCCCGTCCCACGCCGAGCCGCTCCTTGAACCGCTCCCCGAACCGCTCCTCGAGCCGCTCCGCATCCCGAGGCGATCAATCCCCGTGCCGCCGAGCCAACCACGCGCCGAAGAAAGTTTCACGCGAGTGAAACCTCCGCCAAGATTTCGGATCCAGAATCCGAACTCCTTTGTGGCTTTGCTAGAGCCCGCAGGAGTAAGGCAGAAATTTAGGGAGAAGAGAAATATTAATTTAAGCTTAGATCCGAGCGTGCTCCAACATTTACGAGAGCCGCTCAGATCTAGAGCTTGGGACGAGTTTTGAGAAAGGGGGGAGACCCCTATTTATATAGGCGGTGGACTCTCCCTTTTTCTCAAAATCTGATGTGGGACTAATTATTTGGGTTTGTTAAAATCAAGTTAGTTTGCACTTCACAAAGTGCAAACTTCCATGAATTTTAACTCACTCACCGTTGAGCTTCAGGATCGATACAACCTATCAATACGACAAGCGTTCAACGGTGAACGCATAGGAAAAAACCGTTCGTCAGTCGGAGGTCGTTTGACCCTCCAATTGAGTGTCCAAAGATCAGCCAAAACCCACAAAACCGCAAACAGCCAGCCGCCAAAATACACACTGCCCTAGGCAGCGTGTGGCCTCAGGCCGCGTGTAGTGCACGCGCCTCGAGGCGCGTGCACTGCACGCGCCTCAGCGCGTGCACAGTGCACGCGCTGGGCGCGTGCAAGGCACACGGCGCGTGCCTTGCACGCGCCCTGCGTGCACTGTGGGGCGGGGCGGGGCCCCGCCTGCATGATTACGGGCGGGCCCCGCCCGTGAAGACTGCGGGCGCAAATGCGCCCGCTTTATCTGTTGTCCAGCCCATCTGCCTCCTGGGCTGATGTCTACATGGGCTTTTATTGTTTTGGCCATAACTTTTGCGTTTGGTGTCCGATTTGGACGCCGTTCGAACCTGGGTCTAGACCGGGACATTCCCGTCTTACCCGTGAACTTTTCCTTGTGTTTATTTTATTAAATATTGTATTAAACAATTTAATACACATTTAATCGCTTTTGCATCAAATGCAAAATAGTCCCTATCTAAGCTTAAGTTACCATATTGCATCAAATGCAATTATCTCTTCTTTTGCATCAAATGCAAATATTCTCCCTAACTATTTTCTACCTGTTACTAAATGAAGCGTTGCACTCTGTGTGAGACCCTACAGCCTGACTCTTACAACAGGTTGGGCTCGAAGCCCTATACGGCAGTGACCACGAGCAGCGGTTACCGTCCCTGCTTCAGGAATCATCATTATGTGGTTAACTCATTGACATGAGTATTGTCTGGACCACCTGACTGTTTCCGTGATGAATTCCGCAGTTATAGTCTCTTCGTCTTAAATATGTCGTGTAGATCAAGTCTGGGGTACGGTCAAACTGTCAACTCCAATAACTTGACTCCGGTTAGTTTCTATCGATCTTTGGTCAATAAATGTTGGACTTCTTCCAACATACTCTGCGCAGAGTTTTTACTAAAGACCGAACTAACTCTACGACACTAACTCCCATTGACCGGGAGAGACGAATCCTCTCTTGGTCATTACTCGCCTCGTACGTTTCAAGTGACACCCAATCAAAAGACCTTTCGACAGGCCTTGCCTCGAAGCTAGGTCAGTTGATCTAAATGGCACCGTTCACGCACAGGTCCGTCAAAATGACCTCAAGTCAAAAGACCAACCATCCTATCATCACTCAGAGTTATCACTGACAGATTGGTCAATATAACCATATGATAACTCTAGTGGATCGTTCAGTGAACTCATTCTAATGAGCACCTGTGTCTCGTCTTCGATTTCGCCAAGTCAAGCGATCATGAGATCATCGCCACCGCTAAACGGTGAAGACTAAGACACAATGGTCTATCCGATGTTTCGATATCCTTGTCTCGAAACATCTACGACCACGAACCATTTCAGACTTATGCTACAGACGGTCAAACGTTTCTCCATGATCGAGATACTCATCTCGATACCCGTTTGACCTTGCATAAAGTCTCAGGACTTTACCTAAGTTGATATCTAATGTTGACTACATTACAATATGACTTAGATAAATTATTACCAAACAGCTTACTGTTATTTCGAACAAGATGTTTGTGCTATTCACACAGGAATAAATGGCCTCGAGGGCACCATATTCCTACAACACATGCCTTACCATGAGGAGCTGGACTATATGGACCTCCTTGACGAGGTTATTGAGGAGGCGATCCCCCATTCGATCGGCGCTCTATTCAATGAAGATTTCGAGGAAGGGCCGGATTTAGGCCAAGATGAGAAGATGGAGCATTCCCCCGACTTCTCCGCTGAAATTGATGAAGGCGACACTGATGTCGCAAGGATTCGAGAGCTCTGCAAGCTCTCAAAATTGAAGTCTCCGAAGAAAGCTCCGCCGATACGGAAATCAGTGTCACCGGTGAAGCCGAGGACCGGAGCAAGCGCTAGCTTGGGGGAGCCACCCCCCAACACTACTCGAGACGAGAGACCACCGAGGGAGAACACGTCGCCGCAACTTCCTAATCCAAGCGTTCTCCCCGGAAAATTTGACGGGTGCATCTCATGTGCACCCAATATCCCGCATTAATTGAAAATCAAAGGGGATCGAGCTCACGACCTTAAACGAGAGCTTGTCGGGAGGCAACCCGATGGTTATCGCTTTATTTTTACTTTTCCTTTATTTTTGTTTTAGAAATTATTAGTGTTTTGAGTCGTTCGCCCAAGAATTTCGTGATAACGGGTCCTATTTTTCTTTGACAGGAGAGGAGAACGAGGTACCCATCATTAGGAGGATGAACAAGGCGACGAGGAGCGCTCCAGGAAGGCGCTCGATGCTTAGGAGGAAGATGAAATCGACTGGAGGAAGAAAAACAGAGTCTAGAGCCCAAACAAAGCCAAACATCAGAAAACAGGGTTCACTCGGCCGAGTATACTAGTCACTCGGCCGAGCACACAAGTTCGTCCGCCCGAGCGGCTCACGAACGAGGGAAGTCTGCTATACCCAACTCTCTGTTTCTTTTCTTGATTTCAGTATAACTGCTACTCGGTCGAGTATATATATTCACTCGGCCGAGTAAAACTGATACGCTCCTAGGGCGAGTCTTGCCGAGTAGCTTGAGCCACTCGGCCGAATGGACTTACTCCACTCGGCCGAGGGTGGCAAGGCCACTCGGCCGAAGCGAAAGCGGGGAGGAATTTTTTCCATTGAGTTCACTCGGCCGAGCGACATAGTCACTCGGCCGAGTCGTAACTTTTCCTATAAAAGGGGGCGTGGGGGCGCATTTTTCGAAACGAGTTAAAATCCACAGCGCCCGACCCTTCGACTCCCTCGGCCCCGATTCCCCCCTCGCTCGCCCGATCTCTCGCCCCGCGCCGGCGCTCGGCCACCCACCTCCGGCCGAACGTCGTCGCCCCTCGCCCGAGTTGCCGCCGGCGGCCACACCTCCGGCCAACTCCGGTAACGCCTTATTCGCCCCATTTTCTCCTCTCTCTCGTATTTCTTGACGATCCATGTGTTAAGCGAACCCCAAACCCAAATTAAATTCAATTTCTATCTATTATACCCCTAACCCCCCATACGTTTTGAATATTACTCGCTGATATCTCCGTTTCATGCGCAGGCTATATTGGGGAGCTTAGGGGAGCCCAGGGGAGCTTCCGGGGATTGTTTTGGGCTACGTGGAGGCGTCGTCTTCGCACGCTTCCATAGCTTTGCTCTCGCGGCGTGTCGCGGTATACTCTTTCCTTTATTTTACGCACGCCGCACTTTCCACGTTTTTGGTGAGCACTCGGTGCCCATATGCTGCCCCGGACACGGTCGCGGTCGAGGAGAGCTTCCGCCAAGCGGAAGCGGTCGGATGATACCGGCCCCTCCCACGAGGTGGAGGACTCTCCTCCGCCTACTCCACCACACCCCGTTCACCCAGCACAGCCTGCAGGCCCCGCACACCCCGCACAGCCTGCAGAGCCCGCACAGCCCATTCACCCTGCACAGCCACTCCCTGCCGTCCCACAGCCACCACCACCGGCTCCACTTATCGGGCCGCTGGGGATTACGTTCCGGGACGACGCACACCACGTCGTCTTCGAGCGCATTTCCCAGCGCTCGATCGTACCCTCCAGGTTCGGACACCTTGCAGACCTAGGACGCCTGGGGGTACTCGAGGGGATGCTCACGTTGTATGACAACGTGGGTTGGCGAGATTTCTTCCAGGTGTCGGCGGACACATTCGTCCGTTCGACACTTGAGGTGCTTAGTTCCATCGCCCGGACCAACGAGGGATGCTCGTTTAGGTTCATGGACCGAGAGTGCCAGGTCACTCTCAGTATGATGAGAGCCTTCTTCTCGTGGCCCGATGTCCCCGGGGCCGACCGTGGTTACGCCCCCACTCACATTCCCCCACCTTCCTTCGATGCCGGCACCTTCTGGGCCCGGATCACGGGTCTACCTGCTGCCTTCGACCCTAGTAGGGCCAAGGCCTCGGCCATCGTCCACCCTTGCCTCCGTATAGCTCAGCTCCTTATGGCGACTACCTTTTTGGCGAGATATGAGCCGGGTACGATGTCCACACCGGAGCTTTATATGCTCTACGCGATGACACGCCCCAGAGCTCTATCTAGGGAGGGCGATGAGTTGGTCCCTGCCGTCGTGATTGATATCGCGAGCTGGTTTTTGGATCGTATCATCGTATCGGTGGGCGCTCGCTCACCGATATGCTACAGCGGTCTGATCACCCTGCTCGCCCTTATGACCGACGAGGACTTTCCAGATGACCTGCGACGAGCCCCGGGCCCCACTTCACTGTCCATAGATGTTATGGCCCGGATGAAGATGCTTCGTCCGCATGGTCAGCGGCACTGGGTTTGGTTGCACGGCCCCTATGGTGCGGATTACATGATCCTTCCGAGCCCAGCTCGGACTCAGATTGCACCAGCACAGGTGGACTGGCTTCCGGCGATGGATCTCCTGATCCCCGCCGCCTATGTGCTTGAGGCCGAGGAGGCTGAGCAGGCTAAGCAGGCCCACGCTGCCCACGCTGCACCCGCTGACCCTGCTGCTCCTGCTGACCCCGTGGCCCCTCAGCAGCCCGATATTTCTGTTGCTCCCGACACCTCTGTCCACACTTCTGCCGGTGTCGGGAGTACCCTCGCTGAGCCCACCTCCACTACCTCCACGCCTACGGCCACCCCCACTACCTCCACTCCCACCACTGCTGGCCCTCTGTCCGTCGAGCCCGTTTCCTCTGCCCTACCCGAGCGCCCGCCGACTATAGTTGAGTGCGGAGAGCCCTCTTTTGCTGCCGCCGTGGAGACCGTGTTTTCCGCCTCTGTCCCCACCGCTGTCGTATTTTCTGAGAGTGTCGTGGCGTCTGTCCACACGTCTGTGTCACCGACCTCTCTGGCCGTCTCGTTGCCACTTTTATACTCCTCTTCCGTTGCTGCTGCCTCCATGATCGCTCCGGAATGTAACTCAAAAGTGCGACCGTGTAGTTTTACCGCAAGCGCACGGTGTAGCGGCGAGCGGGTTATCAAACACAGGGAGGACGAATGAAAGTGCTTGCTCCGAACAACCTGGCTATTAAGAACAGAAAAGAGAGAATTTGCCTTGGGCGATCCTGTCACAATCGTCAGACAAAGTACGAAGATATCAAATCAAATAAAGACGCCTAGGGAATGGGGAATCCCCGCTACTCACCGTATCTCGTCAATGTGACTCGTTGGTATCAACATCGCTAGGGTAGAATTTCGGATGAACTAGTTGCAACTGAATGTAAAACCTAGCTCACGCTCTCGCGCTGTTGCCGGTCTATAGCTATCCTAGGTTCGGGTCCAATCTCTTGCAAACCCTAGCCTAGGCAAGCTAGCATTAGGATCAACATCATCGTTCAATCGCGTCCCGAGCCCACTCTCGTGCAAACTCGGGCCACGACCTAGGTTGGGATAGTTCCTACCCGTCCAATCTCTTACAAACGGGTATCGGCATGGAATTGCAACCGAGAACCCTAGTATCGGTCCAATCTCTTGCAAACCGATACTACGGAAATTCGACTCCAACCCAATTCGGATTTCTAGGGTTTCCTATCGAATTGGGATCCAATCTCTTGCAAATCCCAATCGGTATGAACTCCTAGCCATCCGTAATAAATCGATCCCAAACTAACCCTAATAGCAATTCTAGCAATATTTCTACCAATTCATCACAAATCTGAAATTGGGCTTGTAGGGTTCATCCCCACGCCCCAAGACGTAAGGACTACTCACAATTCATAGCACAAATACAAAAATAATCAATGGAATTAACAAGAGAATTCATCACAATATCCAAATAAGCAATAAAAATAGTATTTTTAAAGGAGAGAGAGGCAAACCAATAGAGTTCTTCCAAGAATCCAACAAAAATCAACTTTCCTCTCCTCTCCAATCACAAAAAACCTAAAGCTAAAATTTTAATCTAAAAAGCTGCAAAAAGTCAAGAGAAAAGCTCTCTAACCTAGGGTAAAAACAGGGGTTAAATACCCCCCAAAATCGTCCAAAAAACTGTGACCAAAATGCCCCTGCGCAGCCTGAAAATCGCAATTTTCGCTACAGGCAGCGCGTCGCACTCGGCCGAGTGACAAAAGTCGCTCGGCCAAATGACAAACCCTGAGAATTTCCAGTAAGTCTGGGTCTTCGGGGGTCTTCACTATGGGGGTGGCTCGGCCGAGTGAGTTGTCGTCACTCGGCCGATGGCTTCTACGTACTCGGGCGGTCGGCATTTTTCACTCGGCCGAGTGGGTCTTCTGAAGCTCAGGCAGACGAAAAACAGTAAGTTGGCGATTTTTGATGGGCTTCGTCTGAGTGCCACTCGGGCGGACGGGGTCTCGTCACTCGGCCGATGTGGCTTCCGACGCTCGGCCGAGTGCACATATAAAACGTGTCCGATCTGGTCGGCCGAGCGGTGTCTCGCTGGTCGGCCGAGTGACTCCTTCACTCGGCCGAGTGAGACACCAAAAATGCCATTTCAGCTTGTTTTTGCCTCCTCGTCGCTCCTGCGACGTTCTTTCTTCTTCCGCTCCTCTCCAATGGCAAAATACCCCTCGGGGAGGTCGTCGGTGACACTCTGGAGTAGGCGTATCTCGGGATCACTCCAAATCGCTCTAAATCACCTGAAATATGACAAAAACAACAAATCGTGAAAAGTATCGCAATATCGTCGATATATCGTGAAAAACATGATTTGAGCGATCTAAATGGCATGCAAACATGCGGGAAAAAAGTGTAAAATATGTAGTGATCACTCCACTTCTTACCAGCCTGCGCCCCGGCCTCCCACTGAGGCTAGGCCCACACTTGCGAGCACAGCACCTTTCGTCCACTTACCTGCTGAGCCCATCACCTACGCCACCCGAGTACGCCAGCCCCATCCTGCACAGCACAGACCGGTACGTCCCTCTGCACCACCTCCCCCGACACTATACTTCAGAGCATTCGTGCTCTCGAGGGGGCGGTGAGTGGCCTCAGAGGTGACCTTAGGACCCTGTCCGCCACCGTCACTGATATGGCTCGCCGCTTCGACCTGCTCCCGCACATTCACTACTGCCTCACCCAGGTTCTAGAGCGGCTCCCTCGCGTACCCACACCCACCCAGCAGGTCCCCACCCCCACTCCTACACACACCCAGCCTGCTTCCACTTCCACACCCACACCCGCTCAGCAGCCTGTTCCACAGTCACCACCGCCTCCGCCTCCGCCTCAGGACGGAGACGGCGCAGCCCCACCCTCTTAGGCACCCTTGATGCCATTGATTCTTTTTACCGTTGTGCTGCCCGTCTCTGCTGGGTCCTGTTGATTTTTGCCCCCCCCCCCCCCTCCCCTCATTGTTTTTGGGTACACATTTTGATCATATCTTTATATATCTTTATATATCTTTTTTGGGAGCGAGGGAGAGTTTTTGGTGTCACACTTTTATATCTGTATCACTCCTGTATCTGCATGCATCATGTCCGCATCATATTTTTCATTTCATTATTTTTATTTTCTTTTTTCCTCATGCATGCATCCTCACTTACCCCTCACTTACCCCTCACTTGACACGTCTCTCGGTGTGCCACACTTCGCACATTGAGGACACTGTGCACTTTAGCTTGGGGGAGTGAGTTCTCACGTTCTTTTCGATTTACCACCTTTGTTTTTAGTTTTTTCACGCCATTTTCCACTTTTGCACTTATTTTCATCATTTTTTCCTTTTTACCATGCATCATGTTTTTCTTATTTTCTTTGTGTGCTGCATTGTAAATAGTTTCATTTTCCCTCTTTATCTTTATTTCTTTTTCATCTCATGCTAGAGATGACTTTTCTGTGATGATGATGACGTGGAGTTAGCTTTCTCTATATGCATGCTATATTTGTCATGTCCAAGATTTTATTTCTGATATCATATGCTATGATCTGCCTTGCATTTAGAGATAGTAACCCACACTTTTTTCCGCATGAAAATGGATGAAATTTTATTATTAGCTGAGTCTGAATATTCATATGTATGCTATCGTAGAAAACACACCAAGATTCACGCATTGAATGCTTATATCTGGAGTGCCGTTTTCTTTTCCTATATCACTTCTATATGCATGATTTGTACATTTCACTTCAGGATGATTGAATGATGTTAGCTATGATAAATCTGGATTAGTTTAGCTTTTTTGTGATCAAAACTGAGTAGATTAGATTACCCTGCTGAAGTTGTCGTGCACGTCCTATAGAGTGAACTGAGAGACATATTTATTTCTTTCTCCACATATCTTGAACATCATTTCTCTATTTTAAAATCATTGGTGAATCTCCCTTTAGCGATTCTATTATATGGCATTTTCCCCCGCTATTAATTCCTAGCTCCAAAATTCCCAAAACCAAAGCAAGAAAAAGAAAAGAAAATTCTTGTATATCCTTATTTCTCTTTGAGTTGGGATCATTATGTATATATGCTATTTAAAAAAAAGAAAAGAAAAGAGAAAAGAATCTCAATAAACGATCCCATCTCATGTTCTCTCTTTCTTCTCTCTTTTTGTTTTTATTTTCATTACTTTTGGAGCTTCATAAAAAATGGGGATGTAAATATTGTTTTTGTGCCACCACGCTTATAGATAAGCTTGGGGGAGAGAATCCAATGATGTGTGAGAGAGTGACTACTTGACGTTGCACGACAACCTAGGCTAAGTAATATTCTATACTCGGTAAGATTGTTTTAGCTTTACGAAATCCAGAAATCTATGCCTAGCACTCATTTCATGAAATCCACACTTTTCTATTCTTTCTATTCTATTGTGTGATATTCTTATACTCCTCTTAGAAAGCGTTCAATTGAAAAGTGTGTGATCTGCGATATTGTATACCGCTTTAAATGATTCAGACGATGTTAATTCTAAAATTATTCCGTTTTTCATGTGATATCATTATTCGTGGGTTTTCTATTTCTATTTGCACCATTATAACTATGATATCGAAATAAAATTCTTAGACATGTGTTTTACATTCGTTGCATGCTATATGAGTAAGCAAAACCCACGTCCTGAGAAAATGATCTAGCAGCTTCCCTCTTCGCTTCCTTCTTTCTTCTTCGTTTTTATTTCGTTTTTCGTTTTTCTTCGTTCTCCATTTTTCATTTTTCGTCGTTTCCGTTTTCTGAATCCACCGGGTTCGCCTTTTACTTATCTTCCTCGAGGACGAGTAAGAGGTAAGCTTGGGGGATTTTGATCACTCCATATTTTACACTTTTTTCCCGCATGTTTGCATCCATTTAGATCGCTCAAATCATGTTTTTCACGATATATCGACGATATTGCGATACTTTTCACGATTTGTTGTTTTTGTCGTATTTCAGGTGATTTGGAGCGATTTGGAGTGATCCCGAGATACGCCTACTCCAGAGTGTCACCGACGACCTCCCCGAGGGGTATTTTGCCATTGGAGAGGAGCGGAAGAAGAAAGAACGTCGCAAGAGCGACGAGGAGGCAAAAACAAGTTGTTTGGGCATTTTTGGTGTCTCACTCGGCCGAGTGAAGGAGTCACTTGGCCGACCAGCGAGACCCCGCTCGGCCGGCCAGAACGGATACACTTCATGTGTGCACTCGGCCGAGCATCGGAAGCCACATCGGCCGAGTGACGAGACCCCGTCCGCCCGAGTGGCACTCAGACGACGCCCATCCAAAAGAGCCAACTTACTGTTTTTCGTCTGCCTGAGCTTCAGAAGACCCACTCGGCCGAGTGGAAATTACCGACCGCCCGAGTGAATAGAAGCCATCGGCCGAGTGACGACAACTCACTCGGCCGAGCGACCCCCGAAGTGAAGACCCCCGAAGACCCAGACTTACTAGAAATTCTCAGGGTTTCTTACTCGGTCGAGCGACTTTTGTCACTCGGCCGAGTAAGCCGCGCTGCCTATAGCGAAAATTGCGATTTTCAGGCTGCGCAGGGGCATTTTGGTCACAGTTTTTTGGACGATTTTGGGGGGTATTTAACCCCAGTTTTTGACCTAGGTTAGAGAGCTTTTCCCATTACTTTTTGCAGCTTTTTAGATTAAACTTTTAAGGTTTTGATTCTTGTGATTGGAGAGGAGAGAAAAGTTTATTTTTGTTGGATTCTTGGAGAACTCTATTGGTTTGTCTCCCTCTCCATTAAAAATCTCATTTTTATTGCTTATTTGAATATTGTGATGAATTCTCTTGTTAATTCCATTGATTATTTTTGTATTTGTGCTATGAATTGTGAGTAGTCCTTACGTCTTGGGGCGTGGGGATGAACCATACGAGCCCAATTTCTGATTTGTGATGATTTGGTAGAAATATTGCTAGAATTGCTATTAGGGTTAGTTTGGGATCGATTAAACATGGATAGCTAGGTGTTCAATCGATTGGGATTTGCAAGAGATTGGATCCCAATTCGATAGGAAACCCTAGAAATCCGAATTGGGTTGGAATCGAGTTTCCGTAGTATCGGTTTGCAAGAGATTGGACCGATACTAGGGTTTTCGGTTGTAATTCCATGCCGATACCCGTTTGCAAGAGATTGGACGGGTAAGAACTATCCCAACCTAGGTCGTGGCCCGAGTTTGCACGAGAGTGGGCTCGGGGCGCGATTGAACGATGATGTTGATCCTAATGCTAGCTTGCCTAGGCTAGGGTTTGCAAGAGATTGGACCCAAACCTAGGATAGCTATAGACCGGCAACAGCGCGAGAGCGTGAGCTAGGTTTTACATTCAGTTGCAACTAGTTCATCCGAAGTTCTACCCTAGCAATGTTGATACCAATGAATTACATTAACGAGATACGGTGAGTAGCGGGGATTCCCCATTCCCTAGGCGTCCTTTATTTGATTTTATATCCCCATATTTTGTCTGACGATTATGACAGGATCGCCAAAGGCAATTTCTCTCTTTTCCGTTCTTAATAGCCAGGTTGTTCGGAGCAGGCACTTTCATTCGTCCTCCCTGTGTTCGATAACCCGCTCGCCGCTACACCGTGCGCTTGCGGTAAAACTACAACCGTCGCTCCAGGACGTATATCCGGGGTGCGATCAACAGTCGACTGAAGAAGACAATACAGTCGACTGGAAACAGGACAGGCACCTGTAAAACCTTCAACAGGCGACTGCTGCAGGGGATGGAATAAAACAGAGAGCAGCACTCTTTCTCCAGATAAGCATACATGCGACTGATGTCAATAATACAGTCGACTGTCAAATAGTCAGGTGACTGTAATACCTTCATCAGTCGTCTATTGTATAAAACGGAGAAAAGAAAGAGAGATGTAGAGATTGCACTTACACTACTCAAACGACTGTTGGCCAATTCCCAGGCGACTGTAAATCTACATGCGACTGTAAACTTAGCAGTAGTCGACTGTGCGTAAACTCAAGTTTGAGTCAATTGAAATGTTGACTT
Organism: Scilla litardierei; assembly: GCA_030789695.1. Lineage (NCBI taxonomy): Eukaryota > Viridiplantae > Streptophyta > Magnoliopsida > Asparagales > Asparagaceae > Scilla > Scilla litardierei. The sequence goes on from CM061130.1 coordinate 73,895,909, forward strand.
GAGCAGTGCATATCAGGCGACTGTAGAAGGATCTACAGGCGACTGGAAAACACCCAGTCGACTGTGTATCCTTCAGCAGGCGACTGATGGAAAGCCAGAGACTCCAAATGAGTCTTTGGACAAGATGAGCCTATTGGGTTGGATTCTAAGATAATCCTAAGGCTCACTAAGATGGCTAAATGCATATGCATGAATGAGTAGACCATCTAACAAGGCATTACATTAACATAGACTCAAAAGAGAGAGAAAGAAATAAAGTAAATATTACAAGGATTACATTGCTTTCCTTAGAGCCAAAGTCTTCAATCTTGATGCCTTGAAGCTCTCCATCATCTCCAAGCTTTGGCACTCCATGAGTCCAAGCTTGGCCCTTCTCCACTTGATTTCCATGCTTACACCAAGTGATTAGTCTCCAAGAAAGATATTCTAGGAATGAAACTATGAGACTAAAACAAGAGAGTCATTAGCAACAACATAATGTTGTGATCATTATCAAAATAAGATTGGTATGAAACACCAATACTCAACAATCTCCTCCTTTTGATGATGACACGCATTATGTAAAACACAAAGAATTAAAGCACAAAGCTAATGAGCTTTCCCTACTTATATGCACCAATTATACAATGAGCTACACAATAGTAAATACTCATTCTACCAAATAAGATCATGGTGACATATAATAGGTATGGATTACATAAACCAATTGCAACAGATAATATCATGCAAACATGAATGGTTTATCTAATCCTGTATATCTCTCCCCAGAGATATATCTCTCCCCATATGCATATGAATATATCTCTCCCCCTTGACATCGTCAAAAAGGTGGACATCAAATATATCCCCCTTTGTCATCTTAACCAAGATGTGACAATATGCAAGAAATAAGGAGATGTATGATACCAAATTGAAAATTTTAGTGGGTATCAATCACTATCCCATGCTCCCCCTAGATCATAGAAATGGTCAAGTTTTGACTTCTAGGATCTAATACCAATTAAAAAGAAGGAGATTAGCAATCTCTAACAATTGAGGTAAATACCAATTGTAGAAATAAAATCTAGGAAAATAATCCTATTTACTAATTGATATACAAATAATGGAGCCATGGGCCTAAAGTGTATCAAAGCAATAGATATGGAAAAATCAAGCTTCAAAGATACACAAAAAATATTGCCAAAACAAATATAACATGAAAACCATGGCAATATCTAAGGGGTTCGTTTTGAGACAACAAATAACCAATTGTAAAAATGATCTCAAACACACCCCGAAATGAGAGTCAGAATATGTTTTAAAATATTTTAAACATACAACATATTAACTCCCCCATTGACATACATATGGATCAACAAATGCATGTATGTCAATGTCATCCCCAAGGTCCCCATTTTCATGAAAAAAAGTTTGAAAACATTTCAAAATCATGAAACATACACAAACAATGGGTATGCAAAAATAAACATTTAAGCACAATACCCATGCAATATGCATATGTGTAAGGAACCTAAACATTAGGGAACCAAACCCAAGAGGAGTTTGATTTCCTAATGTAATCACATGAGGTGATCACATCCCTAACTAAAGAGTTGATGTAACTATCCCTCTCTTGCACACTAACCTTAGTGAGAATCCATAAACTCAAGGATTTCCTAGGCAAGGGTTTTGGCTTTGCAAGAGGGGTGGATGTGGCATACTTAAGTGTAGAAACGAATTTCTTGGCATGCAAAGAATGAGGATTTTGCTTCTTAGCAAAAAATGAAGATTTTTCATTCTTCCTCATTACCTCGTGATCTACATGCTTCTTGTTGATGTTATTGTTGTACAAGAAAGCATGGTGATTCTTCTTATGTGCTTTAGCAATATTTCTTGTATTTGCACCATAAGAGGAATTAGAGATGGGTTTGGGTACCACATTTTGAATATAACCCAAACCTCCTCTATGATTTGACGGATGTTGTTTTTCCAACAAATCGTGGAGTGAATCCCTAGAATACACAAAGCTTTTGAGCTTCCGGGATTCCTCATCATATTTCAACGTAAGTTGTTGAATGCGAGTATCTAAGCTAAGGTTTTGAGCAACAAGGTTTTCATTAGTTAAACTCAATTCCTTAACTTGATAGAGAAGTGTGTCTCTCTCACTAGTGTCACAAACATGCAAAGCATCATTGTCATTTGCACTAGTAGATTCTAAGGCATGCAACCTACTCATAGCATTTTTAAATTTAGCTTTCAATTTATCATATGAGTCGATGCACGTACTTGCCTTGGAGACCACATTGAAGCGGTATTCGAGCTCCTCGTAGGATAGCTTCTCCTCCTCAACTTCCTCATCACTTTCCTCCTCGCTAGAGCTTGATGAAGACTCTTCCACATTTGCCATGAAGCACATTTCCTTGTTAGGGTTGAGCCACGCCTCCACATCTTCATCGCTTGAACTCGAGGAGATTGATGAAGAATCATCAAAAGCCGTGAAGCACATATGAGCTCGCTCCTTGTCATCCTCTTCTTCATCACTTGATGTGTCCTCATCGGAGTCATCAAAAGTGCCGACAAGTCCCTTCTTTTGATTCTTGAACTTGGACTTGTCTTTCCAATGCTTCTTCCCTTTGCCTTTATACGTATCTTTGGTGGGTTTGGAAGGGCATTCAGTAGAAAGATGACCTTTTTCTCTACAATTGAAACAAATAGAGTTGTTAGACTTGGAGGAAAACTTTGAAGAAGATTTATCGTGCTTGCTTTTGAGGAATGCTCTCAGTTGTGTGGCAAGCTCCATGACTTCATCTCCACTAGCCTCATCTTCTTCACCTTCTTCACTAGGAGCTTCTTGATGGAATTTCTTTCTCCATTTGATTGGCTCCTCCTTGGCATGGAATTCAACCCCCTTATGCTTCTCCGGCTTCTCGGGCTTAGTTAGTTGAATCTCCTTCTTGTGTTGAAGCTTTACTTCATACGCCATGAGATTCCCAATGCACTCGTCAACAGTGTATTTGGACATGTCGTAAGACTCCAAAAATACCATTGGCCTTTGACTCCCATTGAGATGTGAGCGAGTCAATGATCTTCTCCGCTCGATCCTCTTGGAAAATCACCTTCCCAAGTCCTTCCAAAGCGTTCACAATTTCTGTGAACCTTGTGAACATCTCCGAGATGTTTTCACCTTCCTGCATCTTAAACAACTCATATTTAGATCTAAATACGCATTGTTTAGATTTCTTTTCCTTCAAAGTCCCTTCATGAGAAATCTCCAATGTATGCCAAATTTCGTTGGCCGTTTTGCACAAGGAGATGCGATTGAACTCATTTGAAGTGAGGGCACAATCGCATTCATAGCCCTCGCATTAAATTTGATCGAGTCCTTCTCTGCTTTTGTTCTCGAATCCGCGGGTGTAGTAAGCTTCTCAAATGGCGACTCTGTGATGTCCCAAAGGTCTTGACCCTCCAAGTAGATCATCATCTTGATCTTCCAACTTGGGTAGTTGGTTCCGTTGAAGAGCGGGGGTCGAACGGTTGATAGACCTTCTTCATGAGACATGGATGAAGCGTTGTATGCCATCGTTGTTGTATGCTTCAATCTCGTACTAATACCAATTGTAAGGACCGTCTACCTTGCAATACTAACAACAAACACCCTAGACTGGGGTGAATAGAGCAATGGCAATAAATTGTGCAATTAAAATTAAACTTGCAAATGCGGAATAATAAGTGCAAGAGGAATTAATCAACACAATCAATCCAAATGCAAACACAAGAATTACCCTAGTTCCCCAAACTTGGGTACGTCCAGCCACACCAATATCCACTATAATTCTCACACAGAGAAGTGAATACAATCTACACACAGAGATACCTCACACAGAGGATTTAGGATTCCAACACAGAGATATCCTTGCTTTCACACAGAAAGACTAATGCTCTCACACAGAGAGACTCAAACTCTCACATAGAGAGATCTCAACCAACCCTCACACAGAAGGTTATACTCTCACACAGAGAGTAACTAGCTCTCACACAGAAAGTTAGGGTTTCAAAGAAATAACAAAGTAAAACAAATACTCTTAACTATGCCTTGAGATGAACTTACTCATAAATGAATGCAAGGCATAGAAGAGGATCTCCAAGTGATGAGATTTGCTAGAATTGCACTTGGATGATTTCCCTTGAGCTTGACTTCAATGCATGAAGAGGAGAATGAGCTCTAAGAGGGAAATGAGAGAGTTTGAGAGTGGCTTAATTAAACTCTAATGATTTTCAAGAAGCATCAAGCCGTTCTAGAGATATCAGCACACCCATATATATATATATATATGAACCCTATATCAACCCTCAAAACCCAAGAAAACAGCCAACAGCCCAAAGCTGCAACGGCTAGAAACTGGGCGAAAACGACATCAACAATCTGTTAGTTCTTGGGTTCAAGACTAACGTTGTTTTGATGATGATCAATACATTATGTTAGTGTGCTAATAATTCTTATGTTTTAGTCTCAGTTTATCTTAATGATTATATGTTGATGAGACAAAGCATAATGCTTGGAGGATATTACAAGGGTTATCTTAAAGACCTCCAAGAGTGATGGTGTGCTCAAGCTTGGATGAAGTCATGAATATCATCTAATGAAGCCAAAGCTTGGAGCATGATGATGGATGGACATCTAGAGAAGCATTGTCAAAGCTTGGAGCTTGATGAAGGGAAGCTCATCAAGGAGTGCCAAAGCTTGGAGATGATGGAGAGCATCAAGGTATAGTGAGCTTGAAGACTTAGACTCTAGGAGATGCAATTTGTAATCCATGTAATTTCATTTACTTACATTTCGCTTTTTGAGTCTAGGATTATTGTAATGCCTTGATAGATGGTCATACTCTCATGAATATGCTTTTAACCATCTTAGTGAGCCTTAGGATTATCATAGAATCCAACCCAATAGGTTCATCTAGCCCAAAGACTCATTTGGAGTCTCTGGCTCTCCTGAAGTCGCCTGCTGAAGGTTTTACATTCGACTGGGTGATTTCCAGTCGCCTGTCGAGCCTTCTATAGTCGACTGTGATGCACAGCTCAAGTCAACTTTCCTATTGACTCATCTTGAGCTTTTCGCATCAGTCGACTGATGTTCAATTTGCAGTCGCTTGTACTCTTACAGTCGCTTGTGAATTGGTCGACAGTCGTCTGTGCGCTTCTTGCATTTTCTGGGCTTCATCCCAATTTGCAAGACAGTCGCCTGTTGCTGTTTTTACAGTCGCCTGTATATTTACAGTCGCCTGTGAAATGGCCATCAGTCGTCTGAAATGCGTAAGTGCGAAATATGCATCTCTCTCTGTCTTTTCTCCATCATATACAGCAGTCGACTGATGAAGGTATTACAGTCGCCTGACTATAAGACAGACGACTGTATTATTGACATCAGTCGCATGTATGCTTATCTGGAGAAAGAGTGCAGCTCTCTGTTTCTTGTCCATCCTTGCTGCAGTCGCCTGATGAAGGATATATAGTCGACTGTCTGCTTTACAGTCGCCTGTGTAGTCTTCTACAGTCGACTGTCCTGGCTCAGATTATAGTCGTTGGGATATTTTCTAGCCGTTGATCAGTCGACTGTCTAATGATCATTAGTCGACTGTTCTTGCCGTAAACTGCCAAAATCTAGTCGTTGCAGATTTCTTCCCTTTGGGTTTTTGGTTGTGTTTATAGGCTCTTCTTGGCTTCCTTTATACAGGGATTGGCTTAGTTCATTTAGAACTCTTGAAAGGGTTAGGAAATCATAGAAGATCTTTGAATCTCTTTTCTAAGCCACCCCTCCCCCATTCCCTCATTGGAGCTTCAATCTTATGCTATAGCATCTAAGCTCTAGGGAATTTCTCCAAGGGATTTCAATCTCATTCCTTTCTTGGAGATCATCTTTCTTCTCTTCATTTCATACACTCAAGTGAGAAGTGTTAGGATTCATTCCTAGAAGAGAGAAAGATCAACAAGTGCAATCAAAGCTAATCTCAAGCACTTGGCCATTCACTTGCATGCCTTCTTCTTCACATTGGTAAGATCATATCAAGGCATAGGTAAGTGTTGTTTCGTTTTGTTTTTGTTTCGAAACCCTAATTCTCTTTGTGGGAATTAGTTACTCTCTTTGTGGGAGTTGCTCTCCTTGTGGGAGTTTGGTTCTTTCTGTGTGAAAGAACAAATTCTCTGTGTGAGGTCTCTCTGTGTGAGAGTGAGGATATCTCTTTGTGGGAATCCTAAATCCTCTGTGTGAGGTATCCCTTTGTGGGATTTTGTATTCACTTCTCTGTGTGAGAATATAGTGAATACTGGTGTGGCTAGATGTACCCAAGTTTTGGGGAACCAGGATAAAATCTCTGTGTCTGCGATTGTTGTTGTTGAGCACTCTGTTTAATTTCCGCTGCTTATTGTGCTTTAATTTTAGTAACTTTTAACTAAGCACTTTGCTTGCAATCACACTATTCACCCCCCTCTAGTGTGTGTGTAGCCCCGTAGGGTCCCTTACACAGTCGACTGATGATCCAAAGACAGTCGACTGATCAACGGCTAGAAAATATCCAACGGCTATAATCTGAGCCAGGACAGTCGACTGAAGAAGACAATACAGTCGACTGAAAACAGGACAGGCACCTGTAAAACCTTCAGCAGGCGACTGCTGCAGGGAATGGAATAAAACAGAGATCAGAACTCTTTCTCCAGATAAGCATACAGGCGACTGATGTCAATAATACAGTCGACTGTCAAATATTCAGGTGACTGTAATACCTTCATCAGACGTCTGTAGATGGAAAAAAGTAAGAGAGATGCAGAGATTGCACTTACGCTACTCAGACGACTGTTGGCCAATTCCCAGGCGATTGTAAATCTATAGGCGACTGTAAACTGAGCAGCAGTCGACTGTGCGTAAAGCTCAAGTTTGAGTCAATTGAAATATTGACTTGAGCAGTGCATATCAGGCGACTGTAACAGGATCTACAGGCAACTAGAAATCACCCAGTCGACTGTGTATCCTTCAGCAGGTGACTGATGGAAAGCCAGAGACTCTAAATGAGTCTTTGAACAAGATGAGCCTATTGGGTTGGATTCTAAGATAATCCTAAGGCTCACTAAGATGGCTAAATGCATATGCATGAATGAGTAGACCATCTAACAAGGCATTACATTAACCTAAACTCAAAAGAGAGATAAAGCAATAAAGTAAATATTACAAGGATTACATTGCTTTCCTTAGAGTCAAAGTCTTCAATCTTGATGCCTTGAAGCTCTCCATCATCTCCAAGCTTTGGCACTCCTTGAGTCCAAGCTTTGGCCCTTCTCCACTTGATGTCCATGCTTGCACCAAGTGATTAGTCTCCAAGAAAGATATTCTAGGAATGAAACTGTGAGACTAAAACAAGAGAGTCATTAGCAACAACATAATGTTGTGATCATCATCAAAATAAGATTGGTATAAAACACCAATACTCAACACGAAGTTCTTTATGGTTTATATCTTGACAGTATTATTCTAGTGATTACTTTGGGGCTAGAGTAGGTCGGGGGCGACCGAACCAGGGTAAATAGCATGTGCACTCTGTGTTTGCTTCTGCTTTATTATTTCTGCACAATATTTGCTCTGTGATTGTTTGATTGAGTATAATATTATTTTGGTATTCACGAAAAGTTTTTATAAGCCTATTCACCCCCCTCTAGGCTTAGATCATGATCCAACAAGTGGTATCAGAACCGGTTAGAGGATCTAGTCTCGAAAACATGAATATCCCCACAATTAGAAACCCCATGAATAAGGCAATGATGTCCAAATGGCTTAATCGTTTTAATACACCTAATCCTGCTAATATTTCTTCTGAACAAAATAGTACTAAATCAGTGTGCTATTATCATTGCAGGACGCATGGATGCTATATGGAAAACTGCCCGGTGATGATGACAATTCTTTGGAAGAAAAGAGAAGCCACTTGAAGACACAGGGGACTGCGATGACAAGCTTGATGAGGAGCAAGCATTGATGGTTAGTAAATTGAGAAGATATATCAAGCCTCCCCAGGAAAAATCTGAAATGTACAAAAGGTTCAATCACTCTAATAAATTTAATCCGGTAAATATTAAATTTGTGGAGATGTAGGGTAGAAGTTAGAGAAGGTAGAGAGGATGATCCAATGTTGGCATTTTTTGTACTTGCACCAGTGCCAACAAGGATTTGTCGGTTACCGTCATATGGCGTTATTGTTTCCAGTTGAGATTGATTATTAGTGATATGATCAGTAGTAACACTATCAAGGTACCAATTTGTGCCTGCAGAAGAGGTGTGTTGAGCGACATACGCTTCTGACCTATTGGGGTACGCAGTGATCTCGTAGCAGTCAAGTGTGTGATGGTTGTCTTTGCCACACACTTGACAGGGAATACGATGTTCGGAGACATGGGAACCAGCAGCAGCATGGGTGAGTGATCTTTGACCATCGTGAGTCATAGGTTGATCGCCAACTGAGAGCCGTGGGTATTTTTAGATCGACTGTGATCAGCTTAGCCTTTGCGACGACCAAAGTTTGCATGTAACACCGAGGTAGTGGTGGATGGTTTGGCAGGAGGGTTGGCATGTCTAGTGAGTTGAATGTTAGACTCATCTGCAAGTTGTTGGATCTGGATCTAAGCCTAGAGGGGGGTGAATAGGCTAATAAAAAATTCTCGTGCAACTCACAAGATATCACATGCAGTTATAATCACAAACAGGGTAAATAATAATCAGACACAGATACACATCAGATTTACCATGGTTCGGTCGATCACCACGACCTACGTCCAGCCCCCGAAAGCAAATATTATATTAATAGTGTACATGCACAACCATAATAGCTAGAGAACCAACGTATTTACACTCACCAAGCTAAGTACCCCACTCACTGTGTTCAACACTATCAATCCTAATATATGCTCTCACTTGACGAACCCGTCAAGTTCCTCTTGTCTAGAGCTCCTCACCATCCCTAGTGGACGCCGGCGACGTCACAAAGCCCGATGCCCCACGTCTGCCATCGTCTCTAGCCACCATGCCCCGCTCCCATCGCTACCGCCAGAGCTGCTGCGCACCCACCCCGCCGCCATCCGACCCCCGAGCTCCGCTGCCGTTGCATGGAAGGCATCGAGAGAGGAGAGAGAGAGAGAGAGAGAGAGAGAGAGAGAGAGAGAGAGAGAGGGATATATAAACGTATATATATAAATTATATACGTATAAATACTGGTAAACACGTATATATTCTAGTATATATATATAATAATATATTATATTATGGGTTTATATGTTTAAAATTAATAGTAAATAAACTAGAGATCGGAAAAAAACACGGTAAGGCCCAGAAAATCAAAAACGACAAAACGGACTCATTGGCACTGGTTTCATCGCCAAAAGGCGAGTATATTTCCCTCAGAAAATTTTTAAAGTTTAGATATAATTATGATGTTTTCATTTAAAAATCAATATCTTTAATATTTCACGTACACTGACGTACGAGAAAAATATATGTTGTAGTACTCGTTAATACAGTCATTTTGACCACTTTGGAAGAATTCCGACTTATGGTTTGCCCTAGAGAAATCTTTGAAAAATATAATGAAAAATCGTTTTCTCATTTTTAATTAGTTTTATTTGATTTTAAGCTTTAAAGATTATGAAAAATACCTAGGATCCTTAAGAAAATATTTTCTTCCTATATAAAATTATTTTGCACCTATCTAGCCTATCTAAAAATATTTAGTATGTATTTTGACGAATTTTAATCTACTATAAAAATACGAACACGTTAAGAAAAATAGATAGAAAATTGTGTGCTCTTTAACTAATAATTTCTTGTGATTGCAGGTACCAATTATCCTGCACCAACTCCCTTGGAAGCTCTAGCTCCAACATCATCTTACTACGACGATCTCGATAACGTAAGTCACTCTAATTCTAGTCTTAGAAGCTAAGCAAGTGTACAGGCTTAGGATTTTAAAAATGGTCTCAAAACAACTATTGATCGAACGAACGACTAGAGATCTAAGTAACAAAAGAAATAATCAACTATAGAATGACTAATCACTTAAACCAACAGTTTTCGTAGTCCATGTTTGTTGGACTTGTCTTTATCCTCAAATTTCTTAGCATCTGCTTTGCTTTGCTTTCTGGTTTTCAACAAATAAGTTTCTTTAACTTTTCGTCGCATGTAAATTCATATTCACTCTTGTTCACTCTTGTCCACCATGTTCTAACACTAATCATTTGAAAATGTTGTATGGACCTTGTATACACTTATTGCACGATTGCTCATAAACACGTCACCTACTGCATGCCATTTATTACTCAGTAAATGCTAATGAATTATCGTATGGAATTTCGTGTGTGGAACATCTTGTGAAACATCTTGTGGAATATCTTGTGGAACATCTCGTGGAACATACTGTAAAGAACATGTACTTGATTCACATGACACATCACTGGGGTTTGGGGTAACTCATAGTTTGAGAGAGTGCGGGAGTGATTGGAGTTCATCTACATGTCTAGCTGCCTGGGTTTCGGCATCATGTCTAGCTGCATGTGTTTCGACAAATATAAATATGCTGCCATACCAGCATCCTGTCTAGCTGCCTGTGTTTTCGGCATTCGTCTGGGTAAGCACACCCAGGTAAGAGATGAACTCAGTGGTCACATATTGTACTCTCTGACTTGAGTCACGTAGTTTTAGTATAGATTGCACGATCACCTTTACTTTGTGCATTACGTGCACTTTACCTACCACACTTGTGCAGTCGCAATACTTTACTTGTCATACTTTTAGCTACAGCAGTAGCATGCTTCACCTGCTTAGCCACTTTACTACATTGCTGCCTGGTTGTTATATTACTCCACATGACTGCTTACTTTACTATTGTTGCTACCTTACATAATTTATTACCATGTCATATATGCCATGTCATCATTATTGCTCTCATACTTTACTTATCGCACTAGTATATATAACTGTTGTTCCTTTACTTATCGCACGTAGTTAGTACCATAGTTTGTTCATTCTCATGCTTGTACACTGCTTTTACTTTTATTGCTAGAATTGGTGTGACTTACCTATGGTTCCCTCTTCATGGCACTGCATACGATGTACGTGTTGAGGTAGATGTTCCTGAGTTGCAGAGCCAGAGTTCGACCATGAGACCGCAGCTTTCTGTTTTATTTTCACTTATGTACTTCCTTCATGGCACTGCTTTTACTTTTATTTTCACTTATTGTACATTATGGATTGTAATAATTGGACACTATTCGGGTGTAACTACTCGTATTTTTTCAATACATTTAATTACGTATTTAACGTATTTTCATTTTTAGTGAGTATTTTATAGTGGTAGATCAGGAGTTTTAAGTGATTTCAAAATTTCTTATAAAAATATTTTGAAGCATTAGACTAGTTATGGTGTATTTCAGTAAGCTCGGATTTCATCAAAAACCTTTAAACAATTTTAATAAAAATTCATTTTCAATTATTATTGTTTTGGCTTAATGAATTAATTTTCTATACAAACATCATCAAAACGTTTTCAAACTTCTATGGTATCATTCTATGATCATTTAGGGCTCCCCATATTAATTTTGTAATTTTCTGAAGTCAAATCAATAGAGAACTCGCAAAACCTGCTTTCTAAATGTTTTGACCTAAAACTCGTATCTCCGTCGCTCAAACCTGGATCTTATATTCGCGATTCTTGCGACGATACAAACCCGTGGATATGTTTTCGTAATTTTTTGGAATCGTTTGTATAGAGAAAATGATATTTAAATAGTATCGTCACTAATTACCTTAGCTAATTACTATAGCCTAATTACTAATTACTGAACCTAATTAATTATTAAATTACCCTAACCAATTAAATTACCCTAACCATGTCTTAAACGTGGGAGGGGACACATTTACACATCTCTAAACTTAGTCTAAAGTTATACCTAATCACATTTAATACCTACCTAATACATTAATTAATGTTGACTAAGCACACTAATTAACTATTAATTTCCATTAACCTATAAATAACCCCCCTAAACTCTCTCTCTCTCTCTCTCCCAGGCTGTTTCTCTCTCCCTCTTTCCCAGCTCTCGCATGTGCTCTCCCATTCAAAACTCTCGCCACTCTCAAACTCTCTCCCTCTCCCGCTCTCTCAGTCTCTTCCTCCAGCGACAACCGACGCCCCGAGGCCGTAGACCTTCGCCGCCGGCCACCTCCAAGTGCAGAACCCCCGCACTGCTCCGCCCTGCCTTCTCCGATGAAGTGACCCCCGAAAACGTGACTGCCACCCTCTTCCGACGCCACGCGCATCCCTCCTCGCCTCACCGCCGTCCCCAGGCCACGCCACCGCCTTCGTCGCCGCTCCACCGTCGCAGCACCCCCGAAAAACCCCCACCCGCTTGTCGTCGTCCCCAAGTGCCCGAAGCTACCGCCGCCTTCCTTGTCGCCGGCTGCTCCCCCGCCGTCACCGTCCGCCGCTGCCGCCGTCGCCTCCCCGCCGTCCGAACTCGAAAGCCCCCTCGCCGCTGTCGACATGAGGACGGAGCGAAGAGAGAAGGCAAGTTTCGAACGTATTTACATAAATACGAATACGTATTTTCGTATATACGTATTTTATTAATTATTAAATGGGTATTATTGGTTTTAAATGCATAACTAAAAATATAAGCCTCAGAAAAATGTGAGACCAGTTCCAGAAAATCAGAAATGATATTCTGGATCTAATGGTGCTAGTCTCATCTCGATCAGATGCTTAGTTTTTCCAGAATAAATTTTTAACCCTAAAACTTAAATACGTAAATTCCTTTTAAAAATCCGTAACTTCTAATTTTCACGTACACTGATACATGAGAAAAATAGATGTTGTAGTAATCTTCGAGACGGTCGTTTCGACTGCTCACTTGAACAATTCCGATTAGTATTGCATCCAGAATAAATTGTTGAATGATTACGTTACTTAAGTAAAAGTAGTTTTTAAAGTGATTTTTGAGCTTCTAAAAGTTTTAAAAATTAACAGAAGCTTCTGAAAATATTTTCCTCTTGCAGTAAAATTATATTCTTTATTTTCAACCTATTTAAAAATTTAGAACATTTTTCGACACCGTTTCAATCAATTTTAAAAATCAAAACGACCAAATTATTTAGATAGGAAATGTCGTGTTCTCTAACCAATTATTTTTGCGTTGCTGGTACCAATTCTTGTGCACCAAATTCCGTGGAAGCCCTGGATCTAATTCCGGCTTGCTACGACAACCTCGAAATTAGTAAGTCACGACGAATTCTAAAATTAGAAAATTAACTAGTGTCCTCGTTCAAACTTAAGAACACTACTTATAGCCTCAGAACGGATATTCGCCTTGAACCAAACTAGAGACCTAATCTAATAAGAAAGTAACCAACTACAGATTTCTTTGCCAACTTTCAACTTTGGTGGTTGTAGCACACAACCATCAACTTGGGAAATTGTGTGCTAAACAACACTACCACGTACTCGAAGCATGGAATCGGTATTACAGTTGTTGGACTTGTCTTTATCCTCAGTTCGCTTTGGCACAGTATGCTTTGGAATGAGTCCTTACTTTCTGGTTTTCAATAAGAAAGTCAACCAGTTGCCTTGGGTTGGCTAGCATCATGTTGTAGAGGGATGTGCCCTCAGATCATTTGTATTTGATGCAAATGATAATTTGAGCTTAGATAGGGACTATTTTGCATTTGATGCAAACCAGATTAAATGTGTCATAAATAGTTTACGACAATATTTAATGAAATAAATGCAAGGAAAAGTTCACGGGTAAGACGGGAATGTCCCAGTCTAAACCCAGTTTCGAACGGCGTCCAAATCGGACGCCAAATGCCCAAGTTACGCCCAAAACAGTTCAAAAAGGGTCTGGCCCATGCCCAAACTAGGCTTGGGTCAGACCAGGTTGACCCAGGCCAGACTGGGTCTGTCCTGGGCGCTTGGCCAGGCCCGCCTGGGCCTGGGTGCCATGGCGCCTGGCCCAGGCGCCCTGGGTGCCTGGGCGCCTGGCCCAGGCAACCTGGGCGCCCAGGCATGGCCTGGGCTGCACCCAGGTCCAGTCAGTTGGAGCTGTGGGCCCACATGGTGCGCCCCACATCGTGTACAGAACCCTAGGGCAGTGTGCAGTTTTTGACGGCTAATTTTGGACGAAAATCAAGCATTGGGCTGATCTTTGGGCGATCAATTGGATGGTTAAACGGACTCCGATTAACCCGCCATTTTTTCCTATGCGTTCACCGTTGAACGCCCTTCGAATTGATAGGCTGTATTAATCATGAAGCTCAACGGTGAGGGAGTTAAAATTCACGGAAGTTTGGCATTTGTGAAAGACAAACTAAATTGAATTTATTAACTCCAAACTTTAGTCCCACATCGGTTGTAGAGAAAAGGGGAGAGACATTTGCCTATATAAATAGGGGCCTCACCCCTTCCTCCAAATCTTCCCAAGCTCTCGATCTGAGCGTCTCCCAAAAATGTTGGAACACGCTCGGATCGAAGCTTAAATTAATTCTTCTTCTCCCTATATTTCTGCCTTACTCCTGAAGGGCTCTAGCAAATCCATGAAGGAGTTCGGATTTGGATCCAAAATCTTAGCGAAGGCTTTCACTCGCGTAAAACTTTTTTCGGCGCACGGTTGGCTCGGCAACACGAGGATTGCTCGCCTCGGGATGCGGAGCGGTTCGAGGAGCGGTTCAGTGTGGGATGAGGAGCGGCTCGGAAGACGGTGCGGTACACCTTGCCTGCCCCAGGGCAAGATTTCGGGTATGTGTTTTATAAGCATTAGTTTAATTTACTCGCAGTAGGTTAGATCCTTCTTGGGATGGTCAGATCCATCCCGATTCAGCATAGATCATGGCTAAGGGTCTTGTTCCTTAGGGTTGCATGTTAATTAGATTAACATATAATTTGCTGCTGCTATTTTTGTTTCTGTGGTTCGTCCGACTTAGGACGGGCACGGATTTGTGCCCTAAGGGTTCCCCAAAACCCTTCAGTGCTATCAGAGCCATGTCTGTATGCTGATCTAGGACTGCGATTAATTAATTGAAATGCTTTTAAAATAAATTTAAAATGTTTTAAAGTTATGAGATAATTTTTAAAATGTTTTTAGATGCCTTTTAAAATGTTTTAAAATTTATGTGATATTTTTTAAAGATGATTTTAAAAGCCTAAAATTTTTATGCGATAAATATTTTAAGTAGCATGCAAACTTTGTGATCTTTTAAAACAAGTTTTTTATTTTTTACGAGATAAAATAAAATGTTTTAAAAATCATATATTTAAATTTAAATGTTAAATTTAAGAAATGCATGCAAAATTGTTTATTAGATAAATAATTTTCTATTTAATTGTTAAATGGTAGGACACTCCTTTTATGCGTTAAAATTAGTGTAACTTTATGTTAATGGCTATGCAAATGTTGTCATGTATTTGATAACACAAGACAACCCTCCTAGGTTAGCCATTAAGAACTCGTTAAAATTTATGAAATAAATTCTAATGACATGCTATGTTTTAATAAAACATTAACAACACTTTAAGACCTAATTCCTGATTAGGGTAGTCCTTTTAATGAAAATTTTAATTCTAACTGTTATGTAACTAATTCTCATTAAAGGACTTTGCTTTTAGCGTTGTTAATAAATTTATTAAAATCCTAATAACGATTGGCAAAGTCTTCTTAGACCGACTAGTTGTGAAACTAGTCTGTTGGCAAGTCTTCTTAGACCGACTAGTTCATATTGCCTGGAACTTCACCTTTTGGCTGTTCAACCGTTAGTCGGTCTATGTTGTATCACCGACCGACTAGTTGATGAACTAGTCGGTCAGTGATCCTTCTTTGACCGACTAGTCTGGTTCAGAATAGAGCCGTTGGGAACTTTTCCAACACGATTTTCCTTGCCTCTACAATTGGTATCAGAGCCAAGGTTAAAGCTACAAGGTCAAAGCTATGACGAACAACGACTACAGCGTCTTCAAGGATCGTCAAGGAGCTTCTTCAGTTTTGGAATGGCAATCCTCAACTAGGCCTCCCTCCTTCAATGGTACCAATTACGGGTACTGGAAATGCCGGATGGAAACTTTCCTCCGGAGTGCTTCACTTTGGAGAGCCACGATGAAGGAGTATGTCGAGCCCGAAGAAGAAGATTTCACTAAGTGGACTCCCGCGGAGGTCGCCGCGGAGGTAAGCAATGCCAAGGCAATGAACGCCTTGCAATGCGCATTGGAGCCCGAAGACTTCAATAAGATATGCACATGTAAGAGTGCATATCAAATATGGAACTCCCTCCTCATCTTGCATGAAGGAACGAGTAGGGTAAGAGACTCTAAACTCGTTGTTGTTAATAAAGATTTCGAATTATTTCACATGCAACAGGGTGAGAAGATGAAAGAGTATTATGCTCGATTCGTTGACATTACCAACGAATTGGAGGCTCTTGGGAAGACCTACACCCAAAAGGAGAAAGTCTCGAAGATCATCGATGGACTTCCTTCTTGTTGGGAGAAGCGTACCTTCGCCATCGAGGAAGGTAATGACATGAAAACATACACTGTCACACAACTAATGGGTACCTTGATGTCTTATGAGGTACGCAAGGATAGCAAGCTCATGATGAAAGAAAAGATGAAGTCGTATTTGAAGCAAGACGAGCCTAAGAAAAAGGCGATTGCGTACAAGGCCGCTCCATCTATCGATGATGAAGAATCAGAAGAAGAATCGGAAGAAGAGTTGGACATGGAAGCTTTGGCCGATATGGCAAAGAAGTTCAACTGATTCTTCCGACAAGGTAAGTTGAATCATAAATCAAAATTTATTTCGACTAATGCTTCTACTCCCGTGTGTTATAAATGCAACAAGCCAGGACATATCAAGCCGGATTGTCCTCTCTACAAACACAAGGGGAAGTGGAAGGCATCCAAGCACGACAAGTCAAGAAAGCACAAGAAAGGACTTGTCGAGACTTTCACCGACTCTGAGGACTCCTCTAGTGGAGAGTCGGACGATGAAAGAGTGGAGAAAGCACACACGTGCTTCATGGGAAAAGAGGATCGTGATCAAGAGACCTCCTCCGATGAAAGCGAGGATGGAAACGAGGATGAAGGCGATGAGGTAACTACGGATGAACTTAGATTAGCCAACGAACAACTTTGGAATAAATTTTCTAATTTGGCTACTAGGTTTATGAAGACTAAAAATGAGCTAGATAGTCTTAAAAACTCGCCTAAGCCTATCATCGTCAACAACGACACCGTTGTTGAAGAGTTGAGAAATGAGATTGTAAATCTCAAATCTCAACTTGAGCATGTTCATATTGAGGATTCGGATGAACATGTGATAGCGGATTTGACGTCTCAAAACTCAACTTTGAGTATTGAGAATAAAAATCTCAAGTCACGTGTTTGTGCACTCGCATCGCAAGTGTCCACTTTGGATGCTTCTTTGCATTCTCTCACCGAGGAGCATGAGCGCACATTAGGCCGAATTCATGAATTCAATAAAGGTAAGGGCCATTTGGATAATATCCTAAATGAATTACCTCCGGCCAATCATCACATTGGTTTGGGGTATAAGATGGGAGATTCATCCAAATCGTCTGGCACCTTTGTTAGGCCAACGTCCGATGCTTCTACTAGTGGAAGTAAACATGTCATGGGTAGTTCTTCTACCAATGGTGCTTCCGCTAGGAACACACCCCCATTTGGAAAGAAACCCACTTTGGGTGGACCTCCAAAGAAGGGGCATGCTTTCATGTATACCATGCCATGTAGGAACACACATCCTACCCCACATGTTAGCACATATGATGATTTCTATGCTCCGCATCCACGAACACGTGCACACCATGTGATACACACTCATGCACGTGTTCCACCACATTCATATGCTCATCCTCATTTTCATATGAATAATTATCATCATGCACCTTTGCATCATGTTCCTTATGCCTATCCACGACATGCATCACGAAGAAATCAACAACGCATGCATGCTCCCAATAGGACTAGGGCTCCCAAAATCTACACTATTTGGAGCCCAAAGGACACAAGCATGAATGAAAAACAAGTTTATATGAACTCTTATTTCATGAATGTCATGCATAGTGATAATTATGTGGGGAAGTCTAAGTCCAATTGGACTTGGCTTCCAAAAGTCTAATTTCTTAGGACCCAATGTCCTTGGGTACCATGGAATGATATTTTATCTTTAGGTACTCAAGGATAAGAGAAGGAGCATCAAATCAAATTTTAGCTCCACATTAAGTTTTTCTAGGTTCAATCCACCGTGGGATACCAACCCTACCAACTCCGTGAGTTGCAAGGATTTTCATTCAATTGGAGTTGATGGTGCTTGAGTGATGCACCAAAGTAGGGGGAGCTTAATGTTGTAAGTATATTCATACTTTTGATTCACATTGGTATCCATTGGTAGATTATATTACAATTGGTATCATTTTGTTTCAATTTGAATCCTAGTGTGCTAGATTAGTGTATGCCATATGTTCTTGCATGCTACATTTGGTATTCTAATTGGATTTTTGTCTCTAATGTTGATTTTGGAGAGTATGTTCCAAAACTCAATAAGTGAAATTGATTTGAGTTTTGATGTTTTCGTATTTCGATTTTCGCCTATGGCTTGATGATTTCGTATTTCGATTTTCACCTATGGTTTGATGATTTTGTTTTTCGATTTTCGCCTATGGCTTGGTGATTTCGTTTTTCGATTTGCGCCTATGGTTTGGTGATTTCGTTTTTCGATGTTCGCATATGGATTGATGATTTCGTATCTCGATTTTCGACTTTGGTCTCATTGGCACTCTTTGCTTGTATTCGGTATTTTACATTGGTGTCATTTGGACCATGGTCGTATTCTTCGACTCCCATGCGTTATTTTTTAGCCATTGGTTTTGTCGTTGATCTCCTCCCGCTCTTTTTGCTAATGCCAAAGGGGGAGAGAATTAATAATGACAATGTGCTAATTAATAATTCAAAGGAATTTACCATGAATCTAACTTGATATGTTAGATTCAGGGGGAGTGAAGATATAAAATGGATTTAGATCCTATATGTCAATAATTGGTTCATATTTTATTTTTCCCTCGCCTGCTTGATGTGTATAAATATTATTGAATACGGAACTAACGTGTCATCAATGCAGGGGGAGTAAGTAAATTCCATTTGAATCATTATTATTGATTATTATTTATGTTGGTTTGTCATCACCAAAAAGGGGGAGAATGTTGAGTATTGATTCCCTGGATTTGGTTTTGGATGATGAGCAAACATAAATATATCGTGAACTAACACTTTGTGAGCGCAGTTATGGAGATCGTCGCCAAATCTATATGAACATCAAAAGCGACGTCTCAAGACTTCTCAATACGCGTGATTGTGTGCCTGAAGCTTCGTTGAAGCTCAAGGAGTTTTATTGAAGTCAAGAATGAAGATTGAAGCTTTGAAGACGGCTCGTAAGGTTTATTTTATAGTCTTCTAGCTTCATAGAATAGAATGTTAAGCCTTGAGTAGGACTTACAATTTAATCTTCATTTCGCTCATATCTTAGAGCTAGGATCTTAGTAGAAGTCCATACGATCTTTCCCGAAGCTTCGCGCTTCGATTCGCGACTTCTAGTGCATGTTAGTTGGTTCAAGTAGAAGAGCCAACCGACTAGATGACGATCTAGTCGGTCGACAAATCTACATGAACCGACTAGAATGCCTTGCTCTTTTCAGCTCAGTTACTGTTTACAATTAGTCGGTCAAAGAAGGTTCACCGACCGACTAGTTGTGAAACTAGTCGGTTAGGAATCCTTCTTGGACCGACTAGTTGAACTTCCATTTTTGAGCCTGAGCTACTGTTTCGAGTTAGTCGGTCAAAGAACGTTTGTCGACCGACTAGTTGATAAACTAGTCGGTAAGCACTTGTTCTTAGACCGACTAGTTCAACTTGTTTCCAGGTATTCCATTTCGACTCTTAGTCGGTCAAAGAACACTCACCGACCTACTAGTTGTGAAACTAGTAGGTTGGCAAGTCTTCTTAGACCGACTAGTTCATATTGCATGGAACTTCACCTTTTGGCTGTTCAACCGTTAATCGGTCTACGTTGTATCACCGACCGACTAGTTGATGAACTAGTCGGTCAGTGATCCTTCTTTGACCGACTAGTCTGGTTCAGAATAGAGCCGTTGGGAACTTTTCCAACACGATTTTCCTTGCCTCTATAAATACAAACTTGATTCGTTTGAGGCAAGGTTAGAGGCCCATTATCCAAGTATTTTCAGACCTAAGAGAAGAGTTTTCTCTAGCTAATTCAAAGCTCTCTCTCCCTCACAAGAATCTCTCCCTTCACTCTTTGAGCCAACTTCCTCAAGAGAGATTCTCTCCATTGTGAGCTTCTCAAGCCAAGAGCTTGATTCAAGTCACCATACTCCACCCTAGGCTTCCATTGCTGGTCATCTTCTTGAAGCTAGGGTTTGGTGGCATCATCTTCCTCAAAATCCCTCCTTGCCCTAATTTGGTAAGATTTACTAAAGGCATAGGATTTTGTAGGTAAGTGTTTATTTCATTTCATTGAATTGAATTGTTGTATACTCTCGGTTGTGAGAGTTTGCGTGATCCCGGGTTGTGGGATTCACGGACATCGATTGTAGGTCGATTGCACTTGTGGGGTTTCCACAAGTGGGCTAGTGGAAAATCTTGAGTTAGGGTTTCTAACTCAAGTATCCGGAGGGGATCTGGGTGGTTGGGACGTAGGATCACCGGGAACAAGTCGGGGAGACTTGGGTGGATCCGACCCCGTTACATGTTTTGTTTGCGTATGTTTAATTCTTGTTGATTGTTGTTTTATTCCGCATTGTCGTTTGTTTCTTGCACAATAATTAGGAATAACTATCTTGATTATTTTAAGTACTATTCACCCCCCCTCTAGTACGTGTGCAGCAGCTACCACAGGGCACTACAAACCTTATAGTTGATAATGATTTAATAAAAGTTATTAAACAAATCCTAAAATTTTGAATTTTAGGATTCACTAGTTGATAGGATTAATTAGTTGTTAATAAAAGCTTTTTAGTCTATGGCACGCATATAAAAATGGCAAGCTTCATTTAATGGACCATGATCCAGTCAATGTGCTTGGCTAAGTTTGTTGGATCACTCTAGCTAGTCTAAAGGATAAGTGATCCTGGCTTAGTCAATTCCCTGGCTGTGTTCTGCTGGACCGCAATGACGCGAATCATGATTATATGATACCTTGGACTATATCTAAGTCAAAATCGTTAATAATCTTCTTCAAGATTAGCCGTAGCTAGGGATGGCAGTAATGGCCTGACCTGCCCGGCCCGACCTGGCCCGACCCGGCCCGACCCGGCCCGACCTGGCCCGCAGCCGGGTCGGGGCAAGCTTGGGCTTTGTATGCGCCCCGGCCCGCCCCAGCCCGCCCCGGTAAACTATAGAGGTTCTAAAAAAACTTACTATTTTGATGTGGACCATGCAGTCAGCGAATAACCCACAACTCATACTCGATTCCACGGTTCTCCTAATTGGGCTAATTCCCAATTCCAAATTACCAAATAAATCAAAATTCTCCCAATTCACAAATAAAATTTTATTTGGGATTCATATGGATGGCACTAATGACCTGACCCGACCTGACCGGCCCGACCTGGTTTTGGTAAGAAAGAACCCGCCCCGCCCCGCGACCCGCCCCGCCCCGGCCTGTAGATGAGTCGGGGCAAGCTTGGGTAGTTAAATACCCGTCCCGCCCCACAATATTGACATTCCTAGTCGTAGCCCTCCTTGTTTTAGGGGTTGGCAACTATAGGACCCGTGTTCCAGTTGTTGAGCTACACTCAAGCTGTGACATGGCAATCTTATAGAAACAAATTTCTTAAACACATATAATGTAGTCTAAGACCAGACCCAAACCGACGTGTCGTGAATACACCGAGCGCAGGGACAAGTCAGGCTAGATGCAAAAACAAGGGTCCGACTAGACTGGTCATTGTGATTTGGATGAGCACACTCGTGATCCCAAATGGCTAGGGGTAAAAATCGATAAGAGAGTCATATCTGATATGATCAATGAAGAGTCATCTTCCGATTACAGAGTCAACCAATTTGTCGTGAATACATCGAGGTTGTTAGTCTCAAGGTGATTGGATCTCTTACCCATTAACTTATTTGATTAAATCGTTCGTTATTAAAGCTTAGAACGATCGCAAAATTAGTGGGAGGGTATAGATAGAAAAAAGCCAATCTACATATATTTAATATTGAACATATGTTAAACTAGGGTAAGTTCTAAGTTTACAAAAGGAATCAAAATATAATATTTTAATGGAATAAGTTAACTGGTCAAATAGGTTGATTAATTGAATATCAAGTTAAATTCTAATTGATAGAATTAAACTATATTCTTGTTGACATTAAAATGACCTTCTTAAAGACAGACTTAAGGAATATAATTTCATTAAGTTCTGAGTCTAACAAATAAATTCACGCTACATGGCACTCGCCTCTATATGGGGCAGCTTGAACATATAGGATATTCGAAGTATGTTTCTCCCTACAACTTGTTGAGCTACACTCAAGGTTGTATGGAAAAACAATTTTGATCCCCAAAGTTCAAGAATTCGATCAAACTGTTTGAGTCGAATACGAGTGCTTGAGCGGTGCAAGACTATGCATCCCGACCGGATCTTGAGGCGAGCAACTTATTGAGCTACACTCAAGGTTGCAAAGCTCAAGCGTTTGGATACATAAGATGCTTGCATAGCTATTTATTTATGTTGGGTTATTTAATATCTAAATGAGATTTAGAAAAAGAATAAGGCACTCCGAAAAGTCAATCGAGTTAAATAGTTTAATTTATCATTAGTAAAGGCATAAGTAGGAGGGAATGAAAATGTGACATATTTTGATGTCACGATTTCATAATTATTGTTATACAAAAGGTTAACACATTTTGACGAATGTCGTCACATTGCTTCTTAAGCAATGAGTAATATATATAACGATAATATATATATTAAATATTAATATATAAATACACAAGATAGTAGCAAACTTATATGGCAAAATAGACTAGGCCGTATCGGGAGACTAAGCTTCACAAGTCACATAAAGAGGGGTCTGATCTCTCGTATTATGAAGCCTATGGACACTTGTGAATCTTATCCTCTTAGATATAATGGCCGAAACCCATTTGTAAGACAGTGGGAGAATGGGTTGTCGAACTCAGTCTCGTACATACTGATGTACCCGAGTCTAGATTAACCAAAATAAGTTATTCTTATATTTTATTAAGACACGTGTTCTTGATGAAACAAAAGTCTGATAAAATAAAGAACGAAATGACAAAAGTATTTAAACTGATTACTTAGCTATATAAAATCTTGTGTAATTAAAAGAAAATATGATTTTCTCTCAGGTCAAGTCTGTTAACACATCGGTGTGTTAAAAGGTATGAATCACACTTAGTTAGACTTAGTGTGATCCATAGCAAGTGACTCTGAGTTAAGTCCTCCCTCTGGGTTAAGTCCCAGATAGTAATGCCTAGGTTTTGATAATGCTCTATGAGGACATTATCAATAAGATATTCATTAAATCAATCGTAAGGAAGTTGTATAATTACTCGAATCTCGTGAGACGAAGAGTCGAGTTAGACATCATAATTGATGACGACTTAGTCAACTTCTAGGATGAAATTCGGAGTAGTAACTCCGATTTATAACTTGATGCAATCAGAATAGGCCCGTGTGCGTAAATAAATTTTGGAATGTAGTTTACGTGCCCAAGGAAAATATTTCCTCACTTTCTGCACGTAAATCTTTACGTTAAAAGATTGGTGCAGAATAAAATAGTGAAGTACAATCATGTTGGTCAAGAACGGTTTTCATCCTAATTCCTATAAACGGATTATGATGAAACCGTTTTCGCCAGCAGATGTGTACAAATCTACTCGGACCAAACTCGATGTAAATGCTCATGATGACCATGAAAACTGGAACATTCGATTATACGTTCGTTTTTCTAAATATGATTTAGACGAACCAACTTATATGAATCACAAAAAGAGTTTTCAGGGTCAGTGGGAGCAAACAAATTACATGCATGGCATCAAAGGGATGGAACATATATTTTGACAAAGTAATCAAAAAGTTTGATACTTTATCAAAAATGGATACGAGCCATTTGAAATGACCAGTAACTAATTTAAAATATTATCGTAAGGTACGATGAACTGGATAAAATACAGGGAAATAAAATATTATGGATTCCGACATACCAAGAGAATTATTTGAATGAGATTCAAATGGTTGGTCTAACATGAACATAGAAACCCCTCAAGTATATATTGTAGACGGTTTTAGCAGATCCACTCACAAAGGCTCTACCACATGAAGTCGGGAAGACTTATGTCTAAAACGGTATAAGATACCGAGAGAGATGGGCCTGAGTACAAGTGGGAGATGTAGAGAGATGATGCCCCCAAGGCAATTTATCTCTGTGTGAATAGCACAAACATCTTGTTCGAAATAACAGTAAGCTGTTTGGTATAGTTTTATCTAAGTTAATCAATAATGTAGTAAACATTAGATATTAACTTAGCTAAAATCCTGCGACTTTATGCAAGGTCAAGCATATATCGAGATGAGTATCTCGATCATGGAGAAATGCTTGACCGTCTGTAGCATAAGTCTAAAAGGGTTCGTGGACGTAGATGTTTCGAGACAATGATATCGAAACATCGGATAGACCATTGTGTCTTAGTATTCACTGTTTAGCGGTGGCGATGATCTCATGATCGTTTGACTTGGCGAAGTCGAAGACGAGACACAGGTGCTCATTAGAGAATGAGTTCACTGAACGATCCACTAGAGTTATCATATTATTATATTGACCAATCTATCAATGATAACTCTTAGTGATGATAGGCAAGGTAGTCTTTTGACTTGAGGTCATTTTACGAACCTGTGCGTAAACGGTGCCACTTAGATCAATGACCTAGCTTCGAGGCTAGGCCTGTCGAAAGGTTTTTTTGATTGGGTGTCACTTGAAGCGTACGAGGAGAGTAATGACCAAGAGAGGATTCGTCTCTCCCGGTCAACGAGAGTTAGTGTCGTAGAGTTAGTTTGGTCTTTAGTAAAATCTCTGATCAGAGTATGTTGGAAGAAGTCCAACATTAGTTGACTAAAGATCGATAGAAACTAACCGGATTCAAGTCATTGGGGGTGACAGTTTGACCGTACCCTAGACTTGATCTACACGACATAGTTTAGACGAAGAGACTAAAACTGCGGAACTCATCACAGACACAGTCAGGGTGGTTCCGACAATACTCATGTCGATGAGTCAACCACATAATTATGATTCTGAAACAAGGACGGCAACTACTGCTAGTGGTCTCTGTCGTATAAGACTTCGAGCCTAAACTGTAGTAAGGGTCGGGCTGTAGGGTCTCACACAGAGTGCGATCTTCGTCTAGTAATAGGTAGAAAGGATTAGGGAGAATATGAATTTGATGCAAGGGATAAAATATTGCAAAAGATGTTTGCAATTATCTCTTGCATTCGGGATAAATGATTCTGAGTGCAAGTGGGAGATGTAGAGGGATGTGCCCTCAAATCATTTGTATTTAATGCAAATGATAATTTAAGCTTAGATAAGGACTTTTTTGCATTTGATTGGATTAAATGTGTCGTAAATAGTTTACGACAATATTTAATGAAATAAATGCAAGAAAAAGTTCACGGTAAGATGGGAATGTCCCGGTTTAAACCCAGGTTCGAACGGTGTCCAAATCGGACGCCAAATACCCAAGTTACGCCCAAAACAGTTCAAAAGGGGTCTGGCATATACCCAAACTGGGCATGGGTCAGACCAGGTTGACCCAGGCCAGACCCACCTGAGCGCCTGGCCAGGCCCACCTGAGCCAGGTCGCCCGGCCCGCCTAGGCCGGGCGCCTGGGCGCAGGCCCAGGCCCAGGCGCCTGGGCCTGTTGCCTGGGTGCCCAGGCCAGTCAGTTGGAGCTATGGGGCCCACATAGTGGGCCCCACATCTGGTGCAGAACCCTAGGCAGTGTGCAGTTTTTTGACGGCTGATTTTGGACGAAAATCAAGCCTTGGGCTAATCTTTGGGCGATCAATTGGATGATCAAACGGACACCGATTGACTCGCCATTTTTCCTATGCGTTCAGTGTTGAACGCCCTTCGAATTGATAGGTTGTATTAATCATGAAGCTCAACGGTGAGGGAGTTAAAATTCACGGAAGTTTGGCCTTTGTGAAAGACAAACTAAATGGAATTTATTAACTCCAAACTTTAGTCCCACATAGGTTGTGGAGAAAAAGGGAAGAGACAGCTGCCTATATAAATAGGGCCCTCCCCCCTTCCTCCAAATCATCCCAAGCTCTCGATCTGAGCGTCTCCCAAAAATGTTGGAGCACGCTCAGATCGAAGCTTAAATTAATTCTTCTTCTCCCTATATTTCTGCCTTACTCCTGAAGGGCTCTAGCAAAGCCAAGAAGGAGCTCGGATTCGGATCCGAAATCTTGGCGAAGGCTTTCACTCGCGTGAAACTTTCTTCGGTGCATGGTTGGCTCGATGACACGAGGATTGCTCGCCTCGGTTCGAGGAGTGGTTCGAGGAGCGGCTCAGCGTGGGACGGGGAGCGGCTCGGAAGACGGTGTGGTACACCTTGCCTGCCCCAGGGCAAGGTTCCAGGTGTGTGTTTTATAAGCATTAGTTTAATTTAATCGCAGTAGGTTAGATCCTTCTTGGGATGGTCAGATCCATCCTGAGTCGACATAGATCCTGGTTAAGGGTCTTGTTCCTTAGGGTTGCATGTTAATTAGATTAACATATAATTTTCTGCTGCTATTTTTGTTTCTGTGGTCCGTCCAACTTAGGACAGGCACGGATTTGTGCCCTAAGGGTTTCCCAAAACCCTTCACATGTGATACACCGTATGGAACATTTTGTGGAACATCCCATATAACATTTGACATTTCAATGGGGTTTTTGGGGTAACTCATAGTTGAGAGAGTGCGGGAGTGACTGGAGTTCATCTACATGTCTAGTTGCCTGGGTTTTCGGCATCTTGTCTAGTTGCTTGTGTTTCGGCAAACATAAATATGCTGCCATGTTAGCATCATGTCTGGTTGCATGTGTTTCGGCATTCGTCTGGGTAAGCGCACTCAGGCAAGAGATGAACTCAATGATCACATATTGTACTCTTCCACTTGAGTCACGTAGTTCTAGTATAGCTTGCACGATCACTTCTTTGTAGCACATGCACTTTACCTACTACACATGTGCAGTTACAGTACTTTACTTGTCGTACTTTTAGCTACAGTGATAGTACGTTTCCCTTGTTTAGCCTTCTTTACACTTGCACTACCACAGTACAGTTGTTCTCTCCTTTCAGTTCTGGTTACTTCACTACTGAGTTGTATACAGTTGTTGCTCAGTACTTTACTTTTCGCTCGGGTCTGCTTGTACGTAGTTACTTTTGTCATACTTGTGCACTGCTTCTTTTCCATATTTAGAATTTTTGTGACTTACCTTCGGTTCCATTTATGGCACCGACAGAAGATGACCAGATCGAAGAAATTTCCCCTGAGTTTGCAGAGCCAGAGTTCGACCGGAGACTGCAGACTTCTAGCTGCTTGTGTTGTTGTGCGTACTATGTTATGTATTTCCTTTCGGCATTTCCTTTCTGTATTTCCTTTATATATTTGGTGAGAGAGTGCTGCTTATTGTTGTACTTTAAATTGGACTGTAATAATGTACGCTGGTTGAGTATTGGTACATCTCTGGATTGTGGCTATATTGATTTCACTGGTAAACTGCAGACCTACAATTAAAATCAAATAAGTAATGGCCCCCTGAGAGCGGGTCGTTACAGGTTTGGTAGCCCACGCGGGTCCGTGCAAAATAACTCATGAACAGTATAGTAAAATCGAGATGTACCACATACGATACTCAACTATGCTGACATTTTCCTATGTACGCATGTGTGACACTCAACACGATGGATGGAAACACCTCTGAGAGTCCCAACAGAGCTGACCTATCTGAAGCTAGCAACCAGACCAACAACGGACCACCCCTCACTATGCATCAGATTTTTGATATCGCAATGCAGGAGATGGTTCAAGATATCCGAGGAGAACAAAAGCATGAAGGAGGGATCCAACAATTCAGGTCACTTCGCCCAAAGACCTGGAATGGCGTGGATGGTCCTCTGAAGGCCGAAGAATGGCTGCGAAGTACCGAAGATGATTTGAGAGCAGCTCAGATCGCAGAATATGCATGGGTGGACACTGCCAAATCCTAGCTAACTAACGGAGCTAGAATCTGGTGGAGCTCTGCTGAATGTCGTCTACAATGACCAATCGACTGGGCGACGTTCACTGAACACTTCAACACCCAATACACCCGAAGCTCAGATGGAACTGCAAGCTCAGTTCATCGGGTTGAAGCAAGGTTCCATGGCAGTGGAACAGTATGATGCCCAATTCACAATGCTTAGCCATTTTGCTCCCGGGATGGTTGCCACCCCTCTGACCCGAGCTCAACGCTTCAAACAAGGGCTGAACATAGAGATCCGACGGAACTTGGTCGGACGCCAACTCTGCACATATACTGAGGCCCTGGCTGCAGCTCGTGAACATGAGTTCATTGAAAGAGAAGATAGGCGAGAGATAGTTGCCCCTCCCAGAAGGCCACTACCTCCGACCCCTGCTGCTGGACCCAGCCGATGACCCCCACCCAATCAGATGTACCAGCCAACCCAGCAGACTCAATTCAAGAGGCAGGCCCCACTACCACGTCAGGTGTGTCATCATTATGGGAAGCCAGGACACTTCCGGTCTGAATGTCGATTATATCTGAAACTTTGCTTGATCTGTGGATCGAAGGACCATGCCGCAAGGGATTGCCCAAGGAGGCCACCACCTCCTAACCCTGCTCCAGCCAATGCCCCTGCCATGAATGCTCTGCAGCGACCACCACCACATGCTCCGCAACGACAAACACTCCCTCTTCAGTAGCGAGTGTTCCAGCAAGCCCGACCACAAGCTCCACCCCTAAGGTGCCAAGCTTATACTATGACTGTGGAAGAGGCCGAAGCTACGG